>OZ018404.1:18490211-19104754 GCA_963969585.1 Drosophila helvetica | reverse complement strand
TTTGCCGATCAAGCCCGTAGCCTTGGCTGTACACTGTACAGCATACGCTAACAGTGAGAGAGGATGTTAACAGTGCGAGAGGTGACAACAGTTTGCTGGTGGCAATTAACAGTAACAGAGTATGTCAAGAGTGAGCACGAACGTTGGAGCCACAGTCCAAGTTAACAGTCCGAGCGGATGTTAACAGTAAGATGGCTACTAACAGGGGTAGCTAACAGTAAGATCGTATGCTAGCCTTGAAATGGGATGTTAACAGTGAGTGGCCAGGGCTGTGGTTCCTGTTAATTGTAAGGATTAGCGGAAGGATCTGTGACAAGTTTTTTCTTCAAGGGTATCAATGCCTTCGGCTCTCCGGAACCTATTAATTCCTTATTCTTCTATGTGGTTTCCGTTGCTGTTTCTTGTGCTCTTTGTGGCACTGCTTTTGGGGTATTCTGCCATTGCTAATGCCGTTAGCTTTGCCCCTTTGTTGGTTGTTGTCGCCGTTTCTGTACCAGTTGTTCGCCGTTGTGCTTCGTAATCCTATTAACAATGGCGACTTTGTTGTCCTCCTCCGAGACCGCGTTCGCGTCATCAGCATTGCGTACACACGCACACACACATATGTACATATGTATGTACATATATATGTACATATCTATACATGCATACCGTTATGCGACGCCATTTTTCATATGTTTGTTCCATTTTGTTGTTTTCGTATTGATTTTCATAGGTTTTTGTTTTGAGCTTTGTTCCTTGGGGCGTTGAGTGCTGGGGAATGGAGGGGAAGGGTTCCCCGATGGCTAATTAGATTTAAAGTGCATTGATCTGCTCGAACCATCGACGGATGGATGGAATAGGGCTTCCGTTCAAAGAACTACGGCTGCCGCGGATATTTTGGGATTTAAATCAGTGAGCAATTGTTGTATATTTACACTGATTCAATTAGCATAAGCTAAGGCTTTTGAAATCATCCTGTTATTGTGCGTATTTTGGAAACTTTCGAGTTTCAATTTATTCCCTGATAAGGATAAGCCCCACTCTGTCGGCCACTATCTGTCCGTATGCAGGATCTGCCACACTGCCAGCACCTTGATGTGCTTGGGTATCCACCTTGACATCTACTCCCCAAAGAAAAGGCTTTGCCTTCCGCTCAGATACTCGTATCTGTAGATATCTGTTAGGCCAAAAAGGAACTCTCTCTCTCTCTCTCTCTCTCTCTGTCTCTCTGCCTCGCCTGTCTCTGTCTGTCTGTCGGTTTGCTCCTGTGCATTATGCTGAACATTTCCTGGAGCATTCTTGTAGAGCACAAAGACAGTTTAATCCCAGCTCACTATAAATCACACACAGATACCACAGACACATACACATAGAACACACACACACACACACAAACAGCACACACAGAGCGGCAGACAGACGCACAGACAGACGGAAGGTCTGGAAGACATAGTGGGCTCCCAGGCGCATATCAAGTTGAGTTTTAAATATTGTAACCTCTTCGGTCTTTTTTTCTGTGGATTTTTTTGTGGCACTTTTTGCTGCCACTGCCACTGCCACTGCTGCTGCCGCTGCTGCTCTTCTGCGGAGCTAGAAATTCCCTAAAGCTTAACAAGTTTTCACTCGGCTGAAGCTCGCAACAGCAAAAGAGCAAGAAGGCCGAGGAGCCACAGGACGGACGAGGGGAAGCACTTTACGAGCAGTACGAGCATCGTATCCCCATGCACAAAAATAGTTTTAAATTACACAAGGAGAGAGAAATTCTAATTTAATTTGAACGCTTTAGGAGCAGCAGGAGCAGCAGGAGCGGCAGGAGCAGCAGGAGCGGCAGGAGGAGGAGCTGGATAGTCGAGGATATGCCTACGGATTGTATCGCATTTGAAAAGTATCTCGGGCTGCCTTTGGATAGGCATTTATTTATATTTCATGCAAATTAACTGCAGCAATAAATTGAAAGGCAACACTTTTGCCACACCCCCCCTATAAAAGGGGGAGAGCGAACACCACTTGACTGACACACGGGTGGCATGCAACACACAGGCACACAGGCACACGGTGGCAAGGGCAGGGGCAGGGGCAGGCCTAAGCCCTTCCTTACTAACTTTTGACAGACGCGACATTTTCTGCTTGTTTACCGCTTCAACTTTTAGCCAAAAACCAGAGTCTGGTGGCGGCAGAGAGCAGAAGGGCTTGCCACCTGCCGTCCCCTCGTGCACCGGCTGCAACATGTCAAAATTTTGAGACAGACGCGAGTTTTCCCTCTATTTTGTGATTTTTTACGCTCGTCTTTTCGTCTGTGATATGTGTGGTATTTGGGGAAAACTTTCAATGATGCCTGCCACGTAACATAACTGCATTAGAACACTGCTGTGCAACACTTGAGCGTGCAACAGAGCACCGAGAGAGAGAGAGAGAGAGAGAGAGAGAGAGAGATGGAGAGTTTAATTAAATTAGAAGAAGATTCCTGCAGATTGATGGAGGAGACTACTTTCACAGGAACAAAAGTTCTAATACGATTTAAGGAAGCCAACAAAGATTATAATTTGATTGTTGGAATCTTCCGCTATTTGATTTTCCCTAAATGCGGGGGAAAATTTTTCCGATTCCGTGGAGAGGTCATATAAAACATGCATTTTCATGGGAAAACGTATGCTGTCAAACTGACTTCACTATCGACACTGTCCCACTTAATTGGCCGCCAGTGTATGTCTCCGCCTCCAGTCCGCATCTCTCAGATACATATATGCACGCCCGAGAGTATCTGTGGCAGATATTCGCACTTCCCTTATGGCATAATGATGCGACTTTTGCACTCGAGCTGCCGACGCTGCATGCCGAAGACATTGCAAATTTGTCGCGCCTGCGAATCGCATCTTCAAGATACTTTCCCGCACACACACACGCACAGCCAGCTAGCCAGCCCCTGGCGGTGCTCTACACCATTCATGTGCTGCAGTGCAGTGCAGCAGCATTCCTCCTGCCTTGACACGCTTGACAAATTCGCGTGCAATTATTTATAGAGCAGAGAAGAGAAGAGAAGTGCCAGGCCCCGACGAACGAGACGACAACTTGACTTGCAGCGCGACTGACTCGCTGCCTGCCTGCTGCCTGCCTGTCCCCATGAATGAATGAATGAATGATGCCGGGTGACGTCACTCGCTCCACTTTTTGGGCAATTTAATAATGCAATTTGCAGAAATATGCAATTTACGCGATGCATTTCGCGGATGGCTCTATGACCGCTGCTGCTCATAATTTCCGTTTCGATTCTTTCTCCTTCTCTCTCTCTCTCTCTGCATAGCTGCCTCTCTCTGTACTCTTCTCTACGCTTCTCTGTCATCATAAATATTTATCCTAAATAATTTATTTGCATTTGTTTTTAGCTTTTGTGACATTTTTTGGCAAACATTTTAGGCGCTTGTGGCAATTAGGTGTCGGTGCGAAAGAGAGAGCACGCGATAGACTGAGAGAGTAATAGATGGAGATAGAGATACGAAGAGAGAGAGAGGGAGTAGGGGTAACCGTTTGGTTAATTAAAAAACTTTCAGGCATTTGTTTAATTTTCATAATTTACAATGCGGCGTCGGGCAGAAAATTCCAGAAAAAACAGATGGAAAAAGAGAGCGGAAAATGGCAGAAGATAAAAACTAAAAAAAGAATAAAAAATACCGGAGTTCGCTTAAGCGAAAAGTTTCCCCTGTTGCCCTTTGTCGGTCTTTATCTGCCTGTTCCTGCGTCTCTCGCACTCTCGCACTCCCCATATCTCTTTTTATACCCGGTACTCGAAGAGTAAAGGGGTATATTAGATTTGTGCAAAAAATTAATGTGTGTAACACCCAGAAGGAAGCGTTTCCGACCCCATAAAGTATATATATTCTTGATCAGCATCAATAGCCGAGTCGATATAGCTATGTCTGTCTGTCCGTCCGTCTGTCCGTCTGTCCGTCTGTCCGTCTGTCCGTCTTCATTAGCGCCTATAGCTCAAAGACCATAAAAGCTAGAGGAACACTATTTTGTATCCAGACTCCTGTCCTATCGCACTGTTACAAGTGTATTTCAAAATTTCGCCCCGCCCCCTTCCGCCCACTCCAAGGACGAAAATCTGTGGCATGCACAATTTTAAAGATACGAGAAAACTAAAAACGCAGAATCGTAGAGAATGACAATATCTATCAGAGTGTTGAATCTGGATCAGATCGACTCATAAATATAGCCACAATGAAGAAAACAATTTCGAAATGCATCGTTCCCTCTCGCTCTCTCTCACACACAGGGGTAGGCGCTATGCCTGATCGAATTTTTTGACGCCTAGTTCTCAGAGACTATAAGAGCTAGAACCACCAAACTTTCTATCCAAGCTCCTGTGATATCAAACCGAGACGAGTTTGTTTTAAAATTTGGCCACGCCCCCTTCCGCCCCCACAAAAGATGAAAATCTACAATTTTGAAGATACGGGAAAACCAAAAACGCAGAATCATAGAAAGTTACTATATCTATCAGAGTATTGAATTTGGATCAGATCGGATCATAAATATAGTCAGAAGGAACAAATGAAATTTCAGTGGCCTCCCAAGCGCAGACTGATTCCCTCTCTCTCTCGCACACAGCCGTGTATGTATATGTAGGATGTAGATAAAAACATGTAGAAATGGCAGATGTAAAAAATTTATGTTAACCAATATGGAAACATCTAATAGATCAAAATCTCCGAAAAGGATCGACTTAAATTGTTTTTTTTTGGCTAAAATTTAATTTTTTCCTTTTGCGAACATGTAATAAATTACAAGCTCACATACATATATACTGACTGAGTACCGGGTATAAAGTAGAGCCGCGGCGCAGACGCGGCTCATAACGTTCCCCCTCGTTTCCTATATATCTTGGCTCTTGGCTAATTAAACGACGCAACAAGTTAATTAGCAAGGACAAAAGGATGACTTTGGTCAGCGTCAAAGCATACTCGCACTCCACTCCTCATTTCAATAATACAACTTTTATAATCCCTACCATACTGCCATTCCCACCCCAACCCCCCGCTGGCAGCTCCCGACTCGACTTGTACAAGTTATTAAAATGGCTTTTGTCCTGCGGATTGAAGCAGATTTAGCCAGAGCAGAAAGGGCTGTTCATTGGCCCAAATTGGCTCTTTATGACGGGCCCCCTGCCCCTGTCCGCCAGCCATTAGTCAGTCACTCACTCACTCACTCACCGTTCCATTTCGTTCCGCCATTGCACTGCAGCTCTTCTGTATCTCTGCGCTGTACCGTGCTTAGCGAAGCTCTCAGCCATCTTCATTAGCCTGAGAGATACAATCAACAAATGCACACAGGACATGCAGGACACACACAGGACACACAGAGGAGAGGCGAGAGGCGAGTCCGCGCCATGTCGGAAGGAGAAACAAACCATGAAGACACTCGTATGATGTCCTTATGCCTCTTCGCCTCTTCTCCTGCATTCCCCTCCGACCTTCCACTGCACTTGCTGAACAACAAAAAATAGCGACCATTTTTCTGGACGATTTTCGTAATTAACTAAAATGTTGGCAAGTGTGGAGGTCAAAGGGATCAGCGAGGGGGGGTTGGGGGGTGCGCTAAGTGTTGTTTAGTGTTTATTTTAATTTAATTTCACTTCTTTCGAGTGCCCCTAAAATTTCGTAATTAAATCTTGTTCAAAAAGGAAGCCCCGAAACCCTGTGGGTCAGTGTAATGCATCCAGGCAGCAGCAGCAGCGGCAGCAGCGGCAGCAGCACGGAAAACTGCACTGAAATGGGGCCAACTTTTCACGTGTGTCCAGCATTCGCACACATATACATATCCACAGGGCCAGCGCTTAGCCCCTGGGTTTATTACGTTTTTCAATTAGCAAAATTAAACTCGAAGCGGAGATAGGACACCCTTCAGGGCCCAGCCACCCCCCCTCCCCATCTAGCCGAATGGTGCATGGCGGCACATAGTCGTACCTAGATGGGGGATCTGCATACATATATAAAAAGAAAATCCATGGATAGCGGATGCCAGGACTAAGGCAAATCAACAGCAGAATCAACAAAACAAATGGTGAGTGTGGACATTGAGTGGACTTGTGTCTGTGTGTGTGTGTGTGGGGCAGAGTACCGCAATGAAGGGGCAACATATGTTATCGAGAGCTCTACCGCCCCTTGGGGAGAGTGGGCTACAAATCGATGTGCATTGCGCTACGTATGGATTATGCGATTTATACGACTATTTATGGAACAAGTATCTTAAAGCCCTAGGCGATGGGCATCCCCCCAGTCCATAGACCATAAGCCAAACCATAATTTCCTTTCCCTTTTGATTTTTAGCTGCCACAATTTACGAAATGAAATTCATCCGCCCAGCAGGAGGAGCCCAAAATCGGATCTAGAATTATGGGGAACCCTGGGGTGGGCAACGGGACCCATGCAAAAGGCAAATGCGATGTTTTGCATTTCCCTTTTATTAATTTGTTCAACACTGGAAAGCAATGCCGCCCCCCAAACCCTCCCGCCCTGGGCGGCGTCTGGGCCAGAGATTGCAGCCAAACGCCCGCCAGGCAACGACAAATGCGTCTCCTGTCTGGACTGAACAGGGGAAAAAAAAAACAAAAAGGGGGGGGAGAGCAGCACCCGCCAACAAAAGGAAAAACCACCGAAACCCCAACGAAAACCAAACCCCAAACTCAACTTTCGTATCCCAACTCAACTTGAATCCTAAACGACTGAAAATATATATTTTTTTTCGGGGTTTTCCTCTCAATTTTTCACCCTTTTTTTTGTTATTTTTGTTGTTTTTTTGTATTTTTGTTTTTGTTTTGAGGTTAGAGGGTGGGCGAGGGTTAACTCTCAGTTTTCAAGTTTTGTGGCAGTTTTGCGTGTTTGCTTATAATTTTGTTTGAGTTGCACTGCCACGCCCACTGACAGCCGGCAGCAGCCCCACTGGACGCCAGTGGAGGAAGAAACGGGAATAGTAGAGGGCTCTCGGGCCACAAAGGGCACAAAATTGTAATTACTTTTTCATGCTGCAATTAAAAATGGCGTAAATAGCTTCAGGCGAAAAGTGTGGGAGCCATGAATGTGTGTGGGGGGTGGAGATAGAGGCAGAGACAGAGAGAGATAGAACTGCACTTTTCTTCGTTTAATTGCAGAGGGAAATATGTGAAACTGTAGTCTTAAGAGATAAGCAATACGCGAGAACTGCATTAGGAACGAGTACTTTATCGAGCCTGCTTGATCTGTCAAGCGTAGATCGAAAGGAATCAAACATGTTGGAGCTGCAACTCAAACATCTCTTGCACGAAACGAAGATTGAACGTGATCGAACATGCTCGAAGTAGTATTTTATATACGAATAAAGAGCCCAAGAAACAAGTAATCTCCTTTCGGATATTTCAGAAATTATACATTCTCTAGTTCTAAAACCAAATAGATTTTAGCTAGCATACAATTAAAGGAAAAAGATCTCAATATGATTTTCCGAGAATGGCCCAGACAAGCAAGGCTAATTCAATGTTCAGCTTATATTTCCAAAATTTTGCTATGAGTTTTAATTGAATTATAAAAGTCCTTGACAGCGGAGAACGAACTATTGATTTTCATATTAATTCGTGGGAAAAACCATGCCAATAAAATTCACTTTTAATGAGAGGCAAAGGGAGTAATCCACTGAAAAAGGAACAAGGAAAAAGGACTTTTTTGCTGTTGTTCTCGTCATCATTAGTGCAAATTACAAGCAATTAAATATGGCCAACACACACACACACTCACACAAATACTCAAATGAGCAAATGAGTAGAAAGAGAGGGAGATGGGGGATTAGACAGGGGAGGAGTGACAGGGGGCAGGAATGCAATGAACAATGCATTAAATTAATTGAAAGCATTGAACGTAAACAATTTATAAAGGTTGTAGTTAGCCCGAAATGCCATTCAGCAGAACCCTCCCTCCCCCCCATAGAGCCACCTATGGGTGGCTGTGTTTGCTTCCCTTTTCAATCAATTTGCAATTACTTAAAGTTCAGTGCAAGACTCCGAGCACACGAAATTCTCATAAAAATTTAGAGCCAGAGAGGAGACACACACACAGAGAGAGAGAGAGAGAGAGAGATACGACAGAGAGGAACGTGCAAGTTGCAATAAATAATTTAGCAAACAGAAAAAAGCGGAACAGCCCTCAGAGAAGAGTGCAGGACGGACGGAAGGAAGGAGGAGAAGGGGAGAGTGAGGGTGAGGGTGGAGAGGAGGTCCTTCCTTCTATTCCATGTTATGTCCTATGCACATGTCTTCGATTCCCCATGGAAATCAACATAATACAGAAATACAGAAAAATAGAACACACACAAAGCAGACAGCAATGGCAAAAAGGAGAGGAAATAAATGAACTCCAGCTAGAAAATAGAAATGAGGAGTGCTCCGAGGAAAACCCATATCTAATGTGAATTTCATGTTTAAGTCTTGCATTTTGTCGGGTAATTTCTTGGAACACATTTAGGCACACTTTGAAGCGTTAATTTGCAGGACTCGAAATACCTGCCCGGCTCCGGCTCCGGCACCGGCACCGACAGCGGCACCTGGCCAACGTTTCCGAGCGTCGATTCTTGCAGCAATTCCGATTGCGACCAGAACAAAGAACCAGCAAAAACGAAACAAGAATTTTACTTTGTTGCGGCGCCTCTTGGGGGGTGGCAGGCGCTGGCGCCGCGGCCGTTTGTTGGCCTACAAGGATAAGCATCTGGAAAAGGCGCTGTGCCAGCCATTGAATCACTCTCTCCCCCTCCCTCTCTCTCTCACTTGTTCCCTTTCATATCCTGCTGTCTCTGCCTCCATTCGGTGTTTCGTTCTTTCGCCATTTGCTATTTTGCGCATTTTAGTTGCCTTTTGTTTTTGTTTTTTTTTTGTTTTCGCTGCCTTTTTTGTTTTGGCCACTTTTTTGCCATGGCAACACACCGCGTTAAATAACAACAACGAATACGTTAAGTGGATTTGTCCGTGTGTGTGTGTGTGTGTGTGTGTGTGGGGGGGGTGCGAGGGTAAGCCCACATCTAAGCCCACCACCCCCCTTTGTGGCACAATGCATGGTAATTATATAATTTTATTTATAGCACAGATTCCTGTGGAAAATGCAATTAACTGTGGTGGCAGCAATGAAAGTGCTGCATCCTTTTCGGGGGCAGGATTCGCTTTAAGGCATCTTTTTTTTCCATAAGGTAAATTTCCGCTTTTCCCATTTCCCCCATTCATTTGTTTCGTCTCTTTATTTCCCAAATAAATATATGAATTTATGAAACTATAATTCACGGACAGAGGAGAAAGCACTTTGCCCCGGCACCTCGCCCTTCCCCTGAACAAGCAGCAGCAGCAGCGGCAGCGGCAACAACAAAGAAATGGCCAAGGGAAAAGCGACAAAGAAAGGCTGCCGGGAGGGGAGGCGACAGGGGACAATGCAGACAGTGGGCGACAGAAGGACAACGCGACGCCACACACGGGGTACATAAACAAGTTTGCATTACGCCGAGGAGTAATAATAAAAACAGAGCAAACAGGGGGCCATGTGGCAGGACCAATGCAGCCGTGCAACCGTGCCACTGGCCACCGCGGCAGGCAGGCAAATACATACGTACGTACGTCGCGACCTAACGGCACTCCGTCAGTAGTTCGCGTGCCAAAGTAGCAGCAGAGCAGAAGCAGAGCAGAAGCAGAAGCTTTTTCCAGTAGGGAAAAAGTTTTGTTTGCATGTCTGCGGTACATTTCCGCGACAGGCACTGCCATCCCCCGAATGCGACGCGACCCTTTTCCGTAATACACAGACCCCGCCCCCCTCCCCCATTCTACTCCCCTCCCCATTAAATATAGTATGGCCTGAGCCCTAACTATGGCAAAAACTACAGCCATAAAAACGTGGAAAAGCAGAAAACCCACGCGCTAAAAATGCAGCAAATTATAGGTTTAGCTTTGGGCTCGAAATGCGTCTCTGCCACAGCAAACCGAAAACAGAACAGCTGATACATGTTCCAGAGTCTAGAGTCTAGAGGGTGCTCGAGGGTTTGTTTTTCAGGCCATCGATCTCGCGTCCTGGTAGATCGAAAAGCGGAAAGCCCTTTCGATAAGTTCTTGCCTATCGATTGCTAGTAATCGCTCAGCCAATCAGTGTGCCCATTGAGAATCATTCACTAATCTAATCGGAGGTGTGGACCAACGCTAACCCAACACCACCCCACCCCACCCCACACAACCCCCAAGAAAGCCAGTGGAAACAACAAAAGTAACTTTGTTTTTCTTCTTCACTTTTTTTTGTTGCTTGGCTCAACCGGCAACACTTTGAACCCGGCAGCTAGTCCGCCACCCGCACCCTGTTTGACCCCAGGAGCCACAGGACCGACCACAGTGGAACAAAGCAAACTGTTTCGTGAAACGACTTCTGGGCCAACCAACCCCCCACCCCCCACTCCCCACCCCCCAGACACAGTCTTTTTTCATGTCTCAGAGACTGGCGCCATAGTGTCGCCGCCTGCCGCCTGCCGCCTGCCCTTCGTGTGTGTGTGTGTTGGCAGGAGCAACCCACATGGATACACATACATGTGTATATAGAGAACGCGCATACCTCTTCCTAAGCCAACGTGATTTTTATTGTGGTTCCCCTCCCGCCCCACCGTCCAGCCCCCTCTGCATTGTATTGTATCTTCTGTGTGTATCCTTTTTCTGTTTTCTGTTTTCCGTTTTCTGTTGTTTTTCTGGCTTTATTCCGCTCTTGATTTGCTGTTAATGCAGCGATAGACAGAGAGGAGTATGTGTATTTCCCTCCTTTTTGTACCATAATTTTACTCATTTTTTATTTTTATTCTTTTGGTTTTTGTTGTTCCTTTTGCTTAGCAGAAGATAGAAGAAATCAAAGGCCTTTTGGTGCCAGAAAATAATCCGCGCAAAGCATTTCAGATTTCAATAAGCAAAAGGACGCAAAAGGACGCAAAGGGGAAAATGATTTATTTGCCCTGTCGATAAGCGCGGCGGCAGCAAAAGGCAGCGAAACTTGAAACGCATTTCCCCCCCTCCGCTCGGGTGAGTTTCCACTTTTCGGGGGGCCGCAATGTGGCGTACAATTCTGCACAATAGATTGGGCATATCCGGCATACCCGAAAGAACATGTGTAGAAGTTTAATTTAATAAGTTTCGAGGATACAAGGATGCGTGGGGCGATGTATGTTAAACATGAGGGCTACACAGCCCCACTCTCCCGCCATCCCGCCCTCAGCCCCCCTGCGAACCAAAAGAAAAGAATACAAAAAGATGGAAAGATGGGAAAGGAAAACATCTACAAGTTTTCCCAAGCCTCTCAAGGTTTTTCATGTTCTTTTCTTACATTTTTGTTTGGGTTCTTTTTTTTTTTTGCTAATTTTATTTGTTGTAAAGTTGTTTTGAGAGGGATGTGGTGGGGGTCGTGGGTGGATGTCTAAGGTCACATAAATCATGCGTAAAGCTGGCATAAACTTTGACTCGAATTCGGATCCGGATAGAGCCTGCCTGCCTGCCACATATGTTGCAAGGGAAATTCGCATAAATTTGAAATTCAAAACATTTTGAGGGACGAAAAAGTGAAAGCTTAGCCTCCAATTAAATTATTCCTGGTCTAGAAACTGAGAGCCGCATCATTAATAAGCCGCCTGAAATGGGTGCGGGGACGGGGGCGGTGGCTTTAAAGTTCGGCGAGCAAATACAATGGCGGCAGGTCCTGCTGACGGGAAAGGCCACTTCCTGGAGGCGGAAGAGGTTGCCGCAGCTTCCTGTGTGTGGCAGACAAGTGGCTGACAGCAGCTTCAGCAGCTCTGAATCGATGTTTTTTTGGGATTCGATTTCTTTTCGCTAATTGCCAGGACCCTTTTTTGTCTATTGTCCGACACTGACAAAAGACAGACAGACAGTCGTCTGCGGGGCGGGCTTGGAAGGGGACTTGGCAGTCCTTGAGCAATTTGCTTTTCTCTGAAAGTTTTTACCCTCCATTCCGGCCTTTGTTGAACCTTTTGGCTGATTCTTTGGCAAAAGCGAAAGTGTTGATTTGTGCGTAACTTGAGGCGAATCAGGTGCATCCTGTCTGTCAGTCTGCCAGTCTGTCGGTCTACCCATCCCAGAGATGGATCCGACGAGACCTGGAGCGAGCATTTGCGTGAGCATAACGCGAAATCAATGCCATGCAGAGTGGATCGAGAAAGGGATTCGTCCTTGGTTCCTTTGCGTGGGAAAACATTCGAAAGCAGGTAGAAAAGTGCTCCGAAGAAGGGAGGGGCTGAGGAGCTGAGGGGCTCTGTATCCTTCCCTTTGTGAGGGGAACAACGAAAGTGTTGGGAGAGACAAGTGTCTTGGCAGCCGAATCGCTTGCCTATTCCCGGATTTAGTATCCGTATCGTTGATAGTTACATGGCCCGCCCTCTAGCCCTATACCCGCCCTGCCTCGCTCTCTCGCTCTCTCCCTCTCTGGCCATATATTTACTGTTAGATGCATCCGCTGTTAACCCAATAATGCTCCATATTGTAAGCGACTCTCAGCTAAAAGCACTTTTGCCTGGCGGCAACGCAGATGTTGCGTCAATTTCATGCCACTTCACCTACTCTACGCCGCACCCCCCTGTCAGCCATCACACCGCCGCGTTCTCATGCCCTTACCGCAAGCGGCAGAGGGCTGTGTGGCAGTGGCAGAGGCATATAAAATGTGAGGCTGCGAGCGGCAATGAAATTACAACTTGTCAACTCAATCAAGCGCGCTTTATGCAGCAATTTCCGTCACTTGTGCGAGTTCCCACTCATCCGGTGGGTGACGCCCCAGCCCCCCCATCCACCCATCCCCCACCCAACCATCCACCCAGCCAACACCCACCTATCATCCACTAGGAGACGATTCAGACGATATTAAATCTGTCGAGCGACAAAGCTTTTCAGCTAATAATCCTTTTTTGATTTCCAACCAAAAAAAAGAAAGGAATTAACAAAGAACTCCTGTTCCCCCCCCCCGCAACAGGACTCGTTGGGGTAAGCAGGAGCTTCCCTAAGCGCCTGCTCCGAGCAATCCTTGGGCTTGGGCTTGGGCATTTCCCTCCGCCTTGAGCTTTGCGCTTTGCGCTTTAAGGATTTTATTTTCGGGCTGCGGCAAAGGCACCTTGCGACGATGACGATGACGGTGGCGACAGCGAAGCCATTCGGTTTAACAAGGACATCCGCTGGCGTTTCCGGCAACAGTTGCCAGCTGGCAATGTCCTCGGCGCACGGGAAGAAGGATTAAGGGTATCTTAAGAGGCCGCAGCTTTAAGGACTGGAGGATTCTGGAGGGAATTCTGTCAGAGGTTCATCACTTCGTATCATATCTATTTCTTTCTCACTCTCCCCGTGCCTCCCTCTCCCTCTCTCTTTCCTTTTTTCTTTCTCTGTGATTTGTGGTCGGAGAATTCACATGAAAAATCCCCTAATTGGCAGTGTTATCAATTAGCAATTAGCCACTAGCCACTAGCGAGCGAATCTTCAGTCCGGCTCTGGGATGTTTGCTGCAGGATGTGCAGGATGTTGTTTGCCGTTGGCCGCCAGCATTTAATTGCACGCATCGATTGCAACAGCAATCTGTCTCCCTCTCTCTTTCTGGTCAGGAATAAGCCATCTCTAATGAACTCTCCACTCGCCCCCCTTTTTCGATCCTGCTCTAATTGCAAGAATCAGCGGGGGACCAGCGCTGTGATTTATTCCGCACATGTGCGTGCTCCCACCCACACGGCCCCCGCGGCCCCCGCGCCACCTCTCCCCCCCTTGGCTGGCATTACAAAGCAGTCTTTTAGTTAATTACTCTGGCTAAAACAACGGGCAACAGCAGAAGGGAAGCAGCGGCAATAAATGAGAGTCGAAGGCGATTGAAATGCGGGCGACTTTTGAAATTTTATGTCTCCCGCGGACAATCGACTCCCTCGAGTACCGTTCGACGGCAGGGAGAATGAGAGAGGGAGAGGGACAAGAAATCTGTTTACTCTCTCTCTCTCCCTCTCTCTCTCTCTGTCTGGGGTAAGCCATCTATCGTGTCCATCGTATCCATCCCTTTGGTACGCTTTCGCTTTGTCTTCTCTTACGCTCACTGCATATCTGTCTCTCCATCTCCACCTCCACCTCCGTCTCCGTCGCTCTGTCCCTCTATTTCCGTCGCTCCGTCTCTCTATTTACGACTAAATTAAATGTGCATTAAATAACGGTTAACAACTGACACAGCAAAAGCAAAAATAATGGCAAATGGCAAAAGTTAGAGGAAGGGCAAAAGGGCAGTCCCGGCAGAGGGGGTGGTGGTCAAACACAGTAATTTGGGATTTTATGTGACACGTAAAGGGAGGGGGAGGGAGATGGAGTATGAGTGGAAGGGGGCACATGGGACAGTGGACAGCGAAGAGAGCAAAAGGCAGTGGAACGAATGAGAGGGGAAAGCGAACAAAAGTCAAGTGGAGTATAAATCACTGAAATATCTCCCTCAAAGACGGGATATTTGCCAAGAACTTTCACCCATTCTTTTGGGGCTTAATCGGAAAACTAACAAGGAAAATTTTTCCATATTTCAGACTAAAATTTCTTGATTTTACATTATTTCTCCATAATTAATAGAATTTTTTCTTCCTTTTAGGATTTGTCTGGGATCCTGACGAACCCCAACTGCTGTTTATATAAGGTATAATTTTTAATTACATTTTACTTCTACCAGAAACTTCTTGGAGAGATTCTTTAAGCTCGATCCCTTGTTGGCAGATATCTTCCCATTTCTTTGCCATTTCCTGTTCCACTGTTCCAATTGATTTTTAATTTAAATTTTGTGCGTTTTATTATACCCCCATGATCCCCCACCATCATTATCGTCATCATCATCATCATCATCATCCTGTTCACATTTGACCCACCCACCCACTGAGATGTAAACTGAAATGTCGTCACGTTGATTTGATTTTACTGCGTCCTGTTCGAGAAGGACAGGAGTTTGGGAAAGAAATAAACAGGAAGGAAATAAACAGGATGGTGAGGGGAGGGAATGGGCAGGATGGGCACCCCAAACCACCGCCTGGTTTTATGGCCTCTGACTCTGGAGTTCTGTGCATAATTTATGCATTTTCTCACAGCGAAAAACGATATAAAACCGAGGCAAGCGAACGCATAAGTCAAATTTAGAGCCCACTTAGTAGACCAATAAATACCTAAAATACCTAGGCATCTCCCTGCCCCCCGGCCACGACTGCCCTTTCACCTAGCCTCTAATTTTATGACCTGGCCGCAACATTTCCTTCCATTTTCCCCCGTCTCCATCTGGCTCTCCATCTTATTAAATTTCGAGCAACGATGCATACAAAAATTGGAGGAATTTCTGAATATGTTGTAGAGTCGACTCTTCATAAAAATTTGCTTTATATGCTTGTTCAAACACACACACACACACACGCACACGCACACAAGAGGATGAAGAATGGGTGTGGTGCGGTGCGGTGTGTATGCCACAGCAGCAATTGCAGCTAGAAGCCGCAACAAGAGAGCAGCGGGAGTGGGAGTGGGAGTGGGGGCGGCACAACAATACCCTACTCCCAAAATGCCAACAAGTATGATAACCGCAACAGCACAAACAACAACAGAACACACACAGAAGATACAGATACTCCAAGCATACACACACACACACACACACACAGTGGCAGCAGATACAATCTGCAGACAAGAGTCCGAGGCGACAACAAAGGAGGAGAGAAGAGAGCGGAGCGGAGCAGAGCAGGACACAGCAGAACGAGAGGCGCCACAGAGTGAAAATAAAACGAAAAGACAGGAAGATGTTGTGGCACATTTTTCCACTAAGAGTATTATGAAATTTTTATATATTTTACAACTTGTCTGTCTGTCTCTCAGCGCTTAGGGGGGAGGTGAATGGTGAATGGTGAGTGGGGTGGCTGGTTGGCTGGTTGGCTAGAATGCGGCTTTGTTACTTGTAGTTTTCCCCTCTTAAAGAAGGCTCTTCCACCCCACACACACACATGCACGTATGAACCTTAAATTTTACCATAAAATGTATGATTCAGTAGGTATAGGTATAGGTATAGGTACAGGCAAGTATTTAACAACTTTTTAAAGCTGCTTGCCTCTCTGTGCTGTATTATGTATTCCGCAAGTTCAAGTTCCATTTTAATCCCATTAAAACTCTCGTTCCTTGCGCCATGTTTGCCGAAACACACAAAAACAAACACTTCATATGTTAATTTTCCAATTAGACTGCGAGAAATGGCACTAATTACATGGCGCGCACGTTACAACAACAGCGGGGAGAATAAAAAGCCCAAGAAAAATAAAAGTAGCCACTTGAAGGGCAGCGGCAGCTCGAAGGACGCCTCACAAAGGCCCTGAGAGAAGTCGAGTGCGGAGTCCAGGCTAAGGCGTGGCGCAACATAAAACACGAAGGAAGCTCTGCCTTCCACAAACAAATCTCTAAATACCCTGTAAATGAGTATGAAAAGAAGAAAATGTCGGAAAATACCTATTTTTGGGACTCTTTGATTTGGTTTGGACGTATCGTTCATATAACTTATATCCCCGGCGTAATGCCCTCCGCAGGGGTATGAAAAAAGTAAATAAAATTAATTTTATACAGCTTCTGGCGGGGGGCTGAAGGAAAGCCTTGATTATTGTAAAACAAGCCCCCAAAGAAATGCTGCAAATGTCTGGGCTCAAGTGGTGTGTGTGTGTGTGTGTGTGGGGTCCTTTGGGGAGGTGTTTGTGGTGTGCGGGGTGCGGTGTCGGTGGCCAGGCATTAAAACGAGAGTTTGACACGCGACGCGTTTGAATTTTACACGCAGCAGGCGCACGGCTAAGAGGAGTGGTGGATAAGGGAGTATGGGCCAGCAGCAGGAGCCGCATTGTTTCACACACACACACACACACACGCGCAGATGCACACCCATACAGGCGTAGCTCAAGTGGGCGGAAATATTAACCGCACTGTACAATTCTAATTACATTCTGCCAGCCAGTGTGGCTGGGGGTAGGGGGGCAGGTGCCGCCGCACCTTACCCCAGATCGTGCATCAGGCGAAAGGAGTCGCGTGGAGGCCTTTAATTTTATTTATTTCCACAGCACTCTCGAGAGTGTTTCTCTGCGTGTGCGTACAGTGTGTATGTATGTGTGTAGGTGTATGTGTATTGCCACCACCTGCCCTTCCGGACTTTCCCGCTGGCTTTGTCCTGTGGCCTGAACTTAGGTTTGAAGGCAGAACAGAGGCCATGCTTTCGCTCTTACACATTTTCACGGATATCCCTTTGGATGTGCAACATATTCGCGGCACTTACGGATGTGGGTGGGGCGATGCGGATTGACTCCGATGAAGTGAGACAATTATTTGAGGGGATCGAACACATACCTGCAACGAGAGAGAGAGAGACAAAGTCGATTGTTAGATTGGGCTTTTGTGGGCGTGGCATAAAGATGGCAATCAGTTTTAGCTATAAATCTGATTAAAAATTGATTTTCTCGAAAATTATCGATACCATATAGTTAAAATTATCGACACAAAATTATTAAAAAATCGATTAAATTTATCGGATCGATAAAATGGGTGGAAAATCGCTAGATATCAATACAAATCTATAGACAGACAATTTTCGTTCATTAAATGGAATGAACCTTACGAATCTCGGTTTCTTTAAGAGCTTAAAATTGTGCAAGATCCTCTATAATTTCCGTTTTTTTTCTGGTGGCATCTTCCATCTGTTGCTAATTATGCAACACTCAAAACAACAGTAAACGAGGGGAAGTGTTTTTGTAAGCGAGATGACAAATAACGGCACATTTTCCGCTTAATTAAACAGGTTCAATAAACCGAAAGCAAACTGTGGCAGCCATCAGGGATCCCTGTCCCAAAACGGATGCGGAAGGAAACAGCCGCAGCAGCAACCCTTTTTTCAGCTTCTTCTTTGTTCTCGTTTCTTTGTGTGTGTGTGCTGGTGTGTGTGTGTGTGGTATTGTTGCCTTTTCCTGCATAATTGCCAGCATAATTCATAAAAAAAAAGAAAATCAGACAGAGATTGAGGGGGAGAGGGAGAGCGAGAGCGAGATGAAGAGGAAATCATTGACTTTATTTTTGAAAGCATTTTAGGCCTGTCCTCAAAAACACAAAGGAATCAGTGACACAGAATATGCTTCTTGCTGCTCGCAAGAAGGACATCCAGCAGAGACCCCCTATCATCCCCATCGTCATTGCCATCTTCTGCGCCAACATCAAGGCTCATCAAATGCACTCCCAGGACGACTCAGTCCGGGGTCCGGGGTGCGGGGTCCGGGGTCCACTTGCTTTTTAATTAAAATCCAAAGTCATTTGCATGAGCTTTGAAAGAAATTGCCATCCATTCATTGAACGATTGCGGGCGGGGACGGGACGGGACGGGAGGCGACTGCGGCAGGACGGAGACACGCAGCGGGTGAGTGCATTGTAATGTAAGTAGTTGTGGGAGGGAAAGTGGGGTGGTAGGACAGCGACCATTATAATCATTATCAATTGCCGAGCGCTGACAACGAGCTTAACAATGGAGCAGATAAATGGAGGCGACCACAAAACTGCTGCCTGCGATGCATACCAAGTAGGTCCAAGGGTGAGCAGAGCCCAGCCAGCAGCGGATGTGGAGAGCGAAGTGGGGGAGGGGCTGCTTGAAGTGTGTGGCAGGAAGGAAGGAAGCAGCAGGCAGCAGGCAGGCAGCGGCCAGAAGCGGAAACGGAAAGCCTTATTAAGCGGAAACATTTCGCCTTTTGGCTTCGTGCATTGCATGCCAGGCCGGGCCATGCGGAGGAGACTGTGGTTAGTGGCTGGCGGCTGCTGGCTGGTGTCTCTGGTGGCCTCTTTATAATTTATGCCAATATTTTTACAAGTGGCATTCCGCACCCATCCTCCAACTCCCCCCCTATTCCCTCTCTACCATAGATATGGTACAGTCGAATCAAACGCAATTGCCAGGGCGGGAGGGCGAGGCCAAGAAAGAAAGGCCAAGACAACAGAAACGAGCAAATTTGCTTGGCCATCAGTCGTGCCCCCCCCAGTCCTGCCTCCCGTGGCATATAAATTGAAAAATTGCAATTGACGAATTCGCAGAGGCAGAGGAGAACGAAAGAGCGAAAGAAGACACCAAAAACGAAAGAGGGAAATCGCAGAGAGAGGCTGAGGATGGCAAGGAAATGCCTTCAAACGATTCGTGGATCGGCTTTTGAAGTGTAAATCACAGTGAAAAGTAATGACAATTTTCCTGCAGCGCAGCAACCGTAATTGGAGTACACAACGATAGGTGCAGAGAGGGGCGTGGAGTGGAAAGGAGTGTTAATATGGAAATTGTTATTTACCGCGCGGCGCGCTCTTCCCTCGGCCGAAAGGAAAGACAGAAGTAAGCTGCATTTAAGGCCGCGCCGCAACAACTGGAAAACCAATCACGCGGAAAAGCTGCGGCCACCTGCGGGTGTCGCAGTGAGCAAGGGGCAGGGGAGAAAGTACTAGGAGAAAGCCAAGTCTCAGAGCTAGTTTTGGGCTCTGAGCATTAGCTTTTAGCTCTTTGGCTTTGATATAAGGCAAGAGACTACTTCTTGGGCTTGTAATTATCTTCCACTACGAAAATACCACACACCCCCCCACCCTGTGCAACCCTCTCCAAGTTTAAGTAAATTTTCGGTTTTTTGGGCAGATTTATCTCCCCCTTTGCTGCCCACCGAAGCCACAAAAGCAAACGATTTTTCGGTAGTTTATGGTCCTCTGACCCCTCCTGTCTCCGCTTGCCACTCTTGCCACTCGACTAATATTGCCACATAAATCAGAGTGGCAAAGCCTGGCCATATTACACTTTTGGGCCAGGCCGCAAACATTAAAGCCCCAACATTTTGCGTAGATCGGCACAAAACGGGACACAAACTTTGCTCATCATTAACAAACAAAATATTGAACACAGGAGCACAAGGACGAGGACCTGGGCTGGGCCTGGGCCGGGATCAAGAGCTGAATCAGGAACCCATTTCAAGTTTTCGCCCAACAACAGCCAGAAGTTGCACTCAAGTGCCTATTTATCTTATTAGGACGAGGCCGAGCAGCTTGTTCTGGGCTGCGATGCCATACGGATGCGAATGGGACTTCACTCCTGCCCCATTGTTGCTGCCCCAAACGACACGCAGCAGCAGCAGCAGCAGAAGCAGTGGCAGTGGCAGTGGCAGTGGCATCGGCTTTAGTTCTTGTTTTCTCTTCTTTCTGCTCTGGCATTCAGTTTGCTTATTAGTTTATTTTTGCTGCTCGAAGTAGTTTCTAAGTTTGTGCCGGAGATCTTCTGCTGCTGCTGGTCCGTTTGTTTTGTTAATTTGATATAGGATCCTAGGGCATGATGCTGTTGCTACAGGGTGTACGGGAGCAGCGGAGGGAGGAGCTGGTCTGAAGCAAATAGTTCCTCCGTTGACTGGTCCACTCATACACATAAGGACCCCCCAGCTCTCCTCTAAATGTGAGTGAGCAAACAAAATGGGAAATTCTCTTGTTGACATGCCATCATGGATGCTGAATGCTGGCTCTTGTTCGGGGTTCGGGGTTCGGGTCTCGCATTCTGGCTGTGGCTCCGCTTCCTGAAGAACTCACTGACTGACGACCGAATGTGGGATGGGATGGGATGGGGTGGGGTGGGGTGGGGACACCATGAATACGCTTAAAGTGCTGCGCGGAGGGATGGTGGGTCGAACATTTTTCGGTTGTTCTGCGCCCCGCCCCCGACTCTCTGCTCGGACTAGTTTGATTTTGTGCAGCCCCTCCTGTGGATGCCGCCCGAAAATGTATGCTAATTGGCTTTTGATATTGTCGTGGGTGGAAGAGTGGTGGCGTAATGAGGGCCAAAGCGTTGCGGAGCGGGGAGCAGGGGAGGGGCATGGATTGACATCATTCGGTGGTCGCCAACTGCAATGGCTTGCTCCCAGCATTGAGTGGCATGCTTGGGTGCTGCCTCGGCGTCCCATTACCCCACGAAGTAGGACAGATTCGTAAGTGGATTATAAGTGGATGATAGAATATATAAGGAATTTGCATGTTAAAGCTTGTTTCTGGCTTGGCAGATGCTCACGAATAGATTTAAATGTGTGGATTGTAAGTGGACTGCATGTGGATCGTATGTGGAACTTGTTATTGGCTGATTTGAAATCATTTTCTATATCATTTCACTTTGGGATTTGTGCACTCCAAGTGGAATGCAAGTGGATCTTCTGTGTATTCCATGTGGAACTTGTTATTGATTGCCCCGAAACAAAGTTCGACTTCATTTCTCCTAGAATTTATAGTTATTGCTTCAGCTTTGACAGTTTTTTGATTTGTGGATTTTATTTGCTAGCAAGCACACGAGTACCTGGTCTTCCCAGTAAAAATACGAGAGGAATACGCGACCCATAGCCATGCCAAACTTTTTAATAAAAGCATCAAACTTTTCTCTTACTTAATTTATTAAGCTCCTGAGATTCAGAGATCCCCCAATGCCCCCCAACAATCCCACCGATTCGACAACGCACTCAACACGAAACACGAACACAATCCAGCACCCCAGAACTCCGTCCACGTCCTCGTCCACGTCCACGTCCGCACCCAACACACTCGCACAGATCCCAGACAAAGGCGGCTCATAAATATCGATTTCATTGGCCAGGCCAGGCCCGACCAGGCCAGGCATGGTTATTCCGGCTGATGAGCCGTGGGAAGTGCTTCCAACGTATCGCCTGCGAATCATCCACACGCCATGACTAAAAGTTACTAAATTTTCCGGCCGTTTGCGTCATTAATTTCCAAAAAAAAAAGAAAAAGGAAAGCAAGGAGAAACCAAAGTGGAAATGCCAAAAGGAAAAAAGCCAAAAGAGAGAGAGAGAGAGAGAGAGAGAGAGAGGGGGGGAGGAGGAGGGGGAGGCACAGATGGAAGTGGGAGTGGGAAATGAAAACGAAACGGAACAGAACGCAAGTAGAAATAATGGGACACAGCAAAAGTTTCGCGACCGAGCGACGAGCGACGAGCGCCGATGGCCGTGCCCTGATAAGGATAATGGATTTGGACTGCCGACCACTGCTTCCATTTGGCAGGCCTTTCCACTGAAAGGCATGCGGCAGTGGCAGGCAGGCAGGCAGACAGAGACAGTCATCTCTCCAGTTGAGCGAAAAGAAATTTATTCATTGACAATTGAGTTGCGGGCTGCTGGAAATTGAGTTTGTGTTTGGGCCACCATCCTCCATTCTCCATCCTCCATCTTCCACCCTCCATCCACCGCTATCCTCCATCTTGCAACGATATTTAGATGTCGCCTCGCCAACGCAGTTCTCGTCTATCGCCCATCGTCAGTTCATCCCAAGTAATTTCAAGTGCCTGCATATTTATTTGCACAAACGCTTTGCTTTATTATTATGTATTCCTCTATTCCTGTTATTAGAGCGACGGTCGCACAGCACTGGAACTTCCCAGAGAAGTTCTTCAAAAGTTTGCCGCACCCCCCGCCCCAGCCTGCGCCCCAGCCAACGCTCTGAAGTACTCACCGTACTTTCTGCGGTCAGGGGCCTTCGTATTTGAAATATTTTCTCGCTTTGAGCAGCATAAAAAATGTCAAGTATACTTTTTGGCTTACGACAGTATGCCATAGAACGATGGGGCGTGCAGATGCCCTCTGTGCTTCCTCTGAAGGGGAGACTCTTTTCATTTGAATGGTTTTTGCTGCGGTTAAGCCATAGCAACAAGCCAGGCTAGTGACTTGGAAACGGGATGTAACCCAGGAATGAATTCTTCGAGGACCCCCAGCCCCAGCCAACAGCAACAACTACGATCTGAATACAACTGGAAAGTTGTGAAGAAAACTCTGAGGAGTGCACAGATACCAAATGAGTGGCAAAGAAAGTTTGCTTGTTACTTGCAAAAAATCATACTACAAATTGTTCGAAATATTCCGAAATGATGTTGAAATGAACAAATAAACCCATAAGTATGGGTCTATCGCTAGATAACTGATGAATGTATGTTTCTTAAATTTACTAAAGAAAAAATGGCAATACGAATCCATTGACTGAACATTCAACAGAACCAATAAGAGCGACATGTCCTCTCTGTCTGTGGCGCAATACTTCACATGGCCTGTTTCTATTTGGCTAAGACCTCATTCTATTCTGTCAGTTTTTCCTGGTGACTCTATAGAGTTTACTCCGAGTCGAAATTTGTTGCTGGCTACTTTCCTGTTGTCCTGTTGTCGTTGTCGTCAACATTGTGGCAAATCTAGTTCCTGGCAAATGCCACAAAAGATTGATTTTTTGTTCTTTTTATTTTGCTGTCGTCGCTGCTGTTGAGCCTCGTTTTTGGCATTCGGCCAGCAGACAAGAGGAAAATTGTTGTTGTTTCGAGTGCTGCGGCGACGACAAGTCCAGAAATGCTGTCCAAAAATACGTGGCTTTAATTTTTGTTTAATAAACAATTTTCAAGCAGAAAGTGGGAGAGCGAGAGAGAGCGAGAGAGATCTGCTTTCTAGCCATTTCGTGTTTGCGCTTGAAATATTTTCGCATTTATTCTTAATTATCAACAGAAAGTTGTCTGCATGTTTTTTGCTTTTTTTGTGGCACTTTTGTCTGTTGTGCTGTGTGGCAGCTCCTCCTCCAACCTAGAAATCTAGCTGGTCACACTGGGGCGCTTGTTGCAGCTTTCATTACCACCCCCCACACTCTCGACTCCCGACGTGCTTTATCATGACACGCGGCGTATTTCAGCATACAGACTCGTACATATATTCGCACACTGACAGATGAGCCAACAGTTGGACAGCGGCAGGACGATGCAGGACGAAACAGGACGACAGCGTCTGCTTCAGAACATATGACAGTTTAATTTACTTTTATTTTGTCATGACGCTTGTCTGTGGATCGCATTCCGCACTGAACTGCGTTTGGGGTTTCTGTGGCTTCTTCATGCGCAGAGAGACTCGGTTTAAAGTTTATGTTTCTGTCATTTAATTTCAATTATTTGCACAGCTCCACAGAGAGTGCTAGAGAGAGAGAGTGAGAGAGCGAGAGGGTGGGTGGTCGCCTACTTTTGGTCATTTTAATTATGCGCTTTGGTAATTTATGTTAAGCTCGTGAGTTATTAGAATTTATGGCAAGCTGCTGGCCAAAACTGTCGGCAAACGGCGCGTGAAATGCTAATGGTACGATTGCGATCCACAAAGCAAAACATTTCAAATACATATTCACATATTTTCGTACTTTATTCTCGTACCATTCAACTTTAAGCTCCCTTAGCCGCCTCCCATTCATTCCTCTGCGTTCCACTTGGACTCTCGAAAAATGCAATATTGTATATGCCAAATAAATACACGAAAAAGCAATCAACTCTCTGCTTGGTAGGGAGGGAGGTGAGGAAGGTAATTGAAACATCGCAGTGCTTGGGGGCCATGGAGGAGACAAATGAAATGTAGAACTCGTAGGAAATGTAGGGAAAACTCTGTTTGCAGGCAAAAAATGTAGGGAAAACACAGGCCACCTGCATACCACCTTAGTGGGGAGTATTGAGGAAATCGCCAAAAAAAAGAGAAGAAAAATGGTGGAAAACAGTGGCTTCCCGAACAATGACAGCGGGAAATCAACGCGCCAAAAACTGACAGACGACAAATGAGAACAAAAAATCAGTCAACCGATTCCCCAGATTGGGGGACAGTGCAGAACAGGACATCATTGCAGGACTCATTGCAGACAATGACAGCGCAATGACTGACTAACTGACAGTCGGGCAGTCAGGCAGTCTGACACACAGACAGACAGTCAGACAGACAGACAGACCGACGGATAGAATAACAATCGGACAGACGGGAATGTCTCTTCGAGGACTGCTATTTTCGCTGTGTTTTGTCTTGCAATATTTCCCGATAAGCAGGCAGCACAAAACTTTCCAATCCGAAATAGATGTCGGTCCGGTCCGGTTCGAGTTTTGTGTATATAAATTCGTTCCTCTCCTTTTTGCCCACTGTTGTGTTGGGGTTCTCCAGAGATTTGTTTTGTTTTCGTGCACTTGTTTACTGCGTCTTTTGTGCAGAGAACCGAGAGGGAGGTGGAAGTGGAAGTGGCATCCACAATGCCAGAGTACTGCCTCCGGCCACGGTGCCACCACACATGGCGCTATGCTGCTCGGAAAAAGCTTACTTACTTTGCAGCTCTGGAGCTCTGGGGCTCAGTGGGATTTCCTCCTTTTCTTTTGCCTCGGCGCAAAGAGAAAATGTAAATTTACATTAGACTCAAGTAAATTTAAATAATGCGCGTAAAATTTACTACTTTTCTGCGCATTTTTTCTACTTTGTGCCCCCGCTTGCTAGTCCCCGTCCCCGTCCCCGCCGCACGGTTGTGTTTCCAGTTGTGCAAAAACACACACTAAATATAAAGAGCAGAAAAAGCTTTAGATAACAGTTATGGCATCGCCCTTTGTTGGCTGCTGCGGCGCCATTTTGTCGACAGAGCTTAGAAAATATGTTGACAAGCGAAAGGCTGCTGCAAGGGTTCGGGGGCTCAGATTTCCATTTCCAGCGGAAAATGTGGCAAGTTGTGCGTTTTGGGAGGGATAAACGAAAAAAATTCAAACTTGTTGGATGGAAAATGGATATTTGTAAATGGATCGTGTGTGGATCGTATGTGGAACTATGCTTTGAGGCAGTAAAAACTCTAAGGATTGATTTGTTTTGGTTTTCCGTGTGGATTGTATTTGCAATTTTCCTTTTTATACATTATAGAAAATTGATATTTTGTGGAACGAGGGCAGCCCCCCCCTCGAATGTGAGTGGATCTCAAGTCGAGTATCGAGATTACATCTATCCCCCATGCTAAACAAAGGATTTAATACCTCAGCTGTAACCTGTGGCACCGCCAAACCGCCAAACCGCCTCCCATCCCGCTTTCACAAAACGCCACACTTGACAAGAAAAGCCACCGTTACAGCCGCATCCCCCATCCCCCCATCCCCCTTCCCTATTGAGCCGCAGCCGCTGATCACAAAATCCACATGCATTTTTCATGCTTTGTCAAATAAACAGCATCTACATATAGAGCACATGCCCCACACACACACACACACACCACTCACACTCTGGAGACATTTTTTCCAACGGCTAGACGATGAAAATTCGTGCCTGGGTTACATTTTTACCCCAGGACAAAGTTTCACCAACGCTTTTTCTTG
Organism: Drosophila helvetica; assembly: GCA_963969585.1. Taxonomy (NCBI): domain Eukaryota; kingdom Metazoa; phylum Arthropoda; class Insecta; order Diptera; family Drosophilidae; genus Drosophila; species Drosophila helvetica. The sequence continues at coordinate 19,078,561 of OZ018404.1, read as the reverse complement.
CCAATTTTCGGAAGAGACACAGAGATGCTGGAGTTGGAGCGGGAACGGGAGCGGGAGCTGGAGCTGGAGCACACAGAGAAGCTTGTCTAATAAAAGTCTAGTCGACATTATTTCCAAACCAACCCTCAGCGAATTATACACAAGTTTGATCCATTCCGTGCCGCTCAGCTCTCGGCCTCAGCACTGTTCGAGTCGAGTGGCGTGGAGTTTCAGGGCGCGACAAGCCCAGGATAAGGGACGGACGCCAATGCAATTTTCGTGCATGAAGCAGAAACGTGGCTTGAATACCCAAGTAAGTCCCACATTATAAATAAATAAGCAGCTGGAGAACCCCAGAACCCAGAACCCAGAACCCAGCCATCCAACGAGGCGCGACGGCAAGGACAAAGAGAGAAGGAAAAAGAATTGCGAACGAAACTGAATCTACCCTCTCGATAGAGAAATGATATTACGGCAGAGAGCGAGACAAGCATTTTAACAAGTCAATAACATGTCAAGTGAAAACTTTTTTAATATTTTCAAATTCGTGTCCTCGCACATCGCCCCCTGCCCCCTGCCCCCTCCACTATCTGGGAAGGATGTTCCAGACGCGTGCCTGACAGAGCAATTAATCAAAAATTTACCATAATTTTTTACGCTACTCAAAGAATGAATCTGTTGGCTCCGCTGCGGCTGCTGCTGCTGTGACATTTTCAGTTTGTCATGCATTTCAGATTTGTTGTCTTCTCAGGATGGGGGCTTGTCATGCTTTATTGGCTTACAAGTTGAGGGGTCCTGCGAGTGACAACTTTACAAGCGCAATGTCCTGATGGCGAATTAGTAAATTTGTCTGGCTCTGAAGTCATGTTTTATGTTAAAGACCCGCAAGGGTGGTGCGAATATTATTGCAAATGTACTTCGACTTTAATGTATAAGCCGCCAGAAAGGAAGTGCGATCTTTTTTCGACAGTTCATTGAATTATTCAGTATCTCTATAACACTCTTCCATCGTCTCTCGGTTTCTCATATCGCTTGAGCTTATATCTGATGTGGTATACACCTTCCATCTTTGCGTTAAAAGCATCATCTGCTCGAAATGATAGTACGCTCTTTTTCAGGGGCACAAAAACCATAAGCGGGTTAGGATCTAAGCCTACTCATGGCCAGAGCTCAGTTTGTGGGACGTAGGGACATTCTTTTGATAACTATAGCCATCGGCTCCTGCCGCATTTGCCTGCCAATTACATTTGCCTGCAAGTGCAAATATCTCTCCATCTCTCGCTGCCATGGTTCCCCTCGCATAACACTTACTTGATTAGGTTTCTGCCGTTTTGGAGTTGCATTCACCTGGTTCAGAGTGGTCTTTGGCGCTCACGGGAGGAGCCAGGCGTCTGCCGATATTAATTCCAATAAATCAACAAGTGCATTTTTGAAATGAAGAAACTTTTGCATACTTTTTCGGGCTTGGCTTCCATTCAGACAGCGCAGTGGAGGGCCATCGAAGGAAACTTCGTTTGGTTGGCTGTGGGAATCACAGACAGGACAGCCCTCCCGTGGTAGGCAATAATGTGGCATGCCGTGAATGGGAAACGGGGCAAGCAGCAGGAAAAATCATGCAGAAAATATTTGAAAAACTTTCCGCATTCGGATGTGTTTACTTAATGTATTAAAATGTTGCCGCTGCAGCGAGGGGCAGGGTCTGCCTCCATTGATGAGTTATAGGCGAGGCTGATGGGAGTGGAGGGGAGTGGAGGGCAGGGCTGCCTGCCTGTAAGACATTATACAAATGTGGCCGAGACTTTGTTTTATTAAAAAGCCAAAAGTGCAAACGTAAAGCAGAACTGCAGTTAGGGGAAAAGTTCAACTGTCATTTTTTTTGCTGCCAACTTTTTGCTTATGAACTTTTTTCTCAAAGTGTGCGACGCGACTGCTGCTGCTGCTGCTATATATATGTGTGTGTGTGTGTGTGTGTGTGGAACTTAATGCTGGACTGCGACTGCCATCATCATCATCATCATCGTCGTAGAGTGGAGGCGGCAACGTTTAAAGTTTTCCCCCATTTTTCTACTTCATTTTTTACTCCTCGCAAAATCTGAGTAAAGTTCTTCCGAAACCAATATGCGTGTGTCCTTATACCCGTCTTTCTCTCTCTCTCTCTCTCTCTCTCTCTCTCTCTCTGTGTGTGTGTGTATCTGTGTGCAGTCAAAGTTTTCCCTTGGGGTGTAGGGCCTCCCTCTTTTCCAGGGTCCTCTTTTTTTTGTGTCAAATATCATTACTCTTGTCGTTTTGCTGCTTTAAGCGGTTTTCGTGAAGTCGTTTAAGCTTGACGTCCATGAAAAATGTTTGGTAACCTCTTCAAAAAAAAAAAAAATAATAAAAAACTAGTAGGAGTTGGCAAGAAAAATGCATTAAATAGTTTTTGGGAATATCAAAAAACAAAGGCTGAAATCTCTTTCACTTACATAAGAACATAGAAGTCGCGGAGGGAAATGGAAACTTACCTGAAATTAAACAGAAAATAGAGAAGAAAATGCATAAGTTTGTATTCGGATCATGCAATGCAGGGGAATGCAAGCACAACTGTACCTATTGCTAAGGAGCTACCTTTCAGTCTGATATTAAGTTAATTAAAGGTCAACCAGGGCTAACGCTTAACGCACTAAATAATTGCTTATTTACGTGCGTTTTGTAGACCGTTCTGTGGGATGTGGATTATGGCAGTTACGTGGCAAAAGTTTGCCATGTAACTTATTGACCTTTTGCTACGTCCACCCACACACATTGCCTTTCCTACATTGTGGCTACGACGTGGCAGTGCGTCCTTCTTGGGTCAACACTGGCCAGGCCAAATCGAGTTGGAGAGCACCACACACCGTGACGTACTCATCCTAATTAGTAGGTTTCTGTGGCAGGCAAGGGAGATAGACAGGGAGAGCTGTTTGCCACCTGAAGGTGAAGGTGTGCGGGGCGAAGGATTGCGGCAGCTCCTAAGTAAATTATGCTTATGGTTGATCCAATTTTCTGCAAGGCTATCCCCACAGCACCGATTCGAATTGCATAACTCAACGGGAGCCAAGCTGCCATCCATCCAGTGCCGCCAGTGCAGCCAGAGCAGCCAGTGAATTCAGAACAATGTGGTATTTGTTTAGCTAACAAACCAGTCGGATCCCATTTTTCGTGCTCTTTTTTGCCGTGCTAGTAGCCAGCCAACCGTCTGGCGCTTGCCAAAAATCAAATGCAATCAGCGAAAACAAATAATGGCATAACGTGCCGTATTCGCCCATACGAAAATGAGTGTGGAACGTGTGTCGCCTGGCGGCGGGTGGCGCGGGCGGCAGACGCGGCACGCGGGACGGCTCTGCAAAGTGCAAACAAAATGCAGTCGAGCTAATAAATATTGAAAGTGGTTTAAAGCAAATCGGCAAATACTGCTCGCACCGTGAACAATTTTGCCCAGTTTTTTATTGTTTATAAATAAAACAAAGAGGGAGAAAAATCACAGTAGAAAAAGGGAATGCCGGATAAATCAACTCGATGAGTGCATTAAAAATGCATCGATGTGAAAATAAGGATATAAAGTAGTGCAGGCAAAAGTGCAGCAAAAATGCAATTGTTTTGTGAGTGTTGGCACATGCCAGTGGGACTTTAATTGAAAGAGAATGAAAGCCTTTAATTTGATCGAACATGTTTGATCATTATTTCAGTTTCCGCTTAGCGTACGCTCAAGCATGTATGAGCTGATGACTCGAATTGGCTTGTTCGTTTCGAACCGAATCGCATACCGATCATTGAATACCCTCTGCTCTCGAAGCGAGCAGCCACAGCGAGAGCCAGAGCGAGAGAGCATGATTGGAGGGACAGCTTGTGGTCTTCTGTATTTGCATCCGCGTCATGGGTCACACACATGCACGTAGTGTGTGTATATATGAAAACTGCAGCCAGAGCCAAAGTCAGAGCCTAGTGTCCATGTGTTTGCTGCTGCTGCTGCTGTCGCCTCCACTGGGATTTACTTTTTGTGTGCCTCTGTCCTCCGTCCCCTTGCCACGCCAGGACATGGACATGGACATGGACGTGGATGTGGATGTGGCCGTGGAGCGATGCGCGTAAATTTAAATTAGCAGCAACACCATGCACACAAACAAACAAACACACACACACAGAGAGAGGCACTCGTTCCCTTCGTATGAAATTACGCATACGCAACGTTGCACCACATTTTGACTACTTCATTACCATGTTTAATCAGATCATTGCGTGTCTGCCTCTTGCCTCCCGCCGCCAGCATCTGTCGTTTGCATCTGCATCTGCATCTGCCGCAGAGGCCAGTTCATCAGTCTCTGCCCCACTGCCACAGCCACTGCCACTGCCCACTGCCCCCAGGGAAACCGCACTTTGTCCCTCAAGCCCCCCTTCGTCTGTTTGCTGCAATCATTTAAATGTTGTGCATTAATATTTCACACACACACACACACACTCACTGCACAGACACACGGACACAGGCGTTTCACGCACTGTTGCCCTGTCGCTGGCCTCCTACGATAATTCCTCTGACCATCCCGTGTCACGCCTCTGACTTCCTCTATGACCCCATCCCCTGCCATGCCCCCATGCCCACCATGCCCACCATGCCACGGAGTAATTTCGTAGTTTTAGTGTTTTAAATAACAATTTGGCTTAGCATAAATTTACGCATGTTTTTCGACGGCAAAACTTTGTTTTCCACATAATTGTTGGTAGCATTTTGATGCTGCTGCTGTTGCTGTTGCTGTTGTTGCTGTTCCCATTATTATAATTGTTATGGTTTAAGCTTGGAAAAGCGTCGAACAGAGTTGGATATTGGTGGGTAATGATGCCCGTCGGAAGGGAAATCCAATGGTGAGAAATGCTGACAGCGAATTAAAGTTGAAAAAGTTGGAAAATGCACCAATGGAATTACGCTTTAATATAATATAGCTACGATGGATTGCAATTCGATTGAAAAGGCCTGTCCAGTGCAGTTTATCGGCTTCGTCCACTTGCTCCATTCAGAAGCAGCTCCCTCCTCTCCTATGCAGAGGATTTACGCTCACAAGCGCTCGACTTGATCCTTGACCAAAGGCTTACCAAAGTCCATTCATTGTCATTGCTTCGGACATATGCTTAGAGCCATAGCATCCCCTCTCTCTCTCTCTCTCTCTCTCTCTCTCCGTCTCGTTGGTGTCCGCTTGCCTTTTGTCTGATTTATGCACATCAATAACATGGCCAAAACAACGGGCATAAATCAGGGACTGAGGCGCAAGGAGACGCGCACAATCACGCACAGCACAATGGCAGCAAACAAATATTTGACTAATTTCAAAGATACGAGAGAGCCAAACACAATGGGATGCAAAACAGAATAGGAGACAATAGAAAGAGACAGAGACAGAGCCAGAGAAAGCCAGAGAGAGAGCGAGAGAGAGAGAGCTGAAGCTATGGCCTGCGTCGGAGACACCAAGGAGGGGGGAGACATAAGAGGAGATAGCTTATGGACACGTGAACATAATTAGAAACGAGTCATTTTAATTGATAGTTAAAGCAAACACTGAACAGAGAGTCTAGTGCAAACTGCATTATCTATCCATCCACCTCACTCACGCTCCGTATCCGTATCTCTGTCTCTGTCGCTCTTGCCGGGCGAAAACTTGGCACTTTCCTTGTTTATTAATGCCCTCGACTTGGCTTTAAGCCTGTCTGCCGGCCTGCCTGTCAGGCTGCTTATTTGAGCTCATTTATTTTGAATGGCAGTTGATGCAATTGTGGTCCGAAGAGTGTCCTGTTTTCCCAGCTTGCGCACAGAAAGTGTTGCATACTTCGCACAGGAGTGGGTGGAGTGTGCACTCCCCTGTGCGGTTGCTAGGCCAAATTTATTAGCTGCAGTTGCAGTATCTATCTACCTATTTATTTATCTATCTATGCATCTGAATATCCATCTTTCCCCCCGAACTTTGGCTGCGGCTGCACCTGAATCTAAAGCTGTCTGTATCTATGAGATTAATTATGTCTCTATTTGGTTTATAGAGTTGTCCAACAGCATTTGCCATTCAAAAGAGTGTCCAAAATAGACACACACACAGACACAGACAGACAGGCACAAGCTTGCCACATGGATACGCAACTAATTAGCTGTCAAAATGGGTTTATATCAACTGGCAACAAGCAGTGGCATGGCGAGTGGCAGACTAAATGCTGAATAAATATTCGAAATTAGAGAGAGGGCCTCCCCCCACCCTCCACTGCTCAAATGTTGTATTTATTTCCAGCTAAAATACTGGCAAAAGTATCGCTTTGCAACACACAGACTCCTGGCCTCAATTTATAGATACAAATGTATCTGTATCTGTGTCTCTATTTGCTTTGTGATGAAGTCAAAAAGTTTGCCCAGCGGCAAGGGATCGCACACACTCGCACGAGTATATGTATATGCATATGTGTGCATAATCGAGCGGATACAATCATTTTAATAGACACTCCGGTGTTATAATTTATATGCAAGCATATCCGTACGTTTGTACATACGTTGCCCCACCATGTGGCACCGTCCTGCACTCTCCACTCTCCACAACAAATGGTCAAATGCCTAGGACACAGAGCTCTCTCCCTCTCTCTCTCCCTCTCTCTCGCTCTTTGTCTCTCTTGCGACCACATTCCTATGACATTTGCATATCTTTCCCACTCTCTGCTGTGACCCCTTTTGTCTCTGGTAGCCATTATTGTGTTAATTTTCAGTTTGATATGCAGGGAAAAAGCCAGAACGAGTACCCCGTACATATGTGCGCCAAAAGGGACAATATGGTAAATGGCAAAAAGTTTTGTTCTAACGGCAAAAACAATGTGGAATATTTGTCGCTCGTTGGTTGGCCCTTTGTGATGATTGCGCCCATGATAATGGCCATGATTATGGCCCCGACAAAAGCCCAGAGTGTCACAGGGGACGGGGGAAGGTGTGTCTGCACACGGGTAAGGTGGTCTCTGTACAAGTTCCATAGAAACGGAGCCTTCGACGACACAATCAACTTCTTTCCCGAACACCCCACCCTTCTTCATCCCTCTGTTTGCTAGCCACTTAATTACGTTCATTAATTAGGCCTTTGGTCAAAACTCTCCTCACATACATAGGAGGGAAAATTACTCGAAATTCCATTGTAAATATAGCCAAACAAACAAACAGACAAACAGAAATGCAATTAAATAAATAAAAACACTCTTCTGTGGCAGCAATATAATTTAATTAACAATTCTTCGTACACAGAGGCAGAGGCCGGCAATCAGCAGAAACAATGAGATATGATGGCGGCATAAAAGCGAAATTAAGTTCGAAAATAGCGCAAATTAAGCGGAAACAAATATGAAAATTATAAAAAATTTAATGCCCCCCCCCCCACCCCTGCCGCAAAAGGGGAAAGAGGAAGAGGGGTTAATTTTGGTTGCATGCATAATTATGGGGTGTGTGCCACACTCTTTGGCGCGGACAATTGCGTGTTGCAGTGGGGAGATAAATATCAGCGATTAATTTGAAATTTATTGCAGGCATTTAATAATTTATTAGTGCGTGCAGGCGAGTCGGGCTTTGTGCCTCGTTGGTGTGCTGCAATTTATGTGTGGTGTAGTGGCAGTGGCAACAGCGCCACCATCTTGCACATTGCGCATACGCCGCATTGTGCAAAGGTTAAGCGTCCTGCTGGCCATTCCTGTGCTTCCCTCTTCACGAAGGGGGCATAAACAATTCCATTTAAATTGCATGCATGGCTGTTTGACTCTTGCCACACAGATACTACTTGCCGCAAAGTTCTGCGCGCCCCATAAATAAGTCGGCCCAACAACTCAATTCGCAGAGAAGCGCAAAAGTTGGCCAAGAAAGTGCTTAACGGGTTGTTTATGCCGTGGCCAGGAGTTGCCAGCAGCTGCCAGGACTTGAGTCCACAGTGCGAGTAGATCGTATCCCTTCCACCTTCCACCTTCCACCTTCCACCAACGATGGATCTCTGCCATCAATTGCTAATCTTCGTCTAATTATTCGATGCCCCAGCTGCAAGAATTCTGCCGCCACTCCTCCTGTCCACCCTGCCCCTCCCCTTCACACCATTCGAACATTTTCCATAGATTTAAACAGAAAAAAGTTTTTAATTAAAAACTTTTTGTTCTTTTTTACCCTTCGTTTTGTTCGTTGCGTTTTTCAGATTTTTCCCTTTTTTTACGTTTTTTGTTTTTTGTTTTTGTTGGTTCTTTTGGCTGGCATTTGTCTGAGCGCAACCGAAAGCCTTTGGGGGTTTTTGCCACCGCAACAGCAACTGGAAAAACAACAGAAGCAGAAAACTCGATTTGTTGCTGTGGCGGTGGCAGTGGCAGTGGCTGAGGCAGCGGCGGTGGCAACAATTAAAATTGCGCCACTGAGCGCCACTTCTGCTGCGGCCATTGGCGGCAATGGCGGGGGCGTGTCAGCATCAGCACTTAATGTCACATTTCATTAGGCCAACACCCACACCCGCACCCAGACCCTTCTTCCAGGAGAACAAGCCACTGGGAATCCCCCGTGGGGGCAAATGCTTCCAAGTGTTGCTTTGCGGCTAATAAACGAAATATGTTGCATACCTTGCGGCCAAAGGAAAAGGAGAGACAGAGAGGGAGAGAGGGAGAGAATGCAGCAAGGCGAAAAACGGAAAGATTCTTTTGCTGTGGCCAGTGCGGAATGAAATTCTTAAGATTTTTTCAATTGTAAAAAGCAGAAGGAGAGGCCACCATGGCGGGGCGAGCGTTTAAGGTGCCAAAATACAACGAATCCTTGTGATCCTTATATGAGTAAAGGCTCATCTAATGCTTATGCCATAGAAATTTCCATAGAAATGTTCCCCTGCTGCCGCTCCGCTGCCAAGGTCTGCCACCTTTTCCATAGTAACTCCAGAAATTTAATTACTCACTAATTATGCACAAATCCATCAGAATTAACCACAATTAAGTAAAAACTTTGTTGCTCGCTTTGCGCGCTGCTCCCGCTGTGCGCCTTTCCTTTTCGTTTTCCATTTTCCTATTTTCATTTCTTTCTGCTCTTCATTGTCCTGCTGCCTGCTGCTGCTGCTGTTGCCGCCGCTCGCTTCATTTCAATTATTCAATTTTACACCTTGTGGCATTTCACAGAATAAGCCAGGACTTTTTCCTTCCTTCCTTTCCCTTCGTGTTCTTTGAGGGGCTCATCCCCCAAGTCCCGGGGAAAATTCTTGGGAATTCGGCAGCAGAAGAAGCTGCCGCTATGTCGTTCTGTTTTCGCATTAATCGTTGTCGTCGAAAAGGACCAAGTTTTTCCCCGTTGTTCGGCAAAAATACGCGCAATGCCAAAGGCGGGCTGGGGTGCACCATGGCACAGGGAGGAGAGTGTGGTGGAATTTACAAGGAAGCTCTCTAAATGAAAAATCGCGAAATTCTTGCAAGAAAATACTCAAGAAACAAAATGGGGGCCATCGACTGGCGGGGAGGCGGCAGCCAGCAATTGCGGTGCGATGGTAATGACAATTGGAATTCGTTTAAGGAGTTATTTTAACAACATTTCTGGGGGGTCTTCCGCTGCAATAATCCTCGGGAAAAGCAGCAGGGAATCGGGCGAAATATGCACTCATAAATGTAGCATGAAAATGGTTGAAAAAAGAAACCAAAAGAAAAGAGCCAAGGGCCAAACGACCGAAGTTTTCTGCTCGCTTGTAGCATGCGAGTGTATTCATAAATACCCGTGCTACATATTCACGAATGGATTTCTTTTCTGCATCTTTCAAGTGTTTAATTATGCAGAGGAATCGCGTAGGCATATTTGTCGAGTTTTCGCTTTGGTTTCGTTTTATTTATAAAACATTCTCTCTTGACCGATCGCTGCGTCTGGCCGCGGGCCAACAGAATTTGACTTGAAATAACATAATTTGACACGAATTTATTCATTTTGTTGTGTGCCTGCCCTGTCCCACGTTTCAGCAGCCAAATTGACAGACGGATGCAAATGTAAGCAGATTTCTAATTGAATTTCCATTGCATTCCTACTCGATGCCGATTCCTCCAATTACGGCAAAATTCAACCAACAGGCAGGACAGTGGAAAATGTTTGAATTTTCCTGCCAGCCTTTGGCCAGCGCAAAATTAACTCATTATAAAATTAATTAAACAATCGATGGCGCACTCAAGCGAAGTGCCAGGGCTGGGTCTGGGCAGGGACGTTTGTGTATGTATAATCATGTGTTTGCAATCAGTTTTCAAATCGCCCACAGCATCGCATCGCATCGGAACAAACGAGGCGACGGCCTAAAAGGCGGCCGGGAGGAGGATTCGAAGGGGGTTTCGCAGGGAAAACAATAATGAAATCAATTTGTAATAAACCACATGGGGAAACGCATGAAAAACGCACACACGGCAGTCGTTTCGGTGGCGGTGGCACAGAGGCACAGGGGCACAGGGGCACGGGTGCACTGCTGTGGCCAAAGCAGCGACCGCAAAAGAGCTTTAAATTGTTGCATATTTTTCAGGGAAGGACATGCGGGCGTCCTTACAGAGGGGGATGCCATGCCACACGCTTTAAAAACATTGACAACGCAATGGCCAAGCGGAGATTGTGTTTAAATAATTTAAATATTTATGTGGAATTTAATTGAGAAGCGCAGACTTCAACGGGAAGGAGGGGTGGCACTCCGGCAGTCGGCGGTCAGCGGCCAGCATCCAGCATCCAGCAGCCAGCAGCCAGGATTGGATAACGCGCTTATACTTCGTTCATTCATTCAGTCATTCATTTATTTGGCCAATCAGGCAATAAAAGCCAGGGAAGTTCGAGGAGAACAGAGGAAAAACAATCGAGAAAAAGAGAGCAATGAGTGATGGAGTGGAGTTGGGCGCATCCTTCAATAAAACACAGACAAAATTTAATTTAATTTCAGCTTTCCAGTGTTGGCTAATGGCAATTTTCTCACAGATAGCCACAAAAATGTAACAAAAATATTTAGTAGTGGCAGAGAAAATTCCGCACTTTAAGATGATGTTGAAGGGATATCTTGGCCGGAGACTACTGGCTCCTTCAGATCGAATCCTGTTGAAACGAAGGGGCAATAGCTGTCACTCAATTTGTAGCAACTTTATGTTTTTCCTGATGGCAGCAGGCAACATTTACTCCAGTCTCTACGCGGTTTTCCCGCTGCCTGCGCTTTTTTCTATTATTTTATTTAAAACTCGGTAAAAAAAAAAAGATGGAGGCGGGGGCGCACAACAGTCATTGTCATATACGTGTGTGGACAGGTGTGCAAGTGTTTGTGAAACACTTAACCACACACACACACACACACACACAGAGAGAAAGAGACGCCCGCATGAAGAGCAACTTTGTAGACAAACGTGCCACTAAAAAAACCGAGTCGCTGCTTGCCGTAATGAACATTCCGACTAGCGGATACCCCCTAACAATCGGAAAATGCGTAAGTAAATATATATACTCTTCTAATATATGTATAATTTAAATGGGATCGTGCCTCTGTTCTCCCCCTGTGGCATACCATCCCACAAACTCAATATGCCCAGCTCTCGCTTGGAGACATGTGTACCCTATATAAAAATGATATATGCATACACACACACATCTCTATATACAACAATGAGGCTTCAAGGCTCTCACATACGAGGGGGGGGGGGAGGATGGCGACTGCCTGTGTTCGTGGGTCGATTCACCCGGGAAGATGGGCGGATGGGGGAACGGGGACTGCCGTCGCTTCAAGCGCACTTAAGTCGCACACTTACGCGTGTACTGCCACACACACACACATACACACACTCACACACACCTGAATATATTTCAATCTCACATTTTGCCGTCTATAATTTTCATTTTGTTCAGCGCACCAGCGCATTTTGTAACTTAATTAGCATTTTCATAAAAATAACCTGCTTTTTTTTGGCGCTCGCGCACAGGCCTCTGGCTGTCAAAAAGTGTCGACTTTTGTGCTTTGTTTTTCGCTGTTGTTGGCTTTAATTAAGTGAAAATTAATGGCTAATGTGCTGATGGGCGTAAGGGCCTGGCGGAGGGCGTAAAAAACAGTGTTGGAAGGTGCCGTACAGCAGAGCAGCAATGAGAGGAACATGATTGATGGAACTGCTATTTTATTTCCATTAAAATTCACCATTTTCCAATTATTTTAATCACTTTATTCCTTTGTTAGGCAACAGTTTATTTTCGGTGATTTTAATATTTACTTTTTCCAGAGATAGAGAGAGAGAGAGAGTGCTGGAGAGAGGGAGAGAGTTATTTAAGCTGGCATCAAAGTGCACGGAGTACAAGTGTGTGGGGTGGCACGCCTCATCCTCTGCCATTCAGCCTTGTAAACATGACATTCACACACACACACACACACACACACACACACATATGCATCGGCATTTGCCAGCTTGTCTAGTAATTTCGTTGCTGGAGTATGCGGCATGGTAGAGGGGGCAAGTGGCAAGGGGCAAACTGACACTTGCCTCTGCTCGGCGCTGTTCTGTTTGTTTTTGTTGTTGCCAGACATTGCATAAATGCCTTTTAAGTCGCTTTAATCTCCTTACATTTCAAGTTGTTTGCTGTTGCTGCATAATTAATTAGAGAATAAAAATGGAAGAGGAGAGGAGAGCAGAGAGGGAGCGAGAGAAGTGAAAGACGACGACAAACTTGGAGACTTGACGAGTGTCAAGTCAGGGATTGGGTGACAGTCACTCCCCCCCATTGGCAGAGGGAAAGTGTTGCAGCAGCAACAGCAGAATTCTGTTTACATTCCCCGGCAAAGGCATAAAAGGGACTCACACATTCACCGCATCAGCCACTGCCCCTGCCCCTGCCCCTGCCCCACATACGGGCTTCTGTCTTCCATTGCCCCATCACTCTTTTTGCTGACACTTGTTTCAGGCTTTTCCCCTGACTTTTCCTGTGCTTTGTAGCTGATTATTTTAATGAAGCATCTTTAGGCCCGGCCCTTCCCCCTTGGCGCGTATACGTGATTTTAATATATATTCTACTTACGGCAAGTGTGTGATAATGCGCATTTTACATACCTGAAAATATAAATGGAAAAATGTATTTAGTCTTTGGTTGGATATCAAAGATGTTGGAATGAAACAGAGACAAGGATGGGCTGACTGGAATTTCTCTAAGACTATCCCCAAATAGCGATTGTAGTTCCATCTCCTGAGCGGCCCTTGCTCTCTGGGTATCCACTATCCCTTTGGCTATAACCAAGGGCTTCTGCTCCCTTTTCTTATAAGCAGGAAGGAGCGTGGTGGTACTTGTGGGTCCTAAAAGGACAAGAAGGATTATGCACTTCATTGTCATCACTTTGGGGGCACCTTGCTGATGCTGCCGCTGTGGCTGTCATCTGCTTAATGCTGCATGCCTCAAGTACACTTAATGTGCCACCCAGTTACACACCCAGCACAAACTAGGACATCCAGCCGCATTCTCAGCTCTTGGCTCTTGGCTCTTGGCTCTCGGCTCCAGTCTCAGTCGCGTACTTTAAAATGCAGGAACGAAATTGGTAATTTCTGCAGGCCACGACCTGCAGCCCCTCACCAGCCGCAATGCAGCAGCAACCCTCACAAGCCGCAATGTGTTTTGCCAAGAGGCAGCAGGAAAGGAGAGGAGCTATCCTACCCCATCAGGATAGTGTCTGTGGAGGTTAGAGGTCTGACTCGGCTTACGCTCAATCAAAGCTCAATCTACTCACTGACTTCTCAGATTTCCCTTTTTTGCGATTGATTTCCCATTTTCAAATCTCTGTGATTTTCTATGCATACATATTTCACCCCTACACTGCCACTCCACTTGTATCCCGCAAAAAGGAAACTCGAGTCCAAGTGTCATAAAAGGAAATGTCCAACACAAATTGGTGTGCAGTTGAAAACACATTTTCCAGCTAGGGAAAACTTTTCCCAGCTAGCCAGCACACTTTAAAGAACCATCTTACAGAGGCCACAAAGTGGCAGTGTCTGCCCTGTGCCCCCCGCGCCCCCTAGACCCCTGGACCCCTGACAGAGTATTGTCTTAATGGCGGGAGAGCACCAAAAAGAAAGCAGCAAAAAAGCAAAATGACTGGAAATTCATGCGAAATTTTCAACTTGGGAATCACTCAGAATGGCAGCAGCAGCAGGAGCAGGAGCAGCAGGAGCAGGAGCAGCAGAGGGAGTGGCGGACATTTATTTTTTTGTAATTTAGTTTGATGGGCGTGGCACAGACTTGAGCGCTCGTCACATGTTGCATGCCCCGCCGGATCCACCCAAAAAATATACAGGATTGTTCTATCTTCGAGCAGCAGCAGCATCCTTTGGCCACCCATTGAGTTTTATGTGTTTGTAATTAGTTTTTCCAGCGGGTAAACAAGGGGCGTAACGGAGGGGGTGTAACGGAAACGGAAATGAAATAGCTTGCAATCATTTTTCAAAAATAGTAAATGGAATATTTTGTAATTTGAAATTAGCGCCCAAAACAGGGCGGGGCCGTGGAAAGCGCGCACAGTAGGGGGCGGGGGGAAACGGAGGAGAGATAATCATAAACAACAGCAGGCGACGTCAGCCGAGGGGGGAATGGTGGGTGGGTGGGGTTTCGGGGCTTTGGGGCTTTGGGGCTTTGGGGGGGCAGTTTTTGGCAATTTAGAAAATGTGCGTTAAGCATTTTTCCTTCGCTGCCATCTTCCGAGTTTTAATGAATTTTCCGTCCCGTCTTAAAGCTGCAAGTAATGGCCAAAAAGTGTTGCCTACTTATCGCCGCCCGTAAGAAGGAAATTGAGTGTTGGCTAATGCCACAAAGGGGGTGGGGTGGGGTGGTTGTGGGAGTGGCGCGTGGCGCGTGGCAGTGGGGCGTCCGCAGCGTGACTAAGCCGAAAATGGTTGCATTTTGAGAGGAAGAACACTATAAATATTAGATGATCATTTGGTGGTCTTAAGATCTCAAATTAAGTGTTGGTTAATGGCAAAGGGGAGGTCTTGTATGTGCAAAAGAGCAACCAAGGAAAAGGAGTTACCGTTTCAACCACTTTTGAGTAGCATTTTCACTACTTTTCCGATTACTTTGGCAGCAGAAACTTTCCCTCCCCCCCTTTCTGTTTCATTCTTTCGGAAAAGCTGCCACATGCAACTTCTTCAATCTTTAATCGTTATGGCTAAAAAGGAGTCCAAGGGCCCCCCATCAATGGAACAAACTTATGGAATACCATGAGACGTCGTTTCCCCAGGAACTCCCCCCTCCCCGGCGGTGCGTGTGCCAGTGTGCCCGTGTCATGCCCCAGACATTATCATCATCATTAAATGTCATTATGTAAATAAAATCAAATAACGGCAAAGCCGTTTCGGTCGCCTTCGATTTTCGGCCAGAGCGAAGTTTTCAATGCGTGGCGGCGGGTGGCCTAATAAAGTTTTCTGGGGCCATGCCCCATAAATATGCGTCGACAATTCCCGCAAGGCGGCAACATCATCACGGCCAGGAGGGGCCTCAGGCTTCAGCCTGAGGGGCGGAGAGACGGATTAGGCGGATATGCGTGAGGTTTGCGTGGGGCAAACACAGGGCCAGGCACAGAGCACTGCAAGAGCGGCGAAAGAGAACCAAGTAAAAGGGAAGGACTAAGCAAATACGAAATTAGAAGAGGGCAGGGCAGGCAGAGCCTGGTATCGGTGACACTCTGGCGACTCCTTTGCTGCTGTGCCCCACAGCCAGGCAGGCAGCAGCCTCTTAAATGCCTCGCTGCGCGCAATGAATTCCTTATGAATTTATATTCACGACGGCCTCACAGCCAAATGAAAGTAATAAGTTCCATGTGGATGCATCCACCCGCCCAGCCAGTGCCCTGTCTGGGCGTCTGTGGCGCCTCACAAACGTGCGACAAACGACAATGATTACGCTTTGAGTAAGACAACAGGAGGCGAAGGATCTGCCGCTGCCACAGCCACAGCTACCTCCTGCCGCCAGGTTAACTCCAATTTGAAGGCACATAATGCCTCGACAATGCTGACAATGTCGTTTGCCGCCTCCCTCCTGAGGGACGCGGCGCGAAAAACATTTCTATTTGGCATTGCTTTCGTTTTCAATTTTCTCCCGGAGATGGAGAAAGCGAGAGGGGTGGCATGCCTCCCGGCAGCAGCTGTCCAATCTAGGGCTGTGCTTTTGCCGACTTTGCCGTGGAAAACAATAAATATTAAAATAAAATACGTAACAGGAAGAGAGAGCGAGCGAGCATCGTTTGGAAAATGCTTTAAGCCGACTGACAGTAATTTGAACATGTAATTTGAATGTTGCCGGAGACATTTTCCGGGGCACCCAAGGAGCAGAGCAGAGCAGAGCAGAGGAAGAAGTAGGTGCCAATGGTGGGAGTGGTGGGAGTGGTGGGTGGGGAAAAAACATCTTCAATTGATTCGGAATCCACAGATATATTTGTATTTCGCAGAAGTTTTCGCATTCCTGGTGGCTGGCCACAAAATATCTGTCAACTATCCTGCCACAGTGTCTGCCACAGAGTCCTCCCACTCGCACATTCATCTTTTGGCTGAGTTTGAGTTTGAAGCTCAATTTCATAGATCAACTTTACAAATTGCATAAAGCAAATGCCGCCGCCCATTCAATTAGAGAGATATGCCAGAATTTTCCACTGGCAGGATGCTGGCAACATTTTCCACAGAAGAAGCACAGACACACGGACACGGACACAGGCACCCACACGCACAGAGATCCACAGATACGGATAGAGATACAGATACACGGGAGTAGGAAAAGCAGGAAAGCACTTGAGCAGCAGGCAGCAGGCAGCAGCAAAGGAAAACCCGAGACGAGATGCTGTTTATAATTTTATCAACTTGTATAAATATGACAAATCGCTTTATGACTTCTCACGCAGCAGGAGAGCAAATGGTTATGGACACGATGCCACAGTGCCGCAGAGGGGGGTGGCAGGGGGTGGCATGCCAGACACCGTGAAGCAAAGGTTCGCCTCGGGGCAGAAGAACGGGACAGAGAGTGCAAAATAAGCAGAGAAAAAGGAAAATTCTATACGTATGCTTATACTGAAATAATCAGGAAAAATGTTTTCCACTAAATCAGCAGGAAGACGGCAAGGCAACGGCGGGAGAAGCCAGAGGTTTTTCGTCCAGGAAATGAAACCCGCAGGCAGCTGACGACGACGATGACGGCGACGGCGACCACAGTGGATGACACTGTTCTGGCAGCCACTTCTCTTGTGGATTCCGGGGGCAGCCACACGGGCGGGACGGAGGGGCGTGCAATCTTTAACGTGCAGCTTATGCGCTTTTCCGCCTTTTCCGACTGCCACTCGCGCTCGCACTCTTCCGACAGGACTCTGCAGCTCTATCCTGATGCTATCGAAGAGCCAGCGCCAGTGTTTTTCTCTCAGCGTTTCCTTTGTGTCCTTCCCCTCCCCCCAAAGCCCCTTCCTGGCGGCCAAGTCATTTGCATAATTATGTTTCTTTTTTCCAGGAGTTCTGTTTGTCTGTGTGTGTGTGTGTGTTTTTGGGAGTTTTTTTCCTCTCTCGAAGGGAACTTCTTGTTAAATTGAGCGTTTAATTTGCTGCTTCAATATTTGGGGGAAAGTCAATTAGTGCGGGAAAAGCCGGAGAGATGGGATTTCCAGCACAAAAGGTAGGTCCTACTGCCTACACGATTAACTCATCGATAGCTATGAGCCATGCATTTTTCATCGACAATCAGCTATAATTCAGTTTGAAAACGCTCTTGCTTAGCCCTCATGATCAAATTTCCTTTGGGCTTTCCTTTTTTCCCCCAAAACGCACTCAATTATCGGGGGATATCCTCCTGTGTGTGGCATCGCTTTAGGTTACCTTGCCAAATAGCAGCAGGCACCCTTGTCCCCCCCCTATCCTTTCTCTGGCCCTCTCTTGAGCCCGCTCGCCCCCGTTGCAAGTCGAGTGCCTGTCCCCTGCTCCCCCCCTCCTCTGTCGTATGCTACATAATTTTGTCACTAATCCGGGCAATAAGATTGTTTAATTTTGCGCTAAACTTAACGCTTTCTTTGCCTTCAGCTTCGGCTTTCCGTTTTTCTGTCTCTCTCCTTTTCTCTCTCTCTGTGTTGGGTGGGCTTTCCCTTTTTTGGCAGCTGCTGTCCTGCGGCGGCTGCTGCTCCTCCCCTGCCGTTTGCTGTTATTCTGCTGGCGTGGCTTGTTTTTGTTTGCCATTTTCCCCCAGGAAGAGGCACAGCACAGCAGAGCAGAGCAGAGGTTCGGGACAAAGCTATGCAAATTGAGGCACATGGGGCACACGGGCACACGGCACATTCGGCACACCTGCTGGGCGGAAAAACCGAAATGGAGTCGAGGTCTCGGTTTCGGTCTTGGTCTCGTGTGCATTGGCATACATTACCTCCATCGTCTAGTAAATGTTACAATCTACTAGGAATACGGACCCCCAGTATTCCGTATTCGTATCCGTATCCGGAGTGCGGGCTGCCTGCTGCCTCCTGCCTCAAATGCTTTATTTGCACAAAGCGCGCGTCAGGATCCATGTCTTCCTCCGCACTCTCGTATGTGTGTGTGAGTGTGTGTGTGTGTGCGGCTCATTTCGTTTGATTTCGTGCCTGTCCTGGGCTTTGCAACATTCTTTCTATAGATTCTGTGTGTGTGCCTTTCCCTTTCTCCCTTTGTGTGCGTGTGTGTGTGTGTGTGTGATAATAAATTTGCCCATGGTCTGGTCTGGGGCATGCAGCAGCAGCAGCAGCAGCAGCTCCTTTTGCCATTTTGCTGCTCCTTTCCTTTTTCTTTACCTTTTTTACTTCATTTCTTTGGTTTTTTTTTATGCAAACAATTCTCCATCACATTCTCTCTCTCTCTCTCTCTCCCTTTCTCTTTCTCTTTCTCTTTCTCGAGTGTATGCAAATATTTGAGTTTTAAGTGTGTTTGCCCCACACACACACAGACACGCACACACAGGGCTGGGGCTGAGGCTGAGGCTGAGGCAAGCAAAATTAAAAACCGAAACAAATGAAGCAGAGAAGATGCAAGAGTCCGTCCGTCCGGGCCCCGTCCCCTTCTCCGCCTCCCTCCTTGCTCTGTAATTTCCAGCCATTTCTCACATTTGTTCATTTTGTTTCAATAAATGTGAAAATTATTAAATTAAGTGAGTGCCTTTCTCCTGTTTTCCAGCCAAACACCCTTAACCACCCACCCCACCCCCAGCGAACATATGTGCCAGCAGTCTCATCCTCTTCGTCCGGGTCTCAGGGGCTTGGGAAAGTGGTTTTATGTTTATAAGCAAATAAATTACTGTGTAAATAGGTTAGATCCCCGCCTCAATCTCTCCAAGGACCAGCCACCTCCGACTCTCTGCCACTTCTGCCATTCTGCCTCTTCATTTTCCTTGGGAAATGCCTGCCTGGGGCCCACCAAATAACAACAACAACGATTTCCCTCTGCTTCTGGGACTCTTTCTTGATGCGAATATGTCCGTCTGTGTGTGTGTGTGTGTGTGTGTGTGTGGCGGATCTTTGGGGATTTTGGGGCCTCCTTCTAATTCCGACATTGCATTTAATGTGACAATTAAATTTCATTTTGAATAAAATATCTGTATAGATCCTTGCGGGACCCTGCGGCAAATGTAAATGTGTTTTTGTTGGTCGTGGAAAAATCTCCGATGAAAATTATTTTGTTAGGTGTGTGTGAAAGACAAGGACTCGATGAAATTTCGACTTTTAATTAAGGAGGAGTGGAGGAGTGGCTTTGGGGAAAAGCTCCTCAAAAGAGAATTAAAATATTAAAGATATGGAAAATGTTTGGCAATAAATTCCCAACTTTTTGGCTATTTTTTCGATTCATAATCGCCTTGTATCGATTATAGCTGCCATTAAAACATCTAAACTGAATCCAATAGCATCGGTAGACAGCTCGAATGGATCCTTTTTCCTTGAAACTTCAAGCAAACAAATGTGTTTTCGTGGCAATATTTGTTAAGCTCCCATTTTCCTTTAGTTTTCTTCCTCAATAAGCACATTTCTAATCATTTCTCATCGGGACACACACATTTCGCTCGATATCTATGTGGCAGCCACCTCAAGCACACACACACACACAGACAGCGCCCTGCCGCTTGACACTTGCCCACAATTTGTGACAGTGGAAAATGATAAATTCCCCACCTCCCCGCACACTATACTCTTTCCTGTGTGCGAGTGTGTGTGTGTGTGTATGTGAGCAATGAGAAATTATCAATTAAACTGTAGAAATAATTACAACGATGAAGAAGGAAAGGAAAGCACAGAAATTGTGGCCAAAAATGAAAGGAAAGTAATTAAAAAGTGCGAAGGAGAACAGCGGCAGGGCAGCAACAGCATTCCCGAATTGATGGAAAAGAAGTGAAAATTAAAACGATAGCCGGGGAAATTTCGTTGACGCTTTCCATTAAGCTTAAAGTCGAGGAGCCGCACGCTGGCTGCCGCTGGCTGAATGGCTGGCTGTCTGTCAGCGAAAGGATTTAAGCCAGAAATAATGATAATAATAATAATAATAATTATGAGTGAGAGACAGATTGTCACAAGTTGTCAGGAGTGGAGTGAATGTGCGCTGAGGCGACAGGGAGGGAGGGTGGAAGGATGGGAGGATGGGAGGATTCAACCTTGCGAGGAGGTCGCCCCAAATGGTAATGAGAACTACTTAAACGAGGGGTGGCACAGCCATTCCGTCATTCCGTCAGTCCGCCATTCTGCCATTCGTCTGCCTGCCTTTCATCGTCCTTACTCAACCACTTGAGGCTGTCTAAGGATGTGGCTGTGTGTCGCTCTCAAGTGTAAGGTAAACAGAAAACACACACAGAACACAAGGCCCAGGTGGGGGCACACAGGAAGCGCAAGGGGGCGCAACGGAGCGCAAGGGAGGAGGTGGCGGCAGAAAGCTGACTTAAGGACACATTTCCTTGCCTTTCTGTCTGTGTATGTGTGCGTCTCGAGGCTCTTGAAACTATTATAAATGTTGACAATAATGGCTTTTTAAGCCTATTTTCCAACACTCCGGAAGTCTGTCCCTCACACCACCCCCTCCCCGCCAGCACTTGCCTGACAATAAATGTCATCGGAATGAATTCATTATAGCACTCTCCCCCTCTCGCAGGTCTGCCTCTCCTCTCCACTCGTCTCGTGCATGTGGCATGTGGCATGTGGAATGTGGCAAAGAGGAATGATAGAGAGAGCAGGAAATCGTTTTGTTTGGCATTACGATTAATCAAAGTTTATGATTATCATTGAAAATGGAATGGAAAATGGAAAACCTGCAGCAAGCCTGTTTTTAAATTGGGGCTCCAAAGCTTACACGCGTATTAACACGGCCAGCAGAGGCGGATCGGGGCGGAACCGCAAATCGATTCGCGATTCATTTCGCTTCGAGGAAGAGGAATGGCCAGAGACAGAGTTAATCCATAAGCCAGAAACGCCAAGCATATGCAAATCATGTTTGACAGCATCAAATGGCACACACAAACACACCAGGAAAATGGTGGGGAAAAAAATAGAAGGAAAATCCAACCAACGCAAGGAAAACACCAGCAGAGAGAGACAGAGAGATGGAGAGATGGAGAGACGGAGAGGCACAGACCCAAGAGCCGGCAATCTATGATACATGACTTTGTGCAGAGATTATAATGCCCGCTGATTGTTTAATCGCTTGGAAAGTGATGGAAAAGTTGGTCACAAGTCCCTCCACCCATACACACACACACACACTCACACATCCTAGGGAGCCTCGGTGGTGGGGATGTGGCACGAGGAAAGGCATTCGAGTGTGCCAATGATGGCAGGCACAGTTAATATTTCCATATGCCACAAAGCGATAATGGGATTAGGGCTCGAAAGCCACACAGAGAGGGGTAGGACGGCAGAGAGGTAGAACAAGGACTGGTTATCGGCGAAAGGGCCAACAAAGTTGCTTCTGACTGAAGTCGATTGATTCCAGAAGCTATTGCAGATAGTTTCAAGGACACTCCTTAAAGTGAAATAACCCTCGGGAGAGAGCTTCAGAACTACTAACAACTAACACAATCTTCTGGGTGTCCATATCCTATCAAACTGCAATAGCTACTATATCTACTCCAAATATCTTTGGACGTCCATTAATGCGACAGAATTCGATAATATTTGCCCAGAGAGTCGCCTCATGGCAGCCAGCTAATAGTCGCTCTCCAAATGCCAGCACAGCCATGAGAAAAGCTTGTTGATGCAACACTTGAGCAATCAATAAGCCAGCAGCAGCAGCATTTCCCTTTTCCTCTCTGTGTGGCACAACAATAGCCAGGCTAATGCTTTTCCCTCTAAAAAAAAATACAACCAAAGCGTTGAACCAACACTGAGTGATATAAATATGCGACCATTCCGAAATGGAGGACGGCGCCAGATAGATGGCTGACTGGCGGGAGGAACGGGGGCAGCCGCCGCTGCAAGGATAGTTATAAACAGTAAAAATGTCTAAAACGTTTGCCAATCCTAGGGATAAAAATCTCTCTCTCTCCCTCTCTCTCGCCTCCCTTGTCTTTTCCCCCCCTCTCCCACTCTACACGTCCTCTGCCCTTTCCCACCCACAACAAACAAACGACAGTAAATCATTCCCAGCAGCCGAATGGCGAATGGCGAATGCCGAATGGGATTGTGCCAAAAGTGACGGCAGAGGGGGAGGAGGGGGGGAAGACTAGTTCCATTTAGATTTTTTATTGTTGTCGCCATATCTCTCTCTACGGCCCTGCCCCTGCCCCTGCCACTGCCCCTCTGGGGAGGGGGGACTGAGGCTTTTGCCTACTTTGTGCTGCGACAGTAAACATACCGAAATGCTTTTTGAATTGTAATTCTTCTACCCATTGCAGTATGGGATAACCGTTTTTGCTGAACGCGGAAAAATTCAAATAAATACAACGACTGCCTCCTCCTCTAACTTTCAGCTTACAGAGTAAATAAATAACACTATGCTACAGGGGGTTTTCTTAGTTTTAGCGCGAGGCATAAGATGAGAGCCCGAAATATGTCTCGTGGAAAGTACATTCAAAAAGGTTCGAGGCAAGCCCGAAGCTTCCACAGAGCAATGTTAAGTCTAACAGGCTGTTACCAATGCCTAACTGGCAAATGTTAAAGGCTGAAACCTGCACAGACCTCTGTTAAAGTTAACAGAACGAAGAGCAATTCTTCATGAGAAACCATACCTATAAATGCCAGCAATCGTTTGCTTCTTCCTAGCCAAAAGGGCTGTGTGTCTTGCAGGGTATCAAGCATTCCAGACCCACCCATATTCAGCCCTATTTTCTTGTTTTCTCGCCACTTCTGCTGACTTGCCTGGCTGGTGTGCTCCTCCTGCTCCTCCCGCTCCTGCCGATGACGTTTGTCGATGAGTTTCTCTTCTCGCTATCTCTGATAAGCGTGATTGAATTGATTTTCTATTTTTCTCCCTGGCTTTGCGCCCTCCTCTCCTCCTCTCCCCCTCTCCCCCTCTCCTACTCTCCTTGCCATTGTTGCTGCGCCACTTTGCTGATGGATATCAATTGAAATGCTTAAACAGGCGCTTTGCGCATTTTCAATTTTTAGTCGCTCTCCCAACGAAAAAAAAAGGAAATAAATGGGAATTTATATATACCAAACGCGTATCTATGTATCTATGCGATGGCAAGATATTTGTTGATTTTAGCTTAAATTGTGCTGTCAGGCAAGAGGTTGGGGGAGGGGGAGGGGATTCCGGGGTAATAGCTATAGCTCTCGATATTGATTTCGCACACACGCATGTGCCTCAAAACGAAGCCAAAGTGACGGAAGTAATCCATTGACTGCTCCCGACTATTTTTCATCCGAATAAGGCATTTTCCTCTCGGCTCATGGGATTTGTTTCCCTATTAAAGTTTTTTAAATGTTGCAAGAAATTCTTTAGGTATTATGCTATTTATATCTATGGAAATATGTCTCAGAATCGAACTCTACGATCCAAAAGATCATTTTAAATTAAGCAGGACATTTTCCTGAATTCATGTTGTTTAGTTTTCTCCTCTTTCAGCGCAGTTTTCTTGAGTTTTATTTATTGAAAATATTTAATTTCCTTTTGGCAAACCAATTCCCAATTCCTCATCTTTAAATATGCAAATTTGTGGGTCGTAAGCGACGCGTTTGCCGCCTTGGACCCTGGAGGGGGCATTCATTGTTCAAATTTTCGCAGGGTCTCCATCTATCTTTTTATTTTCCCCTCAATGCAAACATTTATCGATTCCATTGTTGATTAGCATTTCCCATTCCGAATAGAGTCCTTCGCTTCATTTGATTTTCCCTCAAGAGGAAGGCAAACAATGCGGAGAAAGACCAGAGGCAAAACCCGATAACGTTTCGTCAACCCCTGGAATATGATAAGCACCTGTTCTGTTCAGTTCCAGTTCCATGTCCTGGCCCCTGGCCCTGGCCCCTGGTCCTCTGGCGCCTCTGTGTAATTTGATGACTCTGGGTGTCGTCTGAAGTCCCGCCATCCCAAAACTATTAAGTAAATTGAATATCTTTCCATTTTTGGTTTATTTTCTTATTCAAACCCAACCCCGAACCCAAACCCAAACCCAAGCCCAAGCCCAATCGGAGCCCAAAACTCCGATTGAAGCCGCATCCAAAAGGAGAGAGAGAGAGAGAGAGAGCCAGGACCTTCAGCCGCATCCAAAAGGACTTCAGCGAGGACTTCAGCTCTAAATTACACTAATGGACACCGAAATGTAACCGAAGCAAACTTTTCAGATGAACTGCAGAATCTGCAGTCGACAGAGATGGAGACAGACGCAGGGAGAGGCAGAGTATGGAAATGCAGATGGAAAATAGAGATGGATCCCCATGTAGTCATCATCATCATCATCCTCATGACCGAAATGACCAAGCAGATGGAAGGGATGGGCGGGTGGCTAGGCTAGGGGGCAGTGGGGGTGGACTCCGGTCTAAATAGCTGCGCTTCAAGTGTTGGCCACAAAATGTGTGCACAAGCAAACTTTTGACCATAAATTATGGCATTTATTCAAAAGGCAAACCCTCCTATGACTCAGACACACAGCCAGTCCGACAGCAGTCCGACTCCTCCTCTGGCAGCCGGAAGTCCGAGGGGAGTATGATCCCCTCTGCTCTCCTGGTAGGTCCTTTCATTTATTAGCCCTCCCACTCCTGAAAAACTTGAATCCCAATTGACAGACAGACTCGAAATTTGACCGCTAGGCAAAAGGCATAGAGAAATTGAATTTCACTCTGGTGTGGCCGGGGGGAGCGGGAGGGGGAGTTCTCGGGTTAACTGCCGCTGCAGCAGCTGTCATGTAAAGCTCATTTAACAATGGCAGGCAGGGCAGGGCAAGGCAAGGCTTCAACAACGTGCCTCATGTTGCATGGCCCCCAACACCACATCAGCAGCAGCAGCAGCATCAGCATCATCATGAGGCAGAAGAAGGAGCACGAGCAGGAGCAGGGGCGGGAGCAGGAGAGGGATGCGGAACAGCAAAAGCATAAAAAGCGCAAGTTGTGCCATGGCGCGTGCAACTTGAAGGCGCGCTTGCCGCATGCCGCAGCTTCATTAAAATTGCAGCAGAACCGAAGAAAAGGATGAAAGGAGGCACTGTGGCAGTGGCAGTGGCAGCGGCAGCGTCAGAAGCGGAGACGGAGACGAAGGCCCTGGCAAACGAAG
Organism: Drosophila helvetica; assembly: GCA_963969585.1. Classification (NCBI taxonomy): domain Eukaryota; kingdom Metazoa; phylum Arthropoda; class Insecta; order Diptera; family Drosophilidae; genus Drosophila; species Drosophila helvetica. Next base: position 19,052,917 of record OZ018404.1, on the reverse strand, counting down.
TGCCTCCCAAGATGGCCTAACGACCGTCAGCGCACAATGGAGCGAACAATGCGGATGTGTAAGGACACCACCAACGACAGCAGCGACAGCAACGACAGCAGCGACAGCAAGGATAACAACAACAAAATGAAACCCAAACGGCAATAGAACATTCCACACGGTGGAGTCGCATTGCGGGCGGCGCAGCGCGGGAGGCGAGCGGCAAATGACGTCGGACAGTGGGAAACCCAATAAAAACAAAGAGCGTTGAAAGTACTACCGATAAACAAACGATAACCAATCGATAAATAATCTATATTTAATCTACAAATTGATGGAATCTATCAGAGTAAAAAACCACCAATATTTTACAGGAAAATTATGCCTTTTGGCCCACTGTCTCAGGCAAGCCAAGACGCGAAGGAGCTGCCGGCTGCACCCCGCAAGGAGGACCACGACGAGGACATCTCGCGTGACCTGAATTATTGGTGGCATATTGCCACTCATTGACTTTGCCGCAACGCCAGCGGCAGAAAGGAAAATGCGCCAAATGGGAAAGAAAAGGCAAAGCATGAAGCGCTCTCGCGGCAGTGACGCAAGGAGCCAGGACCCAGGACCCAAACAGGACTCTGCTTCTAGACTATTCGTCATACGGCCGGGCCTTTAAGAGTTTGACTAGAGCAAACAATTTGCTGTGCAGCAAGTTCTTTAATCAATTTCCCTTCAAAAATGCAACAGCCCGAGACAAAGAGGAGCTGACAATTGTTTGTCGAGCTTTGTGGAGCGTAGAACTGGAGCGAATGCAACAGGACGAGCCCTGCCCTCCACGCGGCGGCTGCAATCCTTACAAATGTGTCGCTGCTGTGTTTGTTTGTCTCGCCCCATTCCCTCCCCCGCCCCGACAGCGGCGACAACAGCGACGACAGTGACGACAGAGAGACGACATTGCAGTTTAATAATGTGTAAAGTCAGAGTTATTTGATATGCCCAAACAGAAGGAGGAGCGCAGCAGGACCCAGGAGCCAGGACCACGCGGTCCCCCCATCCCTATATCCGTGGCATACGTGGCCTCCGCTGTGCTGCAGTTCTATGCATTTCTCACGCTTTTCTTCTTTAAATTTATTGGGTTCTGTCTGCCATTATTTGTTAGGCACTATCCTTTCTAGCTATCCTTTCCCCATTTCCCTCACGTCTCATTTCGTGCGCGTTCCCGCAAAAATGGAAAATAAATTGAATGACGTTTTTATTGATCTCGATTTTCGTTAAGGCACTCCCGCTCCTCCCCGTTCCTCCCCGTTCCTCCTCTTAGTTTGACGCTTAGCTGTCGCCCAGACAGGCAGCAGCGCAAAAAAGCAGTGTGGCAGTGTGGCAGAGTGGCAGACGGAACCACAGAGGTGGCAGAGTGGCAGACGGGCAGAGGGAGCTAAGGATGTGGCAGGCGCTCAAGTTGTTGGCGGTTTTCGATAAGCTTTAAGCGGAAAAAGTCGTTGATTTAATGGTGAAATATACTTTGTTTTACTTCGTGATATTGCCAGTGGAAATCGCATATTAAGTTCGCCAGATTCTAATGTATGCCCATCCATGTTTCGATTGTAATGCCATTCCCATACATTTCCCATTCTCCTTATCCATCTCCATCTCCCCAATCACTTCTTAATCCAATTTCAATCAACAACATTATGTAACTCGGGGAGTGTCCTTCTGCCACTGCCATTTCTGAATGAGAATAATTCCCGACAGTCAATCAAAGTCGCTCGAGCTACAAAAATGTTGCCTAGAGAGCAAACATCTCCTCGCGCTCCTCCTGCCAGCTGATTGACACTCATATGAATATATAATCCTTCAATATGTCAGCGGAGTGAAATTGTTAGTCCAACGAGTGAAAATCTTTTGGCGTATTTCCATATGCAATTTCTCCCCGACACTTTTTGTCAGTGACTGCATTAACGGATATTTCCGTGCTTTGGCTGGCAAACGGAGTGGCGAAAACTTGTCGCAAACTTTTCTATTTTGTTACCCCTCACCATCCCTCCCCCTCTGGCCCAGCCACTCGCATTTATATTCATCCTGGATGGGGCATTCTTCCTTTGTTTTGTGGCACCCGAAGGGAGAATTTGTTTGTTGGTCAGGAAGTGAGGCAAGGGTATGGGCTTTTGGGGGAGGGAAGGCGAAAGTCTGGCGCCCGAGTGCAATTTGTCAGGCTCGTGACTGCTTCTCCAGAGAGAATCCTGCACACACACACATCCTGCATGTAGAGTACTGCCCGGCACTGTGGAACGAACCCATTTGGTCCTTTCACTCTCTGCCTCTCTCTCTCCATCTTGGCCCGCTTCATTTGTTGGCTTAAGTAACTTAACAACTTTACGCTTGCAACTCGCGTACGCGACGCGACGCGATGCGACGGGAAGCGATGGGAAGCGACTCCTTTGGCGACGTAGTCGTCCTCCTCTTGTTTATATTGATAATGTGCCATTTATTTTATTTAAGGCATGCGCCCCGCTCGATTTGCAGTCACGTCTTGGCCAGGAGGCCAAGACCGGGGGACACAGTGCCAGGACATGGATGAAGCCAAAGTCGGAGACGGAGACGGCGGAGAGAGCGCCGAATGAATTGCGTAGGTTTCAGAAACTGCGAGATGGCTGCACACACATGTGTGCATGTGTATGCGTGGGTGAGGGTGTGGGAGTGCAAGGACATGCCACAACTTGCTGTTGCATAATGCATTAAGTGCTGGTAGTCGGGGGAGTCGTGGAGTCGTGGAGTCGTCGCTCTGCTGAGTTATTGACTTGAAGTTTGTTGCGGAATTTCCAAGTGCAACGCGTGTAAGGCATAACAAATTAGGCGGGGAACCTAACCACCCCCCCACCACTCGACTGCTGCAATGTGGCAACGTGGCAAAGTGGCAAGGAGCAATCGCTGCAATGGCTGGGGGACACTGCACTTTGAGGAGATTCTCAGCAGGTGCTTTAAGAGCTCTGATGCATCACTCAAAAACAAAACAAAACAAAAACAAAAACCGATTCAGAAGATACGAAATCTGTAGCTGTAGCTGTATCTGTATCTGTAGCTGTGGCAGCAGCGATCTTTTGTCGCTCCAGCTGCAGCTGTCTGATTTTCTGATTTCCGATTTCTCCTCTTCCCAATTACGAATATTATTCATTGCAATTTCCATTGATATTGATTCCAATGACAGTCGTAAAGTTTTCTCTTCTCCGTTCTTTCAGTCACTTCCTCGAACCACTATTGATAGATGGTTCCGACACCCCCCCTTTAGCCGCCCTTCTTGTGTCCTTTGTGTTCGCTCTATTTCCCCCGCCAACGAATGCGAATGCGAATATAATTTTTATTTGGAAATTCGTATTTAAATTGGACTTTGGCTCTTTTCTTCTTTGGTTTGCCTCTGCCATTCAATTCTTCTGGTCGACTGCTGCTTATTATTATTATTATTATCGATTTCAATGCCATACGATGTACAAAGGAGGGCCACAAAAAGATACTCGTACTCGTACTCGTCATCGTACAACAAATAGAATTAAAAATAATTGGATGACATTGAATACTCATTGAAGGAGGGGTAGAGTGTCGCAAAGTGTCCATCGCTTTTCCTTGTTGTCTTTCAAATGTAATTATCCGAAAGTATATCCGAGTATATACTGCCGCAGGACATGCAGGAAGTTTCAAGCGTCAACTACATAAATTGGAATAAGCAAATGCCGAATCCCGTGGAGAGAGAAATGTTGTCAAAAGTGGTCCCCGACCCGACCCACCCCACCCCGCCCCTCTCTGGTGTGCCCAGCGGAAGAGTTGCCATTTTCATTTTCTTTTGTGAGGCGCCATTTTCATTCTTCTCTCGTTTTTTTACTCATAATTTGCATGGCATGGGAACTTGACTTTTGTTGCCCAGAGAAAGAGAAAGGAAAGCGGAACAACGGGTGACAGGGGACAGGGGACAGGGGGAGGGGAACAGGGGACGTGGAAAATATGTTGCAGCGGCACTGCTGGGAAAATATAATAGAAAAATAAGGTGCCACACAATATGGCCGAGAGCTTTACAGTTGGTTAAGTAGCAAAAGCGCGCAGCGGCGAAAGGACGCGCAGGAAAAGCGCCGGATAAAGTGGCACCACCAGTCCCGCTCCGCCCCGCCCCGCCCGGCCAACCCAAGCAGCAGCCCAGAAAGAGGGGCAAGGCGGGTTGCGTTGCCTCTGGCAGTGTAGGCTTGGTCGGTGGCGCGGGGAGAAGGTGGGGCAGGGCCGGCGCACAGCGCCAGAGCATGGCGTGAAAATTGTGTTGACAAGAAAATTATAAACCGGAAAATGTTTTATGTTGTGGCTATGCGATTTTTCTCATTCTCATTCTCCAGTCTCCATCTCCCCTTTGCTTTCCCTTCCCTTCCCTTCCTTCCACACACTTTCACTCTTTTCCTTTCCTCCTTTCGCTGGGTCTCTGCTTCTCGAGTGCCTTTTAAAGTTCCAGGACGGCTCATTGTGGCAGAATTAAATTGAGGGGAAATTGCCAATGAAATGATGCCAATTTCACGAAAGGGTCAGAGGTCGTCAGGCAAAAGGCAACGCTTGGATGAGCTAAAAGCAATTCGCGCTTTGGGATAGAGGCCAATCTGTACAGATTGTGATTTGGCTTTGCTTTGCTGTCGCTCGAAAGAGAAACCTCGAATATCTAAGTGGATAAGTCCGGATATACCTTGTTCACTGCAGATATATATTTTCCTCGCCTAGGTGGCTTTAAAATGCTTCCATACCCAACCGGATAAGCTCGGATAATGGCATGCTACCCTTTCAAATACATTTCTGCGCTACAGATTACTACAGAAGGATTCGGTTCAAAGAGAAACACGTTCGGATAAGTCCGGATAATTTATGGTAATTAAAGATGAATGATACAATACTCAATTGGATAAGCTTGGAAAACGATAATCTACCTCCTAAAATAATTTCCCATGCCACAGAATCTGTTAAGGCTAATTTTCGGTTCACGGATAACCCCGGATAGCGATATTCTACCTCCTAAAACACATTCCTGTGCCATATAATCAGTTGAACCCGTTCTAATCTCAATATAATATGCACGTATAGCCCCGGATAGCACACTTGCCACCGCCATTGACCCAATTTCCACTTGAAATTCTACTTTAAGTTGAGCTGCTTGTGGAAATGCCAGTTGGAAAGTCTACAATGCGGCAACGTGGCTATAAATTAGTGTCGTGGCCACACAGTAGAAAAAAGTTGTCAGGACGAAAAATGTACGTATACGTATACGCAGGCATACACAATCACAATCACAGGAGCCTATGGCATATAGGCCTTTCCTCGTCCTCGAACTGGCTGTGGCAGCCGCCATTATATGTGTGTGCAGCACATACTCGTAGTCGTAATCGTAGTCGCAGTTGTAGTGGTACTTTTATTATATGTCTGTATGCTGGTTACTCGCCTCTGGTTACGTTTAAGTTCGTTATGCATTTAAGCCCTTAGCTCACCCACACACACACACACACACAGCCATTCGGCACGCAGGGGACGACAAAAAGAGGTGAAAATGAATGCAAACACACTCTCTCCAACAATTACAACACTCAAAGGCAAAGAGAGACGGGAGGGAGAGGGAGAAAAAAGAAAGCGAGGGAAATTGCTCGGCAACTTTACTGCATAGTTAATTAATAGGATAACACAATTAATTTGTGGGCAATGAATGTCTGAGCTTTATTTGCCCAGCGTGTACACTGTACCCGTGCAGCGGGCCAGCAAAAACTACAAGTGGCCCAAAGGGTCACCATGGCCCCATTGTGTGTGTGTGTGTGTGTGTGTGTGTGTGTGGGTGTGTGTGTGCAGCTGTTACCCTTCGGAATGAGGAGAGGGGAGGAGCCACAGAAGTGAGTTAATGCGAATGCCACAGGCAGAAGTTGCGAAGTCACGCAGCTCTGGTTGCCCCACATGGTATACTTGTATGGAAAAACTCTCGAGCTAAATCGGACCCTCTAATAAAGACCCTAGATCTGTTTTTTGGCTTATCATTAGGTAAAATGATTGATGGATCTGGAATCCAGATCCTTCAGACTTGAAGCTGTAGTTTTAGCCTTCGGATAAGACTCTACTACGTTCTGGAACGGCCGCTTCTCTGTGCAGTATACCTAATACATTCATTCATGGGCAAACAAGGGAAATGTAGGAGCTAAAGATGACGCCAAAGGACCTGCATGCCCAGGCCCAGGCACAGGCACAGGCAGTGGCTCAATTAACGATGCGCCCTCCTTCGTTGAGGGGGGACATGGACAGGGACAGGGACAGGCGTGAAAAGAAGCACCCACCCACCACTCCATCTCCAGCTCCAGCTCCATCCACTCAACAGCAACGAGCTACTTACCAAACAGCAGTTTTAACTATTGTTGCACACTCGACTCAAGAGAGTAGAAGGCCGAGGGGGGACAGGGACAGGGGCAGAGAGGGAGGGGCATGGACTGGACGAACTATGCCCCAACTTTAAGGCTTGAATCGCTTTTGGGTTTTTTTGTTGAAACAACAAAAGGCGGCTGCGCTGTCTGCCCCAGCCTGCCGTTGACCAAACAAGCGACTGGCGAAACGCCTAAAAGGCGGCAGCACGAAAATTTTCAAAACGTAATTTTTTATGCTGTCACAAAATTTGAGGACCCGAACAGGAACGGGAATGAGGATGATAATGATGATGATGATGATTATGATTATGGCGTCGGCATCGGTCCCGGTTTCGGTATTTTGTCAGCATTATGTAGTGTATACATAAAATACTTCACTTTATGTGGCCATTTTTTTCCTTTGCTTGGGTTTTTGTTTGCCGAGGGATACAACAAAAAGCTTAATAAAGAAAACAACTACATTGTTTTTCTTTTCCCTGTGTTTTCCATTGTCCTGTGAAAGAGGAGCTCATTTCAACCTTTTTTCCACCGTTCTCTTTTTTTAACAGAGTATAGAATGTCCTTAAATTACGCTTTGATTTTGGACTATTCTTTGACGGGTTAGGGGGGGGAATGGAACTTAGATTTAGGTTCTTATATGTGATATAAATTCTTAAATTTATAGTTAAATGAGCTTTACCTGCAGGTTGTCCATGTCTAAGTGTGGCGTGGCCTAAAAATCACTCGAATTATTCATTTGATTGCACTCTCGGATTATTGTTTGATCGATTTTGGGCGGTGGAGCACTCTCTTAATTGTTCTAAGTTTTAGGGCTATAAAGCTAAAGCTCTCTACTCGGGACTCAAGCACACAAGACACACGAAAGCCTCGAAAGCTTGGATTGATCGCTTGCTAGGCTGCAAAAGCTGCGCCTTGATGCTTGAGGCGCCGCATCACAGGCATAAAGAGAGAGAGAGAGAGAGAGACAGCAGCCAGACTAAGCTCCAACTAGATATAGTGTGTGTGTTTAAATAAGATATATATATATATTTGGAAGCACAGAGATACCATAAAAACAAAATGGAGTAAAAGCACAAAAGCACAAACAACAAAAGCGAGACAAGATCAGTTTTTCATTTCAGTTTTTCAGGCCCTAAACGAATTCTGGTGTTTTTTTTCGGGGGATTTCGGGGTATATTTTTATAGTTTTGAGATGAGAAATCATAAGTCATAAATCGTAAAGCTTACAATCTACAATTCACAAGAAGCAAAAGTCAGGGGTGGATGGGCATTGGGGGTTTATTTTTGGTGGTAGGGGGGGGGTATTCTGGGCGAGGCATATACTGACCTTGATGCTGTCGTAGCAGGCGGTGACCTTGCCGTTCTGTACCTCCACATTGGCCGGTGGATGGGCGAACTTGCACTCGGTGTCCTGGCGCGAGCACTTGTTGCGCTGAAACTCCCGGCAGACCTCCAGCTGCAGCCAGCGCGAGTCCTTGCCGTTGAGCAGGCTGTTCATATTGACAACGTTGGCCATTTGATCGTTGTATGCGACAGATACGGATATAGTATGTGTATATATATAGTATATATATACGGATAGAGATGTGGGTGTGTGTGTATATATATATATATATATGCTGTATACGGATCTAGGATAGCTTTCAAATAGACTTTAGCTTAGACTTTAGCTGGCGACTAGAACGCGTTTTTCGCTTTCTGTTGTTGGAGTTTGAAGATCGATTTTACACACACACGCGCAAGAAACAAACAGCACTAAAACGGATCAGCACTCGTGTATATATGTATGTATATATGTAAGGTATATATAGCATAGAAGATGGTTTCTGTTTTGTCTTAGCGTTTTACACGTTTTGCTGCGGAGCACACAAAGCTTTTTGGGGGGGAGGGGGGATATAGCCGATAGCCGATAGCCGATTTCTTGGGGGAACTCGAACTCGTATGTGTGTGTAAGTGTGTATGTGTGTATATATGTATAAATCTATGGATAGACGCAGCTGTTAATATTGTTTTTGCTTTGTATTTTGTTCAAGCTGATTTTACATTATCTGAAATGAGAATAAAAGAGAGAAAACATATCTTTAGGATTGTGCCATTGCTTGGGGGGCGGATAGATTGAGAGAGAGAGAGAGAGACAGCTAGATAGATAGACAGAGAGAGAGAGAGAGCGATTCTAAGACTAAATGTATGAATGGTTTAAACTGATTCAGATCTCTGGTTTCTTTGGGTTAGTAATGCGCAAAGTGGTTGGTATTATTATGTTGTTATGCAGAATGCAATGCTTACTTAAATGATAAACGAAAACTATTATTGTATAATGATAAGTATCCACATACACATACACTATAATCCGATCACGTATGCGTATGAGATCGTATGAGGCAGTTGCGTGAGTTTTTTGTTTGTGTGCAAAATAAAAAGTTCTCTTCCATACACAGCTTATGATATAATTCACTAAAAATAGTTCCAGATATGCATATACATATACTATATATAGTATGTACATATATCTGATGTATAGAGAGTGGTAGAGCGAGAGAGCAGCATCCAGTTGGCAGCGGTTTCTGGAGCGTTGGCGGCGCAGGGCAGCGCAATGCACATTGACCAAAAAAAACCGAAAAAAACAAAAAAAAACTACAAAAAATAATCAACTAAAGTGCACTAATTGTTCCTGCAGATAGTATATGTATATATCCATGGCCAGCGGGTGCTTTAGCTTAAGCAACATTTAAGAGAGGTAGAGAGAGAGAGAGAGATACCGTAAGAGAGTGAGAGCGTATTTCATTCACTTTTTGCTGTTGTTGTTGCCCGTTTCTTATAGCAGAGAAATAAATTGTTCAACGCACTTACCGCTCGGATCGGATAGAAATGTATTTGTTATTAATAAAAAAACTGTAAAAAAAAATACATTGTTTATATACATATATATTTCGAGAAAGAGAGAGAGAGGGAGAGAGAGAGAGAACGAGAGAGATATGTGATAATGGCTTAGGAAACGGGCTGATGGTGGCAGAGGGGCTGGAGGGGCTGGAGGGGCGTGTGTGAGTGTTAGAGTTAGCCAACAAGTTGCAAAAAATGTTGCACACACGATTTAATCATCGATGACGGCACACAAATTCATATTTATCGCATTTGTTTATTTGTTTTTGTTGTTGTTTTTGCTGCTGTTGTTTTCTTTATTCCCTTTCTTTGCCTTTGCTTTTTATTTTGCATTTGGTGTTGCTTTTGTTTTTATCTTTACTTTTTGTTTGTATTCCCGTAGTTTGTGTGTGTGTTTTAATCTTATCTTATCTCTTGCGGCAAGCGGCAAATGAATCAAAGTCTTCGAAAAGGGAAATCTATTGAAAGTTTTCACTCGGGCGGGGGTGCAGGTAGGACGGATACGGGTGAAGGTGTGTGATGTGATGACTCAGGAACAAGATATATTCCAAGTTATTTTTAGTGACAGAGAAATAACTAATAATACAAATAGACTCTTCCAATAGATCCTTTGTGTCAAGCCGAAGAGATTCTCTTTAAGCTTCCTCTAGGAAACCTCTTTTATCTCTGCCTCCCCTAGAAAATACTTCTGCAATAGCACATTTCTGCTATCTATCTATTTCCATGCTTTTGGCCCAAAAGCCAGGCGAATCAATTTCGTTTGACAGCTACCAAAAAGCCTCCATATCTTTGGCCAAGATATTGCCGCCACTACACTGCCCGACTCCATATGAAAAGACAATTAATAAACCTTCTGCACACACGCACAAGTCACACGCATTGCCATGCATTTGTGTGTGTGTGTGTGTGTGTACCATGTACATGTACATGTTTGTGGTTTATTTGTGTGGGTATCAAAATCATTAGACTAGACTCTATTTAGTTAGTATTGAGAGACCTGTGAATACGCTCGTATGATGTCAGCTGCAAATTGCTTTTCCGTATTTCAACTTGATTTCCAAAGATATACTACATATATTCTATAAGATCCAACTTAATTTATGAGCTGAGAAATGTTGGACTCATCATCTACGTGAGCGTCTGTGTGTGTGTGTGTGGGCTAATGTATTAAAATAATTCTTGAAAACTTTTTCGGCCAAAAGCCATCGAAAAAAAAGAGAACACGCAACCGTACAGACGTTGTTGCGCCCACGCAAGCGGACGTGGATGGGCATAGGAAAATCTATATAGAATCTGTATTCTAGGCGCAGATACAGACACAGATACAGATATATAGAAATTAGCAGCCGTGTCATTGACGCAGTAGGGAACGAAAATTTATGGCCAGAAGCGAGTGTGGAAAACCGCTTTACGAAAATAAACTTCCGTATCGTATAGTGTTTAGACGCAGCTGAAATTGGGCCAAAGAAAAATCGAAGGTTCTCCGGCAGCTGAATGTCTGTGTTTTTTTTTTCGGTTTTTGTATCGAAAATTCGATGCATCCGCTGACCTACAATCCACCTTGAGCGCCTGCTCTCTGCTATAAGGACACTCTTCTGTTGGCCAATCTGTGCTTTTTCGGTTATTAAAATACCATTAAGAGACAAAAGATGGTGATGCAAATGGCTGGCAGACCCAGACCCCAAACCCCCAAAAAAAATACAAATAAAGACGAAAAACAAGTTCAACAAGTTTTTTGACTGGTTTTCTCGAACTGAAAAAAGTATATGTTTTTTTTGAAGGTTAGACTCGCCGAAACACAGAAACCAGAAAGGGAAAGACAGATAGAGAGAGAGAGAGAGAGAGGGAGGGAGAGAGTGGAGTGACTTTTTTGTAGATTGAAAACTGTTAATTTCTGTAGCTCTTAACGCAATCCCACTAAATATTTGTTCGCATTCGCGTACGATACGAAAAGTCGAGTGTTTATGCAAGCTGAATCAATACAGGGGGGACACGGGGCACGGGGCACAGCACGGGGGCAGTGGCACTGCCCCACGAATCTGCATCTGGAGCTGGCATCTGGTTGCTCATAAAATAAATAATTTTACTTTTAATTACTTCTTTTCGATAAGAAAATGGTGCAAAAAACTCCCAAGGGGATGTTCTCATTCGATGGAAACTCTTTATGGAACGAATTTCCTTATAGGTCGATAGTAGAGGATTACTCCTTCTATCGCTGACATTTAGAGGGATATCCATCAGCGTATGTATATCCCCCATTAAATTTCCATTTACAATAACTTATCCAAGGTTCCCTTGCCCCCATGCCCCGCACCCCCTGCCACATTACGTGGAATTCCAATTCGAGAGCGAACTACGCTGATAACACTGCCCAAAGAGAGAGAGAGAGAGAGAGAGAGAGCTCTCTCGCTATTTAGATACGCGACTCATAACAGAATTTGTGCATCAACTTTTGCCGCCTGTCTGGCACACAGACTTAACCCATGCGGGCCCCCCCAGGTTATGGCTATAAAGCCCCACATAAGCCGCTCTGAATACCTTTGTGGGGGGCAGCACAGAAGTTGCACAGGCGACAAGCCAATGCATTTAAAGAAACATCTACGCAACCCGAAGCCGTAGCAAAAAATATAAAACATCGGTCAGTAACCGCTTTCAGACTCTGCAACATTATACAACGCCAACATGCGGCAACACCTCCCCCAACACCTCTCCCACAGCACACTGTTTGCCCCGAGACCCACCCTAGGGGTATGACACACATATTTAACGATGCGCCCATAAAAAAAGTGAAAGAAAAAGGTAACATGAAAGGTGGCAGAAGGTGGGGTCGAAGCTTAAGATACCCCACAAAATCGGGAAACGCCTGTGAAAGCGAAAACCATACCACCCTTAACTGCGAAGGGTATACGAGAACCGAATGGGAGCTGCAGGTCGGTCGTCTGGGGGGGAGTGGTAGTGGTAGTGGGGAGCACAAACAGTTCGACGGCTGCTATCAATAAAGCCGATTAGATAAAAGAACTACACTAAAACCCTCCGGCTCTGGCAATTGCACGAACCTCGAGCCTCGGAACCACGAACCACAAACCACGAACCATATGTGCCATATGCCGTCACACACACGGAACGGGAACAGGAAGGGGCAGGGGGAAGGGGGAAGCGGGAAGCGAGCCTCTAGCAGCCATAAACGAACCATAACAAATCCGTAACAGCAGAAGATTCAAGACTGAGATCTGGCTCCTGCCTTAAATGGCAAAACGCTAGAGATGAAGATGATGATGATGATGATGATGCTTATGTCATACAGGTGGGTGGCCCAAAAGACTGCTCCAAAGCTGGAGTTCGACTTGGCTAATTAATTCTCATCGTCATCCATCTGACGGGGATAATTAATCCGGAGTTGTTCGAGTGAGTGGGATGCTGGGATGTGGCATTTTGTCAATCCATTTGATGACCGTTGACTGATTTCATTTGACGTCTATTAGCGGTTTTCTCTCTTTCGAAAGTGGCCCACAAGATGGGGGAAATTCAAATTCATTCAAAATTGCATTCAGTCCTTTATTTGGAGGCCCCAAATATGGTATTATATGGGGTGACTAATGCGGAACACGACGAACGTGAAGCGTGCCAAACATTTGTACAAAAATGGATTCGTCGGGGGAGCTGGGAACAGAGCTCTGGAGATTTAATTTCCATATTTAAATCTGCGGGGAATGGCTCAAAAACCCAGTGGGAAATATGGAAACTAAGGGACTTTATCGATGCTATGAAACAAAAGTTGGTTTTTTGCGTCTATGGAGAGTACTTTTCCCTATAAAGATTGTGACTTTCCCTCTCTTATGTATATTTAATTATCGTACATTTTCACTTTTTGAATTAATCTGATCTTAAAATTTCGATCTCATTCCAAAACCTTGCCCTAGTCGCAGTCTCCGACTCCCGCCAATGGGACGGCCTTCCTTTTGTCACGTTTCTCTCGGGCAATACAATATTTAAATTTTTCATTCGCATCAACAAATCAATTTCTTTAGACGTAAAACGCGATCATCATTCCGTAAATTACGTCAGAGGTCGGCAAATCTATCACGAACGAAAAAGGGAGGAAACACACACAAAAAAACCCAAAAAAAAATATAATAAAAGTATATGTAAAAACGAATAAAAGAAATCAAAAACAAAATTCATAAATGCCGACGCCAAGAGCGGAAGAGAGAGGGGGAGAGAGAAATCTTAGGAGAAGCAAGCACTCTGCTTAACACTCTTCCTCTCTCTCTTTCACACTCTCACTAGCTCTATCTAACGCTCGGCCGCCTCTCCCTCCCTCTCTGTCCGTCTTTCTGTTTGACAATCTCCACTCTCTCATATACTATTTTTTTTTTTTTGGCATATTTCATAAACTTTTGCTTATCTTAAAATACAAATACAAATACTAGCAACGAACGGCTCAAAATATACGAATACGAATGAATACTCACACAAAATACAATAATATTCGGATGAAGAAAAGACAGAAAACAGATGAGGGAAAACTATAATTTTTCCCAAAACTTTTTGGTAGCAAAGCGTTTTGTATTTTCATCCAATCCCAAAATAGAAATCAAAAGAGCGCAAAAGAGGGGAAATAATTATAGAAAATATATAACCGAAATATTTTCCCAATTTCATAATTAAATTAATCTTTGAACTAATTTTCATAATCGCATGCCTCTCTCTACTCGGCCATCTCTCCTTCCCTCTCCGGCGCGCGGTCTTTCTCTTTTTGCTCTTTTCGCTCTGTCCCGAAAAGGTTAAACAATCAATTTCGCTTTCAATTGATCTCAATTGTGCGTGGCATCAGAGGGAGCGAGAGAGAGAGAGGGAGAGAGTGGGAGGAGGTAACATGGAGCCTGGTCAGGGGTCAGGCAAGGGTTAAAGATGCCCCAGCATTATGCAAAAGACCAAACATTGTTGTTGCTGTTGTGTCTGTGTCTCTGCCACACATTTCGATGCACGGAAAAGATATTTTTGGATTGCAGTGGCAGCAACAGCAGTAGCAGCAGCAGCGCCAGCGTTTCCAAAATGTGGCCAAGTGCTGACAGTGGGACGAGGTGGGGTTGTAGGGAGAGAGGTGCTGCTGCACAGCTGCAGATACATATAGTACATCCGAAAGCGTACAGCAGCTGTCGCTGGTTCTGGGGAGAGATGCTCCTACCAGAGGAACAGCCAGCAGCCAGCAGGCAGCCCCAAAAACAGACCGAACGAACACGTTCGAGAAATTCTTTTTTGGCATGTCGACGACTGCCAGGAGAATTATGCTTGGGTTAGGGTGTGTCACAGGCCATAAATGATGGAAACTCTCTGCATTCGTGATGGAAAACCTCCTTATAGCAGGAATTCCGTACCAAAATACAGACTGGAATAGACTACAGCTCGAAGGAAAGTCCTCCAATAGAAACCAAAAATTATACACATACATGTACATGTATATCCCTCCCCCATTTATCGCATCTATCTGAGTATCTTTGCATCTCTCCAGCTCCACTGAATCACCCTATCCGAAAAAGCACAAAGAGATATTTGTTATGTATTTTCTTTGCTCTTTCTTTTCGACTTGTTTGCCGCAGCTGCCGCTTTGCTTATTGAAAAAAAAAAAAAATACAAAAACGCACACACACAAAAAAACAAAAACAAAAACCCAAAAACGAAGAAAACTTTTTGATATTTTTAGACAAAGAAGCAGAAAAAGAAAAACACGCGCACATGTTTCAAAATATCAAAAAAGATGAAAACTAGAAGAAGCAGAAAGGCAAACTAAAGCCAGCGGGAAAAACGATTTCAAAAAGGAAACGAAATGTTTATGAAAATGGGTGTGTGCGAAAAGTGAACGGAGAAATAAACCAGAAGCCTCTTCCTGGAAAATGGTGCTTTCAATGGATTGCAATAGGTAGATATAGAAACAAATTTAGAGAAACGATTTCCCCCATTCGGTAATCCAAATACCGTTTTCGAAATCCAACAGATGCAATAATGCAATAGTTTTTGTAGTTTCCCTCGGACTTATTCGCATTTTAATGTTACTTCCTAGGTATCTAGGTACCTATTAGGTAGTTAAAAGGCCCCAAAGCTACACCATTCACTCTCGTTTTGTTTGCGCTTGCTCTTTCAAGACCTTTTGCCTGAACTCTGACACTTTCTGAGGCTGTCATCTCGCGTCAAATTGCGGCTGTCTGGTCTGGGCGAATATTCAAGCCAAACAATCGCAGTCGCAACTATTTCTCCACAGACTTTCAAGCCAAAGACAATCGAGTGCAGTGTCGTGGAGGGGCATGGGGTATAGGTATCGCCTCTCCTCTCTCTCCCGTGAAGGGTATCGTATCGATATTTACGACCCATTGAGGTGCATTGAAGAGAGCTTAAAGCACAAAAAACTAGACATATTTCTCAGTGCTGGCGCTTTGTGTTTCTGTGTGTGTTTTTCGGCATGACTTTTGGCGAAAAATCGAATCGATTAGTCATGCCAAGTCCTCAAGTCGTCTGCTTCCTATTCCCATTGCCTTTCGTGGCGTTTTTCAGTTGGTGTTTTGAGTGGTTTTTGTTTGAAAAAGTGAATGACTTGTCAGACAGAGTTTATGGAACAAAATGGACAGAAATCACAATTCATTTGGCATTTTCCAATGCGATTTCTTTGACTCATATTTTATTTTGAAAGCCAACTTTTGACATGCCGATGCCGATACTGTTGCCGTTGCCAATGATGATGATGATGATGATGATGGTCTATGTGATGGCTGTAAAACCGAATAGTGACGAACTTTTGCTGCCTTTTTTCGCTGCTTTTTTTTTCTCTGGCCCAAAAGCAAAGCTAATTCAATTTGCATATCTCGAAGCCAAAGGAAAACGAAACGAATCGCGAAAATTATAATAAAATCTGTTCTGTTCGCAAACTGAAACTGAAACAGAAACAGAAATCATATGGGGGGCCACAGCCAGAAATACACATAAATTTAATGGCAGACTCGTAAAAAGGTTGGCGTGAAGGGTGGGAGGGCGCAGGCGGGCCGGGCCGGGCCGGCCAGACACAACAGAACCGCATAAAAAACGTGACTTTTCATAAAATCAGCTCAAAAAAATCTATGTAATTGTATGTCTGACGAATACAGTGCGGTTCTCTGCCACGAGACGTTCATGTTTTAATCGAATAAAGGCTGTTATTGGATGGGCAGAGCTATCGAATAAACAGCGATTTAATTATGTGATTCCATGTTTGATTCGATTGAATGCCAATCAGATCCATTAGGAGCTCCAGATACCAAATGGAAACGGAATCTCTTGCTCTGCGGGTGACGACAGTGATGAAACGCACTGTATGGCAGAAACACATGGCAAATATCGCACACACTTAGACCTGATGTTTTTCGTGGCGGCCTAGACCTTGCATTAGAATGAAAAAAAGGCTTAATTTGCATTAAATTTAAACACGATTCGTGAAAGTCTCAATCCCCGATTGCTGTACAGCTTTTTCGCAAATAATTTCCCCAATCTGTGGCATACATTCGATGCACCTTGTTTTTCGTTTTCATTGGACATTATTTCGGTTTTGCAATTGGTTGATTTTCAGTTATTATTTTACAGTTCATTAGACCCGACACTTTAATTGATTTTTGGTTCATTAGGTTTTTGTTCATAAAACAGTTAATTGAACAAACATTTTATTGCGCAAATGGCTAACATTAAATTCCATTAACGATTTATTTGGCAAAGTGCAGGCACTCTCAAAACTATTTGAAAGGATTTTTATGCTTATTTTGAAGTAATTTTTATGGAAATTAACTTGAGATATATCTACTTAATGCTTTTAAATACGGATGTTCCATGGGGAATGAATTTTTTTAATATTTAAGAAATAAAACTCTTGACGAAAACAGGTTTCTGTTCAAATTTGAAGTTTTTAAATTGATTAATTTGCATTTGCGCAAAATTTGATTGATTTCTAAATTGACAGATGAATTTAGGCGAATTTAAAATTAACTTATTTATAAAATATCTAAAAATCTTCTTCAGCAATTAAGTTATTTAATTCCCAAAAATTCTGAAAAATAAAATCAAAATAATCCTAATTTGTTCTGCAGTTTCGTTTCTGTAATACTTCCCAAGTTATGCATTATATTAATTTTAAATTAATTGAAATCATCTAATATTCAGCTAGTTCCGCATTAAAAACACCTCAACACTGCTTATTGGGTTTTTTCTGAAAAATTCCTCAAAGTAAATTGACTTTCTCTGAAAGAGAGTTTTCGTTGCATTATAAAACAGAATTTCCGTGTTTGAACCGAAAAAAAACGATAAAAACACACAAACACCAAGAAACACAAACAATCCACTCCGAAAGGAGGAAGAAAGACTTAAGTCCCGATGGCCAAATTTAGAGAGAAGAAACACACAGTGAAAACCAAACAAAACCAAACAAAACAAAACGGAAAAAACCGAGAAAAACAAGACAGTGAAGATCTTTAGTATATAAACACCTTTCGGTAGTTCCAGCTGATGATGATGCGACGAGAGTCGTTGTTGTTGTTGTTGGTGTCGCTGTTGTTGTTGCTGTTGTTGTTGAAGCTGCCGTGCTGCTGTATTTGAATTGTTGTTGTTGTTATACACTCTGGTTGTTTGTTGTTTCTTTTCGTTTTCTTTCTTCTTTTTTATGGTAAATTGTATTTGTTAATTTATTTTTTGTTGCTGTTCGAAACACGCGCGAGGTTTTTAGCAACAGAGATGGAAGATGCGATGTGGCTGAAGCTGTGGCTTTTAGTGTTGCAAGCAGCTGCTGGACATGACGTCATTAAAATGCCGGTACAACAATGGGGGCCTGTGGGCCTGCTACTGGTACTGCTACTGCCAGACGTTTTGTGTGGCACTTTCCTTTCGCCTTCTTCCTGTCCCGTCTTCCTAGCTGTCACACACACACACTGGCTCGGGATCTGACAGTTGGCACACACGCACACACAACACACCGACACGCGAAGAGACACACACACTCGCACACGCGGCGTGTCGTTGTATTGGTATTAGGATTCGTTTGAGAAAACAAATAATCCAGCACTCAATTTGCACTTCAATCTACTTATTTTCCTCTTTTTTTTTTTTGTTTTGCCTTTTGGTGGTAAACGCGCGCGCTTTCTTGAATGTTGCACAATGGCCGGATTTCGCAGCTCTCGAAATTGTTATAATTTTTTGTGATTTATTTATCTTCGCCTGTTTTTTCGTTGACTGTTTTAATGCGGCGTTTGCACAAAAATGGTTCGATTCGATTTCTGCTGTGCGGTAGGCTATGCGCGCTGCTTGCTGTCTGGTTTGGTGTCTTAGTATTTTGTATCTTGAACTCTGGCTGCGGCACACTGCACTCTTCGACGCTTCGGAACAGAGTAAACTGTAAATTCCTCCCAACCAACGGCCACAGCGACAGGCAACGGCAGCGGCAGCGACAACGACACCCAACGGCAGGAAAACGACGAAGAGAAAGATAGAGAGCGAGCGAGCGAGCGCGTGCTTTGGCTCTCTCTCTGAAAAATACCTGACTCATGCTAGCCATTTCCCCTCTCTGTCTGTCAGCCGCTGTGGGTCTCTTATTGGATTATAACCGCTGTTCGCTGGAGTTGGTGTTCGTGTTCGTGTTTCGCCCCGAAGAGAGAAAGTGAGCCACGAAGAGCAAGAGATGGCGGCGGCTCGATTGTGTATTTAAGAGCGGTGGTGCCTGTCGTCTGTGTGTGTGTGTTAAGAGAGCACTCACTTGGTTTTCGAGTGATTTCCTCGGCGTGTGGGGCTGGCAGGGGCGGGCAGCGTGCTGCTGCTGCTGCTGCCGGCGGCTGTGACGCGTACCAAAAGGTTAACTGGCTTGGGAGACGGTCGGCTTTTGGCGTAGGTTGCGGAACGTGGCCCAAACGTAGACTTGCTTTAGCGCAAATTTTAGTTAAATTAATTTTATTGCCTTTTTTTTTTGCTGTGCGGACTTGTTAACACAATGGTGACGATAAATGACTGAGAGAAATGTCAGAGACCACATGTCATTGTTGACACTCTCCAGTGTTGGGTAATGGATTTTCACTATTAGAGTGTTGAAAATCCCTTTAATATCACTTTTACTATTTTATGAATACTTAATGCAGATGTTTATGAAATTTCTACCTTCCAAGGATTTCTGGTACTTGGGCAAATATTTTCGAGCCATAAAACCCAAGGCTCCCAGTACAGTCTGGTGGCCCAAAATAAACTTATACATTTTTGAATTGGAACTTTGTCAAAGTCACCTTCAAATGTGTTCAATATGTGCCCAATCGTTTACGTAAATGCATCATGCATCCCATCCATATCTATATCTATATCTATAGCTATATCTGAATGCCCGAGGCGCTGCACTGCAGCCCAAAACGTACCGAAATAGAAATTGTAAAGTGTCGCTCCGTCGCTCATAGAGAGCATACCGCATACATCATGACATTTCTGTGTCATAAATTTGTTGCCGCTTCGTTCCTTTTGGATTTTTGGCAGCGTCCCCGTCCACACCCCCCACACAGGCCAGCCAGCCAGCCAGCCAGCCAGAAGCCCTGAAAGTCGTACTCATATGGCGGGAGGGGGCGAAAAGAGATTTTCTATCACTTGTACACTCCCGTGTGGGTTAATCGGAATGAAAAGTGAATGGAAAACAACGACTGCCAGAACGCTGAAGGAGAACCAGAAGGCGATTCCAGCCAGCATGTGAAAGCAGTCCAGAGAAAGAGAGAGAAAGAGAGAGAGAGCAATCAAACGAGATCGAGAAACGCCCCCGCAATGTTTCTTTCTATGTATTCCACTCCAGTCCAGTCCAGTCCCCCGCCCTGCCAGCATCCCCCTCTATTATTAGATATTAGAAGACTCTGTGTGCATGTTTTGTGTGTGTGTGTGTGTGTGTGTGTGTGTGCACTATTTATAAACGATTCGAAATCGGAGTTTCTGTGAGTGATCCGAGACCACATACAACCGGGGGGCGGTGCGGCACTCGCCTCTGGGGCAAGTGAAAGGTTTGTTGCCACAATGTAATGAGAGGTGCCCCTCAAGAGTGCCCCTCCAGGGGCAATCCATTAAGTACAACAAATGGGATTACAATCACTATTTTATTGTTTTAATAAGTGTAATCTTATGCTTCATGGAAAAAGTGCTCTAAATACCTTTTAAAAAACTTAAATATCCTCAACTTGTCAATTTACCATTAAAAATCGATTGAAATTGCAGAAAAACCTTCTTCAAATGAGTTTTCGAAGTAAATTTGTTTAAAAAATTACTAAATATCTTTTTGTTGATCAAAATGTGGCCAGGAAACTCTTCTCTAGTTGTAACCTCTTCGAAATGATCAAGGAAAACCCTCAAAAGTGACCTTGTGGAGGCCATTATCCAAACGAAGAGCTGCTGTGCTCTAAGTACTCTGATAAAAGATATCTCGAAAAGTTTCGCTACGACTTGGGTGTTATGGATGGACGGAGGGACGCAGGGACGGCTGGATGGGCTGTCTGTGAAGAAGATGCTATCGCCGAGTGACATCTTTCTCTCTGTACCAAAGACGCCCACTGAACCATCTTGAAAACATCATTAACAACACATTTATCGGCTCTGCCGCTGCCGCTGCCTCAGCCTCAGCCTCTCAGCCTCTTCTGGTGCCTATTCTGGCTGGCTCTTCTGCAGCCTTGTGGGCAGCTTGCGTCTGCTTCAGATACAGATACAAATGCAAACCGAAAGATACTCGTACTCGTACGCGTACACGGCGGCGGTTTGGCGGTCTGGCGGGCCGAAACCGGTTCCAGGCAAAATCAAAAGTTGCGCAGACGCCGTCGTCGTCTCAGCTGCTGCGGCGGCTGCTGCTGCTGACCAAAGCAGAAGTTTGGGAATTGGAATTGGAACTGGAACTGGAAGTGAGACTTGGATGCTGTGGAGTGGAGTGGAGTGCAGGGGGAGGAGGTGTGGGGTGTGACTGGAAAGCAGAGATCGCTGGATGCTGTGTCCCCCTCGTTTGGGGGAGCCAGCCGGCTCAGGGAAACGGGTTTGCTTCTCGTTTCTGATACACCTTTTACGCCTGTTCCTCCAGGGTTCCGTTTCGTTTCAATCCGATTCGAGAGAGAGAGAACGTGTTTCAAGGCTTTCAGCAGGGGCATGGGAGGGGGCAAGGGGCAAGGGGAATGGGCAGTGGCAGCGGCAGTGGCGGTGGCAGTCGCAGGGTGTGTTTGTGGCCAGCAGGCAACATAAAAGAAAAGGAAAAGGAGGTCGCTTTCAGACAAAGAGATCTTGGGAAAACAAAAGCCAGGCCTGGGGATTGGCTCGAACCCAAGGCACTTGGCTATGCAAGCGAGAGTGAGATATGTACACATATAGAGAGAGAAAGGTACAGAGAGAGCTAGAGAGAGAGAGCGGAAAGCAGGGAAGTCCCACCCTAATCTAATTAGAAATAACGGCGAATGCCAAGAACAAGATCACGCTGCTCGAATCGCATCGTATCGGGAGCACGCGATCGGCAAGAGACCGGCTAATGCATGCTCGTAAATTGGCATAAATAAAGCAAAAGTCACGTAGATCCGTGGCCAAAAAGCAGCGGCAGAGAAACCAGTTTCCAGTTTCAGGCCAGGCCAGGCCAGGCCAGCCCAGGCCAAGAGAGTGGGAGTGGCGGGAGAGCGGGCAAGATCAGAATTCCAGATCAGATCATCCATCCAGCGGCAGCGACGATGACGTCGCCGTCTTCTGAGTCAGCGGCCGCGTCCACTCTCTTCTCTTAGCGAATGAATCGCGAAGAGCGCCAACAGCTGGGATCCCCCCCAGTGCCCCCAACGAAGAGCGAGAGAGCGAGATAGACAAGGCGTGGGTGCTGCCAGAAATTGACTCACATGGAGTCCCCCATCCCCCACTACTTTGGCATCAAAGCTTCGCCGTAGAAACAGAGCTGGAAATTTTCCACTCAAACATTGAGTGGTTTGGTCAGGGGGTTGCTCTTGAGCTGCGTTCGAGTGGAACAGCCACAAATAGCAGCCAAAGAGAGAGCCCCTGGACTGGACTCAATGCAAAGTGTTCCCACTTTTAACGAACGAGAAGTTGGGAAATTTACAAATTATGATGAAATTACAAATTATATATATTTAAATTTTACTTAAACTAAATTAATTTTAATTTTGGTATTGTATTTAAGCTGTAACCATGCTTTATCTGCATATTATCCGTAAATAGTTTCTCTCTATTTTCCCCTTCCAATCCATTTCATTTCCCATTCATTTGCTTGCATTCGAATTCAAATTAACCAAATTACCGATAATTTCGATTGTTTGCTTTCTTTTCCCCTCCTCCTCCTCCTCCTCCTCAACCTGCTGCACCTAATACCTTATTCCTCCTCCTCCTTCTTGTCTAATTACTGACAACTAGCTGCTGCTCCTGCTCCTGCTTTTCCCACCCAAAACTCCCCCTTCAATAAGCCCAATGCAATCGAAACCCCTACTGCAATCCGCATATCAAGCCCCCAGAGACAAAGGGCTGTCAGGAGGCACTATCCTCCTGGCAAGAGGCTGGTGGCAGGAGGCAGGTGGCAGGAGGCAGGAGGCGTGGCAGTCTGACTGCAGAGTCGAAGAAATTACGCTGATTGAACACTAATTTATTTGTTTGTTTGTTTTAACATTTTCGGCGCATTCAAGGAGGGTGGGTCGGGGGAGCGAGAGGAGACGTGGACTCGCAAGTCGTAAAGTTTTCCCTTCTTAAGGTGCAACTCAGTATTCCATGTGTGTGTGTGTGTGTGTGTGGCAAGAGACGTGGCATCTTCTGGCTTTTTGTTGCAATTCGTGAAGTGAAGTTCGTTCTTTGTCTGAAGCCGCTTTTTCGCCTAATTGGCTGTAATTGAAATTGGTCTGACGGTGGTGTCCCGGGAATGGAAAAGGGGTGTGTGTGTGTGTGTGTGTGTGGCAGGTGTAATCGGGAAATCGATTGTTAATACATGATTTGGCTATGGGAAACGTTTTCCATTGCTCGTGAAAAGGTATTTCCCATCTCAATTCTGCCTCTCCTTCAAAGAAAAATACTAGGCATGAAAGCGGTGAAGGCTAAAAGTAGATACTCCTTTGAAGGTTTTTTCTTGAGGACTTGAGGCTTCTCTTGCAAGGCTTTCCTTTTTTAGCCCATCCTCACTCACTCACACACACACACACACACACAATTTCCCATAGTTTGCTGCCATCCACAAAGGATTTTCCTGTTGTTGTTGTGCTTGTGTGGTCAGTCCGACTCCGACTTGTTTGCTCAAAATTCTGATATATTCACGTTTTGGCTTTTTGGCCACACGTTTTTTTGCTCGTGTGTGTGTGTGTGTTGGCAGTATCTTTTTACCCGTGTATACCCTGTAGTACAAGGGTATGCATACATTGTACTGACATGGGACAGAAGCCTTCATGGGACAGAATTTCCCAGTGCCATCCACGACCGATCCATTACCATTTGTTTTCAGAGGCTGCGCCCATGAGTTGTGTTTGCATGGCGCAGACAGATATCCTTTAGAACAGCCGCTCCCCTCTCCGATCGGACCATAGAGGGTATTTTATTGTCGTCATATCCAACTATATTTCTTAAAAATTTTCTAGTTTTTTTTCTGACATTTTCCAGTCTGATGTGGGCGACCTTTTAGCGAACGTTTTCGCCATTTGCAGTTTTTCGCCTCTGGCAGCGGACAGGCCATCTCTCACTAGTCTCTTCCTCTCTCTCTCTCTCTCTCGCTTTCCCTCAATGGCTCTCTTTTTTTAGCTGGTTAGGGGTACTCCTGTTGCCCTGTGTGTGTGCATGTGTGTGTTTGTGTCCTGCCTGCGATCTCTGTTTGTGTTTTCCGAGTACTTGGTTATGGTAATCGAATTTCAAATTATTGCCACGAGCTATATGCACTGTCTGCTCTATCAGCGGATGGTTGGTGGGGTTGGCGGAGGGGAGGGGTTCGGTATAGGGTGGGAATGTGTCGCTTTTTCTCTGCACAATTTTCCTTTAGTTTTCCTTTTTGCTGTGCCAAAAGTTTTTCCTCTTTTTTGTGTGTGTCTGTGTGTGTTGGGTGATTTTTTTCCACACTGAAAGATGAATTTGTGTTGTGTTTTTCCTGTTGTTGTTTGATTAGTTGTTGTTGTTGTTGTTGTTACCCCCTGCACCCCCTCGCATATATGGTGGGTGTTTGTGTTTGTGTGTTTTGAGGTTTTTCACCATTTCTCCTCCTCCCGCTCCTCCTGCCCCTGCTGCTCTCCGCCTTTGTTGTTGTTTTTTGTGGTTGTCCTTGTTGCCGTTTACATCCTGTTTTCGGCGAGTTTTGAATATTTTGCGGTGCATGTTTTGTCATGCAATAATTTAATTGTCGGATTTGGCAGCTTAAGAGAGTAGCAGCAGAAGCAGCCGGCCCGCACCACCCCCTACCCCATGCCAGAATGTGGGGCAGGGGGAGGGATGGCAGGTGTGGGCCGACTGTTTGTTTGTTTGTTTGCCAGTCCGTCCGTCCGCCCGTCCGTCCGTCCATCTGTGTGTTTGTTTGTTTGCTTGCCTATCCGGCAGACACTTTGCGATTTATTTATGTTTGGATTTTGGCTTGTTGATGCTGCCCCTCCACCCCCGTCTCTGCCTCTGCCTCATATTGTGATGCTGATTCTGCCACTGTATTTTGTTTTCTTTTGACAAATTGCTGAAATTAGTTGGCCAACAGGTTCTTTTGGGCCTAAAATTTAAAGAAATTTTTTCGAATTGATTGAACGGAGTGAGATTCAGCTGCATTATCCATTATCCGAGTTAAATTTACTGAAAAATGCTGCAAATTTTCATCAGAAATTACAAACACACCAATTGATATCCTTTTATTAGCGACTAACTATTACCCTGTTTTTTATGCGAATATCTTGTGGGAAAACTCTTTTTTTTTGAGAAAAGAAAAACATCTCTGGACCTTTCTTACTTCTGGATGTTCTTTGGACAAAATAGGTTTAAAAAAAATACTCGAATGATTCGTAATATCAGTTTCACAAGCTCACCCTCATAGGGGCCTTGTTGCAGCACTCCTCTGTCCTTAACTTGGCCAAAACTCAACTGACCAACATATAGTGTTTCAATACAGAGTTAGAATAGCTTAAATATTCTTTCTCCAATTTTAATGGCTATTTGTTGAGTTTTTAGTTACAGAAATAGTTACTTTTGGGTGACACAATCTCCCTCTAACTCCCTGCTCTCCCCTGCCATCGTGGTAACCCTCTCCTCCTTCAGTTTCCGTGGCATTATAATTAATAATCAACAGAAGCTTAAAGATTTTAATTAAAATCAACACCAGACTCAACTGCACTGCGGCTGCTGTGTCCTTTGGCCTTGTTCTGCTCCTTATCTTTGCTTACGTTGGCAACCCTGGCAGCTCCTGCTGCCACCCCACACACTCCTGGCCCGGCACTGCCGCCGATCAACCTGCGTTGATTTCTTTTAATTTAGCCGCAATGACCTGCATCGAAATGCTTTTGTGTCGCATTCGCTGCATGTCCTGCATCCTGCCTCCTGCCTCTCGCATCCTGCATCCTACATGCTGCTCCATCTACTGCTCCTGCTGGCGCCCCCTCTGCTGCTTCCAGCTGCCAGTTTCGGCTCCAATTTTAGCTGCAATCCGTTTCGCTGGCAACTTGGCCAAGTTTCAGTTTCAGTTGCAATTACTTGGCGCACCTGAAGTGGACGACACCGACATCAACAGCAACGACGAGGACGACGACGAGGACAACGATAACGGTCGCCGCGGCGATGGCGATGGCAATGGCGATGGCGATGGCCATGCTGGGTCAAAGGTTAGTTTGCTTGTTTGTTTGTTTTCGTTGTTGTGGCGACTCCATTCCATCGTCCGCCATCCGATTGCACTCCTCACTATAGTAACTATTTTTATTTTTTTCGCAAGGCGGATTCTTTTCCATTTTTCCCTCTACCGCTTTTTCTGTTGACTCTGCGCTTTCTATTTACGCTCTGCTCCGCCCCGCCCCGCCCCGCTCCGCTACTGTTGTTTCTTGAGTTTCAACTGCAATTATGTGAATTTTCACCGTGCACAGCATAAAACATTTCTCCTTCCTTCCCAGCTGGTGCCACACCCCTGTACGGGCGAGTGCTGCTGCTGCTGCTGCAAGCTCAAAGTCAAACAGCGCCTGGGAAAAGTAAACAGCTTCAAAGTCAATAAGAGAGGAGTGGCAGGGGGCCAGAGAGGGGGGAAGGAAGATACAACTGAGATACCACTTAAGTCTGGAAAGGGAGCTTCTTCCTAATTCTACCAACAGAACGCACGCCTTTGGGCCCCCTAGAAACAGTTGGCCTGCAGTCCCATGTCGGGATATTCCGTGTCAGCCGATCCAGTCCAGAATGCAGAACCATAAGGATATACTTTTGCTCAGAGACATATTGCCATCGAAACAGTACTAAAGTTGTATGAATGCATAAATAAATAAAATTGATATTAAATAGAATATTGTTTGATTTAAACATAAATATATTAAAAAGTCGTTTTACTAGACCTCATATTTAAGCTAAATATAAAACATATTAAAATTAATAGAGCGTGTAGAATTGGCAGGACATTTATTTAAACGAAATTCAGTCATGTGAAAAATAATAAGGACACCTTTGTTTCAGCTTTGTTTCAGAAAAAGGTCTATAAAATGGCTATTTTCAATTATTTTGAAGTGATCTTAATTTTGTTAGGTTGTTCCATAATTGCACTTGATAATGTTAAAGTAAAAAACCCAAAAGTATTGGTGGAAAAATTAATAAAAATGTTTTTCGATATGTCACATACTTTAAGCTATTCGAATTCTTTGGCTTTTTTTCTCTGAGTGTACGCAAAGCAAGTTTAAAATATTATTCCTGTACATGCTACGATCTACGAATTTGTGTATCCGACTAGGCCCTGAGATTTTATTTATTTTTCGTGAGTGTTGGAAGAATCATTTTAGTGCAGCTTTTCTTTGAAAATTACCGTGAAAAATTCAGAGTATTTATTTTTATTTTTAGTTTGAAAAAGCAACTCATGACCAGAAGCGGCACTAAGAAACGGGTGAGCGGCAGGCAACAATCGAAGCCAATCGCTGGCATACTGACAGACTAGAGATGTCCTCCAGGTGGTGCAGGTGGATGCACCTGCCAGACCACCGCGAAGATCGAGTAGGCGGATCCATGGCCAAAAGCCAGCGCACGTCCTCAACTCAGGCATCCTTCGACGTATTTGTCGCATGCCGCCCGAAAGAAAACACGTCCACACGAAGGTGGAGGTGTGGTACCTCAATCCCGAGTTCAGGAAGGTCCATGTTGCTGGCGCCAGCTCCGTGTGCAATGTGTGCCGCGAGGTCCATCCCCAACTGCAGTCCAATGAGCCGGCCTTGGTGAAACTTCAGCCCCAAGTCCAAACGGAGGAAGTCTGCAGTTGCAGTTCCGGTTCCAGCTTTATGGATGATCAGTCCAGCCAGTCGGGCGAGGAATCTTCACAGGAGTCTGGCTAGAAGCTCCACCCGGTCGACATCCAGCTGTGCAGCCAGGAGCCAATCGGAGGACCCTTCTGGACCTCTTCTCTTCCGTCTTCTCTCATTCTGTACAATGTCTACTCGTGAGATCTGTTTAATGAACAGCGTGTTTTCTTAGGTGCTTTCGATGGTTCATCCTGTGGGGGGCGGGGGGGAGGCGCACTGTTTTTCAGCTCCTTCATTCGCTTGGTGTCACGTAGACTCTTAGTTTGCTTTGAGTTTTTCGTTACAGGGAGGGCTTTTGCAGGCAGCGGAGGCCACCAGCAATCACCCAATAAAAAGCCTTTGGACAGTGGCTCAGTTCAGTTTCAATTTTCACTTAAAACAAAGTTGTGGAAAGGATGCGGATGCGGATGCGGACAGACGAGGACATGCGAAGTTGCTGCTGTTGCCGGGTTTTTGTAATCAGAGCAAAGTATAGACGGCAGACACACGACAGGACCGTTCCCTGTCCCTGTCCTGCCTTGGCTTACGTGATTTCAGCCATCCAAATCACGGATCGGGTTGAGAGCCCCATCCTTGAATCCTCCAGCAACAAAAAAAATAGTATAGCCTGGAAGGAAGCCTCGCTTCAGTTGACGACGCTTTTTATACCCTGGCAGAGATTCTGATCAAAATAATCAGAAGTTTCCTTCATGGCGCTCTAGAGGGTATCCGGAAAACAGAGTAAATCAAATGGAAAACAAAAGAATGCTTGCCAAATCAGCAAAAGAAAAACACGAGGTTCGGTGTAAGCGGGAAAACAGTTTTCTCTGTGTGAGTGGCTCACGTGACATTTGTTTTGGCAAGTGTCCTCCTCTCCTCATTTGGCGACAAATCAGCGAAGCGAACGTACCTGCAACGAAGAAAATGTTGGGGGAAATTAGTTGGATACGTCCACATATTGTATATCTAAAGAGCTTTAAGAGACACGACAGAACCGCCCCGTGGCCTGAAATCGATTTTTAGCCCGTTGGTTCCGCTTATGCAAGCGGAAGGGAATCTTCGACGGATCACGGAGACAGGTGCACAGTTTGCTGGAAGCCATGCTGAAGGGTCTAACCATTTTTCTGTGCCTCTTCGGGACGATTTCCCCAGCATGGACGAGGCCTATGAAGTGCCCACGTGGCTACAAGCAGAACCAGTTCTCTCAATGCGTACACTTCGCCTATAGGGCAGGAAGGTGAAGGCACCCCCCACTTCCATGGATAGTACATATATGGATTGCAAAAAATAGAATACGAAATCTTCGAACTGAACCCTTTTCTATTCTTTATTGGTCGTTTGCCATCAAGGCCGTTTCATACCCTGGCCATAGCCCAAATTGTAGCCGAACCATTCGCCGGTGTACGCTGTGGTGGCCTTGGTGGTCACCCTTTTCGGTGGCGGCTTCCGCGGTACCGGCGGATTCAAGAGTCCGTGCCACCACTTTCGGATGGTGTCCCACTGTTGCTTGCCGTGGTACTTGACGCGCATGCATTGCTTGAACCGTGGACTCATCTTGTAGCCCCAGGGACAAGACCTGAAGCTGCGTGGCCCCATCACCGGCTGGCACTCGCCCAGCTCCTCACTCCATGCAAATCCCTCTTCGCAGGGTATCCACTCCATGGTGTCCACAAGCGCGTAGGAGGCGTCCGTTGAGGACTGCACGAGCGCGTAAGACACGTCCGACAATGACTCCATTCGAATGCAACTAATTTTCACGGATCTCAGAAGGAATGAAAGCCAGTTGGCTGCAGTTTTCATGGGGCTCTTATCTACAGTTGTGCTACAGTTTCAGCTGTCAGGGCATTAGCCATGCTCTAATCTAATTCCGATCCAGCACGACCTTCGTCTACGAATTCCAACTCCAGAGCGGAAAGTCTTCGGCGATCTTTAAACTCCCGCGCCTCGGGATGGCCTTCGTTGGAGTCTTTCGGGCGGTCTTCGGTTTCTTCGAGCTCAAGGACAGGCCCTTATTTGGAGCCTTTCGGGCGGTCTTCGGTTTCTTCGAGCTCAAGGACAGGCCCTTATTTGGAGCCTTTCGGGCGGTCTTCGGTTTCTTCGAGCTCAACGACACGACTTTGGTTGGAGTCTTTCGGGCGGTCTTCGATTTCTTCGAACTCAAGGACTGCGTTTTTCCGGTGCTGATTTTTCGTTTGGGCATAGCTTTTGACTTGGCCTTCTTGCTGAGCCTTGGCTTCGACCAACTCCAGGGGTGCCATTCCCCTTCCGGCACTGGGCTTTCTTGAAAGCGATCCGCCTTGCGGCCCTTTTTGGGGGCGGCTCTTCCTTCTCTGCCTTCTTGTGGTTCTCCGTCGTCTGGTGGTGCGTCTCCACCTTCAGAAGGTGTGTCTCCATCCTCTGGTGGTGCGTCTCCGCCTTCTGATGGCATGTCTCCATCCTCTGGTGGTGCGTCTCCCCCTTCTGATGGTGCGTCTCCCCCTTCTGATGGTGCGTCTCCCCCTTCTGATGGCTTGTCTCCACCTTCTGGCTCGGCGGTGGGTTCGTCTGGCTCTGATGTAACCTCTTCTTCTTGGTATTCTGGAAACTCAAAGGCAGGTGCTAATGGAAAAGGTTTCGGTGTCGGTGTCGTCCTAATCGGAGCTTCCCACGAGTCCTCCCACGGCATTTGGCCGCCTGGATAGCGGGGAGGGGTTGGGGGCTGGGGCTTGGGCGTGGCCTTGGGCAGAAACCATCCGAGCTCTTTGCGCATTGTGTCCGGGCGCTGTCTCGGCCTGTACGCCATGCGCACGCATTGGTCCTGCTGGTGCGGGTTGTGCCAGGTAAAGCCGTAGGGGCACTCCCTCCTTGCTGGCGCCACCATCGCTGGCCCGAAGATGCCCACAAGGCTGCCTACAAGTGCTACAAAGGGAAGGTCCAATGCCCCGCTCATGTCGCTTCGGCCACCGGGAAGACATTGCTGCTGCCAACCCGATGCCAGATCGGTTGGACACACCTCAAGAGGATCTGGTCTTGACTAAAGTGTGACTAATTAGTGTAGTTAATGCAGACACTGATGCAGGTGCAGGTGCAGGTGCAGATACTGCTCTGCACAGATCACAGAAGTAAGTTGCAGAAACTTTGACCATTTCAAGCACAAAATTAGTTGAAATGTCACTCGGAGTGGCGACCGGGGGGTGGCGCACCCGTTTGGCGCAGAGGCAAGAGGAGGGCACAGGGAGATCAAAGGCCGAGGCGGAGGCTGACACCTGAAGGAGACAGAGAGAGCTTTCATCTCATTTCATTTCACCTCTCGCATTGTTTGCTTGTGTTGCATCTTTCTCCGCGCCTTTGGCCGTTTATTTGTTTGCTTGCTGCGTGCCACGGCTGTCGGGGGCACGGTCTGAACTATCTGTCACACGGCAACTGAGTGCACTAAAAGTGTCGCCTTGCAGCAACTGACTTGGAAGGATAATCAGGCAGGGGGCTGGCAGGGGGCGGGCTGGTGGCACTTTTGATAGTGGCTTATCTGTGAGGCTGCCTCTTGCAGCCTGCTTTTATCTTTTGGTTTTCTTTTTGCCTTTCTGCCTTCAAGTTGCCACCGAATTGACTGACTTTCATCATCCATCTTCAACGCCATTCTCCACCTTCATCTCCATTTACAACTTCCTCCACCGAATGGGACGAGGCCGAAGTTCAGGTGCCCTTGCATCTATATCTTTGTGTTCCATTGCCATGAAGCAATCCAATTTTAATCGGTTTGGATCGAGAGGCTCAACTTTATATGTGTTTTAACTGAATCTTTATAGTTGGCTACTGTCTCTCTCTCACTCTCTCTCTGGTCTGCTCCTTTTGGCCTTTAATTATTTGAAAAAATGCGCACACAGGCATCTCGCATTACCGGAAGGGCGATGCCATTTTCCGTCATCCGATGCGCCGCCCGAGGGGGGGTCTCTGGCTGAAGGAACTCGGATTGGAAAGCGAAGAGTAGTGAAAGTTGCTCTGCAGCAGCGACAGGGGAATGCAACGATTGTGTAATCGATTGGCAGGGCATTCGATGGCATGTTTGGGATAGACATAATATCTATGATCGGAATATTAGTTTAAATTTGAATGAATGCAGCAGTCAAACGTTTATTCATGCTCTTCCTTGGGGGATCGGGGTTGACATTGTTCTGCTATAGCTTTAATCCGCTCCTCTCTCACTCCTCCTCGCTCTCCTCTCTTTTTCTGTCGGATGCCTTATAACGAGCCCTTCTACTGCGCTTCAACTTGGGCGCAAGGGTCTTCTTCAGCCAGAAGGGCTTTGAGGTTGATCCCTGCTGCAGGGCCGATCCGTCCGTAAGGGGCGACTTCTTCTGTTGCCCGGATACAGGCTTGTTGTCGGTGACCTTGCCAGGGTTTTTGTTGGGTTTTCTTTCTGCCTTTGCTCCCCTAGTTTTCTCGTCACTTTCGTCGGCACTTTCTGGTTGACTCTCCTGCAAATGAGGAGCTTTAACATATCTACCCGAACCCCTTCCTATGTTAAAGGGATCATCTCTTTTTCTAGAGCCTCCTGCTCTTCCTTGTGGGCCTGGTCCATTCCCTCCATCTCCATCGCCACCGCCCTTGCCATCTCCATCGTTGCCGCCACCTCCTTCTCCTTCTCCGTTGTCATCTCCTTGTCCTCCTTCGCCGTTATCTGCTCCTCCTCCTCCTCCTCCTCCTCCTCCACCCCCTCCGCCGACATTCGTCGGTGTTGGAGGGTGCGTCCAACGGGTGGAAGAGATTTCCTCCGACTCCCACGGCATCCAGACGGTGGATGGTCGCCTGGTCGTTTTGGGCAGAAACCATCCGAAAACCGCTCTCAAGGCCTCCGGCTCCTGGACCGGACGGTACTTCGTGCGCGAGCACTTGAACTTCTCCCTGCTGGTCCAACTGTAGCCGAACGGACACTTTGCGTGCCTCTTGGCACGCCAGAGGGGCGAGGCCATCACCTCGGGCAGCACCTGCTCGGGCCAGAAGATCCCGCCCGACATTCCGAATATCTCCATAGATCCCATCGGTCCGCTCGTCACCGGAAGGGCCATGCCGCTGCAGCTTCCTGCGGGCACTCTCGCTGGAATGCGATGGGCTCCTCATGTGGATCGAATCTCGATTGAAGGGTGACCAATCCATTATTGCAGGTAGCCGCAAAGCGAGGGATCCGCAATCGATCGACTGCGGATAAAGTTTCACCTGAAAACTCTCACTTGCCCCGTTGCTGCAACGCCAGCCACCACGGCGCATTGTTTCGCCTCCTGTCTGCAGTAGCTACTGTCTACTGGCGTCTGTCTACTGGCGTCTACTGTCAGAGAGCGTGTGGGGAGGATGGGATGCCTGAGGGGCGGGACAGACGTGAGAGGAGCGGCTGACAACATCGTCTGACAGTTTGGCTAACATTAAAAGCGGCAAAATGTTGCGGCGCTGCCTGCCAAATGACATGATTTCTCTCAGCTCTGATTCGGTTGCCACTTGCCACATGCCCACCCGTGCTGCCACTCCTCTCTCCTGGCCTCGCCTCGCCTCAACTTCCAGCGAAACTTTTGCTTATCTACGTTGCAGCCACAAGAACCGAATGCCCATGCCACACGCTGCACCACCATCCTCTGCCGGCAACGTCTTGAGGCAGATTTACGCTGTTGTTCACTCTGTTCTTGCGTCTTGGCTTGGCTTGGTGCATCCTCTGGTTCCTGGTCCTGTTCTTTCTACACATGCCAGCACAGAACTCTTTGGGACTCTGGCCACGGCTTTGTTGCCACTCCGCCATGCGCCATGCGCCATGCTTCACGCCCCATGCCTCATGCCTCATGCGCTGGCTCCTGCTCCTGGCTGCCGCTTGTGCGTGTTTCATTTTATTTTGTTGGCACAAAATTGGGTTTTAGTGGATTTTGTGGCAAATGATTTTTGCTGGCTGCCGTTACGCTTGCATAAACTTTAATTTAATTTGTGGCCACCAACACAGCGGAGCATCCGCATCCGCATCCTCCATCGAGTGGCAAGGCAGCAGTGCAGCAGTGCAACAGTGCAACATCGGCTATCAGAAATTAAAGCAAGAAGGCGGTTAACCGTTCCTTGAATTCGGCATTTTAAATTTGCCATGAAATACCACAAAGATCTATGCAATTCCAAACTCATATTGAGTTCTGTTTCTGCTGAATTCTGTGGCTTTTCTCGCACTACATTTGAATCGCATTCAATCAGCATGTGGCGCGTTTCTTCCCCCATTTTATTGAATATTTTTCGACACACAGGACACACACACTTCCATCAATTCAAATGTGTCTGCCACATCGGGCACGACACACAAACGGTCGCAAGAGGGGGCTGCACAAAAGTGCAATTGAGTTGAAAGACGTGCCACAGGGGCGGAAAGGGCACAGGGCACAGGCCAAGGAGAAAGCCATAAAAATGGCTGAGCAGCATCCCCCCTCTGTGCAGGTGAAAAATTATAGCGTAAAATTCATATTTGATGACTTTTTGATTGCCAAAACCGAAAACTCTTGTCCGCCTTCAGCCGCAACCCGATTCCCAGTCGCAGTCCCAGGACCCTGCCTCAATCTCAGCCATAGATTCAGGTCCTTCTTCAGCCACATAATGCCTCGAAAAGTGCTTTCAATGGCGTCATTGTCAACGTTCTTCACCGCCACATCGTCATCATCATCATCATCTTTATCCACCTCATCCACATCCACATCCCCATCCACCTCTGCATCAGCTGGAGCTGGAGCTGAAGCTGAAGCTGTACCTGGAGCTGTGGCTGTGGCTGTTGTTGCATGTGTAGTGCCTGTGATCCAAAGCAATGCCAAAGCTCTGGGATTAAGTTGCAGCTTTGGGTAGATGATGGCCTGCCACAGCTCAGAGCCAAACGTGTGCCAGCATTTCTCCTTTTCATTTTTCAATATCTCGTGTCGTTGGGGCCTTCGGGCTCTTGATGATGATGCTCTTGATGTGCTCGAGTTTCCAGGGAAATGCGAGAATGTACAACGAGAATGTGCATCAAATCGGTGCCATCTCTCCCACTGCGGAGGGACACGGTCATTCGTCATCGCACATTTCATTCGGTACTCCCTAGCAATAACGCCCCTCACACCCTCGTACCTGGGGGTTTTCTTAACCCTAAAAAATATATTTCCCAGCCAGCTAATTTCAATTAAAGCAAGGGCTGGGAGGCGCTGGCCCCCGCCTGTCCAATGGTGTTGACTGATGCGCGAATGCTGGTGACACTAATGCTCTCCCACGCACAAGGACATGGCCGGGACGGACATCAATGTGTTAATGACGCGTTGGCATCGCAGAAAACGGTCACGTTAATTTGCATTGTGTGTGCTCCTCCTCCCACCCACCCCACACCACCCCACACGTGTGTAATGATTTGTGGCAGTTCTCACAGCGGCAGCGGCAGCGGCAGCCTGATGTCATACAATTTATACAACTTTGAAGCCGAAAAAAAAGGGAAAATACCAACAAATTAGAGATGCGGAAATGACAACATTTCGTCACACGTTGACCTTAATTACAGGACTCTTTGGGGCAGCAGCTTTTATGGCACCCCATTAAGGTAATACTTTAAAAGGACCTCATTAAAGCCATGATTAACGATGGAGGACGCCTGGCGACTGCTCAAGTTATTGCTCAAACCTTTTCCCACCTCTGCAGAGCTCTGGGAGGAAACTTTACCATTTAACTACCGATAATATCGGAGTAGTCCCATTTTAGGAAGAGACGGGAAAGGGAAGAGATATTTAATGAAGAGCGTTACCGAAGGCACCCGAAGAGAGGGAGCGGCAGAGCCCCAGCTCGAGCCTGGCAGAGCAGCAGAGAGCGGAGAGGACCAAAGACAATATATGCTGGCTTTTCAGCACTCTCTCTTGGGTTTCTCAATAAAGTTTATATATGGGCTTACTATTTACTCTCCCTCTCTAACCCATCTTGGGCCCCCTGTAAGTGATCGCTGGGACTGCACCCCACAAGCTGGCACTACCTTACTGAAACATCTTCTACATATTCCTATTCCCGATATAGCAATCAAATCTATCAGATTTATGAATGTTTTTCTCAAAGGAACTTCCTGTTGTTGTTCGCTCATTCCGCAGTGCCCCGAGCTGTGATTCGGTTGATGGTCTCAAGTAATCAACCAAAATGTTGGGCCCTTCCTCCTCTTTCACTGCACTTTCACTGCGAGGACGAGGACGAGGACGAGGAAGTGGAAGCCAGAATACAGAAGACAGAAGCCAGCAAAACCGACTCCGAGTCTGGCTGGCGACTCTCTGGATCCTCTGACGACAACAAAACCCAACGATTTTTATATGCCATTTGCCGATTTTACAACTTTGCTGGCGCCTGGCTTATGCCGAACCCAAACCAACTGTGGCGCTCCTCCCAGCTCCCATCTCCCAGCTCCCGGTCGGCTCCCAGTTCGTTCTCATGGCTGGGGCATTGTGGTTCACTTTGTTGGCGCCATGGTGGGGCACAGGCTTTGCCCTACAATCATGTTTTTTTTTTGTGTGTGTTTTTTTCGCCAGTCGGGGACGTCGCGTCGCGTGCTTGGGCCATTTTCCATTTTCATGGGATTCGTCGCCAAAATGGCGTTGCGTGCCGCCGCGAAATGTTTGTCGACAATTTCTGGGAGAGCCAAAGCTAAAGCCAGGCTCGAACCGGAGGATACCCCTTGATAGAAAACCTCTAATGGATCACCAATCGAAAAAAGGAAACCCAACGACTTTTCAATGTGCAAATCCATGGGTATATTGCATGATGGGCGGTGGGCGGTGGAAGCAAAGATATAGGGTGTATTAGTGACAAACACATCCAAATTTGTATGCGTCACAATCATTGGAGTCGCAGTCGCAGTCACAGTCCCAGTCACAGGCCAAAGGGCGAATCAAGTCATTCCTGGCGGAGAAGCGAAAATCATAAAAAGATTTATGGGGCTTTCAAGGCAACAGTCTCAGGGTATCCTTTGCGATGACAAGGACAGCACAGAGCACGGAGCACAGAGAAGGCAAAGAGTACGGGGGGTGGGTGGGTGGTGGGGGGTAGGTGCGTGCGAAAACTGCTCCGTGTTCTTAGGAAGCAAATAAAATAAATATATGATGATATAGTGGCACTAGATAGATAAAGTTCACAACAGAAATCAGCAGAAAGTTGTCTGCCCGATGGATACATGCATAAATCGCAATGTCTATAAGTCTGGAGGTGCCCCACAGCCCAGAGCCCAGAGCCCAGATCCCAGAGCACATATTTCGTGGTGCCAGAGTCTCTTTGGAGGGTTTCCCTTTCGGTTGTCAGGAATTTCGCATTGTTTTAATGCATTTTGCAACTGGAAATGGGAAAATGGAAACTGGAAACTGGAAACTTTCGGGCGTGGCCACAAACTTTTTCAGGGGGTGTTGACTGGGTGTTGAGCGGGGGGGGCCTATTTTCATTGTGCAATTGGAAACTTTATGCAACAATAAAATGCTTCAAAAAAAAACAAAAAAAAAAGAATACGTGCCCCAGAAGCATGGACTGGTGTAGCCTACTTTTTGGACAGGGGGTAAGGAGGGGGCTTGGGGACGCCGTTTTTAAACGCTCGACATCCGCGGCGACTTCCGCAAACGGTAGAAAATTCAGGCATCCCCGAATATCACTCATTGTTTGCCTCACATTCATTTCGATCGTCGCACAAAAAAAGGAAATTAAAAATAAAGAATTTATCACTCATATGGTACTATATACATCGTTGGTAAGCACATATATACAGAAGTATTCAACGCCAAAGAATACCCTCCCATAGTCAGGGAGAAATACCCCTGTTCTAAGCCCATTTTTCGCTCACACTTTTCCGCATCCGCATTCGAACAGCATTTTCGGAAAAGAAACTCGAAAAAACCAGCAGAATTTGCGAAAAATTCTGTCAAATGTTCGGGTAACCTCTGAAGCTGTGACGGAAATGACAGGATAAACCATAATTGAAAGCCTTTTTCCAATGGTGTGATGGGGGACATCGATCAAAATACTCGTCTCTGGCAGCTTGAGGGGGGATTCCAGTCGATGTTGCACATCGAGAATGAAATGTCTATGACATATTTTCGCACAAGGCAATTCGTATCGAAATCACGAGGCGCAGGGGAGCTGCAAGTTCGGACAGGCGGAACAGAAAAGTGCAAACCTTTGAAGATGTAGTGCCGCTGGACAGAGGCTTCATTTATCTTTATCTATCAAGGCCTAAAAGTGCCAAACAATTTAAGGAAAACCCTTAGAAAAGTGTTGTAGATTTCTGGCGATTGGCTAACATTCTTGAAAAACGAATTGCCGCTCCCTAGCTGATCTGGATATCGAATTATACAGTTGGCGATGAAATGTGTACGCAGTGAATTAACACTGTGCGTCAGGGTATACATTTGTTCAAGCCAAGATATGAGTGTGAGTGCACACACGGCTGGAAATGCAAATCCGAATGCAAATGCAAATGCAAATGCAAATTGCATTTGTTTGCGTTGTGTCATTTGTCGCTGGGCTCAGACCGTAGCACGCGGCAGGGGCATGGGTTTGGGATGCTGCTGCTGCTGCTGCTGCTGCTGTGGTTGCCACAAACGAACACTCTTGCAGATGGCAAATGTGACAACTTGTTACAAAATTCATCAACTTATGAAATATAAATCACACACACGAGACAGACAGACAGACAGACAGACGGGCAGCCAGAGAGACGGACAAGTGCAGTAGTTCATTGCCATAGATCACATTCCGACTGAGTGTGTGTATCCGTATCAGTATCCGTGTGTGCTCCAGCCTCCAAGTAATTTTCACTCAATTTCAATCATTTTCCCAAACTCAGCTGGCCCTTTCCCTGCACAGTGGGCCACAAACTAGGGATGGGGGCTGCGCTTGTTCGCAACTGATTTGTCCCATCGTACTTGACTGGTTTCTCACTTTTTGGGCCGAATATAGCAGGCCTTTGAATCGAATCCCAACGTCCCCTTGGGTCCCTAGCCCAGAATTTTCATTCTACTGCCAGCAGCCGAACTGTGAACAACAGAATAATTGAAGCATCTCAGGTCTAAGCGAAATAAACAAAACTTGTAAGTAGAAACAAAATAAAAATATATTTATTATATACAATAAATAATAATTTGAATTTTTTTCCCTTTTTACAGTTCAACATGTCTGAAGACGCACCCGCTGGAGGAGAAGGAGGCGATGGAGCCGGAGCCGGAGGATCCAAGGGCTCGACCACGGCTGGAGCCGCCTTGCTCATGGCCAGCCCCTGGCTGACCGTGGCCGCTGCCACTGTCTACACCACCAACGCCATGTGGGCCAAGCTGCGTGAGATGGGGATTTTCAAGAGTTTGCGGGGTCGCAAGGCTGCCGCCGCAGCCGCCGCAGACGCAGACGCATACGCCTCTGGGGACACCTCGCCGATGGATCCGGACTCGAAGCCGACAACTGACGAGGCGGTAATGCTGTTCCAGGACGGAGCTGCAATCAATGCAGTGCTTCTGCAGGATCAGGACCTGCAGCAGCGCGAGGGTCTGGGACCCGAGCGGACACTGGAGATGTCGCCCATTGACTGCTAAATGGGTGGCGACAGGATGAGGACACAACTACAACACTAACACCGATCTACACTCTTAATTGTTTGAGAACCCACACACACACACAAACACTAAAAAATTTACTTACTTATAAACACACGTTAAGAACCCCCACACTAACTGTTCACACACACACACACACACAAAAGATAATTGTTGTAATGCTTGCGCGTTCCAAAGGGGATGGATAAGCAGGAGGACACATCGCCACCCTCAAAGGCCTAAACAAATTGTTAGTAGTTACAGTTCAGACACTCCAAATTAATTGTGAATCAGAAACCAGATGTTCAAGCCTCCTCGAATGACAAGATGTCCCACATCTTTATCAATACATATAAACCATTTATCGAAAGACAAACAAAACTAATGAAATTATTGGGGGGCACTGCTGCCTGGAATGAATATTATGCGGGAATGGGACTGTGTTTATTGGTATCGCCACTTGATCGATCAATCAACTCTCGATTGACGACGCCCCATTATGTCACATACGAGTGAAAAGCAACAGCAATCGTGGCACACGGAAACTGGAGCACATGCAACCGGGCGCGCCCCAAGCTTGCACTCGCCATCATCATCCTGTCCCGCCACAGCCACAGACCGCCACAGCTGCCTCCTCTGCCGTTGGTCAATCTTTCTTTGAGACGGATACACACGGCGGACTGGTGGATGCAAGGAAGGATGGATCATGCGGAGATCCTGGCCCAAAAAGGTGGTAAGGAATGGCTAATGAACAAGTGAAAATTGCAATTAATGTAGCTGTCAATTTTATGGAATTCCTAAACAGGGTTGCTAAGATTCCACTTTGAACAGAAAACTGTTCTACAGTTATTTTGTATTAATTCAAGAAATAACAGCTGAATAGCCACGAATCAGAGCCATCAAAGAAATTTCGCATTACTTATTTAATTATCAATGGAAATTGCGGCACAAATTATGGCCAAGCTTTTGTAATTGGTATTGCTATAGCTGCCACTACTAATGCGGTTGGATGTTGATGATTTTCTGAATGCAGCTCCACATCGATGTCGTAACACGCCACAAGACGTGCCTCCGTAGCTCCACAGCTCCATGGCTCCATGGCTCCACAGCTCCGTGGCTCCGTGCCGCCGACGAACGCTCTAAATCGGTAAAATTCACCCGACAACTTTGTTATATGTATAACTGGCTGACTTTTTGCTGCCTGCTGATGTTTACCCTTGCAGAGAGTCCAATGAGTTCTATCAGAGAGAAATATCCCAAAATATCACTTCTTTTGGAGCATGAAGATTCCATCACTGAAATATATTTCATGTTTGTAGCTGTCACAGGAATAGTACATAGATCCGAGGGCATCAGCCGCTTCGGCTCTACTTGTTTTCGCTTTTCTTTTTGCTACACACACATTTTTTTCCATGCTGTCGAATCGAGCGATTTCCTTGACGGCTTTTCCTCAAGTGATTTGCGCTACGTTTTTGCCTCCACTGCAACTTGAGTTGAATTCAATATTTTATCTTTGGTTTCTTTTCACATAATAAACGCGCTTTTGGCATAATTGCTGCAGCGGGGGCAGAGGCGGGGGCGGAGGCGGGTGCGGGTGCGGAGAGACCTGCGGCTGTGAGCTGGGGGCTGCGGGGCTGGGGAGTCAGTCGATAATTATGATGTTGCACTGTTGTTTTTGCTGTTGCTGTTGTCGTTGTGGTTATCGTCATCGCCTGCCACGATAATATGCCGTTTGCCAGAGCTCCAATCTCTCTCTCTCTCTCCCTCTCTCTCTCTTTCCCCTGCTCTCTCCCCTTCGCTGGCTCTGTCTCTGCGCTTTCATGTAATATTTGCTCACAATTATTGCGAGACGAGGCAGCCACATCGTGGCTCTGGATGTTGTTGCTGCTGTTGTTGCGGTTGCATGTTGCAATAACAATTTCGCTTTCGCTTTCCCGTAAGGTAAGCCGCCGCCATACCCCTTACCCGTTGCGTGCCGCGGGTATGCTCGCACACTGCTAGCATTCTGCACTCAAAGGCAGGCGGCACAAGTCACCGGTCCAGCACTCCCTGGACTGCACTTTCGCGTTGGGTCGGTTTTAATTGTGACTCATTTGGCGAGGGGGGCGACTCGAAAGCCAACGTGCAACATGCCACTGCGCTGCCAGAGGGTGTGACGCGGCATAGACCGGGCGATTAGAGCTGGATCTGGTTTGGAGGTGGAAAGAGTTGTCCCCGACACTCGCATAACCATCGACATTTTCCGCAACTGCCATCGCGACTCCATTCTATGGCTTCATTTGCCGCTCGGGCATTTCATGGTATTTTACGAGCATCGATAGCGGTGGGGCCTGGGTGCAGAGCAATTTGCCGAGATACATATCTACATATCCATCCATCTATGTACGAGTGTCTGGGTGGGGGAAAGGGGGAGGAAAAGCCAGTGCGGAGCACTGCTCTACGGATCAAGAAGTGGGAGATGAATCCAACAGTAGCACAGGTGTTTTTTGACAGGAAGGAACATTACTTCATTACATTATTTTGCTATAAGAATAATAATAATAATCTCTGTAATAA
The DNA here is from genome assembly GCA_963969585.1 of Drosophila helvetica. NCBI lineage: Eukaryota > Metazoa > Arthropoda > Insecta > Diptera > Drosophilidae > Drosophila > Drosophila helvetica. Next base: position 19,011,097 of record OZ018404.1, on the reverse strand, counting down.
TTTAATGAAATAGTTCTACTGATGGACGGTTTCCGTGCAACATATTTCGTCTGATTAAAATTAAAATCTCTTACGCCGCAAAGTTTTTCGCTTAAAGTTTTAATAACCCCTCCCAACGGAGGCAGAGCCCCCAGGCCAACTCCAACCCCAACCCCAGCCCCAACTTCCGCCCTCACGCACAAAAACCCCAAAAAATACAGTCGGGCAGGAACGCACCAGCAAATAACAACAACAAATGAGCGCTGGATTAAAAAAGTTTCCTGCCTTCGGCTGCTCGTTCTCTCTCTCTCAGAATTCAATTTGAATTTAATTACTTCCAATGCCAACTTCTGACACACATTGCGGGAAGGGGGAAATGAGTGGGTGGGGGTGTGGGGATGGGGTGGCTGCCTCTCCCCCGATTCCTATGATTTGTTAAGTAGAGGCCCCAGGCCAGAATCGGCGCCGTCTGTGCGGCTAATCAGATCAACATCATTAGCGGAGATAACAAGACAATTGCAATCCTTTTTGCCATTGTCTGTAAGCGGTTTGCCTTTCCCGAGCCCATTTTCTCGTTACTATTTGCCATCTCACCGATGTGTGGCCTATGTTGATATTAATCCGATTGCCATTGTCATAAGCTCCTTCCTGTGCAGCTCTGTTCATGGAAAATACATATGTCGGTGGGGAATTGTTTATGAATCCTCTATAATTAATTAGTAGCAAATGAAGATGCCTATTGAAATCTGTTCCAGTGGCTCTGCCGCTCCGAGAGTCTTAATTTGAGCTGCAATTAAATCGAGAATCCATCTAGAAATAGTTTAAATTCAGTTTAAAGCACCTGAATGGGTGGATCCAGAGGTGCTCTACGAAATGTTTGGCTACAAACTGACTTTCTGCCTGCCCCAAAAGATTGCAGAGGGTAGACCGGATGGAATCGCCGGGCGGGGGCGGGCTGGAGCGGGCTGGGGCGGTGCGGGCGCTGTAACATGTCGGCGTCGTCTAGAAACTTCCAAACATGACATTAAATGTAGCCCGCTCGCAGTTGCAGACACAAAAGCAGGTGAAAAGAGCAGCGGCGTGCGCGCGGAAAACTTTCGCTGCGATGGCGCGCAGCTGAGGAGAGATTTGCTCGTTGCGTATACGCCACCGTCACGGAAGTGGGATGAAGGAAGGACCATTTAAATGCCTGCAGCAGACAGTGAAAAGTTCTGGCACCTATGGGAGTTTCAGTTGTTGTTCATTTTTAAGCAGTTCGCGATTTGAATTCCGAGCTCTTCTCGTTCAACTTTCGTGTACCCCTCAATCGCTGATTGTGGGGGTATCCAACATTCCCAAGAAGGAAATGCAAAAACCAGAGGCATATGACTTTGCGTCCTGCGTAATTTGTCCTTACATTGTGAAAGGATTGCTTTGACAGCAGGGGTATCCAAAGGTCGAAAAAAGTACGTTCTTACTGGCTTCCTCCTGCATTTCAGGACACAAAGAATGCCGCAGTAAATTTACACAATGAAATCTTAAGAGGTCCCCAGGGAGGTGCCAGGAAGAGCAGGAAACTTTCTGCCTCGAACTTTCTGCGCCAACACACACACACACACACACACACACTATACCTGAAATATGTACATACATATAAGAACTACATACCTGAGTCTGCACTTGAACAATACACGGTGGCATATGGTCTGAAAGGGGGGGCGGGATGGGAATGAGTTGTTCCAATGCTCTCGCCATTTGACCGGAAGTTCGACAAAGTTCAAGTGACACACAAATCCATGGGGCTGGGGCCATGCTCGTACGGGTATCTGTGGCACGGGTCCGACGCAGGGTAACGGCTGTTATTCATTCGCATTGGCAAATAAATGAACCGTATACTAAAACAAACAAATTCAATTGAATCACTCTCCTGGGCATTACAATTGAATGTGCCCAGGCCTCCCCTCGCCTCCTCGTCCTTGCTCTCCACTCCCACTCCCCTATTCATGTGCGTGTGTGTGGGCGTGTGTGTGGGCGTGTGCGTGTGTGCGGTCCACCGCCCCTTGTCCGAGATGAAAATCTAATGAAAATGTTCAATTTGTTGCAAACAAAGAAGCAACGCCCGAAATACAACAAAAGAAATGGCCAGAAACCGAAAAGTTAAGGCTGAAAATCTGTGTTTTGTTTTTGCCTTTGTACATTCGATGTTGCACTTGGCTGATTGGAACATTTCTTTATTCAAACATTTTCCGATTTTCGATTTTCGATTTTCCATTTGCACTTTTTCCGTTCTTGGATTGCAGATTTTGTTGTTGTTTTGGGGTTCAAGGGGAAGCCGCAAAACCAAATAAAATGTCAGGTGGAATTCAAATTCCGGACTGAACTCGGACTAGATTTTCTTTCTGGGAAAGTACATTCATTGATTTCCTGAACATTTATCGAGAAACCATCGGGGATTGATTGATTGATTGATGCTCTGCGTATATCCAGTTGTATGTTGGTTGTGCAAGTCTCCGTTTGGTATTTAACCAAGTTGTGGACATTGCAACAGCCAATTAACCCTTACCCGAACCCCTCCTCGCCCGCGCTTCCCGCTGTTGTACGAGTGAGTGCCTCAATCGGTGGTAAAACCGATTTCTGCGCACTTTGTTTGCGCGTGTCTTGGCACTTTTGGTCTTTGGACTTTCTGATCGTTAAAAGTTTTATGTTTTACGTACATTTGGGCAGTCCTCTTGTCTCTGAGTCTTAGCCGGCGGTCGGTCGGTTCGTCGGTTCAGGCATTACCCTTAATTGATGAATGCTATAAACAATCCACACAAACCGAAAAAAAAACGAAAAAAACCCCCTAGGAGGAGGAAAAACTCACTCACAGTTTTTGGTCATATATCAGGCGACCCACAAAACTGCAAATGAACTGCAATTATCAAGGAGCGGCCACAGGCCACAGCAGCGGCGAACAAACAGCAGATGCAAACCAGTGGAAAACACTTTCCAGTTTTTCAGTTCGCAATGCAAATCATCATTAAATAAATTACTCATAATTATTGCCAGAGACCACTCGTTTCCAATGGGGACTTCGAGCTGGCCATTTGTCTAAGCTTGAGTCAAATTTTGACTAATTTCGAGCCCGGGATTGAAGCTTGCTTTTCGCTTTTCTGTTTTTCAGCTTTTCTGCTTTTCGTGTATCGCGTTTTGCGTTTCCTTCTCTGGATTTTACTCCCTCCGCTGGCTGTTCGCTCGCCTCGCGGTCCTGATGCCAAAGTGGGCGGCCTTAAGTCGTGTAATTTTCTGTCAAATTTTGTATGATTTTTGGTTTGATAAAATGCCATGCCTGGCCCGGTCTGGCGCGGGCCTAGTCTGGTCTGGTCTGGTCTGTCCATGGCTATGGCTATGGCTTTGGCATTCGCTTCCTGGTCAAAGACAATCAGCTAAGCCCCGACTCAGCTCAAACGGGCAGCTGTCTGTCTTAGGTCTGAATCTTCCTCGGAGAGCCATGAATGTTGAATGGAAATGTGAAAACAATAAAAATATTAACAAAATTACCTTCCCAATTGGCAACACCATCATTTCAGGATTCATTGTTGTTGGCTGGGGCAAGAGAGAGAGGGCCATTAATATGGGGCGTGTTTCTAATCAAGGCGATGCCACATGCCGCATGCATAGGAAAACCTTGCACAATAGCCAGGAAATGTAACTACGCTTTGAGGTAATGGCTTGACCCACTTGTGGTCTTTGGGTCTCAATATTAATGTGAAGATGAACTCTTGCCTCAGACCCTGCCACAGCACTTCAAAGTGATAGTCTCTGGTCTCTGGTCGAAATCGCATCCTAAGAGTGATGTATAAATGCCTTAGGATTGAGGCCCAAGCCGATTCGAGAAGATTAACTTGTTCTCATTAGCATTTCCATTTGACTTCAGCATCAGAGTGCATCTGCGACCAGAAACCGAGGAGAAATGCTTTCTCACTTCACTGACTTTTCCAGCGCAATTTTCGCACTCAAGTGGAGAGTAATTTGCGGTCGTCTTTGGCAACAGGAGAGGAATTGGGCATTGCGGCTTTTGGCTTCACTTTTCGCAATTCGCAATTCGCATTTTGCTTTTGCTGGCCGGAACCCTGTCTCTGGCCAATCGGATAGTGGGAACAAGTCCATTTCAGAGACCAGAGAAAAACTGAATGATTGTGGGGACTGACTGATAGTTCATCGACAGCTGCTAGATGAACGGAGAGGGGGTGGGGGGATGGCAATGCACTTGTGATATAATGATTCCGCAGCCCCATGCTGCGCCATTTCTTGTAAAACCTCAGGCGGATTACACTAAATAACAAGTAATTCCTACGGATGTACAAGCCTCTTTCCGTCGACTGATTTTCCAGCTTAAAAGTGTCGAGTTTCCCCTCAACTTTGCTGTACAGTGTTGCCTTCTATCACTTTCGGGCTTTCAGCTCGAGAGACTGTGTAAAAACCTTTCATTAACAAGACCAAAATTATGAATGCCTCTCTCTGGCGACTCTGACGACTCTGACGACTGGCGACAACTGTCAAAACAGGCCTGGGGACGGGGACGGGGACGGGGACTGCAGACGGACTGTCTGTCGACTGTCTGTTCGCGCAGAGTGTTGATGGCCCCGCAGCGGCGACAACTAGGGGATTGGTGTGCCTTATATAACGCACTCACAGTGGGACAAATGATTTACACAAATTATTTTGCAATGTGCGTTGGCCAATGGCTGCTTTAAGCTGGCCAAAAGCTGTCTCAGCCATCACCCATCCGTCTGCTCTTCAGGCCGCAGTCGCCCCTCTTCCCTCTCCTCCTTCAGCTGGTGCTGCTGCCTGTCGCCGTGAGCCGTAAGTCAAACAAATCAGTCGTGCCAGAAGATTAATGGCGGCATTATTGTGTCGCCTGCACAGTCATCCGCATCCTCATCGTCATCGGCAGGGGCATCATCATCATCATCATTATCGTCATCGGAATGGGCCTTCGGTCCTTCGGTCCTTCAGTTTGCAGCTTCCACAGCCACCACCCATCATCATCATTGGCAACTTCATCATGCGGCTGGTCATCGGGCCATCCAAAAGGGAGGCCATAACCCTCTCTCGATGCCCTTCGGGCCCGCCTCTCTGTCCATCGGTAGAGGTGAGCGCGTGACACGATCAGCAGCTGTTGCTTCGATTGGCCATTGGAAATGGCAAGCTCCAGCTGTTGATGGTCTTCAGCCATCGCCTCACGAGACCATCACTGGTAGAAACCCTACTGCTGTCATCTCGTCTGCATGTTGCATGCGATTTTTCTTGCAGTAAATAATTTTTCATGCCATCTGTCCTTCGTGTGGGTTTCCCTGCTCTGCTGCCCCCACTCCAGTCGTGGCATCTCTGGGTATGTCCTCCTCTGTCGCCTGTCCGCCCCGTCAGTCGTATTATAGCCCATTGATCAGTTTGTTTTACTAGCTCCTGGTCTGGTCTGGTCTGGTCTGCTCTCCCAGCTCTCATTCGTCGGCTTCGTCTGGACTTGTGTACATTTCGGATTATGAACTCTTTAAAACGTTCCGCCTCTGTGTCCGAGTCTGGACGGATGGGGCATGAGGCATGAGCCAAGAGCCAGATGCAGATGGAGATGCAGATGGAAATGAAAATGAAAATGGAGATGGAGATGCCTGCCTGATGGTCAATCGAACAATCGATGCGGGAGTGATGGAATGAGTTCCAGGAACTGTGACTGGCGACTGGCGACTGGGACTTGGTTTCCATTTGATTATGATGGATGGTTTTGGAGGACAAAGCTTTGGAGGCTGCTCCACTGTCAACGCGTTATAATCTATTTTAAAGAGATAATCGGCAGACTTTTCCATCGATTTGTTGGTCAGGTCTTGGGTTTTCTTAGGAAATGTCGTATATTTCAATATAATATTCAATAAGGCCTTGCTCCTGTGCTGCAGGACCCTAGTGGCATGGCCTTTCTTTTCCCTGCTGCTCTGTGTGCGGGGCCTCCTGGAAACGGGCCCTTTCATGCCTTGTTAGTGGCACAAGTTGGGCCTAAAGGTCTGAAAGCCGAGTTAGGGCCTGGAACTATGCAAATTTGTTTAGTTTATTGAGCTGCACTCGTGGGGAAGCCCGAGCCGAAAGCAAGGACCCGTCCAAATGCCTGCCTGACAAACAGTTGGCATTGTCCTCCGCCAAGACCGGAGGGGCAGGGCAGAGCCAGGTCTCGGAGCTGGCTGCAATGCTGTGAAAGTTTCGCAATGCCAGAACGGAGGAGAGCATTTAATTAAATTCCTTTGCACCTTTAGTGCTGCGCTAAAAATTCCACAGCCGACACAGGACAAGCTGACAGGATATCCTCGGCTCTGGGCTCCTCCTGGGGAGTGGAGCCCGGGGGGCCGCAGCCATAACAAATTAATCTTTGCGGCCTGCCTCCGGCTCGCTGGGGTTTCCCCGTCCCCCCCTCCCTTCGTGTAGGCGTCCGGGTAAGCCCCACAAATGAGGCATTTGATTTTAAAACTAGCAAAAGTTTCCGGGACAAAAGAGGAGCCCCGGATAAGCCCCGGATCGGACAGATCGCGGAGAAACAGTGGGGGAAAGGGGAGAGCGCTGTTCAATCAGCTGCTGAATTATGTTGACAGGCCACGCACATTTGCCAGGCACTGTGGCCCCATTTTTGGGCCCATCAAGTTTTCAGTTTTCCTTCTTATTATTATTGTTTTTCTTTTGAGAGTGAACTTTGGCTGTAATTTTGGGGGAAATGCGCTCCAGGAACCACACGTTACCGGCGGAAAATGCAGAGCAAAAGCAGCGTCTCGTGCTCCCGCTGTTTAATCGATAGCTTTCCCTTTTGGCGCTTTTCTTTCTGAATCGGTTAGCAGTTTATGGCCCACAGGACATGCAACATGATTTGACAGCCTGGCGTCATGAAGACCTTGTTATGGTAGAGCGATGTAGAGGAGCTGCAGAAGTCGACTTATAGACGAATATAAGGAGTAACCAACTGACCAACTAACCAAATTTTAGACCGATTTCTGATGTATTCATAGCCAATCCCTGGCACTGTTGCCTCTTTGCATTGATTACTCGGATTAATCTCTACTGACGCAATGTACAGCGGAATAGCTGCTGGGAAGGGAAGGGCAGGGAAGGGGAAATCAAACTCAAATCAATTGCCAAAAGCCAAGGGGCAAGAAATGGGGTGCAAGTGCGTGAGAGAGACGTGGAAAAGCAGCAACTTTTCAATTTCCTTGCACGCACACCATCCATCTCGCACCAGGCGCTACCGCCTCCCTCTCCCTCCCAGCGTAGTCGTACTACCAGTTCGTGCCACATCCGCCTTGTCGGTGGTGTCCTTGCCCCAGAGCAACGCTTGCCGCTTGTCCTTGAAGCCACTTGCCATCTTTTGTCCTTTGGGGCAATCAATCCGTGTTAATGGCTCTGCAGCTAAATCAAAAAGATTGCCACAGCTTGAAAAAGAGCTCCTCCCCTCCCCCCATCCCCCGAAAGCCACGCAAAAAGAAGTTAAAACTTTGCACAAATATTTTGGTACTCAAGTTGGCCCAATCTTTGCCTTAAACTGTGTTGTAATCTGGTTGTGTTCGGGCCACATGCTCTAGCTATTTAATTATGTAGTAGTATCCCTCAAGTTTGCCGATTGCGAGCGGCGGAGGGAAAACTTGTGCCTGCAAGTCTGCGGCCTGCCAGCGGCTCGAAAGGAAACTACTTGTGTGCGGCAGCCTGCCTCCTCCTTTGGCTGCTTCTGCTCCTGGCTGCAGGCTGGCCAAATGCAATTTGTATGGCCGTCAAGTGCGGCTCGTTATTGCCAAATTTAGAACTGCTCGAAATAATTCCAACAAATTTTCGTGCAAACGAGGCGGCAGAGAGACGCAGTTACAGCAGCAGCAGCAGCAGCAACATCATCAACAAAAGCCCCAAAGTGCAATCTAAGAACTGTGCACCCGGCAAAAGTTTGTGGCAGCAGAAGAATCTATTATAAGTATGTGGAAACTTGGGCCGCAAGCTTCCCTTTCGGGGACTAGCACCAGTTACGACCCTCACTTATGGCATAGTACAGCATAGTTCCAGCCAAGCAACGATCTATAGATCGTTCGAGCTTATTTTCCTCTGGATAGCCGACACTTTTGTCGCCTGACCTGACCAACTCGATAGCCAACCTGTCTGCCCCTTTATCTACCACGCACACCACCTGCCTATTAGGGCTCCTCGTCCTCTCGCAGGGCACACGGACACGGGCACGGGCACGGGCACGTGCACTACAAACTTTGGCGGCAAAGTTGTCCAGCAGCCGTGGCCGCGGCCAAGCTGCGCTTGAACCGGCGCACACCGGATGTGGTGTTGGTGGCAGGCACCTGTACCTGCACCTGCACGTCCACCTGCACCAAAAGGCACTGCCATCGGTGCGGCGTTGTGGCATGCTGGGGCAGGGGCAGGGGCAAAAGCTGGCGGAGTTTAATTATGTAGAAATCGAGACACGCACTTTTGCAGCCAACGCCATTAAACGATGCCCGGGCAAAGCGCTTTCCTCTGACTCTGCCCCCCCCCCGCTGCTGCTGCTGCCGCTGCTACTGCCACACTCTCGGTGCCTCGCACTGCATACTGTGTGATGCCATCGACACGCCCACTTAGCGACACCCCCGCCTATAACTGGCGCACGCAAAATTTTAGTGAGTGTTTGGCACCGTACAGGCGGATGGTATGAACATTTTGACAGGAACATTGCAACAGCCGCTATGAAAGACATCCCAAAGAGACAACAGACAGTTCAGATGGAAGTGAAACTATCACTCTGTTATCCAGCATCAGATAATTATCTTCTTTAACAAAATCTGTGATGGGAACCCTCGCAGAGTGCTGCAGGGTATGGAGGCCTTCGTCACATCCTTTCGTGCTCTCGCCAGACTCTTTATGGCATCAGCTGTGTGGAGCGTAGAGCATGGAGTCGGAGTCGGAGTCGTGTGCGATTATAAATTCTGTTGCATGTCAGGGGTTTTCATAGTTGGAACGATTCATGGCTAGGTCTGGTCTGGTCTGGTCTGGTAGTCTGGTAGTCGGTTCCCTGCGATGAGGTGCGAATAAATGTGTGGAATTGCATTAGTCTGCCGCTGCTGCTGCTGCTCCTAGCATTCCTTTTGCAAAACACTTACTGGGGGAAAGGACTTAACTCTTGCTGTTGAAAGGAAAAAGTGCAACTTTCATCCAAGAGCCCCAGGCATAAATTTTAATATAAAGAACAGCAGAAAAGTCAGTGAAAGCTGTGCGGGTCCTTCATTTCCTCCTTGCGTTTTACTTTTTTCCACCATTGTTCTGTTGCTGCTTTCTGTTTATTTTGTATTACGAACCGTAGGAGACAGTCGTTTATATCAATTAGCCAAAGGGTCTGGCTGCCACAGGACAGCACTTGCTGTAGGTTGAGGCTCGAATGGAACTGGGATACGGCTCTCCAATGAGTGTGGGCCAGGTTAATTGATTTATTTGCGAATTTTGTGGACCAGCGCGTTGGGGGAATCATTCTATGAAAACATGGATCTCTGCTGCTTTAAGAACCTGTAAGCCGACCCTCCAGCCCTCGCCAGTATCAGAAGACAGTCCAAAGGGGAAAACAATTCGCGTTGCCAACGCAATTTCACACTTTGCCAGCTACAAATTGCAGCATCATAGTGGTCCCGGATACCTTTCAGTAGCCCTCCGCCACTGCCCCTGCCTCTGCCACTGCCTCTGCCCTGCCAAGAGCTAAGAGCCAAGAGCCGCCTGGGCCAAGATTATAGAGATGACGACGGGCATGGAATTTTTATGATTTATGGGTGCCTGGCCCTGCGCCTGCGGAACTTTCCTTCATCCTTCCTGCCTTCTTCATCAGTTTTTCCCTTGGATACTCACCAAAAATTTGTTGCAGTTTTTGTGGTTGCTCTGCCCCTCCCATCCCATGGTTTCTCCTCTTGCTGCAATTCCAAGACCCCGGGGGAGGCGCCAGGTCAGGGTGCTCTCTGGCCATTTTGATAAATGAGTTTTCCGCTTTTCTATGACGACGAGAAGGATCCTAATGGGGACAATACCTACAGCGCCACAGCGCACTTCATCCTTCCATCAGTCATATCGAAAGCTAATTAATCCGACATCGGTCTCATAATCGATATTGGCTGTGGCAAAGGGGTGTTCTAGGGAGATTCTCAGGACCCTGGAGATTCACATCAAATGAAATCGGAAAAATGTGTTGCCTCCCAAAGATTGCCAGCGTTCTGTACCTATCTGCGGCATTCAACATGCTGACGGCATATGTTCTATTGGTGCTGTGTGTCCTGAGAGGTGGTTCCATCTAAATATAATATATAGCCAGAGGCCCCAACGATTTCAGCAACTATTCATTTCACAGATGGGACTAGGGCGGGCGTCAATATGGACGCGACTATTTTTGTCACATGGATGCTCATCCATCTTCCCCTCATTTTCGGCATTCTTAAGGTTAGTCCCTGCTCAGAACTGATTCTCATGATCTCATTTTTCTTTTCTTACAGCGCCAAAAGGCTCTAATGTGGACGTACTTGGTCGCCTGGCCCCTGTTCTTCTCGTTCGTGACCATCTTCCTTTTGCTCATCCACTGGCGGGCGATCGTCTGGTACGACTTCCTGCGCCTTTGCTGGCCCCCCTGGTTCCTTGCCGTGTGGCTCTGTGAGTTTTGGCCGTGTTTTCCCTCCACCATTTGGTACGAGATACTTTGTTGCAGTAATTTCCATCGCCTCCTGGGGCTTGGCCATGTCGTACGTGGGCACTGGCGATGAGGATTCAAGCGAGGAATCATCCACATACTCGGATCAATCGTAGTGGCTCTTCGTCCAGATCTAGGAGTACTTTTTTGTGTAATCTCTGCAGTCTACACTTGGCAGAAAAAAATGAGAAATAAAGCACACGAGAAATGTATTTATTTCGGATTTATTTATGACTCTGATCCTTTGAGGGGCAGGATGAGACGTTGCGCCGCCTGGCTTAGAGACCACTTTCAACTGTTGCACGAGGCGCGTTTTTTATGGACACAACTGCAGGGGGAAAAGGCATAAATTTTATGACTGAATGAGCGCAGACGGAGTCTGTCTGCTCTCCGAAGGGGGTGGAATCGGGGTTGCTGGAGTTTAACTGTGTATGTGTGGGTGGTTGCGAGTGCGGGGGTTGAGGCACAACAAAAAAGTACGCTGAAATTTTCAACTAAATTATTCATTGAGCGCGCAATTGAGCTGGAAAAGTGCAGTGCACAACGCCCGTCCCTTCCCTCCTCCCCCTCCTTCCACATCAGCGAGTGTGAATATGAATGCGAGTGTGAATACGGGTATTGGCTTCCCCTTTGGCGGAGTACTATGATTTTTAGCAGATGTCTGCAACGCAGTAAAGGAAGAATATTTTCCATAGGCTCTTTATTCTTATAAAATTCGATGGGCTATATGGGCACGATCGATCTAGGAGGCTCACCAAAAGAATAAGGGTATTCCATTGCCTTCCCCTATCTTTTTCTGCCATGGAGTCAGGCCAATACTGAGCAGCCATGGCTGGTGGCATGCCACTCAACCAGTTGACACTTTGTGCGAGATAGGGAAATAAAGAAAAGGAGAGTGAGACAGAGAGAGAGAGAGAGAGTGAGAGTTCCGACACAGAGAGAAAGAAAAATACATATAGACAATTAACGGAAGTGTTTCTTTCTGTCAGAGAACTGGGAAATGGGACCAACGTTGGAGTTTGTAGTTGTTTAATGGTTCAACCATGGCTGCCCCAAAAGGAGTCACCCTAAAATGGAACTAAGCTCCCCTACTAATGATTTAATCGCTTTCAAAAAACGGAGAATCTAATCCATCAGGTAATTGAAGATTAAATTATTAAATGCTCCATTAAGAAGTGCCACTACTCAAACGCTGCCTGGCTGCCTGCCTGGCTGCCTGGCTGCCATCTCTTGAGCAAATAGTTCACTTCTAAAATGCACACAGAGCCCGCCCGGAGTTTGTCTTCTTAATTAGTGGACAAGTTTGAAGTCGAGTGCTCCTGCTCCTGCTCCTTGACTGCCGCCTCTCCAGCGCCCCATGGCTGTGGCTGTGGCTATGGCTGTGGCTATGGTTATGGCTATAGATGTGCCTGTGTGTGTGTCCTTCGGAAGGACTTCTGTTTGCTTTGTGCGGATTATGATTATTATATGGCAATTATGCGTCTCTCAGTCTTTTGTCAAATTTTGTAATAAGTAAGTGGGCCTTGAGTAAATTTCATTGGAAATTTGTAAATGACGCCAGCGCAAATCTCTTCTCCATTTTTCTCGGCATGCACTTGTTCATTCCGTACCCGCACCCGTGCATCCCGGACCCCTCTCCCACAGCTACTGGGAAAGTTATGTCGTTTCGGCGCTGCATTGAATCTGAATCGATAATTGTCCAAGTGGCAGTCAAGTACAGGCATGTTTTTACCGCCACCCTTCCCGTCCTTCGGCCACTAACAATATGCCGCAATTTAGAGGCAGCCAGCTTGATAAACGTCCTGCTGCCTGCTGCCTGCTGCCTGGTGGTTGCTGGTTGCTGGTAGCGGATGAAGCAGGACTCCATCCATCCGTCCATTCAGGCAGGCAGGCAGGCAGGCAGGCAGGACTCACCTTCAATGGACAAATTAACATTTCGACAAAGGCAACCTAATCAAATGTCACAATCACGCATGGGGCTGTCCTTGGCAGGAGACCAGACCCAGACCCAGACCGTAACCAGCTCCAGAACCGAAACGAACCGAACCGAACCCTATCCCTCTATCCTGTGGCGCCTGCATGTCCTGACCTGCCCATGCCCCTTGTGGCTCTGACACTTTTTGTGCTGCCCTTCGCATAACTTTCACTCTTGTCAGTTGCAAATTACATTGCACGTCTGCAGTGGCAGCAGTCGGAGGCAGAGGCAGAGGCCGAGGCAGAGGCCGAGGCAGTTGCCTGGATCAGCAGTTGGGGGTGTCGTAATTTAAAGCTTATTTTGACACTCTTCCCCCTGGGGAGCGGGAGGAGGAGCAGGAGCGGGAGCAGGAGCAGGAACAGGAGCACGACTCCGGGAAACACAAGCTCAGGCAACACCCAATTTGCATCTTTCAAAATCGTGTTTTGTTACATTTTGTGCATGCGCAAAAATTTGCATACGACAATTAACACTCTAAAGGCGGATGGGGTGCGGTGCCGGGGTGCTGAGCGGAAGGTCCTTCCTCACATGTGTCCGTGCTCTGCTTATCCTCAGCAGCAGTTCACGAAATGCAACAGTCGCCGTCACCCCTCTGCACAACGTGGCGTATGCGTAATGGTATCTTCTGTTCAAGACTGAAATGTGAGAGGGAAGACGGCTAGAGCTAGTGTGTGAGAAAGAGAGGGGGGGGCTGACAGACAGAGAACAACTGGGGATATGTTAATGGAGTTGCTGTTTGAAAAGCAAACCAACCTAATGAGAATCTGTAAATATTTGTGCATCGCAGGCATACGATATTGCAGCAGGAGCGGAGAAGGGGAAAGGACTAAGGACTAGATCAGATGAATGGGCGGATCTTTACCGGGTAACCTTACCATTCTTAGCGGGTAGCATGCGGCAGATCATCTATGATTAGGAACTACTAGTTGACCGCAAACATCTACCTAATGCTGCGATTCCCATTGGGAGTGCTCTTCGCGGTTATCCATACATCAGATCTATTACTTTGCACCCCCCACTTCGGTCCTGTTCGTGGGATTATCTTTAAGCAAATTAAGAACCGCAATCAGCCGCAAACAATTCACACAGAAATCGAAATTGAAGCGACAGGAATCATGGCAGAGAGTCCTGCCACAAAGGGGTTGAAGTTGATCTGAAGGAAAGGGATTTTGCTGGAGAGATAAAAGATACTGGACAGAGGGTAGAGGGGATTGGTGATTGGTGATGGGGACGAGGAGTACATATATACAACGTTTGCTGTTTGATGGCAATGCCAAGAAATGTCACGATAAGCGCGATACAACGAGGCACCAGGCAGAAGGAACAGAAGAGGTACTCCACACACGCAGTGCAGACACAGACACAGACACGTGCATATACAGGACATTCACACACACACACACACACACACACACACACTTAATACGCTTAATTGACTTTCATGCATGCACGACTGAATGCAGCTACATGACAGCAAAAGGAGCATCATGGTCGCCGGCAGAGGACAGCCCCATGGCCGAGGGAATCGGAGTGGTGGGGGCAGAGGTGGAGTGGGGGAAGGGGCGGCGGATAGCGGTCTGGCATGTCGGCCAAGCTGCTGCTGCTGCTGCTGCTGCTGTTGCCAACTGACGCGAACTGATGTGACTGGTGGCAGCAGCATTAGCGATGCGCAATCCTTTCCAAAATTAGGCACAGGCGACACCCCAAAAAGAGAGTAATCCCAAATATCGAAACTCGAAAAGACCCGACAAAAGAGTCGCTGTGGCATACCGAAACCGAAACAGAACAGAGTGATCGACTGGCTGATACCTAAGAAAGCATTCAAGCTTGTACAATCGCCTCTCATATAGTTTTTAATTATCCTTAAATGTTATTCCAGAGTTCAGCCATAACTAACCCGATCGTTGCGTAAACATATACTCTCCAGGGTGGTCAGAATCGTTAGACATTCAAGTGTTTACTCAATCACGGCACGGGCACACCCAGCGCATCCCCTGGGATATCGCCAACAAAAGGAATACATCGAGGAGCGTCAAACAGGGATGCCATAGAGGGACTCAACCTCAAAGTACCCATAATCGCACCCAAATCGCTTACAGAAGCCCCCCATCCCTCCCCATTTCTCCCCTCCCTCCGGCTCACGTTCGCATTCAATCATCGATTCACTTCATTGAATCACTTATTCAGTGTTTTGCTGTCGCTGAAAATGCCGATGTTTCATGATTTATCCGCCCTCCTGCAACCTCTTCCTGCCACCGGTTACCCTGCCCGAATGGTGTTTGGTATTGTGTGGATTTTGTGGCACTTTTCCGGGCTCCCCTGGCCCCGCACCAATGCTTTTCCCACCCGCATCACCCTGCCAGCCAACGCGTGTGTGTGTGAGTGCGGTTTGTCATTCGAATTCGACTGCATCATGGCACAAAACTTGACAATTATGCAAGAATTTCTTTTCATGGTTTTAATCCAGTCACATTTGCGGCGAATACAAAATATGAGTGTACATATTCATGTCATGTGACGATAATTCCCGCTCAACGGTGGCCTAAAAAAAGTGATACATGATCCCGTTTCGATTTCGTTTGCGTGGAAAATCATTGAAAATTAATTCTGCTTGCAAAATAAAGGCTCGGCTTTAAGCAACAGATTTGTTCCCTTTCTCTGTCACGCCTCAAAGCATTCCTAAGTGCATTAAGGGAGCCCTTCTCTTTGACTTCTGCTTTTCTTGCGCCCTCCCCTCCTTCCGCTGTGCACACTCTCATTTTGTCACAGTTGTTTGTCGCCATCTCTGAATGAAGTCAATGTCAGACAGCGGCAGGGGGGGGCTGTTCCTCGTGCCTCAAGTGAAACTCAATTACACACATACCTGCGAATAAAACACTCTGAAAGAATGCGACGAGCAGAGAGAGAGGGGGCCATGAATCACTTTTATTTATTTACATGCACAACATAAAATACACATTTCTCGCCTTTGGATGGTGGAAAAGCGTATACCCTTTTGCTGGCTGATCGCTTCGGGATATGATTTCAAAACCCACTTCGAATCCCCATCCAATCGAAAAATACAATAACCATAACAATTATTGGACACTCTTTTCCTGGCTGGCTGGCTCATGGCCGATTCATGGGTATAGCTTTAACTTTAAGATATTAATGAATTCACGAGTGGTTTTCCATTGCACGGGAGCACTCTTAGATGGCCGAACACTTGGAGTACAAACCGGCTAAAGATTTAACAGCCTGCTCAAAGCCGAATCACGAACGAATTGTAATTGATTCATAAAAGACTCATAGCCGGTTCGAATGGATTACCAATTGGTAGACCGACCATATCTTTTATGTTTCTTCAAGTTACGACTATCGAGAGATCGGGGTAGCCCGCACTTGGCGAGGGTATCGGAGCGGAGTTCTGCCGCTGGTGCTTTCACTCGGCTCCTTTCACCCGATGTTTATGCCAAGAATCAACAAAGGGCTGCACAGAAAGACACACACACACACACACACACACACACACACACACACACACACACATGGTCCTGCAGCTGGCGCATAATGAGCGCAAAAACATCCTGTCCCGATTGTCTGTCCTCCTCCTCGGTGCCCTCTCCGCTTTGGTTCTGGTTCATATTCTGCAGCGTTTGCCCAAAGATTGGTGCGCTTTTAGCGCTGGAGTATTCTTGGAAAATTCTTCTGCTTGCTGACTTTTCAACAGGGCCAGGACATGAATGCGACTGCGACTGCGACTGTGTCCCGTGTATGTGTCTGCCCTGTGTCCTCTGTTGCTGCTGCTGTTGCTGCTGCTGCTGCTGTACGTTGCAACCCTTCTCCGCTCCGTGCCACAGAGTGCCAGCCCGCTGCGTTTTGGCGACATGTGTCGCATTCTTCGCATCCTGCCAAAGTTAAATGGATCTCGTAATTGTTGTCATGGCCTCAGAGTCGCTGTCAGAGCTCCTGCTCCGGCTCCTGCTCCTCCTTAATTGTTTTCTTTGGGACTGCGAGGCGTATTTTATAGAAATTGCGGTTTAATTGCTGCATTTTAAAGCAATTGAAAGGACACTGGGCGTGTGCGGGCCAAGGGCACCCCACCGAGCAGACATGTCCTTTCAAAAGGGGATAACATGATACTTGCTGTGACTCCTTTGTCACCTCTCCTCCACGCGGACGGTGGAGGGTGCTCGGCGACCTTTTGAACCCTTTGTACACGATTGGTACACAACAAGAAATAAGTAGAAAAACACTGGCGTAAGACCCCAGAGGACTTATCATTCTCGGTGGCACGTAGTGCAGTTGGGGCAAGGCCACGCAGTCGATCACCAAGGCACCACAAGGCTCTTTGATGGATTGATTGATTCGTGCTGAAAACATGGAGCATGGAGTATTGGAAATTCTTAAGAAAGTTTATGTTTTGTTTTTCAGATATTTAAACTTTATTTCTGATTTAGTTTTGCTTTGAAATTATGTTTGTATTTTTTAATTTTAGTTTTAGTCTCATAAAAATGACTGATAGTTTTTCCAATGGATTCCATTCAATATTATCACCATTCCACGGATAAAATCAGTCGAAATGTTTTCCCTGTTGACTGTTTTCCCTTTCGGAATTCCGTGTTGCAAAGTTGCAAGATTTACGCTTGCCATATCAATGGAAATGCAACATTGAAGCAGAATAGTTCTTTGGTTTGGTGAGGCATTAAAAGCAAAATCGTTCGATGCTAAAAGTCCATGCAAATGGCAGCAGCACCCACGCTGCGACCAGTACTCTGCCGCCCCTTGGCTCCCTTGCCCTGCCCCACTGAATGGCAATTTTCCGTGCAGTTTCATTTGATTCTGCAACTGCCTCTCGAACTGTTTTTTTTTACGACGGAGATGAAACGTCTATAAAACTCAAACGAATGCACACAAATCGCAAATCATTTATCATAAAAGCGCATCATCGTTGCCACTTGCCCCATTTCGGCCCCTCCCCCCCCACTCTTCGTGGGAACCATTAAGGAGAATGCTCATTGAATGCTCCAGTGAATGTCCTCCCCTTACTGCTGCTAATCAGAGACTTTTGTGCAACTTACCTGGTAAATCGAAGGAGCGACGACGCAGCGCTGGGAAATGCTGCAAGAAAGAAGGAATATCACGTGGATGAGACACAAATTGAAACTGGGCCACACAATAAAGCTGGCTAAAAGGCAAGTACACTCGTACAGGAGGCAGGAGGCCGATACAGATACAAGATTGCGGTAAGAGGAAAAAGCCGTCAAGCAACTGCCGAATTAATTACCAACTCAAAATGCCAGACACAACCCAAAAGTGGAAATTAATTATTTCCCTATTAGTTGAAGCATTGATTTTGCGGCTACCACCGATGCATGTAGATGGTTGTTGCTGTTGCCGTTGCTGTTGCAGTGGCAATTGCTATTTCTGCTGCCGGTCTCCACACGATGACAGATTGGCAGTTACACATTCGGCCTAAATGCTTCGGTTAACGCCCGTTGAGAGCGTCGTCGGTTATGAAAAGCACTCAACGGACAGGAACTGTGAACGACAAGTCCATAACGGGTCTCCCAGTGCCCAGTCCTGAACAGTACCGCATCCCACAATCGCACAATGTTTGGCTTTTAATCAATGTTCAATGGCAATAAACTCCAAGGCTCCAAGTGACCCACGAGACGCTCTCCGCAGACGATAGGTAGGAGGAAAAGGTGCCAGCCAAATCCTCATTAAGTTTTCACCTAATATCTGTATGGTTTGTCTTAAACGAAAGTATTACTGTGTGCACTTTCCAGCCATCCACTTTGCATGTCATGCGTGGGCATGATCACATTTCACATTTCACTTCCTTCAAGCAAACAGTAGGGATCGCATTGCACTTCCTCCTTCCAGCAGAGGGCGCAGCCCACGATCTCCCACTCGTCGCGTGATAGGCGAAGAAATCACTTGATACCCGCGACAATAAAGCCAGCCTGAGGCCAACGTACACAAATTCGCTGAGAGACGGCAGGAGGCTGTGGCATGTGGGGCAGTTTCATTTCGCAGTAAATGTTTTTAGTGTCTGCAATTAATGAATGGGTCGGTCGCCTGTTGGTCGCTCTCCTAGCCGTGCGGATAGCTCTGACAGCTCTCCAATCGACTGCCCGGCGTCCCGTGCGTCCCGTGCGTCCGTCTGGCCGACTGTCAGTTGGCTTAATTTACGAGTTAGTGGCCACAACCAAAGGCCGTAAAAAAGCAAATCGGTAAAGAGGCTAGATTTATATAAGATAAAGTAACTGGCAATTTGAGTATGAATGCAAATAGCGGGAGACAGGCGCCTCGGAGGTGTGGATGGGAAAATTGAATGTCCACAAATATCGACTGAAAACTATCCGAAAAGCCATTTTCCAGGCAATGAGTGCTGTAAAAAAAACTATGCACATCGATCAAACCTGCAGCTAATTTATATACGTTTCCTTTCAACTTCTGTTTGCTTTTCTTTCGCAGAAATACATATAATAATAATCAGAAGAGAGAGGAAGGGGATTTCCATCAATTAAAGACTTGGGAAATGTTGGTTGTTCAAGCGAAACCTATTTCAGGGGGGAATGGGGGGGAGGGGCTCTGCTACTGGCAACATTATGGGGCTGTCTGCTGTTGCCAGTGAACGGAAACGGTGCCCGGCTCACATCTGGCATGGAAAACTCTGTTGGCTGCCTCAAGTGGCAACATGCCTCGATAACAGCAGCAGCAGCAGCAGCAGCAGAGGCAGCGTTGGGGAGGGGAGGGAATGGGATCTATGCGGGTGGGTAAGTAGTTCTATTCTGCAGCCCCCAGGCTCTGCAAATGTTGTTCGACAACAACCTGCAACAGCAGCAACAGCAGCAACAAGCGGCAACAAGCTGCAACAATCTGCTTTCCTGATTGACGTCGAATGTTGTGGTTTCGGTTAGGATATTTGGTACCAAAATACCACCAGTCCCTCACAATGAAGATGATGCTGTGGATGCTGTGGATGGTGTGGAGCCCTGGATGAGATGAGGTTTCTGGGCTCTCAGGCATCGGGTACGCATCGGTGTCCTGCAACTTAGTTTTGAATTTGTTTCCGAAGGAGAACTTTCCTGTCGACTTTCCAATGGATTAAAGGGAGGCACAATGCAAATTTATTCTCTGAACAGCAACCAACTAATGAGTTCTCTGGGGTTCTGCCACTGACAGACTTCGGCTTCGAAGTGATTCGAGGAAAAGACATTTCAAATCGATCTGTCTAAATGTGCAACTAAATCTTTATGGCAAATATTTGTATGTAACTTGAATGATGCAAAAACTCTTGAATAAAAATACTAATAAAAACGCAAAAATGTATAAAAAATGGTCTAGAATTTATTTTATTTTAATTTTTAGTTAAAACCAATTTTAACAAATAATTTCTTTAAATAAAACTGTGCACAAATTAAACTTAATTAGGTAAAAATATGCATAAAAATTAAATTCCAATTTCAGACGTTCATTAGCGCTGGCAATACCTTTTTTGGTTGGCTTATATTTAATAAACTTTTGATTTTCTGGCCACAGTTTATGTCTTGCACTTCTGGCTTTTCTTTGGTGGCACAGAGTTCGTTCTGTGGTTCCTTTTCGGGGCCCAAGACCCGCGTTGCACACAGAAAGCGAAGCTGCTCACGCACTGCAGAGTCCACTGCGGGGAAAGGTCAGTTTTTCCGCTTTCGGGATATTTCACACACTGTTTTGAGATCTCTTTCGCTTTGCTTCACTGATCGCACTGGCTGGAAAAGCGCGCGCGCAACTTAAACGCGAGCAAGGATAACGGCAGCAGGGATCTCTCCGAGCGGAGCAGAAAGCCGAGCAGAGGCGAGAACTTGGCTGGAAGCGCAACAACGACGAGAACTAACGGCAAACTAGGGGCAAGCCCGTGTTGTGGCTGGACGACGACTAGAACCGCACGGAGACGCAGTCGGCTGGAGACTGAAGGAGCAGGCGGCAGAAGCAGCGCTGGCAGGCGTGAGGCACTTGCGGCACTTGCAGTCGGTTGCAGTAGGTGCGCTTCTTGGGCGGAAGGCGAATGCGTATTGTGGCAGCCTTATGCTTGCGCCTAGAACGGAAGCGGCAGCGCCAGCAATAGTTGCACTCGACGCTGGCAGCGCTGCTGCCGCCGCTGCCACTGCAGTTGCACTCAAAGGTTGCTGGAGCCGAATGTGCCGCTTGGTTCTGGCTCAAGGAGCCGAAGCTGCATCGGCTACCACACGAAGCTGCAGCAGCCGAGTTCACTTCGGCCTCGCTTGCAGTTAATGAGGCAAAAAGAAACAGACAAAGCCCGAAAGCAGCCAGAGAAAAAGAGAACGAGAACAAGAGCAAAAGCAAAAGCCAAAGCCATGTTATTGCCAGAATGTTAGCGGCCGCTGTTAGCTGCCGCTGCTGTTAAGATCTACATCTGTTAGTGGCGCAGCAGATCCGTTAACAGTGAGAAGTGGAGGAAGTGGCGCCAGAGCAAAATGGAAACACTCAAAGTGCGATAGAAACAGAGCATGAGAAAGGCAATTGAAAGTGAAATGCTATTGCAAGAGCAGTTTGATGGCAGGTGAGGGGCAATGGCAAGAGAGCTCTCTTGCCGAAGTCCCATGCTGTGTTCCAATGAGTGAGAATGGCAACAACGAGCAATGGAGAGCAATGGAGTGCGTGCAGCTGCCAATTTCAAGTTGTATTTATTTGGGGTAAGGCATTTCCAAAAATCGCTCTCATTAATGCATTTCTTGCATTGTCAAAGCAGAAGATTGAGTGGTAGACCCAATCTCTTAATTTCCTTTAGCTTACTTTCGTTTACATTTTATGCAATATTTTGGTGGTAAGTTTCATAGCAACACGTATTTGTTGTAGCATTGCAAGAGTCAACACATTTAACACGGTTTTAATAGTTTCCACTGTTTGCCTTCATCCAATATTGACCGATTCCGACTATAGATATAGCCGTATGTTGTTACCATGTCTTGCCATATGTTGTTTACCTCGGTGAAGCAGCCACAACAAGCACTCGAAGCCAGCTCTTACGGCGCTCAACCACTCTCCGCCGGCAAAGCTCTCCATTAAAAGCGCTCTCTTAGAGGGGAAATGCGTAGCTGCTCTATGTTAAGAGCTATGCTATGGTTGCACTCAAGCGGATTGAGTGAAAGTCGTTTGCGTTGTGAAGAGCAGAGCAGAGCAGCAACTGTTCCCAGTATTTTTGCTATGTTTCCTTGGGGAAATAAAATGGCATTTCGAGTATTTTTGCCTGGACGAGTGTGCGAGTGGAACTTCTGATAGTATGAACATTTAATATAAACATCTATCTAGAAATCATCTAATTAAAGGACTTATCCCAGAGAAAAGCTCCCCTTTAAGTTAAACTTTAAATTATTTCTTCGTAATCTGATTTCCTTTGCACTTTTCTGGCTTTCAAGACGTTTTCTTGGCTTCTCATATAAAAAAAAACAAGATATTATAAATAGAGAGAAAGAGAAAGAAAGAGGAGAGGTAAATACAGGGGGGAAAGTGGAAAGTATCTGCTGCTCGGGGAAGTTGAAAATAGTTTCCTTCCGCTGCGACCGCAGCATTTTCCACAGGCACTTGTTCATTTTCATTTTCAGCTGCCACTGAATTTGCATAGCCATTTAAATATTAATTTCAAATTGTCTAAGGATCCCCAGTGGCTACCCTCCCTCACACTCCACACCCACTCCACACCCCCTCCACACCCACTGCCCCACCGAACATGTCCGGTGTGTGGATGCGGCATCGGAATGGGGCAACAAACAAATTAATGGTTCTGCAGCTCAACCGCATTTTGCGGTCTCTTCTCTCCCTCTCTCACTCTCTGTCTGTCTATATTCCTGCTCTCTTCTGCTGTGGCTGCTGCTCCTTGTGCTTCCTGTGTTGATAAGCAATTTGTTTCTGTGTAGAGCTGGAAACTGCAATGCTCTTAGCCACCAGCAAATATTCATAATGAAGAGCGACCACGTGGCTCACAAAAGAACGGAAGAAATAATTAAGCGTCCTGTTGATTAACCCCTTGCCTACCGAAGGGGGGTGCGGGTGTCAACCGTATTCCGCCTGGCAACCCACTACACCTTCAGCCGTCTTAAGCCAGTCACAAAGTGTTGCATACTTACGGGGGAGGCAGTGGCAGCTGTAGATACGGTTCAGCAGAAGCCAGAGGAGGCAATAGAAATAGATGCAGCAGCAGCAGAGACAACAGAGCTACCAGGGGCTGTGGCACCTTTCGCGTGCAGCCTTGACTGAGAGTCGTTTCAGCATCTTTCTCTGTGGCGCCCCTTGCGGGTTCCCAACCATGCCACACCCCCGGCGCTTGGGGCATTATAAATTTCAGTCAGGTTTCTAATAACTTTGAATTAATCATCTTTTCCGGGCTTGGCTTTTGCCCGGAGCGTGCCCCGCCGACACACGCACACACCGCCCCTCCCCTCCAGGGGCATATCGTATCCGTCTTTTAAAGTTTCGGCTCCCAGGCAGAGCGAGGGAATGACGAGTGGTAATCTAGCTGGAAATTGGACTGGCTTATGCACAGAATCTGCTGGAAATGTGACAAAAGCTGGCAAGTATCGGGAGCTTCCTTCCGGTTGTCTGGTCGCCTGCCAGGACTGCCTGCCCCTTGTTCATCCGGTGTCCGTTTGATCAGCTTGTTACACCGCATACACACACACACACACAATAAGAGAGACTGGCAGTGAGAGTGTGACAGTGGCAGACAGTGTTTGTTTGTTGGTAGATTTTTCTTTTTGTTTGAAATGCAAGACATGCTCTATTTTAAGGCCAGCATCCAGCATCCAACATCCTGATGACAATCCAGCACCTCTCTTTTGGCTGGTGTAAATTTCAGCACATATTACGTATACGTTGCGTTCTCCCAACACTCCCGCAGCCACCGATTCGCTCTCTGCGTGTTTTCGACTCTTCAAATGAGATGCTTTGCGTTCGTTCGTTCGTTCGTTTGTTTGTTTGTTTGTTGTTGATGTTGTTTGGCAAATTATTATTAAGTAAGCAGTCTAGACACACCGCTCTCTCTCTCTCTCTCGCTCTCGCTCTCCCTCTGTCGCCCCGACAAAGTTAATACATATTTGCGGGTATTCGCGTTTTGATAACTCGAAACTTTGTCTAGTTAGACAGCAGGCGACGCCAGGCAGTGGCAGGTGGGGAAGGCACGTAGTGGCAGGCAGAGGGGAGGTACTCCGCTGCAGAGCGGATGTGGCACAGTTTATCATCATTAGCACAGCGCCAGCTTAGTCAGTTTTCGAGGGAAAATAAATAATACTTTCCTGGATTTTTATTTCATTTAATTACGAAATTTGTCATGAATATATAGGTATATATTTTGTTGGCATATTTTATCCACTGATTCCATCAGCCCCTGGTTTCGGGGTAATTTATGATAATTTGTAAATTATTTATAGGTGAGAGCTTTATTAGCTGCTGAAAGTGGGGCGGATTATGCTGCTGCTGCTGGGTCCAAGGTCTGCAGATGGGTGGAGTGGGGTGCAGGACGATTCAAAGAGCAAACTTTTTCATGTTCCCCCCTCCCCCTTATCAACTACGTGCCTTGACAGTTGTAACCACAGGCCATTAACAAGTTTTTTTTTTGTATCCATACCCTTGGAAAAGCGGGTGTTTTGATTTCGATCAGACGCTGGCAATGCTTCGGCAATGGAGCTGTAAGAGCATACAAGTCGAACAACTCGAAGCTTCTGGTTTTCTAGAAAAAAATACGCCTCTGGAATCTACAAGAGGTGCGGCTGGGGTCGGGGTCGCTTTAAAGCCATTGGTTATGCCGGGCACAAATGTTATTTCTGGGCATTTCGGTTAAATAAATTATGAGCAGCGGAGGAGACCCCAAGGAGACGGCAGATAGGAGAGGGAGAACACACAAGGTGTCAGGGGCTCTGTTTCCAAACGAAACACGCGCCTATCAAATAAACTTTACTTAAGCAACAGTTCCGGCAACACCTCTACTCCTTTCACTCGGGAATTTTCCAAAGACAAAGAGAGAGAGAGAGAGAGAGAGTACTCCCCCTCCTGCCCACAGCAGGGTTGTGAGGGAGTTGCTTTTCCGTTTGTCACGAATTTGTTGCGTTTTAAAATGTGGGGGTAGCCCCCGCGGGAAACTTGATTACGACTCAATGTTCGCTTTTCTCGATTCCGATACAACATTTTTGGCAAGCGAAAACAAAGGACTTGCTTTGGGGGGGAGGCTAATGGTGGCTGGGGGAACGGGGTTGGATGGTGGGGGTAATCTATGAATAATAGAAACCGATTCTGCAAAATCAGCGAAAACATTTAATGGCATTAAGTTCAAGCGAAAAACGTCAGATCGAATTGGTCTGAAGGAGCGACAGGCGAACGGAGCGAACAAGTGGAAAATTGCATTTCGGATTTTCCCCGTTTGCTGCTGCAAAGGACAGGCCCCCAAGGACAGGACCCCCAACCCAACCGCAGATGTTTTGTCAGAGATGTATGAGGCTCCCGCAATTACTTGGATCATCCGCGAAGATTTCATTGATGGTGGGTTGAGCCCCATGAAGCCATTTTCCAGGCAATACCATCCGACTGAGAGAAATGGGGATATAGAATGCAGGATATCCACTTAATAAAACCACCAATGACAGCGCCCAGATATACCCGATGCCCGAATGGGTAGCTGTCTCGAAAAAGTGTCCTTTAATTGACTGTCGACAAGAGGGTGGGGGGTGCGACATCCCCCAAAAGGTCTGCCCCGGAGAGCGTGTGTGGAATGTTCTGTGCCAGCAATGAAGCGTCAGCTTGTGGCATGCTATCGCCTCTCTCTATCTCTCTCCGCTGCTCTGGCCGCCTAATATGCAAATTACATAAGCAGAACGCGTATAATTTCTAATTAATTATGCCATAAATGAGTCTCTCTCTCTCTCTCTCTGTGTGCGAGTGCTTGCGGTCATTTCCACATGCACACATTTCACTCACATTCGCATCTAAATATTTGTATATATTGCACATATAGCCACACCCACACACCACCTTCCCCTCCCGCAGCCACATTAAAGCCATGTCTTGGGAAAGGCGTCAGGTGTATTTTATTTTTATGGCAACTTTTGGCCCAACTCTTTTCCGTTTCGGTGGAATTTTTGCAAGAAATTCGCATCAGTTGCAGCTGCTTGCAATTGTGGCAGGGTACAGTGGCGCCACTCCAACCGGCAAGTGGTGAAAACTCTCAGATGCAGGCCGAACACTCCTCCTCCAGCAAGGGCTGGATTACGCCTGGCTTTTCCTTCTATCCGCTCCACAGTGCCGCTGCAAGACATTTGCAATGTAAAACTGGAAATTTCCGCCCAGCTATTTCCCTAGTCCCTGCCGCCTGACACCGCCCCGAATTTCTGTTTTATGCTTTTGTCTCAGCATTTATTCAACGTTTTTCCTTGCCATATTTCGAACTAATGAGCTGCAATTTGTTGCAAATGGCAGCCGGGCACGAAGAGTGTGGCATGTGTCGCAGTTGCACTCAACCGAAAAGGTGTGCTCCATCCTGGTGGTTCTTCCTTAACCTTTCATAAATCCTGTACTTCTGCAGGCCATCCATCTGTGATTCAAGCTGCAAATATTCTGAAAAGATTCCTTCCTTCACTGCGCGGCGCGTTGAGAACTCCTGGTCAAAAAACACACAACGAATCGAGGACAACATGACTCACGAGCGTAAGAAAGTCATCAGACTTGTGGCTCCTGCAGGGCCGCCCCACGCGGCACGGACTTGCGGTCGGGTGCAGCAGAGTTGAAGGACATGCGGCGGCACTGACTGACGCTGATTGAAGTATGATGCGAAAAGTTCAGATGGCCCCTGGACAGGAGCACGGCTGGACAGACAGGACGAAGGCAGAGGCACCAGCAAAGTTTTCCTGCCAAATGAAAAGGCAGGAGAGGAGTCCGAGCCAGAGTCAGAGTACGAGCCCAGTCCTGGCCATATCCTGATCGATGCAGTCGCCAGCTTTTGGGCCCGTCGCCATTATTAGCCAACGGTTTTTACCATTTTCGTTGTGGATGTACTGTGTGTGGCTCTGTGTGTGAGAGAGTGCTGTTTTTTCTCCTGTTTTTTTTTTGTTTTTTTTGTTTTTTTTTTTTGGCAACGAAACTTGGTCCTGGCCAGAGAGAACCCGTTAACAGTTAAGTGGATAAGCCAATTTATGAGTTTCGAATTTAACTTTGTCACTTTTGCCACCACTGCCGCTCTCTCTCTCTCTCTCTCTTTCTCTCTCGCTCTCCGTTTTGGCTGTGGCCATCGTCACTTGGCCCATTTAAGTGGATTTGTTTTGCTTTATTGGTTACGTTTCTCCCTCTCTTTCTCTTTCGCCTTTTTGGTTCTCATTTGGGTTCCCCCCACCCTCCTTTCTCTCTCTCTCTCCCTCTCTCTCTCTCTCTGTTGACCCCTGACCCCCTTCGTTGTCTGGCAATGGGCGCTGACATTTTTAGGCTAAAAGTTTTTAATTTTTATATATTTTTACAACTTTTCAGCGGCTTTGAAACGCGGTGCCCTATGCCTGTGCCTGTGTTTTCCTTTTTCTGGCATTGGACTTAATTTATCCTTTTGAGATTACACTGCACAGCAGGGATTGGGCTTGGCTTGGACTATGGATAATTGTGGCCATAGTCCCAGTGCTGTTGAAGTGATTTGTAGATCCTCAACGAGCTTCAGATTTGATATCTAGTGCAAATTGGCAATGCCTTCGCCCAAAAGAGGGAATCAAGGACTCAAGCTAATATTTATTGGACTCGAGAAGCAGATTTGCAATCATTAAAAATATGCCAACTACAAACTTTTTCGCTCTGGTCCAATTAGGATTATGACAGAGACTCTTGCCCCTTGCCTCTTGCCACTTGCCACTGGCCCCTTCCGATTACCGATGGCCAAGGGACTTGCAGCTGGAGAGGGAAAGACAGCTTATGGTCAAGTTGCGGCCTTCAAGTGGCCGTCAGCCTCCATGGCTTAAAGCGAGGCAAGGAGGTCATTTGGGAGCGAGTACCAGCCTCAGGGTCCAGGTCACGCGCGCCGCCAAAATTGGCCACAAATCTAACCCGAAAGCACGGAACCAAAAAAAGCAAGATAAAGAGAGAGAGAGAGGGAGAGAGAGAAGAGAGGAGTCCTTGGACTGCAGGTCCAGACCAGAGCCCGGAATGAATGCAAGCTGATGATGATGCTGATGATGACTGGGGATGACTCCGCTGTCTCCGCTCCGTCCTGTTGATCGTCTGAGGCTGATTTGCATATTTCCCAATTTACAACAAAGAACTGCAACGTGTGGCACGCTGCTTACGTATGCGACACGAGCGCCCGTCGAGCGACGACCTCTGGGCTGTGACTGCGGCTGCGACAGCAACGGCGAAGGCGACGGCGACTGCAGCCTGCGGTCACCATTCCGTATTCATAATCAGCCGGAGACGAAGCTAGAGAAGGAGATGGAGGTGGAAGCAGAGCCAGAGCCAGAGCCGTCCGCGAGAGGCGACCGCCTAAAAGCAGGCAACGGTTTGTGTCTTTCCTTCATTTGATTCCGTTTCTCTCTCGTTTGGGTTCTGTCCCGTCCTGTCCGGTCCTGTCTGCCATCCCTTCAATTGCTATTACTTTTGCTGACGAATTCCGCTTTGACCTGACCCTCTGCCTGGCTGGTTACGCTTTATTACTTTTCTGGCAGAGAGTCTCGGTCATTAGGTATGCATGTCGCGTCCCAATGCGAAATGTACTCTATCTCCTTGAAGGGTATGAGGGGTCTCCCCGAAAGGAAAGCATCACAAATAGAGTGTAGGGTATTTCCTCACAGTTCTCTTTTTACCCAATTTTCACTGCATTTCTTACCCATTTGCGGTCGCTGGGGCTTCCTTCCTTCCTGCCTGTCCTGTCATGTCCCCTGCTTGGCTTTAATAAGAAATGCCGTCTCAAGGAAATGGCCAAGCACCTGCTTCATGGATGGGCCCCAATGCAGTTCACAGCATCACAGAATGCAGCCAAAAACAGAGACAGATACAGAGACAGACAGAGACAGAGACAGACAGAGGAGAAGTGATAAAAATTAACGACTCCCACGGGAGAGAGGAGAGCATTGGCGAAGGCAAGTTTTTAAATTTTTAAACATTTAATTTTGAGCAAGGAATTTTATTTGATTTGAATATGCAAGGAGGGTCCTGCTCTCTCTCTCTCTCCTTTCGACCTCGGAAAATTGAATCCGCATTCGAGAAACTATTCGAGGAGAGCACACACTGGGAAGGGGTGCGGAGGTAGGTGGAGATCAAGGGGCAATGCAGGGCAAGGGCAAAAGACAAAAATAACTACATAAATTATTTATGCAATATCTGAGAATGTGCTCACAGCGAAGGAGTGCGGCAGGCAGCGGAGTAAGCGGTATCTTCCTGCTCCTTGGAGTTTCCTTTTTTCTTACAGCTGTAAGTGCTGCAGCATTTTGATAACTTTCCGCTCCCCCACCTTTCAGAAAATGCTAATTTGTTGCAGCAACAGCAGGACAGGCCCAACAAGCAATTATTTATGACTCATTCGTAGAGCTCCGAAGTTGTATTGACTTTCAATAAGCTAAGACCCAAGTCAATTTTGGATTTTCCCCATAATTATGTGAAACTTGATTAAAATTGTTTACTCAATCATTAGTTCTCGCTGGGAGCAAACATCTCTGTGGCTTTTCAGCTTTCTATTCCCTCGTTAATCCCTCGGGGATAGGACTAGAGCACGCTTCCGGATAGTGTTTTCCATTTGCTGTGTTTTCTGTTTGCTCAGGCATTCGATTCAAAGAAAAGCGCCAGCAGCGGGATTTCATTGCTTGCACTCACCCCTCGGAATGTCCTGGTGGACTGGAATTTCCATCACATATGATTCACATTATTGTCTGGACGTGTTTCTGTTTTCTCTAATTTACATGGGACTGATTTTCAAATTTCGTAACCTTTGCGCGCATAACTGCACTGCCCTACAGAGCTTGCAGCCGAAAGCTTGCTCGATTGCATGGCAAGCGAAAGCTTTAAACCGGCTCGCAGCTTTGCGCCTAGAAAAAAAATTACAAAGAAAAAGATAATCATAAAATGGAACAGAAGATACTAATTGTTGTTGAAGTTTACCTGGCACTGGCTCTCAAATTTAGTGAAAACGAAAATAGGGAAATGGCAATCAAAATCTGGGGATAAGCCGGAACTTGGGGGCAATAATATTGAAAGGCGGCACAGCAAAAGCGGAAATATGCCACGGGCCGGCCGAGCAGCTGTTTCGCAACTGAGTGCCCGACGAGTGGAGAGAGAGAGAGAGAGAGAAAGAGACTGTGTGTGGGAAGGCAGCCCAGCAGCAGAAGAGAAAGTGAGCTTTTCGCTGCAGTTTTGTGCCCATTGGAAGAGAGTATGCGAGGCTAAGGCAAAAGCTAGAAATATATGACCCATGGATAGTAGGGAATAGGGAATAGCGAATGTCTTGCGTCTCTTTCAATTGGAAACCACTGAAATGATAGTTCTCCCCATTCACTTTACACAGTACCTGTCCGGTAGTGCATGGTATCGCCCCGTCGACTCCCTCGATCTCCTCCTGCCAGTCTCTTGTTTGTTTGGCTTTGCACTTTGCGGCCTTTGCTTTTTTAATTTAAATGTTAATCTGTTTGCATGCAGCAGCAGCAGCAGCGGCAGCGGCAGCATTCGCCATCATTTTGTGGCATATTCTTCGTAATTCCCGCTCAGCCCTTTGGCTCATATGCCATTTCTTACGCTGCGCCATTTGCATATGAGTTTTGCGGCAGACTGACGCGAGAGCTTGAATGACGGAAATGGTTAAAGTGCGCCAGTCCCATCGCTGCCAGCCCCTTGCCCACCCTTCCTCCTGGCAGTGCTCAAGCTCACTTAAGTTTTTATATCCTCGTGTTGGCGCAAGCACACACACACACAGACACACACACGCACACACGCACACACACACACACACACACGTCTCTGAAGTCTCTTTATTGTGTATTTGTCTTGGCTGCCGCAAATAAAGACGGTCTAAATGCAAGACGTCGCAGCAATAGGAATGGGAGCGAGTATGGGACCAAGACCAAGACCAAGTCGAAGAAAAGCCAGTCGAAGCAGCAGCACACAGTTGTACGTAGAGCAGGCAGGGAGAGGCCGAAAGGAGAGAGAATTCATTAAAAATTAATCCAACGAGTGCGAGGTATATTTGGTCCGCCTGCCCCATCCCCGTCCCCGTCCCCGCATCGTCATCCCCATCCCCATCCGATCCCAGTACTGGTTCCTGTTCCTTATTCCTGCTGTCTGCTATTCAATTACGTATGCCACGGCAGCCATGAAAATGACCTGCAGCGTCGTCGTGCCCCAGCCATCCGCCTGCCCCTGCCACTGCCACTGCTCAGCCCTCAACCCACAACCCCCTCGCCCATCCGACAGAGCAGTAGTAAATTCTAACAGCACTTGGGGTTCGCCTTACCTTCGACCCGCCCTAGCTGCTCCGGTTGGGGCCTCGCCTTGTCTTGGCCCGGCTCGAATTGCTAGAATGGCTGGCTGGCTGGTTGGCTGGCAGTTTTATGTGTTTTGTCTTCGCATGCCGCATAAACGGAATTATTTACAATTTATTTTTACCTGAGCTAAGACCCAAAGAAGTACAGACCGAAGGCAAGACCAAAGGCAGTGCCAGGGGCAGTGGCAGTGGCAGTGGCAAGTACTATGGCATTTGGTTGCCGCTTGTTTGTTTTTGTGCTATTCAAAATGTCTTCATTGCCGGACAGAAGATGCCACCGTACCCTTGCGCTGATACAGGACTCTGAAAGGGGCATGGGGATGGGGATGGGGCTGGACTCTGCTTGATTGCCTTTAGTTTGGAGATGAAACGACTTTGGGCCTCGCCTGAGACTTTTAATTCTGGGAGCCACTGCTGCAACATCTAGTGGAAGGCATATCGATACTCTCTGCTGATTGATTGTGCTGATTGTGTGCCAATCTTCAGGCAGTTATCTGTGCGGTGAATCGATTACTTTGCAACACATATCGAAGCAGGGTGAAATAATCGTTTGAAAATATCAAATAACAAATCAAATCGAATCATCTGTGCATATGTATATAAACAATTAGCCAATTAATCAATTGATTAGTCATTTCCAGCAGAACAAATCGTCTCGTTTGCCTCTCTCGACAAAGAGCTCCACAAGTGAAGGCCAACAAATGCTAATCCAAATCCGCATTCAATTGGAAGGTGAAACCGAATCGACAAGACACACACACACACACAAGAGCCGAAAGCCAGACAAACACTCTCCATAAATTGGTGTTGGCTTAAATGCAGCTGGAGGATGCCTGAAGCCTCGTGGTGTAGTGCATTAACGCTCTGTCAGAGGATGCACCACTTGAGGAGCGTCAGGCAGACTCTCGCACTCTCATCATCATCATCATCACCATCAGCATCAGCATCATTATCATCATCAACATGAACATCATCTTGCAGCACTCATAAGCACAAGCATGAACGATGATAAATCATTAGGGGCAACGTGTTGCGGCCAACTTGACTTGACAGTCACTGCAGCATACCGTTTTGTCTGCCCCCACACCGGTAAGGGAGGGTTGGTAGTGGGGGTGACAGTGGCAGTGGCAGTGGCAGTGAAGCTGCTGATGTGGAGTGAGTGGCCCCCATCGAGATGAGAGTCAGTGATGTAGCCCTGCACCAAGAACGATCTCAGGGTGCCACTTGTCTTTGCCCTATTGCAAATATGCAACATTGAGGCAGTCAACATAAACCATCACACCCCGAACCCCGTTCGGACCATCACCACTGCCCCTTGTGACCATTGTCATTCGCTCGGCACCGGCGATAATTATTAATGTGCGCCTCAGGCCGGAAAATAATGATAAACTGCTACGCAGATACTCAGCGTACTTGGGTAGGGACAATTTATAGGCGCTACGTGTTGGATAAACATTGCCGCCACTGCCACCCACCCACCCCCTACTGCCACTCATGTGCCTATGGAAGGGTTTGGGCTGGGGACCTAAATGCATTTTAAGCGAGCATTTTGAGACCGACTTTTCCGACCGCAATGCGACGCTCGTTGCAAAAATGCAAATAAGCTGCAAATACAAGTATTTTTTCGCTTTCCAAACATTTGCATATTTGCAGTAAATGGATTACGTTGTCCCCCATTACGTATACGCAACGGTTAACCCAGAAATCGAAAAATGAGGAGACCTATTCTGCGAGCTATTTCCAAGGTGAATTTATTTTATTATAAGGCCAGAAGATCAGAAGAACAAGCCATTAGTGTTGGTTTCTGGTACTTCAGGATGGATGCGTTGAATGGTTTGATTGCTGCCCCACAATCTGTGCTACATGCATCACTATTATCGTCTTAAGTATCTATGGGGCACAACATTGTGTCTTCATACTTCCCCATATGTTCTTATATGAGGAGTATCCGCTGATACTCCGCCTCTGCCCGCTCTTCTTCCACTTTCTGCAGCTCGAACTCGTCGATCCCTTCGGAATTTGTAGCCCGCAGGGTCAACCACAACATACGAGCTACCAGAATCATGCCCCCGATGACCATCCAGATACTCGAGCCCATACTGTGGCACGATTTGGTAGAATTATAGCCATGTGGATTCGTTGAATTGTCGTGGAACGGCGGTATCGGGAATTCAAAGTCGGCCATTTTCGTTTATTATTATTTCAATTCGATAATAATATCCTTCGAGTTTTACTGATGTATCATTCGAGATATTCTTGAATCAGTATCAAATTGTTTGTCTGACTGGAAGCTCGTTGAGACCTAGAACTCAGAGAAAAATAAGGCAGATCTTTTTAAACGGATGGGCGATTCCTAGTTACGACGGTTCCCTTTTACGTCTCCTACAAATTTTACAGCTAACACCCTAAAAATCGACGTTCACGGCCACGGCCACGGCATCTATCATTTGTAACGAAAAAAATCGAGCAGTAAGCAGTAAATCAAACTCTAATAAAAGAGAGTTTGTTATTCGGCAGCTTCC
This sequence comes from Drosophila helvetica, assembly GCA_963969585.1. Lineage (NCBI taxonomy): Eukaryota > Metazoa > Arthropoda > Insecta > Diptera > Drosophilidae > Drosophila > Drosophila helvetica. Next base: position 18,977,468 of record OZ018404.1, on the reverse strand, counting down.
GACACAACGATTAACATAGAACTCCAAAAATGGGGAGAACTATTCCACAAGCTATTTGCAAGGAGAATTTATTTTATTATAGGGCCACAAGATCCGAAGAACACGACATCAGTGTGGATTTCTGGTAATTCAGGATGGACGTGTGGAATGGTTGATCCTCCTCAGCATACTCCGCCCCTGCCCGTTCCCCTGCCACCTGCAGCAGCTCGAACCCGTCGATCTGTTCAGCATTCGCAGCCCGCAGGGTCATCCACAAGACACGAGCCGCCAAAATCATGCCCCCGAGGACCATCCAAATGCTCGAACTTAAGACCGGACACGAAGATTTGCTTACATTCCTAGAATTATGTGGATCTAGTGTTGAATTGTACGGGAACGGCGGTATCGTGAAGTCCAAGCCATCAGCCATTGTCGTTTATGTTCTTCGAGAAGATGGGAAAATGGCCAAAATTAAATGGGATATTATAAATTTACTTTTTGAATTTTTTGTTTACATATCGTTCGAGATATTTCCGAATCAGTCTCAAATTGTTTGTCTGACTGGAAGCTCGTTGAGTCCTAGATCTCAGAGCATCCTAAAGGGAGGGGCGATTCCTAGTTCCTAGAACGGTTAACATAGAATTCCGAAAATGGGGAGACCTATTCCACAAGCTATTTCCACGGTGAATTTATTTTAAAGATCTGAAGAACAAGACAATGGTGTGGATTTCTGGAAACTCAGGATGGACGTTGCTGTAATCGTAAGTACGAGTATCTATGTATCCGCTGTATCCTCGGCACTCTCAGCCTCTGCCCGTTCCCCTTCCGCCTTCTGCAGCTCGAGCTCGTCGATCTGTTCAGCATTCGCAGCCCGCAGGGTCATCCACAGGACACGAGCCGCCAAAATCATTCCCCCGAGGACCATCCAAATGCTCGGACTTAAGTCCGGACACGAAGATCTGCTTCCATTCCTATAATTATAGACATATGGATTTATTAATGTTTTATTCGGGAACGGGGGAATCGTGAATTCCACGCCGTCGGCCATTGTCGTTTATGTTCTTCGAGAAGATGGGGAAATTGCCAAAATTAAATGGGATATTATAAATTTACTTTTTGAATTTTTTGTTACATATCGTTCGAGATATTTCCGAATCAGTCTCAAATTGTTTGTCTGACTGGAAGATCGTTGAGTCCTAGATCTCAGAGAATAATGAAAAGAGACCATCCCAAGGGGAAGGTCTTATTGCTGTCCTATTGTTAACCTGTGGCAGGGGACTCGTACTTCTGTTTGTTCCTTCCTTGCAGTTCCTCGGGTTCCCCTGTAATTAATCAGTCGACAAATGCAAATAACTTCCCTTGACTTGACTTGACGTTCCATCGTTTATTCTTGTGCTTTTTCTTTTTCTTTCGAATGTACATATGTATTTGTGGCTCTCGAGTCGTGCTGTTAACTGTGTTAACCGGAAACGGAAATGTAGCTTGCATAACAAATGAGGCTGCTCCATTCTGACAAGTCACCAAGGCCTTTTGGCATTGTTCTGTTCCTCCATCTCCCACTGTTCTCGCCCCCTTTAGCTTTTGGTCTAAATTGTTTTTCCACATATAGCATTGCCAGAGCTGGAGCCCCCATTGTATGCTGATTGGCATCACGACTGGCGATGACAGGCCTCCCAGTTCCAAGTCGCTCCAAGCCTGCTCCAAGACACAGCCAGAGTTCGGGCTCCGAGTGGGCTGTTCCCGTTTGCCCCGCTCCTCGTGCATGAAAATTGCATTTCGTGTGGTAAAATTTATGAACATCATTGCCATGCGTCAAATAAATGTCAAAAAGTATACGCCAAAAGTGCTGCCATTACGCAAAAGATCCGCGGCACCAACTCTGCAGCCAACAATGGAAAAATGTCCGCTCCTGTTTTTGTTTTCCCGTGTTAAACACAATTTTTTAATGAATTTTCACGCCAGTGGAGTGTGAAATGCCGGAATCGCTGCAGGGAGACTGGCGGGCTGCTGGATGCCTTTGACTACTTTTAAAATGCCATAAAACTAAAAAAAAGAAAAAAAACCAAAAAATTTTAAATAAAATAAAAAACAATATTTCCAGGCGGCAGACAAAGTGAAAAAATGGTTTTTCGAAAGTTTGTGGCGGATGTTCTCCCAATTGTTGTTGTTGCTGACCATAATTCCTGAATGCCTGGGCCCGTCTGTCAGTCTCTCAGTCTGACTGTCCGGCTGTCTGTCAGTCCCTCCTTCCCCCCAGTCCCTCCGTAATACTCGCATTTTGTGTGAATTTACCAAGACCAAGACCACTGAATGTTGTGATGAAATGCCAGGCCAAGGCTCCATTGGTTGGCTCATTGATTGGGGGTCTTTTAAAAGGTCGAAGGTCGCTCGGCAAGGAAATAAAGAAGTGAAGGTTAAGTGGGGAAGATACACACATTTTATAGTCACATTGTTCTCCACTATATCTCACAGATGCTCGATTGCTATTCCTTCAAAAGTTTTGTCTTTCTCCCCCTTCGATTGCATCAACATCAGATCTGCAAGGGTATCAAAAGTGCCATACCCCAAACCCCATAACAGGCCTTTCTTTCATGTTTTTCATTTTTTGTGGGTTTTCATTTGGATGCTTCAAGCGCAAGCGACAGATGATAATAAAAAATTTTATTACACAGAAGCTCATCCATTTGACTTAATGGCGGTCGGAATTTGGCAGGCTTTTAATGTGCCGTGGCAGGCTGGGCAGGCGGTGGTGAGTGGCAGGTCGATGGAGGGTGGGAAGGAGAGGGAGGAGGAGCAGGGTTCACATATTCCAGGGTATGGTTCCCGTGTCTAGGCATTGCGTTACTTCTGTTTGGGCTGTTGATTGTTTAACAATTTCCATTCCCTGCTTTTCCGTCTGCTCTTCTCAAGTGGAAGTGCATGTAATTTCATTCGCGATTTTCATTTAATTTTTGTGCATTTTTCCAGTCAGAGAGAGTCAGAGATTTGTAGGCCGCACTGATTGCAGCTGTTGGAGCACTGTGTATGTGTGTACAAATATATGTATCAGTTTTCCCCCTACGGCCGACACTCAATAAATCAGCGAAATGTGCTAGCAAAATAATAATTAATGGGGGGGAGCGGAGTGATGCATGAAAATTCGTGAAAAATTACACAATTTACCCCCGCACACACACACCCCGCACACACACACACACCCCGCACAGCCATTATAATTGCCAGCGATCCGAAATGAGCAGCTCGAAAAGGAAGCAGGAGGTGCACTCTTAATATGCGGCACATGTAGAAAATGAGTCAAGTGTTTCCCCTCCACCCGTACCCCACCCATTGGTAACGGAAACAGACAACACTCGGCTTAATTTCTATGCTGTCCATGTGTCCGTCTGTCCGTCTGTCCATCTGTCGGTCTGCTTGTCTGCCTGTCTGCGCTTGTGGCTTGCTCTCGTCATTGGCCTGCCTCCTGCGCTCATCATCATTTGGCACAGCCAGCCGCATGTTCAATATGATTCGTGACATGTTAGGGAATTAGTGCAGGAGTCCTTTTTCGCACACCACACCCCATTCCGGGGAAAGTCCGCCTGAAGTCCGACCACGTGCGCCACATGTTTGTCATGCCAAGTGGCGCCACGCGGGCTGGACTCATTAATGTGAGTTGCTTTAAGTTGTATTTATTTATTATTGGACTATTTCGCTCTCCGACTTGACTCCATGTTGGTTTTTCCCCTGGATTTGGGCTGGCTAATTGCTTTTTGTTTGCCTAACCAGTTCATGGGGCGATCTGGTTCGATTTTATTGCTCTTACGAGCTAAACATTCAACGCATTCAAGCACTTTCCCCATCAAACTCTACCTTGTATTAATAGCTGAACAATTTCTTGGCCAAAAACTCGATCTGCATGGGCCACGAAACTTGCTCTTTGGCTTCGCTTCGCTTCTCTTCTTCAACGTCTTTCAAGTCGTTCGTAATTGCTGCAATTTCATGTCGCCTGCTCTTCTTCAATATCAAGTAGCCGACGCGTTGCCTTCTGGCTTTGAGAAGTTCTGCCACAGGAGAGCTTTGAGTTACACACGATAGCCATCCTGCCACAGTGTGTTGTCACACGCAACAATCCAGCCAGCAGGAATAACTACGAGAAGGAGAACGAGGACGAGTACGAGTACGAGTACTCTCCTGTTGCCAGTTTGTTGTTCCCGCTTACAGTTTGCGTTTAACAGTTTTGTGGCCCGGCCCCAAGTTTGAGCCGTGTCTGGTTGCCACATGAGTGTCTGCCTGCTGCTCTCTCTCTATCTCTCTCTCTCTCTGTCTCTCTTATCGTGTTAGCTGGGGCTTCCAACTAGGCAGCAGAGAGTGTGGCAAGCGTATTTAGTTACATGCCCCAACATGCGGGTGTCGCAGTCTCCGGCGCCGTCTCAGCCTGGGCTCAAACTTTTCCCCATGGCCGTATCTCACTCATGTCCCTGTCTTCGTCCTCCTCTACATCTAATTTGTAAAATTATTCGCACGTACTTTCTTATTAGTTTGCTTTCGCATGTAAAATTTTTTGCGGAAAAATATATAAACTTTCGGTGAGAAACAACCAGGATATACGACGGAGAAACCGTATAGAAATGTTGTAGGAAAACTTCTACAAAGCGCAATTCAAGTGAAATCATAACCCAAAATGTGCAGAAATAGGAATATTTCATTACTTTTTTAAGCAACTCCAAAGTTAAAGCCTTAGCCCAATCCCCAGTGCAGTTTTCCGATTATTTCTCTGTCAGAAAAGCCTCGACATGACCAAACCGCCAGTCCACTCCATCAAGCGAGCCGCAACCGAAAAACTGCGAACTGCAAAACGAGAGACCTGCACAGAAAAACAACAGAAATTTCCATTTATCAAGCCGTATAGCAGCGACATTTGATCAAGATATTAGCGAAATGTTCAATTTATTTAGAAAAACCGCCGCGGCACATGGCCAGAAAAACATGGAAAACAATGGGCGGGAAAGGGAGAAAAGAACATGTGCAACACGGCCAAAACCTAAACCGAAAAATGCAAATCGAGCTCGGGGAATTAGTGACAGCCGAGCGGAAAGACCAACTCCACATTTAGTTCCAGTTTTTCCTTCAGAGCTTTCCCCGTGTGACACTTGCAATTGACAGTCGCATCGAGGCGACTGTTGAGGTCGAGCCATGGGATGAGACTGCGACTTGAGCGGGGACTGGAACTGGGAGGGGCAGTGGGAGGTGGAAAATGGGAGAGGGAGTGGGAGTGGGATGTGGATTGTGTAAGTCAACTGCAGCCTTTCCTTTCATTTGTTCTTCTGCGGCGACAATTTAAAACTGCGAAAGTTTTAAATGTTCGCCTCGTTCGTTCTTTTTATTTTCAAGTTTTTCCTTTTGCGGCGCTTTCCTTCCTTGCGGCAAAATGTCAAACTGTGGCCAAAGTTCGCGTGCAAAATGGCGTCCCAAGCGAGCGGCGGCTGGGTGGGTAGCGTGTGGCACGGTGCGGAACACGTGTGCAGTTTTCCTAAATATTTCTTTAAGTTTCCCCACATTTTCTGCGATTACTTTTAGCCAGTGATGGTAATTTTTTAAGCTGATCAAGATGTGCCACCAAGTCACAGTGGCGCAGCAAAGATACGTGGCTACAGGGAGTGCAGATCCTGTGGGGAAACAGTGGCCTGCAGGGACACGAATGCAGCTCGAATCGATGCCATTGTCCCTGGAAATAGTGTCTACCTGGTGGAAGGGGGCACTGTAGGGGGCACTGTAGGGGGGTTCTTGGCCCACTGTGCTGTCGCCGGGGAGTGGTGCCGGGACAGACAAGCAGCACTTACTTTTAATTAGCAAACAAAACGAAAGGAAAACGCAAATGAAATGACGCCCGAAAGCCGCCCGAAAGTATGTAAAACTTTGGTTATTGTCGCCAAATAAATTTCACCAATTCCATTGCTAGTGGGGAGCGGGGCCGGCGTGGGTGGTTGGGCGTTGCTGTTCCCACAAATAAACAAAAGGGGAAAAAACAACAGGCGGCTAACAAAAAGTTCCAGCGACAGGAAAATTATGTGGCGTCAAATGTGGCGCGTCGGCCGTAGTGTGGGAGCTGCAACCGGAGCTGCGACTGAGGTCCGGGCAAGAGGCGATGGTGCGGGCGGGGCCCAGGTGGTTTCCACCCCGGCACCCACACTCCCACTCACCCACACAGCGCGGTTGCCGTCGGGGAAAATTTATGCTGCTGTGTGAAATTTTACGCGACAGGTGGAAAAATAAAAAGCAGCAGAAGCCGCAGAAAGCGAGCAACATTCGCCGAAAACTGCTAACAAAAAGTTGCATGCAAATTTTCTAAATGGAAGAGGAAGTGCACCGCACAGAAGACGAGCAAGAGCGTCGCATCCCTTTCCCCAGATAAATCCACTTAAATATTTAAAAGTAGAAAAACATAAAAGTCCCCATAGGCCAAGAAGTAAAAAACAAAGTTCCTCTGGGCACCCGGAGTCCTTCCCTCCCTCCATCCTTCCACTTGATTAGCAGCAGATCATCTTGAGGGTTAGAGTGGGGGTCGGTGGTGGGGGGTTCGGAGGGTGTGCTGGTTGGGTGTCCGTGTTAACACTTCCCCACAACAACTGTCCCGCCCATTGGGAAAGGGTTCGCTGCCGCTCGTGGCCGTGACTGGCAACGTAAATCATCAATTAAAATACATTTTCCTTTTGGGGGCAATGCTGAAAATTAATTTTTAAAATGAAAATGTTTCTGTAAATAATGAGGGTTGCTTGAAGTGAAAGCCGAGTGAGCTGAATGTCAGACAAGAGGTTGTTGGATGTAACTCTAGATTATGGCGTTTCAGCGAATGAATAATGGAACTGGGCTGGGATCGGGATCGGGTTGCGGCACAAATCCATAAATCAACTGAACATCAATGGAAAGCTCGACAGACTGTCCTGAAACAGGACCCTCGGCGGCGGCAGCCGTTTAGCCTTTAACCATCACCTGCAGCAAATTGACTCCAGTTGGAAATCAAAAAATTACTGCATAGATAATTGCTGCCGCATGCAGACTCGACCCCCGAAAGTTTGGAAGGTAATTGCAGCTCGGTGGCAACCTCCGATAACCTTAGCTCTGCCAGGGTCCGGGTGCGGGTCCGGGTCCGGGTTCGGGTCCTGCTCCTTTGCAGCCAGGCACAAGTTCGGTCTCGCTTTTTTTCTTGCTTCCAGGAAAACGTTTACCCAAACCTATCCCAATAAGTGTGGGGCATATAAATTACGGGAATAAAAACTGAAATTGCTGCAAAAACAGAAATACACTTAAAATACATGCTCGCATACCCTCGAATCTAGCTGTGTGAGGACGAGGACGAGTACGAGTATGTATGTATGTGTTCCCGGGAAAGTGTGAGTGAGTCGAAAGCAAAGCAAAAACGGAATATTTATGAACGCACCACGCGACGAGGGAAAGCGAAAATGCGCCAAACGAGGTTGCGGAGCAGCAGCAGAAACCCAGCTCGGGCAGGCAGGAGTCCAAGTCAGGGAATGGAACCAAGACCAACGAGCCAACGAGCCAGCGAACCAGCGAACCAAGTCCAAAGCCCAGTCCTGTCTGCCCCGCAACCCCCCGTGCCCCATGTAGCCCCATGTAGCCCCATGCAGCCCCTCTTGTGTTTCGTGTTGGGCAATGTTTGCTGGCAGATAAAGCAAATGGCAAAAGTGTTTTCCATGCGCGATCGATAAGCACGGCGCCAGCAAGGCGGGACAAATTTTCATAGTTCAAGTGGCGCCTAGGCAGGCGCTACAAGCCAGCCCCACAGAGTGGTGTCCCACCGACCACCGCCTGAGCCGTCAAAGTGAAATGTGGCCAAAGGCAGGCAGCAGTAAAAATATCTCCACCCTCCCCACTCGCACACACACACACACACACACACACGCACCGGGAAAGAGAGAAATAAATGCGATAAAAATTATTGCGGAAGTGCGCAAGGCGAGGAAAAAGAGCAACAGGAGTGGGCTCTGACGCAGACCCTCTCTATTTGGCCCACTCCTTTGTGCCTCATCATCAGCTGGGCGGCTCTGGAAATCGGTTGAATCATCGCCGAGCAGCAGAATATAAGAATTGATATCACGTGTCAGGCAAATGTCAATGTCACTCAGTCACCCAGTCACAGTCCCATTTCCATTTCCATTTCCCTTCCTTTCCCGCCCAATCGGTGCTGGCCAAGGAACCGATTTCCGGGCGACATGAAAAGCTCGTCTTGGAATTAGTCGGGACTCCTTTTACGGGATATGCTTTTACGACTTAGGCGTGTGTTCGTCCTTAGCCCATAGCCCGGCAAATTAGTTAGCAAAATTAACTTGTCTATTTGCGCGGATTGTCGTTTTATGGCATTTGCCAAGAAAGCCGAAACAACTGTAGATGTCGTCATAAGATGGCCAGAATTGTATGCGAATAAGGATGGGGGCTGAGATGAGTCATGGGAAAAATCGCTTGACAACGATTCATGTTAATGTGCTTTGTTCAGAGGTAGAGAGACCATTCTGGAAATGTCAGAAGGGACAATAATTTCAAGTCTCCGAAATCCGTAATATATCAGAGCACTCACCAAGCGAGTGAAGTGAGTCCTGCCATTAATATATCAAATTAATATATCACAGCCATCAATTCCTGTTACGCTTTTCCAATAAATGCATTGTGTTGAAACAATAAAACTATATGAAAACTAAGCAAACAATGTTGCAGACACAAACACAGATATAAGCCCCACTCTTGGACAAAGATATATGTCCCGATTGCGGCAACTAACATTTGTCCGGGACAAATATTTACCCTGTCGTCTCGATGCGTATCCCATCACGCACAAACGCACTAATGTCTGTGTATGGGGGGTATGGGTGGAACAAGAGGGTAGAGGGTAGAGGGTAGAGGGAGCAGCAACTGCCTTGACCGGCGCGAACAATAAGCAATAAAATTATATGCCAAATTATAGTAAACTCTGTATTCGGGTATATCCATACATAAACCAACTGCAATCCACTCGCACTCACACTCGCCCCGCAATATAATTTTGAAATCAGTTAAGTGTTGGCTTTGTTCGACGGACATTCCAGGGCCCCCTGCTAGTCGCAGTCCTTGCCCGATCGGGTCTGGGAGGACTGTCGTTTATTGTCGCGCAGTGTTGGGCTGCGAGTACATTAAATGCGCATCATAAATTTCATTACATTATTATGGCCTTGTTTGCGACAATGGGCGAGCGCCGTTTGGCCCGGCGTCGCAGGATTCGCAGGATTCGCAGGGTTCGAGTACTTTATTGGATCGCCTCCGCTGCGGCCCTGCCACACAACATAAATAAAACTATCCGAATCTATTGTCTATCCATCTGCCGACTGTCTGCCGCTCGACTGGCGACTGCCGCTTTATTAATGCACTAATTATGTATGGGGGATGGGCCCGGGCGCGGGCGCGGGGCCCACGCCCACCGAATGCATTTTGTCATCGTAATTTATGAACTAGAAGTCCCACTTCTTTCCCGAAAGTTGTGCAAGCAACAAGGAGGGAGTGAGGCAGTGAGGGGAAGAAGCAGGGATATTTGGCGAACACACGCCTTTATTTTGGCAGGACAAACAACACTGAAGCAGCGGGTGGGGGCGGGACTGCGTAGGAAAATTACAATGGCCTGCCAAAATTTAAACAAAGGCGAGCCGAAGCGAGGCGGCTGTCTTCGTTTTCTGAATTATGACAGAGGCGAGCGGAAAGGGAAAATCGAATGCCTGGCACTGGACGGCGACAAATGCCAATGAACTTAGGCCGACTGTGACAGTGGCTCTAAGTGGGTCGAAGGGGGTGCTGCCACATCCTACATACATATATGTATATGTATATGGATGATATTAAAGATGGTGGAGGGGTCACCAAGAGTTCAGCATTTATGGTATTTTTTGCTGGGAAGGAAAAGGAAAGAACAGTTACACAAATGTTATACAACGGAGGGAAATGTACGCCGGAGAAAGGTCACATTGAGAACACAGAAGGGGCCGAGCGAAAACACTTTCACACTCAACCGGAAACCATAAGAAAAAATTGAAAATGTTCTGCAAACTAGAGCATAAAACTTAATTTCCAACCGAAACATTGTTGCGCTGCAGCTGCAGTGCAGTCCATAGAAAGTGTCCGGCTGGTCTGTCCGGACCGCAAGAGAAACCCAATCAAGCTTACACGACAGGACGGACCCTGCATGACAGGACCTGGTCCGGGCCCCATAACGAGCGAAGGAACAACAAAACAAAGTGAAGGCGAAAGTAATTTGCAGGCAACTTTGGCTGGGGGGTCTCTGTAAAAACGTGGAACCAGTATGGAAATAATTGAAAAATTTGCACTACATAGAAAATCGAATTATGGGGAAAGTGACGGTCGTTCGATGGGGCCAGCGCTGGATATATCAATTAACAACAACACGAGCGAAAAGCTATTAAAAGCTTATTTAGCCAAGCCAAAAAAACGACGGAGCAGGGCAGAAGCATACTTATATATGGAAATATGGAAAAGTTTAGACAAACAACCCCAGAAACAGAACCAGACAAGTACGAGTACGAGTACAGCAGGAGCGGCAGGAGCAGAAGCAGTAGCAGTAGCAGGACTAGCAGCCAGAGCAGCCAGAGCAGTAGCAGGAGAACAGGACTATGGCGAGCAGCAGTAGAATTAATTGCTTTATATGGCGTGATAATTTATTGAAGCCCCCGATGACCAACATGGGAGCGAAGCAAGTCCTGTCCTCGTCCGACCCCGGCAGGGATAACACAAGTATTATGCCAGCAACAAGGCGGAAGGGTCAATCACATTAGAGCCCTGCCATGCGGCCATACAAGGCGAGTCGAGTCGAGTCGGGTCGGGTCGTGCCGAGAGGGTGGTTCGGTCAAGGGTTGCCGTTGCCCTCCCCCAGAGTTTGCCTGCATTCTGCAATCTGATTATGTGCCGAGGGTCGGGTAATACGTTTTTCCTCCAGTAATAAACATGCCAAAGGTATTATGTGTTGGTTATGATGCTTGCCCGATGTCCGGCAGGAACGAAGCATGATGCATGGCCCTGGATTTTCCATATACAAGAGGCCAGCAAACCCAATTAGGTTTTATATAATTTAAGCTGGTGTTGTTCGTTGAATTGTTTGTTATTTCTTTTAATCTGTGCCAAGATTTATGCTCTAGTATCTTAAACATATATGTAGATTATACTATGGAATATAGGGTAGATTTGTGGCCAAAATACTGGCTCTATGGTCACTCCTTACAACCACCAAGTGTGATATCGTTTCTTGTGTTGCTACTTATACGATTAATGCCTCAATATTGCACTTTCTTCTACATTTCTCCTGCAGGGTATTCGTGCTTCAGTAACATTATGATCTGAAAATCCTTTCGCTGTGGAATCCATCACTCACGGGAGGACTTCTGTGTGTTTGCCAGCACCCCGGGGCCCAGAGGTATGTCATGAATATAATCAGTGAATTCAATCGACTTAATTTCATTATGAGTACCACGGCAGCTAAACGTTCCCCTTTATTTTCATTCATGATTTCCACTTTTTTCTTTGGCGGTTAGACGCTTGGCCAAAGCTGAACAAATAAATAATCTTTCCGACTTGTCGGACGGGACACTCTCTGGGTCTTTGGTCTCGGGTCTCCGGTCGCTGGTCGCTGGTCTCCTGTCTCTGGTCCCAGCCGCCAGCAGCTGCTCGGATTGCACTTGCTCCTTCGCTCCTTGTGCTCCTCGCGACTGCTTTGCTTGTTGGCTGCTCTGCTGTTGACAAACAAATATGAAACTAATCCTTGGTAATTAGTGCGCCAACTTTTGCTGCATTTTGAGCCAGGAAAGGACACGCGGACCCGCACTTGTGGTCCTCTGCCGTTGGCTGCGGCTGCTCCTCTTTCGGCATCCCCAGCAGCCTTAGCCGTAGTCCCAGTCCCCGTCCCAGTCCCATTCCCCAGGCCCTGTCCCTGTCCCTGTTCTAGATCCTGTTTGCGGTCCTGCTCCTGGAAGCTGGCAGACTCCTTATGCCTTCTGCTTTTTGCGGTTTTGCCGGTCGCATACATATATATATTTTTTGTGGCGGTGTCGTCGTTATTTTTATTGGAAAAGTTAAGCTTGTGTTTTGATAGGTTTCAGTCGTAAAGGGATTAATTAGTGCGGACTTCTCACCAGCGGACACCCAGGACACCGCCCGTGGCCGGGGCCCAGTCCAGCCCATCGGGCCGCCTCATGTCGCATCCTCTCCAGTTGCTGGCTTATGCATAATTAAAGTTAAGCCAACTTGCTCCGGAGTTTGGCAAGGTTATTGCAGGGGAAAAGCATAACGATTCGTGTAAAAGCGTGTGTAAGGTGGGGAAATGTTGTCGGGCTGATGGGAATGCATCCAAGTGGAATGTATAGTAGAGGGAATTTGCATAAACTATAGATATGTGAACAAACCATGAGAATGTTGGGGCAGCGGGAAGCAAATAATGCAGAATAAAAGGAGTAAATATGAAGAATAATAATTTGGAGTGGAACCTAAGATTTTTCTTTCTCGGAATGTCGTAGCCTTCTAGCAAACATTAGTCACTAAAAAGTTATCCAGGGCTTACTTTAGCTGCCCCAAAAGTGCACTGAGTATACCTTTATTTCAAGTGCATCCATTCCGCACTCAATTACTTATGGAATTCCCCAAATAACTCTTCATCTGGTCAAGTTGTCTCCACTTGAGTTTATTAATTTCATTTCTACCCAGTACTAAGTACTAAGAGTATACTCACAGCACCCCGAAAACCTTTCCCCACCAGCAATGTGAGAGACATTTCTCATCTGGAATTCCAATGCCGTAGAATTTTGCGCTGTTTCTGCCGCTCGTTTCTTATCTTTTTATTATGAACTGCAGCGACAATTTTGCTAGCCATGTCAGCGCATGATTTACGAGGCCGTGGCGTACAAATGAAAATTGTGCTAAAAACATAGCCACACTGGGAGCGACTCTGCCCTCTGGGTGGTGGTGGCAAGAGGGGGAGGGGGAGGGAGACAGACAAACCTTTTTTGTGGCTCTGAAGTTTTGGCCACAAAACAGGAAGCGGAAATGAGTGCGCAGAACGACGATGGCGACATGTGAAATGTGAAATGTGTTTGCCGCCAAAAGAACAGGAAAAAACGAGCATAGCCCAAAATGGGAGACCGGCAAACACATGCAAAATAAACGGGTTCAAGTGGCGCTCATAAAAACAAGGAGCAGCAAGGGGCACACAAGCCAAAGGATAACTGTTGAATTGTTGGCTCTAATAACAAGGCAGGCGCCTTCCCATCTGTCCGCCGAGTGTGTGGCAGAGTGTGGCAGTGTGTGGTAGTGTGTGGCAGTGTTTGGCAGTGTGTGGCAGTGTGTGGCTGTGTGTGGCTGTGTGTGGCAGTGTGTGAGTGTTGGCTTGTCGCGTAGCAACTTGTGGCTAGCTTAATAGCAGTTAACAACATGCCAATGCTGGGTGTAAGGCCGGAGAAGGTATCTAGGAAGGAGTTTTCCAGGCTTTCCTGGAAGGTTAAAGCTTTCATTCGGTTAATTTGAGTTGAAATCTCTCCGAAAAGAGTTTCTTAAATACCCCAAATCTTTGCGACTTAATTCTAAAATATTACCCCCATCTTTCTTGGTGCTAAAATTAATCGGGCTTTGCGAAATCTTAAGGGACTCATGAAGGGGGCAAATAAATAAAAGTTCCATTGGAAAATGCATAAAATATGAACAAGAAAATGCGATTAAATGGACCAACGCAACCCCTCTCACGCCTACAGATCGAACAAACCAATACGAACACCAATAAAACAGTGGAAACACGAAGGAAAAGCGAGTTTGGATGGGAGACTCTTTCGATACCCTATAAGGACCCATCCTTTTGATTGTAGATGCGATAGAAACACCATCTTGTAGAACCAGGCTCTTGTTTAATGCATCCTTTACTGCCTTGCAAATTCGCTGTATCCTCCGGAAGGGTATGGAATTGCAGTGGCAGAACAATAACAAACGACTGAGCCGAACAACAGCAATTGTCGATGAAGGATCCGAGCCGCGTGCTGTGAAAACAATCCAATCAATTTATTAATTAAGCAAGCCACTCGGACCGGGTTGAATGGGGAGTGCAGGAGTGGCAGGAGTGGCAGGAGTGGCAGGACTGGCGGGAGTGGTCGGGGAGAGCATGATATATGTATGTACGATGTACAGCAGCCGATTGTCTGTCTGCCTGCCCTCCATTATGCCCCACGCTCTCCGCTGGTGCGCGGCGTCTATTTGTCTAGCTTTGTGCAATGGATTTTTAATGTTTTTCCTTGGACGCGGACTCGGACGCGGACGCGGACTCGGACGTGGATCCACTGAGCAGTGGGAGGACAATAATGTAACGCATTGTTAAGTCCGCTTGGCACTTTTCGCACGCCAGCTGTGTCCGGCCAGAGGAGCGCGTAGGAAAGGAAACAAATTTATAAGCAGCAGCAGCAGCAGAAACGGAAGGAACTTTAATGAGCCCCAAACTGCAATTACGCAAAACATTTGCCGCACTGCATGTGGCTGAAAGCCTCAGTCGTCGTCTGGAATTATTTTAATTGCGTTTTGCTTTTTATTTTATTGCCTGCGGGACGCCCTAACGATTTCGTTATGCTTGAGAAAGGGCCAGCCGAGCGGAACCAGAGAGCCAGCGCTGAGGTGGATTCTTTCTATCTTTCTATGGCACGAAGATACCTACGTATGATATATATATAGAAATAAATATAGGTACATATAAATGTATATTTAGAATATCGCAAAAGGAAGTCAGATCAGCCAATCGCTGCGAATTCTCCACAGGGAAAATAGGATCTTCGATCCATTGGTCTTTCGCTGGAGCATAATCAAATTAATCGTTTTTATGGCAACCCAATTATTTCGATTATTCTTTCGGCTTATTTCCAGAATAGTCCATATAGAAGATGGGCATAGTTCAGTAGATCCCAAAATCCCTGAAGCAATCCTCACTCACCAACGAGCTCGTCCTGCTCTTGAGTCTCTCTGCTTTGGGTTTGGCACTCAAAAAGCTATGTCTGTTTTCCCCCCATCCATCCATTTGAGATAGTTTTCCCAGCGCATGCGCCGTGTCTGTGGAGTTCTTTTTTGAGGGAAAAAACTCACTCAATGCTTAGTTTTCTTCTACTTTTTTGTTGGTAGTTTGTCGCTTGTAACCGCCCGAATGAGGGATGAACACACATAATTGTCGAAAGGGGTAGAAAGGGCCCCAGAGGGTGGGGACTCACAATTGCGGCTAATTGGCAATAATCAAGCATCGGGAATATTCGGAACATAAATTGCCATAAGCAGGGCCTACAAATCAGGGCCAAGCGGCTGTTTGGCATTTTTAATTGTGATTGAGCTCGCGGCATAAATCAGGAAAATTGAAAACCAAAAAAAACCATTTAAAAGCCAGGCAATAAAATCTGGTAATTGCAATAAATAATATGTGCAATTATATATATTTTTCTGGCTTGGCGACAATTTAATTACAATTGGCCCGCGGCTAACAGGGGGCAATGAGCAATTGCCGCTGCCGACGCGGTGGCGCCACAAAATATGCTAATTTATATTTATATATGAATATGGGCAGCCCAAGAGCAGCAGCCCATCCTCTTAGCTCCCCCAGCTCCTTTGGCTCCAACTGCAGCTCCAGACAGGACTCCGAAACATTTTCGGCGGCACACAGCCCCCAGTGGCTGCGGTCATAAAATTTATTGTTGCCAAATGCATATTTGTCACATTTTGCAATGTGTTTGGCGGCCATAGAACAATTTATAAGCAACTGGGGACTATGGCTAAAAGCTGCCCCTCCCAGCTCTCCCCCTCTCCCCCTCTCCCCCTCTCTCTCTCTCTCTCTATCTCCTGGCAAACGAAATTCCGCCAAAAGTGTCAGACAGCCAGAGGCTTCCTTTTGGCTTTTGGTAAGCCAAAAAATAGACGTTTGCTTGCAGCGTTCCCCGAAAGCCGCTTTCAAATGGATTGAAATCGTTGAAGAGTTTTCCAAACTTGTAGAAAAATGCATGGAAATTGGATAGAGAACTTTATGATATCGGTTTTCTGAAAGGAATCCTCAAAAGTGGCTACAGGGGCATGGATGGGGATAGAAAAGAGGTCTGGGAGAGTATATCTACGACTCTCTCGGGGCTTCAATTAAAGTCTGAGTTTGCTCTGACGAGTAGTAAGTATAATAGTAAAATCGATATGCTGCCTGTCTTATAAGAGTACTCTATCCACATGATAATTGGCTGGCATTCCCAGGGAAACATGGGGCTCGTTGCCCTGTGCCCTCCAGCTGTCACAACATACTCTGACACACACTCTTCACACCTCAGAGACTCGTTGCAGGAGTCGAATCCCCCAAATGCTCGCTAAACAAAAGAAATGAAGTCATTTGTAATTAATGAGGTTTGTCACCCCAATTTGCCGCAACTTCGGGCCACACAATACCCAGCCAAGCAATGCAGACAAACAGAAAAAAAAAAAAAAGCAGAAAGAAGGAAAGGAAACATCTGAGCTCCTGAGGAGAGTTCAACCTGGCTGGATGGCTGCCTGCTCCGTAGCATATTGAAAATCACAGCCAGTGGGTATGGGTTTGGGTATGGGTATGGGGCAGAGGCCAAGGCATCAAACACCACAAAAAAGCGCACAGAAATGCCATCCACAAAACAATCTAATTATATCGTTAAGCACACCAAAATTGGCAGGGAGCAAAGCCACCCTCAGCGAAGGGTGTCGCATCACCCCTCAGGTGTGGCAGGGTGGTGGGGAGTCCTGTGCGTTGACACCTTGACAGACCGACAGACAGACCGACAGACAGACAGAAAGCCACATTCTTGACCCTGACAGACGGGAAGGGCGACTGATGTAGAACGACAGGCTGGTCTTGGATTCGCTTTTGGTGACAGTTTCCGTTGTATCCGTTTTGCTTGTTTAATTAAAATTATGTAAATAAATTTATTTAGCTGACATTGCGCTGTAATTAAGTGCAAGCGCAGGGGGGGCCAGGGGGACTATGTGCATCTGTTGCCTGACAGACTGGCGACAAATTTCGCCAAAGGCCACCTTGCCGGACAAGTTATGCCTCCAGCTGCTCCTGCTCCTGCTCCTGCGCCTGCTACTGCTCCTTTGTCTCTTTCTGATAGTATATATGCTAACAAATTAGCCTTGAAATGAGCAATTTGCAGGCCATGGGACATGCCGTTGGCGGGGACTGGTGGGGCGTTGGATGAGTCTGTTGCGGATGCTGTCTTCGCCGTGAACAGAAACAGAGCTGACAGCTGCTGTCAGTGGGGCGGCCAGCGAGCATTACGTATTCCATCCGGGTGAGAGAGGCGTGAAAAAGCAATTAAGTGTGAAGTCCTTAGGATCGCCCAAGAGCAGCGAAAAAGTTTTTCTTCGTCTGGAAATATACATACAGTAGATGGAACGCATTTCCAATTCCTCAAAGTCATTGTAAATAAATGAAAAATGATCTGATCTGAGGCATGGTAATAGATACTGGATAATGGAACTCTTTAAGGCTGAACGAACCGGGAGACCCTTTTGGAGTAAAGCTCTCCATCATGTTGGAGCAAGGCTCTCCCCACGTTGATAGGTCAAATATATGACCTCGACACTCGACACTCGACTTACATGCCCCATCATAATCCGCATTCAGACTAATGAAATGCCAAAAGGCAGGGCCCCATTCACATATGTCAGCGTCACGGCGCCTCCATCTGCTCCAACTGTCTGCGATCCAACTCCACGCCACACGTGCACGCTCTCGCACTCGATTGACGTCACCACAGTGAAGCCATGGCGACATCAACAGGGGAGAGATTGTTTTGATGAATGTGTCGATTTAATTGATGAATGAGTTTTTAAGCTGGCAAAAATCGAACGGAATCACGTGACTGCGATGGCTTTCGGGGAGGTCATGGAATGGCAATGGAATTGGTATTGGTGTTCGCTCTCGGATATGTGTTGGCTCAGCACGATGGCCCGACAGGTGAGAGGCTCAATTATTAGCGGCTCTTAAACAATCCGAAATAGGGAGAGAGTGGGAAGTCCCGAAAAGTATGCAATATAAACTCGAAAAAGCAGCAAAACTCAAAGCGCAACAATTGCAGAGCAGACCACAAATATCAATAAAAAACCAATACAACATGGGGCACAAATGTTGCGATTTGTTCGGTCCCAAAACCAAAGGGAGAGCCAGTCCCTGGCATGCAATAATATAAATTCCAGCCAACACACAGAGCCCACACACAGTCGGAGTTTCCCGGCTTTAATCGAGGTAGTGGATAAAAAAAAACCCCCACAAAAAAAGAGCAAATAAAATCCAACATCAAACTATAAATAGACCCAGGCAGGCAGGCAGGCAGGAAGTCAGTCCTGTGCACTCCGCTTCTTTGTATTTGCGTTTGCGTGTGCGTGTGTGTGTGTGTGTGTGTGTGTTGGTGCTGTTATTGGAGTGAATTTTCAGGAAAAGTCTTGTGGCTTAATCTACAACAGCATGCGGTTTGTTGGCTGCTTCAGGCCCACAGCCAGGAACGGCGGCCATAAAGGGCTGAAAACTGAAAACTGAAATTGGAAGCCGCATTTCGCATTTCGGCATCGGCTGCAGGAGCGGTTAAATATTTAAGACTTTGGGCTTGCAAAACTGCGCCGATTCATTAGGGGGATACGGCTACAGCTCTGCAATGCTCGATTTAAAACGATTTCATTTGAAAATGGAACACACAAACGCACTGCCAAACACGTGTCGACCATGGCCATCCTTCTAGGTACTTATTGACCATAAAACTTCACTCCGATGGAATGTTGCCCACTTTTAAGCCCTTTGATAATGTCATATTTCCTGCGAACGTAAGTAGGCTCAAGTTAATTAGCAGGCTTAACAGTTTGCAAGTTAGACCGCCCGTCTAACTGCCCTTCGCCCTCTGACCTCTGCCCTTCCCACTGTGTGTCCTTCTTGAATGCAGAATGCGACAGAATATATAAAACTTAATGTGCCGCGTGCGCATAAAACAAAATTTCAACTGCAATTAGTCGGGCAAGCCTCTGGACCTCCCACTCCGTCTTGTCTCTGTCCGTCCGCCCTCTGATTCTGCCTCTCCCTCTCTCTATCCCTCTGATAAAAACTATAAAAATTTTTCCGCCAACATGGCAAATAATTTGGCTAACGACATTTTGTAACTAATGCCGGCCAACCGCAACAGCAGCAGCAGCAGCAACAACAGCGATAACCATTAACACGCCCCCGCCAACACCCATGCCCGACGAGCGACGCCCGCGTGGAAAATGCAGTGCCACAGTGGCAACCAAAAGAAGAACAACAACAAAAGCAACAACAACATCAACAGAAGCTGGTCATTAAAAGTCCACCCATAACAGTTTATTGTAATGCGACCGCTCGTAGGCCAACTGGACAAGTGGCTAGCCCGAGCCCGCCCTGCTCCCCTCCTGCTCTCGATTCGCCATTTAACATGTTCCTGCTCCCCGGCGTTGCCACTTAATTAGAAAAGTTTTGGCGCGCCACGAGACAAAAGCCATTGACAGCAACGAGAAGTTGGGTCCGCCCCCCCACCACCCCTCCTTCGTGCTGTCCCCCTGCCAAACTGCATTGCACTTTCCATGGGAGTTGGCTAAGAGCATTTGACCACGGAAGCGGGAATACCCTTAGAAGTACAGCGAGACTTGTATGGGCTTAGACTGTTGAGCACAAGAGACCTTTGAACTATTCAGAAGAGGAGGCAGCTTTATCCTAAGCAATCCTTAGAGGTTCCATAGGGGTATGCATAGTCTATGGATATGGGACATGGCTCCAACACGATGACTGTCTCCAAACTTCCTCTACATTCAGCTATACCCGCTAAGGAAGCTGAGGCAACATGCTAAATGTTCGACTATTAGCAGCAACAAATGACATTTGAGGAAGACAAGTCTCCTGCAGACAGCAGCTCAGAGACGACACAGCCCGACTTTGAGCAATGGGCATGGCATGGTAATGGCCGGAGAACAGGCCATGGGAGTGGGTACGGGAATGGAGGTTAAGCCAACAGAAGAGCCACCTGCACCAGGGACTCGAATCAACTCAACTCGCGACTCTATTTGCGCATTTTTTTCAATTAATTGCCTCTACGTGGGCGTTCGCATCGCGAATGTCAACAAAGGCCTCAGCACGGCACGGAGCTCGGCCTTGCCGCGTGCCACTGGATGCCTGCGGCATTGTCAGGCCTCCCGCTGGCAGTGCGCTGACACTAACATATGGGAAATAAAAAACAAACGTGGAAGGAAAGACAGACTCATCAATGCTTTAAATTGAAAATTTTTTGCACGGCCCATGTGGCCGGGTGGGTTTTCCTCTCCATTTGTTTGCCTCGGCAATAGCGGGGGACGGGAATGGTGGGGTGGTGGGGTGGTGGAAAAATGGGGAATTGGAAATGCGAGTGGGGCAAACAATAAGCCCTTACAATGGGAATCTTTCTATCTCCTTCCCATCTGTGCGCCTCGCGACTTGGGGGCAGATGTTTGCCGCAGTTTGCACAGCTGCCCCTCAATATCTATGCAAAATTTAGGCAATATGCCCCAATATGGGGCAAGTAAATTCGGGTTTTCAATTATGAATCCGTTCGATTTGGGTCTCTCATGTGGCACCTTTTATTTATTATTCAGCGAATAGTTTCCAACTTAATCAATGCGAACTTTTTCAGAACCAATCGAATGCCCTGCAAGCAAATTCAATTCCAAGCAACATTGAAGGAGTTTCCAGTGCATATTAATATTGAAATGGGCGTGTCGCCGCCCTGCTTCAACACCTCCTTGGTGATGATGAGAAAGAGTTGCTGCCGGCACGCGATATTCCTACCAGCACGCGTCCATTTATCATTCGATGACACTTGCGGATGGGTTGGCAATGCGATATCAACAGAAAGAAGTCTGGCCAGGCCAGGCCATATCCTTCTTATATCACTCCCAACCTATCACAATGTGGCAATGTGGGGGGGGGGGGGGGGGGGGGGGAGGGGGCACTGTCAAAACAAGGACCATCTTTTTCAGTTCTTTTTGCCATCGAAACCACAAACAAGCGAATTAGCTGGTTTCCCAAGGTACCTGCCGTTGACAGGCGCCGGGACTGCGCTGGAACTGCGACAGGAAGAGGGACTGGGACTGGGAGTGGGAGTGGGATGGGAAGTTGGAGTTGGAACTGGAGCTGGAGCTGGGATTGTCAAAAGCAAGGCAAAAGTGGAACCAAGCCCCCAATCCAATTGGCGGCTCGGGGCAGTGGCTGCCGTCAAGGCGGGGAAGCGGCATCTTCAAACATGCAAGTTGGCGGCAATTGAAAACTCATTGACAGTTGACAATGGAAAAAATAATAGAAAAGGAAAATGCCAGCAAGTGGTTGGTGGAGGAGGGGCGGGAGGAGTGTCGAGGAGCCAAAACTCAATTGCAGTTACATTTCAATGTGTATACCCTGTACCCGGTGGAATGCCAGGTCATACCACTATAGAGCTGGAAAATGTGGAAAGCCCTAGGGACTGAACCTCTCTCTCTTTGGGAAACTAAACGTTCGATTTTGTAACTATTTCTTCCAAGAAGAAGGTATCTAGAAGAGCCAATGAGAGGCTTTCTCCTAAGAAATACTAAACTGGCAGCATAGTCCAGAGTAATCTATAATCGGTAAGGGGTGGCCCACTGTTCGAGCCTTCTTCGAGCCGGTTTTCGCCTCTTTTATCCAGAACTTTGTTTTCCAGCTTGTCGTTGACAGGCAGCGTTTGTTCGGTTAGTGGTTAGCTCTCGGTCTCCTTCCGCCCGCCCACACCCCTAGCCCCCCACTGTTTCTGTTGTTATTCATTCAGTTGTTCGGGCGGCACTCGTACTGGCATGCTGAGACGTTTTCTATTTGAAATTGTCAGCGGCAATTGATATGCATTGCTGCAGCTGAATGTCTCTTTGTTTTGTCTGCCGATTGCGGTTGGTTGCTGCTCCAGGAAATTGATTTCCACAATCATGGAGCGTCACAGCAGAGTCCTGCATGTATTGCCGCCGCAAATGAAGCGAGCAATTAAAACAACAACAACGATCATCGGTGCGGCCTGTGCAATAGCTGTAGCTGGGCCGGGGACGGGGGCTGAAGGGGAAGCTACCAATAAATTGCTGCACACTTGAACGCGCGCGCCTGCAAGTATGCAACGGAAAATGCATTTAATTTTCGGCGAGCTTTGAGATGGAAGGAATTTCTCCTTGTGATTTGATATTTAATGCACGTACTCAATGAAGAAATTCCAACAGCAGCGCATTAGTAGACAAGAAGCTTCAGCTGTTGGCAGAAGCCAACGGACAGACAGAGCGGACACGGACGGACACGGAACACGGGCGGAGGGCGGAGGGCGGAGGGCAGGACGGGGGTAGGTAGCGACGCCTGCCAATTGCTTTTCAACATATTTGATGCGACGACGACTTTCGACATTTTGCAACTTGGCCACGTACAGAAATCGAAAAAAAGAAGATGGGAAAAAAAGCAGGAAACGGTAAAGGCGAAAAATGGCGACTATAAGATATCCTCTGCCCGAGAACTATCTAGCCACACAATTAATCCCTCTAACGATGATTCGAAAAAGATATATGTGGCATTTGGGAATTAAAGGAAGTTTCCGAACCATGTCTCGGAGTTTCATATATTTGAACGGCAAAGAAGGTTATTCCAATTATTTATAGTCTCCCAAACCCAGGGAGTTATGCAAATAGATAGACCAGCCATTCCATTGTGAAGCAAATTTTAATTCCAAATATAGAAAAATTATATATTTACGATCAAACGAATACACTTCACATGTAAGGGGTAGCAGATAACCCTAACAGCAAAGTGCAAAACCAACAACGATCTACTAACAGCCACTGCAGCAACAACAACAACAGCTGCGACTTTGGTTAAGCATACAAACTGTATATAACGTATACGCCCTGTACACACACACACTAGTATCTACGGAGCAGACAAGGGAAGAGGCAAGAGGCCAGAGGCAGGAGTGGGGCGGAGTGATGCGAAGTGAAGCATACGCCATGTTGACCCAACAACAAACATAAAATGTAATCGCAGCTAATAAGAAAACTAAGCAGATCCTGGCTGGTCACGATTTACGCTCGTTTCGCATTCGATTTGCGATGCGCCATTGGCAGAGCCACACGATGCACCACTGTCCACACGGTGCACAGTGGGATCGTTGGGATCGTCAGCACATAAGTTCGAGTTGGAAATAATCATTTCAACTTGTGAGTTATTTTATTGCAATTTATTATCCATTTATAACTTGCACCCACTTTAAACCTTGCTGAGTATATTCTAATCAGTCTGAAGCCGCTTGAGGGTGCAATAGATATAAGCGTTTAGCAATTTCGACCCACTGTGCCAGCTTCTGGCCCTGCACTGCCATGTCAATGGACACTTAATGGCGTTCCCCATTATGCGCCGCATCAAATGTGCCAAATACGCTTCGCTGGCAATAAATGCTGCATGGCGAGGTTTCCTTTCGATGCAAGTCTTGGGCTGCCGTCTTCGTCTCCATCTCCATCTCCATCTCCGTCTCCGTCTCGTTCGGGGGCCTCAGCTGGTCCTGGTCCTCGTCGTGGTCGTGGTCGCCGTCTTCGTTCCGGCCACGATTTGCAATTTTGTGTGCATCAGCCTTGCCACTGCGTCGCTCGTAATTTTTCGTGAATTTCTTCACGTACTTGCATTCCATCTTCATCGTCCCTCGTCCGTAGTCCTTCATCCTCCTATATCTTCTGCTCCTGTCGCTCCTATATCTCCTGTCTGCTGGCCAGCACTGGGCCCCGGCTGCACTGGATTGTAATGGCATAACCTTTGAATAAAATTAGCATTATCAGAGCTCCATTTGGCGGCCATTCCGCTTCGGTTCCTTGCAGGTGCCTGTGTCTGTTTCTGTGCCTGTGTCTGTCTATGTGTGTGTGTGTTTCTGTATTGGTGCGTCGGGGGATCAATAAATATGCTCAATGACTTTTTGAGCGCCACATGATGCCGTGTGGCCATTAACATTAAAGCTAAAGCTGTTAGCGGCCATGTGAAGGTCAATGGGATCTGGTCTCTCTGCATATTTTCTACGGAAAAAAAGAACAGCCCAATCATAAATTCGAAACACTTTTCAACTCCTTTCGAAGCCCCTAAAATTGCGAGTCTCTATTTGTTTCGATCTACCCCTGAAAGTGTGAACACACACACACACACACAAACTGCCATCAATTACCAATTTCCATGCAAACTCATGTTCCCTGAAAAACTAATTGGTGGAAAATTAAGTTTTTGCACAGAAATGTTGCGCAAATTGAAATGCAATCGAGGCAAAGCGGATTACTGAAAAACTTTTATGATTGAATTCTGCTGCTGGGTGCCCGTTCCCCCCCGTTCCCCGTTCCCCAGCCCCTAACCCACCCCGATTCTCTCACCGATTGCTGCTCGATTCAGTAGCTCTGGCAAAAAGCGCATTGAGACCTTAATTCGGAGAGCAGCCTACTCTGCCCTTGTATGTGTGTGCATGTGTGTGTGTGTGTGTGAGCACCATATGCGATTGGCAGAGCTTATGTCTGTCTGTCCGCACATTGTGTGCTTGCCAAAAAAGAAAAAAAATAGAAGAGACGAGAGAGAGAGAGCCAAAAAAATGTGACCCAACCTCCACGCGGCGTTACAACGATTTATATTTTGCTACTTTCGCTATAAAAAATAAATATGCAATAAAACAAAACGACAACGGGCCCCGACATATGCATTATTGTCCTGCCGCCACTCGCTCACTCCATGGGAATATTTTCTAGAAAACGAAGACATAAACTTTCAGAATATATGGCGCATTTGGCAGGAGCGAAGGCAGGCCCAAGTCTTCGAGTCGGAGACCGAAAGCAAGACAATGGCATTCCTAAATGCCAGTAGCAGCCCGTAGCAGTAGCAGAGTGCAGATCAGGAGGATATGGTGGCAGGCAGTCGCAGAAACGAGCGGAACAACAGGGCGTATACGTATACGTATTGTTGTCCTAAATTGCGCTCTCAGCTGGCGCACGACTTGACTGCATCTTCCTTGCCATTTGGCATGCACCAGAAGACCTCGCCCAAGAGGAAGACAGCGCTGGGCGAAGCAGGGCGAAGGGTTTGATGGGAAGGCCACTTTATGAAGCGCGCATATGTTGCACCCCTTTCAGCAAGCAGCCTGGCAATGGGGATGGGGGTGGGGATGGAGTGGTGTGGTGCGGTGTGGGCATCTCGTATAATAAAAATGAAGGACTCTTTGCCCGTGTATTCCCCAGGCAAATCACTGCAGTCGCCGTCTGAGGCGAAGGCTATAAAGCAAATCGTTTGACATTTGTTTTGATTTTCCATGATTGTTAAAAATATCTGTAGCCAAGAGGGAAAGCCGACATCAGGCCATTGGGATACACAAAAGATATGTACATATGGGATCCTGATGGGGAAAGAGATTAGCTGTCTACTGTCTGATAAGATTCCTCATGGAAAGTCCTTTCCATATGAAACTCGTCTTGGTAATTGGTTGACTTAACTGTTTGCCTCAAACCAGCTGCTGAACACCATTCCACAGCATTTTGCCCTCACAAACTGTCCACTTAACTTGCAGCCCTTATCCATTCCAATAGCTTTCACCACTAGCTCCTTTAGGCACTTGAAATTCAATAATAATAATCCACCCCCGCCGAAAGCCTTTCAACACTCGCTTTTCTCTGTGGAAACTTGTAATTACATTTATCATACGAGAACGAGTCTATGCACGAGAACTGACCTGTCTGACCCTTTTAAGCAACTCATTTCGAACTGGGGAAAGTTCCTTATCATAATTTAGAAGACAATTAGCCAGACACTGCCCTTCCTTCAAGGATTCTCTGGACCTTCTGCGCCCGCTCCCTCTCCACTGCAGTATCGATGGCGGAAAACTTGGTCTGCTCTGCGGAGACGCTGCCAGAGCTACTTAAAGTTTACAGCCGCAAGGGCCAAAACAATGCCAGACAATAATTAGCCAAATTTATTGTAATTAGCCGCCCACGCACGGCACCCAGCATCCAGCATCCAGCATCCGGCATCCACTCCGCATCACACATTCGCATATGTGACCAGAGTCGAAGTAATTATTATCATTACAGAGGGATCCATGTTGGGCGAACCTTCGTCGGGGGTTCGTGTGTTCCTTGTGCCGGCCAAGAGCGTGTCACATGTGTGCGTAGCGAGCCGAGAACGCATTTAATTGCACAAAGCCTCTTTGCACTTAGAGAGTTTTTAAATAATTTAGTTGTGTCGTTAGCGAAAAGCTGTCCAGGAGCTGCCACTCCTTCCTCCTTTGCTGTCAAAGACATGCATGTGGCAAGAAAAGCCACGGCAGGGCGGTGCTATGCTGTGCAGTGGCACACGGAAAGGACCGGGCGGTGGGACAGGACGTAATGCAGTCGAGTCACGTCACACAGCATGTCGCTAATTTTTCTACCTTTTTTTCTCTCATTCCTTCTTTCGGGCACAAAGTTTCTTTCACTGCAATGCGCTGGAAAAAATGTAGCTTCCCTTTTGTTTTTTCCTTCGGGCGGAGAGGGGTAAGGGTACGGGGTATGCAAAGGGGGGAGAGCTGCAGATTCGGGGCAAGGAAAGGAAGGAAGGAGCTGTTAATTTCTGTTAATACTGAGCCTGTAGCCGAACCCATTTTGAAAGCCTTTCGAATGACCGTTTGAACGCGGTTTTTCTAGGACATCCCCCAGTCGAGCAGTCTGTCCTCTCACTCCCTTGATTCATGCTTAAAATTCGCTTTGTGCGCTTAAATTCGTAAGAAGGCTTTTGTCAAAGTGGTGTACAGTCGTCACACTTTCCACAGCACACATGCCCGCCCACTGCCGCCTCCCTCCGCGTACGAGCATAACGGGAATGACTAAGAAGTGCAGAATACCGCACGGCGCACGTTTCCTTTCTGTAAACTTTATTATTTCGTGATAAAGTAAATAAACTTAGCCCCGATCTCTGGCTCTGGCTCGGGCTCCAGCTCGGGCTGTGCCTCTGCTTCTGCTTCGGCTTCAATGGAGAGGGGAAGAGTGGACTGGTGGCACCTTTCACATTGTTTGCCATTTGCGGTGGACGGCGGCAACGAGGCGGTTCTGTCAGCCTCGACAGCCAGTCCAAATTGAAATTGGACGTTAGACGTTTCCACACACAGACACAGACTCAGACACAGACTCAGAGAGCCACAGAAACATACTCGTACATAAAAATGGCAGCTTCTGTCGTCGCCGCGGCTGCTGACAACTTCCACAACATCCACAGAACACACATATATGCACACACTCACACACAGACAACTGCCGAGGCACACACTCATTGTGAATGACAACGCCCCTGGTACGTGATTTCATTTCCGCTTCTGCCTTTTGTGCACTGCTCGTAACTTGACTCTTCTTCCCCCCATCCCCTCTCTCCCCACCCTCTGCTGGCACTTCCCTTCCCTTGCTTACCCTCTTCGACACTGTTGCCGCTGCCTGTTCTTTTTGAAGGAGCTGGGCACCCCGTGTCCTGGCACCCCGAAATTAATATGCCAGTGCATAAAAAGACAAAGCTGCGACTAAATGTGACTAACTGTAAGTGGGCTATGGGCCATCCATGGGAGTACTCTGTAAATCTGGCTCTGTTTGCCGGGAATGCGTGCCTGTGCCGCCCCAGGAGAGGGGAGAGCCAGCCACGCTCTTGGCTGGTTGGCCGGCCAGCTAGGTTGCCATGGCTCCGCCCAGTAGCGAGGGGAGATTCGAGACTTTAGGGCAGGCTATGGGACCTATTCGGTTGGTAACCGTTAGAGCTACAGTGCCAACGATTTCTCAATCCGAATCAGTAATGAATCATAGCCACAAAAGATTTATTTAATTTTAAAAATATTCAAATGAATTCAAAAACTCTGTGAAATATTTATAGGAGAATTAATCACAATGTCCAAGCCCCCAAAGAACACCCATTAGACCTACATGGATGCGTGAAGATGCGTTTCTTCCGACAGCCAAAGGTTAAATTGATTAACAGAACTCGCTAGACCTCTGCAGAGATGGTAAAACTAGTTTCACACAAACTACCACGAAACGTGATAGCATTCAACAATGTAAATTTAATTAATGAATAATGGGATACTGAGCATTTACGTTGCTATTTATCACGAGCATCATAATTACGGGAAAGAAGTTGAACTAACGAGAAAAAACCCCCGAAATGTGGCTGAGTAGAGACGCCTCCGCGAAAAGATTTCAAAGTCAAGGCCGAAAAGATGAGATTAAAACCAGTTATGATAGTTTCGACAGCCATAAGCCGACCTGCCTGCTTAGTGTAAGCTTTACCCTGAAGACAATGGTTTAATTGGGATGCGTCTAATCATATCTGATCATGATGGTAATACCGACCCTAGTAACGACAATAACGGAAGCCATTTGCCATGCAAATGTCCAAGAAAAGAGCAAACACAAGCCTGGGATCTGTGCATGTCCAACACGATCGGCATTTACATACATGAAAGATCAACAAATGCAGAAAAAAGTTGACCACACACTGAATAAACTTAAACAAAAATGAATAAATAGCAGCAAATTAGCCAACAAGTTTTTTTTCAATGTTTGACTTCGTTTGGGCCATGAATTTGGTTATTAACTTGTTTGCACTTGAGGCCAACAACGCCCCAGTGAGCAAATGAATCATGAGTAGTTGAGAAAAGTGTCCATCGCAATAGTACGACACGTGTGGACGATAACAAATTAAATTCGCAGCTAAGAAATCGACCGACAGTAGCCGACAGGGAGAGAACGATCAAAGCATCTGCGATAAATCACAGTCTGTATATAAAGTATGCTGAAAGGAAGAGATTAATGGCGGCAAGAACCCATATGATGGGGAAATAATTTATACCCCGGTAGAGCAGTTCAAATTTATAATTATAAACGAAATTGTATATGGCAGTTGGTCTTCTAAGGTCTGAGCAATCATCCCATATTGAGGTGTGGATGAAATAATTACTGTCTTTCATTGTTTCAGTATTTCGTTATGTTTTTGAGAAACAGCATCATTTATTTATGGACACGTTATACCATATAAATAGCAAACCTTGAAATAGTCAAGCGAATCAATTTTTTCAGGTTCAGACGTCAGAGCCAGACCCATTTCTACGACCATAGTCATAAGGAACTGGTTTTGGCCAAACTAATTGATAGCCAAGGGTTCGTTAGATCACAGAAGTATGGGGTCTCGTTCTGCGCGGATTACAGTGCGGCATTGATTACCATAAATTGGAATAAATTAGCCAATATCGTAGGCGCCAAGAAAGACAAAACCGTCTGCAAGACCAACCATGGGGGAAGTCAAAAAAGTCGAACAATTGGTGATTATTTTAATGTAGAACAACGGCTTCTAAGCTCTGACTATAAAATAGTCGTTAAAGACTAAGTTTTGAGAATCTGCATTCCTTTATAAGCATCTATTGCAGATTTCCGGCTACACCTGACGACGCATGTGCCAAAATGTATCTGTATCTGTATTCATCTGCTCAGAATTCGCCAATAAACTATGCAGTTAGCACTCGATCTCATGTATCAGACTAATGCCTTCTTATAGACACTTTGGATGTCCCCGGCCAACCAGACCGAGCAGCCATCGATCTTCCTATCGGCGGGCAGTCTCATTCCACAGCAGCACCCCATATGCAGACGTGAGCCAATAAACCAATTAAACACGAACATAACGAACGCTACTTTATTCACTTCGATGGCACGGCCCCCAAAGACAAACCAGAAACTAAGTAGACGCGTATCTCCAGCCAGCATCCACATTGAATATTCAGATGTTTTTGGCCTGCCAGCCGCCGACGATCTTCAGGTTTTGGCCCGAAGAACCCGTGCTCCGAGATCGGATCTGCCGATTGTATAAATAATTTGCATCGCCCTCCAGTCAGACAGAAGCGACTCAAAGCTTGTGTAGTAGACATCATGGTAAGCAGTCCAGCCGACGTAGCGACCGTCAAGGACCCTAAGGATTATCTCTAACGCTCCCCCCCATCTTTCTGCAGAAATTCCTGGCTGTTTTCTTTGCCGTCGTGGCCTGCGCCTATGGCGATGTCTCCCATCTGGGCTACGACTACTCTCCCCCGGCGCCAGTGGCTCCCGTGGAGGTGTACCAGCCCGCTCCTGTCTACCAGCCCGCTCCTGTCTACCAGCCCGCTCCTGCACCAGTCGAGATCGCGGCTCCCGTTGAGATCCCAGCTCCTGCTCCAGTCAACACCTACATTCCCCCTGCAGCACCAGCACCAGTTGAGATCCAAGCTCCAGCTCCAGTCTACCACCAAGCACCAGCTCCCATCCGCGTCTCAGCACCAGTTGCGGTCCAAGCGCCCGCTCCAGTGCAGACCTACATTCCTCCCGCACCAATCTCGATCCCAGCTCCAGCTCCAGTCTACCATTCCGCCCCAGCACCAGCTCCAGTCTACCATTCGGCTCCAGCACCTGCTCCAGTCTACCATTCTGCTCCAGCACCAGCTCCAGTCTACCATCCCGCCCCAGCACCAGCTCCAGTCTTCCATTCCGCTCCAGCACCAGCTCCAGTCAACACCTACATTCCCCCTGCAGCACCAGCTCCAGTTGCGATCCAAGCTCCAGCTCCAGTCTTCCATTCCGCCCCAGCACCAGCTCCAGTCTACCACTCCGCTCCAGCACCTGCTCCAGTCTACCAGCCCACTAGCCAGCAGGTTCTCGAGGAGATCGAGCCCGTGTCTGCCGATGGCTACCGCTACAAGACCGTGCGTCGTCGCGTCTACCGTCACCGCTTCTAAGTGCTAGGTGGCAGCCCCCAGCCAAAGCCAAAGCGAATCGAATCGAATCGAACTGCTTCCTAACCTAACGAACCCCCAGAGGGTTGCAATAAAAAATTCCTCCATCAACTTGTTAAACAAAAAGAAACGAATCTTCAAATTGTTTTCCAATCATTGCAAATCACATGAGAAACAAAAAAGTTTCTCCTGTGGCCAGGGATGCGGATGCGGATGGGGCAGAACAGAACTGCAAGCTCTTAAAGTCCTGGACAGGCTCTGGCCGTTTGATTCGCAAATTTATGAAACCGAACGAGCTGGCAGGACTCGGGAAATCAACTTGCCATCAGACAGATAGCAGTGGGGGCCAGGGATAATAAGGAGTTGCAAGCAAGTTGTGGCAGCCTCCCCAAGGAATCGTCCATCCTACTGCCATGCTACTCGATGCCATCCATACTCGTACCATGGACTCCACTAGAGTCGCCTTCACTCCACTCCACTCCACTCCGCTCCACTCCACTCCTCTCCACATTTATCACGAATTTTATGGCCTGGAATGAGCTTTGATGATGTGGAAATTTTTTCTCGTTAGATTCAAAGTTTCAAGGAAGCCACCCACAATCGATGGTAGAGAAGGCGAAGACGGAGGAGATGACGGAACTGGAGACATAGATGGAGTCGAGTGGATTGGCCTCATCAGAGCGGTGACCACTTGTGGCTGCTAACAAGGACCGGGGCCAAGAACAAGGACATCGACAGGCGATAGACGATAGACGATGGAGGAAATTAACAAGGAAATGCAACGACAAACGTCCACAGACCACACCACTCTCCGCCAATTCGATTACGAAAATGTCTGACTCCGGCAGAACCAAGTGGGAGTTGAGCTGCTCCTACGCCGCACAGTGGCCCGATTGCTAAAAACACGTTGCGAAATTAATAACTACTTTATTATTATTTGTTTATAATCTGAAAAGATCTAACATTTTTTAGATGCTACATTTATCAGGTTACGCCCACCAATAGGGGCCAAACTCATCTGCACTGAACCACAGGGGAAGCTGCAGGGAAACGTAAGATACTTCGTCATGGACAAGATATAATCGAGTCTTAATTGGTCCTTATTGGGGAATTATCGGAGGAAGCGCTTGAGTCGAAAAACAAGGACTACAAGAGACTTAAATAGATACACGAACATCTGCACGTTTTCTCGAAGTCCACAAAACGAAGAGTTGTTCAATATTAATTAAATATTTTCAATATTATATAATAGGGCAAGTTATTAATGTTTTTAGCAAACGAGCCACACGCCGTCTGCCTGTCTAGATGCCAGGACAGCCGCAAAGCCACATATTACACTGGCCACGGCGCATACTAATTAAAAAACACGCAGCCAAAGCAAACAACGAGGCTCCTAAAATGACGAGTAATTGCGCAATTAAAACGAAATAATTTTTCCACTGCCTATTCCGGACCGTGACCACAAAGGATCGGTTGTCCCTGGCCCTGGCTTATATTGTTAATTGCATTTTGGTCAAATATTGGCAGCTCAATTAAATGAATTAAAATACATTTTTGCTTTGATGCGGATGTTTCCGCAATGCAAATATAAATATATATGTATATATAAAGTACATACGTACAGCGAGCAAATTATTTGACAGGCAATTACAATTTTTAGACGATCCAGCCCAGACCGCACGCCCATCGAATGGGATTAGTTGTTGCGAATTAGTTAATGAATTTTTTCCCAATGTTACAGGAACACTCTTATTATCTGTAGCACTAACCATACCATCATAACCATACTGAAAGTGTCGCAAACGAGATTTCAATATACGACCCCAGGGTCCTCGGCTCTGGTGCCGCAACGTTCGGCTCATGACGCGGCGCGAGCCGAACTTTGGGTTTCTGGGCTCTCATACCCTCTACCTTAGCATTTTTAGAGTAGAGTTTTGGTGTCTTTAGCCAAAAAATATACATCTTTCCATTAGAATATGTAATAGAATGTAATAGAATATGTATTCAGTTACTTTCTATCGTTACTCGATACTCTCCCTGTGCTCTCGCTTTACTACTATATTTCCGATTCAACAATCCACTCTCATCCTGTCATTCGCCTAATCCCAATCAGCGATTAGTGGGAACTGCAATATGGTCTGCATTGGCCAATTATCAGCCTCATTGCACTCTCTGCTCTGCCAGGCAGAAGAGTGGGCGATTAAATAAAAAAAGAGCACCCAATAAGGTTCGGCTGGGCCCGAACAATTGACAGTTGGTTGCATTTCCCACCGCACTTAATTAGCAGTTAATGACGCCTGATTAACACGCATTATGACTCCGACCAGCTCAGCCCCAGCCCCAAACCCCAACCCAATCGAACGAAGCCAGCGGCCCACCTGTCGGATGTGTAATCGATGCTTTAGGCGCTCGGATTACAAAATAATCACGAGGCAGACACACCGGCAGCCGGCCTAAAAGTATGCAGAAGGAAACGACCAGCCGGAAAAAGTGAAATTGCTGTGGCGAAAAAAAATACAACGTATGGGGGGAGCGGCTGCTGTGCTGGCTCTCAAGATATTATTCGACTAAGCGATACCCTGGCTGCTACACGGCTGGGGTTGATATCTACCAATTTCCCTGCTGCCTGTTTTCGGATTTGTTTTAAATGTCGCACAGATGGCAGAAAAATATACCTACATATTTCTACAGACCACAGTCTCAACTGAATCGTACCCTCTGGCTGGGCTTACTCAATAAATCGGATGTAAAAACTTATGGGTGCCGTCGCCCCAGACACAGGAATCCACCATGGCATGGCCCTTCGGCGGCAGGCTTACGGCTTTAAAGCGACAATGCGAAATCGAACAGGCAGCAGAACATCGTCCGCAGCAGGATTGGGGAGGCCTGCACATGGATATGGGGCATGGATCGGTGGAAAATTGACAGTATCAACGTAATTATATCGCCAGTTGGAAACCAAAAACAAAAAAAAAAGCCAAAAAAGGGAAAAAAGTAAACCCAAACAGGCAGCAAACGTGGAGGGGTGGCAGGGGCAGCCTCTGAAATATGCAAACGTTGACTGCCTTCATTTATTTTTACTGTTACTGCATATTGGGGGACGTCGAACGCCACACCAAGAGGCAGAGTGAGAGAGAGGCGAGAGACGAGAGAGAGTACGAGTATGACAGAGAGGGAGAACGAGCAAGAGGCGCGAAAATAATCGTTATCCTGGACAGGTGGGTCCGGGCCGACGCGTCGTCGTCGCTGGATGCCAGCAGTTGCACTTCATTTGCAGCATTAATTTGTCGCCCGTTGATTTATCTGGCGAAATGCATATACATACACTCGGATATACATACATACACCGATGCTGCGAATGAATTTATGAGCAGGGGCGAACGTGCAGGCCCATCGAACGTCGAAAAATGTCGAAAATCGATTGTTAAGCGTTTGTCAGCCACAGCTCGAAGTTGGTCATGTCAAAGCACTCTCCGCCATGGGACGCGCCTCGACCCGACCCAAACAATCGAACAATGCTCCGGCTGTGGCTGTGGCTGTAGCTGTAGCTGTTGCCCGGGGTAGTTGAATGCATTTTGAATATTTATTAAATCACTTTTTGCACCAATAATGCAAAATAGTTATGCAAATGGAACGGTGCGACGTCGACTCTGAATGCGAAATGGATCCGATCGGAGCGTGTCCACAAAACATGAAAAAATATCACTTCAATTCGACTGGACATAGATACAGACACACACACACACACAGAGACAGAGGTGGAGTTGAAGATGGAGCGCTCTAAGCCTTGGCTGGAGGTCGCTGAACCTGAGTTAATCTCTGCTGATCAGAGAGGCGCTAGGGTACTAGTTGGTGAAAGGAGTCTGATAAGAAGAAATAAACTAGTTCCTCAGCTTATATATAGCTATATACTGCTGAACGCGTAGTTCCTAAGTTGCTCTCACAAATTAAAGTCTTGGCCACGATTTCCAACTAAATTCAAGCCATTTCCGTCAGACTGTACAATATGGAAATGGGGAATATATAGTATGTCCTTGTTGTGGCATGCAGTGGCAGTTTCCACGACACGACCGTTATTTCTATTCGCTTCAATTTTCATTCTGTCCCCCGGATCTGCTCGGATGCATGTCAACTATTAACAGCCAAACAACTAAATTACGTATACGCAGCGTTGCATGACCAAAATGGCTTTGCGGCTCCACATGGCTGTGTTGTATGTGTGTGTGTGTATGTATGTTTGTTTGTTCACAATACATTTGCAGTTTCAGTTTATTGGCGCTACGAAAATAATGGAATTGTCAAAATAAAAGGGGTTAAGTGCTTGTTTGCATAGCTTTTTGACATTTTCCGCCCCATCCCAAGCGTTGCTTTTTTTTTCTTTGTTTTTTGTTATGGTTTCTGCTTTTATTTTCTGCTCTTGCGAAAACAGAAATTCAACAGAAATTAAATCAGAGAAAGACGAGCGACGCCCAAGTGTCTCCAGTTGATTTCTGCGTTGGGCAGCAGCCAGGCACCCCAAAAAGTTGCACCATTAGCCAATTGTGTAATTAAAAGAGCGAAAACGAACAGCGCAAGTGTTGTCCTTCACATGCACTGCATGGGGAGAGGGAGAGGGAAAGGGCACCCACTCCAAGCACTACCCCTCCCTGGCTCCATCTCCGTCTCTCTGCCTGCAGCTCTCTCTCGCTCTCTGGCTCTCTCACTCTTCTCGTCCGTC
Source organism: Drosophila helvetica (assembly GCA_963969585.1). Lineage (NCBI taxonomy): Eukaryota > Metazoa > Arthropoda > Insecta > Diptera > Drosophilidae > Drosophila > Drosophila helvetica. The sequence continues at coordinate 18,941,936 of OZ018404.1, read as the reverse complement.
TGGCTAATTTGTTTTCCGCGTCGTGACACATGGCGTCCGTCTAGCTGGCGACACGTTCAACTTTTGACCCGATCGGAACGAGTGGCTCGTCCCCCACACCTCTGACTGGGCTCCCATATATAATTAAGCAATAGGCCGCAGTCTCGGCCACCTTATCACGGCTAATCAAGCAGATTAATGACAGCCGCTGGGACTTGCCATTCCGTAGGCTGTGGGCTGTAGGCTGTAGGCTGTTGTGCCAAAAGCTAAAAGTGGCTTCAAGTCGACCAGTTTTCGGTTTGTTTTCGATTTGTGTTTATTTTCGCTTCATTTTTGGTAGTTCAATTCGATACACTAAGGCATAAATGTTTTATGCAAATGATATTTTAATTAAAGCAATGACAAAACCAACAAGTACAAAGAGCGCTGGGCCCGCTTGGGTCTTGGTTGGGTCTCAGAGACTTTGGTAGACGCTATAAGAGAAATAGAGCCCTGAGTTGGTTAGATGAGTTCGGGGCTTCGGTGCAACCCATCACGGATCGGGTAGGGTACCGGGCTACCTCTCTCGACCATTGTTGTGGCTTATTGTAGTGTTGGCTCGTTAAATTCTGGTTTCTGGCATATTAAGAGACCATGCGATCCGCACTTCTTCAGTCGTACTATCTTCACGTCTGCCAGTCGCCTCTGCACCACGCCCAGTCCCCATATAAATAGAGCCCCATCGGCCCGTCAGAGGCATACTAGTAACGCCACTGTTCCAAGTAACACCCCTCAAAATGGTGAGTAGAGTGGAGGATGTCCAGGCCAAAGTGGAATCGACCGTAACTTCTGTGCTTTTTCCATGCAGAAACTGCTCGCTGTTGTCCTCGCCGTCCTGGCCGTTGCCCACGCCGATGTCTCCCATCTGTCCGGCTACAACTACGCCCCCGTGAGCATCCCAGCACCAGCACCAGCGCCAGCCCCAGCCCCAGTTAAGGTTGCCCCCGCTCCGGTCAACCAGTACATCCCCCCCGCACCACCAGCCCCCGTCCAGGTCGAGACGCCAGCCCCCGTGTCCGTGCCTGCTCCCGTCAACCAATACATCCCCCCCGCACCACCAGCACCCGTCCAGGTCGAGACGCCAGCCCCCGTGTCCGTGCCCGCTCCCGTCAACCAATACATCCCCCCTGCACCCGTCAAGGCTGCCCCCATTCCCGTGGCCGCGCCAGCCCCAGTTCTGGCTCCCCAGCCCGTTCTCGAGGAGATCGAGCCCATTGCCAATGATGGCTACCGCTACAAGACTGTCCGTCGTCGTGTGATCCGTCGTCGTTACTAGAGTGGAGTTCCACCAATCCCACGCCGATTCCACCAGGAGCGAAAGAATTTAATGAATAAAATAAAAGAATTTACGATATAAAAGATGTTACGTTTTTGCGATTCGCATTCAGGATCGAGAAATGGAGACAGAGAGACAGAGAGGAAGGCCTTATTTCCGATAGGATTTAGGTTCCGCTCCGAAGAAACTGTGAGCCCCGGCTGACTGTTTCCCACGTAATGTGCCCATTCGTTGCACCATGATTGTTGTACTGGCAGGGTACTGGGGGGATATGTTAACAGATGGATGTTTCGGGGACTTCCTAAAGATGTCTGCTGCAAAAGTACACTGGAATTATGGAGTTCGAATGAAGGGAAAGGCCCCTGATAATAATAGAAAAAAAATATATAAATAATAAATAGAAATAATAGAAATCCTGGTTTTAATATGGTTCTATTAAGTATGAATATCGTTTGATGATTAAAGCTGTACGAGAATTATCTCATGTTGGTACCTGTATAGGTAGAATATGAATATGTGGAGGATGCAATCACCTATATTCGTCATTTTGGTAAGGCCTATTCAATATTACAAGGTGCTTCAATAAAGACAATTAAACCGATACGTACATAGTTTAGTAATGTAATAATATGGTTATATGTTCCTTAAACAAGGTTCTTAGATAACAGATGACCTTGCATCACAAAGGAACACTGACTACATCCTGGCTATGGCCAGGAATAACATTCTGTTTCTAGCTCTCGAATATCTTGAAACAAAATCAATATTCAGCAGACAGAATAAACTGATTTACAAGCCAGATGGTCCGCAAAGCTAGTCTAAGCTGGTCTGGGCAATTAATTAGGCCCCAAGACGCAGCCAAGATCAGCATAATTTAATCCGAGCAAATTGAAATTAATTTTTGGCATAGACGCGACGCCATAGGCTCTGCCCGAGAGGTGGCTTAAAGTTGGCGATTTTCAGAGCGCGCGGGGAAGCAGAGACACGAATAAGGCACAAAGACAAAGCAGAGACCAAAAGATACGGCTAATAGTGCGTGTGACCCGCGAACATTAATCAATTTGATAAGATGGAAAACAAAACAAAACGAAAATAAAACAAAAAACAGAAACAAAATAAAACCATTCTTCAGCATTCAAATGGAAATCATCTATGGGTTTGTTTGATCTAATTAAAGAAGCATTTTTATTTTTGTCTCTTTGGAATACGAGAAAAACGATTGGAGTTGGCCAAAGTCAAAGCAATTTCGGAATGCATTGTCTTAGACCGAAAACTGAAACTGAGACTGAGACTGAAACCGAAAACCCGTCAAACCGCCTTGGCATTGGCGGGTTGTAGTCGTTGTGGTCGTAGCAGTCGTAGTTTTGGGCTTATCTTCCGACTACGGATTTGACATGGCAGCTGAGGGCACCGAGAGCGACTGAGATGAAGTGGAAGACGAAGACGAAGACGAAGACGAAGACTACGACCAAGACCAAGACCCCCATGTATTGTGAGGGCATCGTGCAATTAATTTTGCTGCGGCTGACCCGAAACGGCCAAAACAATGAGCTATAAAAACCGGCAACACACTTGTGGTTCAGCAGCAGAATTCAACCTGTGATCCAAGCAGCAACAAGCCAAGTTCCCCTCGAAGATGGTAGGTCCCCAAGACACGGCAGGACAAGCCAGGATCCTCTCTACATCGACATTTGTATCCTCTTCTAGAAATTCCTGATCATTGCCGTCGCCTTTCTGGCCTGCGCCTACGCCGATGTCTCGGAGCTTGGAGCCTCTGGCTACGATTATCCTCAGCCAGCTCCTGTGAAGTCGTACATCCCTCCCCCACCACCACCACCACCGCCGGCACCCAAGAACACCTATATTCCTCCCCCGGCAGCCCCTGCCAAGGCCTACATCCCTCCCCCACCACCGCCGGCCCCCAAGAACACTTATATCCCCCCAGCAGCCCCCGTAGCCCCAGCACCGGCTCCCGTTGAGACCTACATTCCCCCTGCAGCCCCAGCACCCGCCTATATTCCCCCCGCAGCCCCAGCACCCGCCTACATTCCCCCTGCCCCCGTCCAGGCCGAGGAGCCCATCCAGGAGTACGAGCAGCCCGCCCAGGACGGATACCGCTACAAGACCGTGCGCCGTCGCGTCTTCCGCCACCGCAACTGAGGCCAAGAACCCCCCCAAATGTTAGATAATGTCATAGGCCACAGCAGAGGATCCTCTGCCGTGGAGTCTGTTAATGTTTTGTTTGAAGATGGAGTGTAAATAAATGATGGAAAGTAAGAAGAAAACTGTCTGTTTTGGGGGAAATGCTTGTACGTACTACGTATCAATCTATTGATTGAAAGGAGTAGGCGACGCTTGACACATTCTATATGGAAACATAGCAAACATGGCGTTCAGCTAGGGAACACACACTGACGGACCCGTCTCTAGGATGATCAGCAATCCCTCCCAAGCACATCCGATTAGCACAGTGCCAGTGGTAACCCAGTTGGCTATAGAGTGTCTGACAGAGGACAGAGGGGATGGCCGTCGCCAGAGGAGGACATGCGCCGACTGTGTTGAGTCCATGGGCCGCTGCATTCCGATGATCATCATAGGCAGCATCGTGGTCTACTCGTACTACGTGTATGTCTGGCACCTGTGCCTGCAGAACATGAAGGACTACTCGTACATCGTCTTGGGGGCAGTCCTCTTCTGGTATCACTTTCTGCTGCTGATGTTCCTCTGGGCCTACTCGAGGAGCATTTGGGCGAGGGTCATGCCCATTCCGGATGCGTGGCGCATACCCGACCCCGACTGGACACGTCTGCTGCTGGCCAACGGCCTCGAGGAGAGGAAGCGCATTCTGAACATCGTCGCTCGGAGATTGCCGATCACCATGTGCGATCAGAACGGTGCTGTGCGGTACTGCGTGCACTGCCGCATCATCAAGCCGGATCGGGCCCACCACTGCCGGACCTGCCAGCGCTGCATCCTCAAGATGGACCACCACTGCCCCTGGGTGAACAGCTGCGTGAACTTCCACAACTACAAGTTCTTCCTGCTGTTCCTGTTCTACTCCTCGCTCTACTGCCTGAACCTCCTGGTGACCCTGCTGCACGAGCTCCACCATGGCTGGGGATTCGACTTTGAGAACGTGGACACGAACTCGGTGATGACCATGGTCCCGATGGTCATTGCCATGGTGTTCACCGGCGCCACGCTGGTCATGCTGGTCTTCCACATGTACCTTGTGCTCGTGAACCGCACCACCATGGAGTCGGCTCACTCTCCCATATTCTGCATTGGTGGCAGCACCAGGAAGTCCTTCAACCTGGGCCGCTGCGCCAACCTGTGCGAGGTATTCGGCGACAGATGGTATCTGTGGCCGTTGCCCATCTACAGCAGCCTCGGCAACGGCCTCACCTTTCCCATACGCCTCGACCATCAGGATGGTGGCTATACAATAGTGTAAGCTGTTAGCTCTGCTGGTGTATAATGCCAAATAACGACAAATACGAGCTCCTATTAAAGCAAATACAATACAGGGGAAACTCCATCAACGTCTTAATTTACGATTCATTGGCAGCAAGTGCATCGGCCACTGCAATGCAGTCCCGCTGAGTGGCCGCCATCGATAAATCCTCCTCCACATGCTGCGCATTCCTTTGGGGCGCAATTTCCACACATTTCCACAACTTCGCAGTCGTTTATAAAACGCTTAACATTCGTGACATATTTCGCATTTGGCTGCGCGTCGGGCACAGAAATTTATAGACTTTATCCATTAGGAAAACAATTACGAGTGCAAACAATGGCCAGCGTCCACCATATCGGGCTCTGCACTGCTCTGCTCTGCGGGATGGGAGGGAATGGGAGGGGACGAAGGACTCCCTGGCCAGAGGCACAGCCATAAGCATTGAGCATATGTTGAGATTGTCGCGCTGCCAGTTCATTGTCCTGCCGGAGGAGCAAAAGCACTACCCAGAGTCGAGTCATGAGGAGAGAAAAAACTTTATATATTTTCTTATTATTCTGCCACAGAATATGCGGCGAGTGGACACGCGATGGGACGCCAGGGGGAGGTATCAGTGCTGGTGGCAGTGGCAGTGGCGTTGGCGTTGGCGACTTCTTGACTGCTGCAACACAAATCCAATTACCTTCAAAATAATAAACTTATGTACATACCAAAAAGGAAGGAATGCCATCCCTGTCCCTGTCCATGTCCCTGTCCCTGTCCCGATCCCAGGCCCAGGCCCAGGCCCCTGCACGCACATTTTGCCTTATCAACTGTTGATAGACTCCATGGGGAATTTTCCGTATGTCACGACAAAGAAGATGCTGGCAATGGGAGCTGTCTGGGTGTCGGGCGGCATTTTCTTTCGCAGTTCTGCTATTTTTTTTGTGTTCTTTTTTTCATCCTGCGAGAGACAGAGAGTAGAGAGTTGAGAGTAGAAAGGACTCTGCTGCACACCCGACCCCGCTGGCTGATTTCCACAGCTTGTTTGCAGCTCATTATTCGAATTTGGCCCGGTCCAGGTCCAGGTCCAGGTCCTGGTCCTGGTCCAGGTCCAGGGCGGGACATATACTTTTTGCCACTTGCATGTCATCAGCATAAAGTGAGTGCAAAATATGTGAACCCAACTCGATTCGAGGACTCCTCTGCCCTGCCCTGCCCCGCCCTGCTCTGCTCTCCCCCCGAGGAACAACGGAAATTCGCTTTAGAGCGCAGAGTCAACATCAATTGGCCAAATGACTTGTAAGGGTAAAGGGAGCAGTGGAGCGAGTGGAGGAGTGGGGGAGTGGGGAGTGGGGGTGTGCTCTGTGGTGTCCCAGCCAAGTTTATTGAATTCGCATATTTTCCCATTTCGCAATATGGGCAAACATTTTTCCATTTCGCCATCTTTTGTTTTCCGTGCCCCCACCCCGGCCGCTGTTTGATTTTGTAATCGAGGATTTGTTTGCTTTGGCCCCGGACCTCAATCGGCGGAGTCGCAGTTGGACAGCTCATTGAATGTTTCAGCAATTTTTGGCCAAGTCAAATTGGTCTAGTCGTCGGTTTGACCTTTTTACTGCCAGTCGGGATGGGGCTCGCCGGAATGCCTGTGTGGCCAGGACATGTGTTTGGCCTTGGGCGGTTTGTTTAGGATTTTCTCTGTCTGTGTGTGTGGTGATGGGAGAATGGGTTGAAGAGGGTTTGATGGCTGTGAAAAAAGCGCCCGAACGACGACTTTGACATTGGAAATTGAACTTGGCCGATGGGAACCTGTTGATAAAGGGAAACTGCCTGTTATCGGCAGGGACTATCCGCAAACCGTCACGTGTTTGGGGGATCTTGAGTGTTGCGAGTATTACCATAATAACATTAGAAGTATTAGCTAACTTTCCATATATTACACTCATAAACTTCACTTATTGTTACTTTATTTTCCTGTTCTATAGACTTTGATGTTTACCAAAGTAAATGCAAGACAACAAACATGTTTTTCAATTATGAATTTTCAATTTTACTATCAAAGTGTGGACTCTGGATGGCATTCGAGTCCGACACTCAAGTCAACAAACAATCTTAGGAAGAACCAACAATGAGGGTCTCAGGATCAGAGTCCCCTGGCGACTTAGGCGACTTAGGCGCGGTGGCGGAAGACGCGACGGCGCACGGTCTTGTAGCGGTATCCGTCCTGGGCGGGCTGCTCGATCTCCTCGATCACGGACTGCTCGTCCTGGACGGGTGCGGGTGGGATGTACTCGGGTGCTGGCGCTGCGGGGGGAATGTAGCTCTCAACGGGGGCAGGTGCTGGGGCTGCTGGCGGAATGTAGGTCTCCACTGGGGCGGGGGCGGGCAGCTCTGGCTGCTGGTAATCGTATCCGGACAGCTCCGAGACATCGGCGAAGGCGCAGGCCAGGAAGGCAACGGCAATGATCAGGAATTTCTGTGTGTAAGCCAGAGTATTAGAATACTTATAGGTGGGTACTATACAATATCCATTTGAATGGACCTACCATGATTGCTGGCTGTGTTTGTGCGACGATCAACGGAAGATGTGTGCTGTGGCATCGATGATCACCCGCGGCTTTTATACGGCCGATCTCTGCGCCAGCGGCAACGGAAGCACCATTAGCCATTATCCATTAGTCGAAGATGACTTTGAACTTGATCTGCGATCATTCTGTCACGACTTGATGGATGCCTCCGTGGCCGGACAAGACTCCCATGTGTTCGGTGCGGGGCGAACCGGTTGGCCCAGCATTTCAAATGCACAAACTGTGGATCGGTGGCTCGTGGCTCGTGGGCAGATCTGCACATGGAAAAATGGATGGAAAAATATGATCACGTTTCGGTCTGGCTTTTGTCTTCGAGTGGCCCATCGATTGGTCTCTAGAGGTCATCGCATGCGCTTCCACTTGGAGTTTGATTTTGAGTTTGGGTTTAAGTTTGGGTTTAAGTTTGGGTTTGTTTTGGCTTCGCAGCATTTGTATTTTGACATTTGGCTTTTGTCTTCTCGCCTCGAGTGGTGGTGGGGTGCAGCCCTTTAATTGATTTGCTTGTCGGGCACGGCCTTGGGCTCGGCCCCCGCGTGGGAGAGACATGGCTCTGACATGGCTCTGACATGGCTCTGACATGGCTCTGCTTGATTAAAACCAAATTTAATTTGCATTTCAGTTTCGGGGCTCTGGTTTGTGCCGTTTGTTTATTGCCGGTCCTAGCCCCAATTATAAGACTCGAGCGGGAACGGCAATTGCAGTTCTGGAGTTCTTCCGCTGGGGAAATCGACATCGGCCGGAAGGGGGAAAGGAAATGGCTGGCACAGTGGGAGGAATAATGAAGTCTTAGGGTATATTATATTTAAATTCTTATTTTTAAGTAGTTTATGCTTAAAGATTTCTAAAGAGTCATAGTATATTTGTTTTCGAATACCTTTCAAGGTTTTCCCTGCTATTTCCCCTCTTTCAGAAAATATATTTCCTTTGGCTACTGTTCCGCCTTCCTCCATTTCCCTTACTACTATTCCCATTTCGATCTGCCTGCTCTCCCCCAGCCATAGTTTCACTTCATTGCTGTCTTATTTTTATTTTCACAATTTTCATTTCGGTGCTCTGTTTTCCACTGTCTTTCTTCCATTCCCAGCTCTTGATAATATTGCAAATAATTTTCTTTTTTATGTTGATTATTTTTTGGACAGCCCCTCCAACCACCCCCCAACCACCCCCCTGCCACTGCCTGGCGCGCAGACACCTGAGAACTGAGGACTCTCCCTTTACGGCATTTTTATTAACTTCATTTTCATTTGGGCCGCTGCCTTCACGAGCTCATCATATTTTAATGTGGAAGGGATTCGGCGGCATCGTCTTCCGGCTTTTCTTTCCGCCTTGTTCTATGTTTCAAATTATTCTCGAGAGATTTGCAGTTCGTGATTTTAGCGGGAAATTTTATTGGATGGAGTTCTGCTGCCCCCTTCATCGCGTCGGAGGGGAGGGGGTTGTTAAAATATCCACCAGAATTGCTGGCAGCTGTTGTTGAGACATTGCCCGACCGATTGCAATTGCAATTGCTCTGGCTTTTAATTACCGCGCTTAAGCCCGTATTAACTCTGGCCTAAGCCTTTTTTAATTTGCCCCATTCCCAGCGCTCGGTCCTGAGGGCTGTCGTAATTGAATTAGGAACCAGGAGACACAATGCAGCGTCGCTGAACCTTCACGCTGTTATCCTTGATAATTAATTTAGACGCCATTGTCCGGTGCAGTCCCCAGTCCCCAGTACCCGACTCCAGGCGCTGGCAAATCCTTTGCTATTTCACGTCACGTGCCACATTCTTCTCTCTCTGCTGTGTTTTTCTTTTTATCCATAAATTGCCCGGCATCCACAAAGTTGTCCAACAGAATAGAATAACCCTCCCGAAAAAGGAGGAAACGCAAACTCCCATTTTATGGAGAAAAAATGAAGCGCCAGTTCTGACAACGCACGTCCAGTCCATCCAAATCCAAAGAGGACTTCGAGGACGAGGTCCAAGGTCCAGGGGCCAGGGCCAGGTCATGTGGCTTGCATATGGAACTACAATAGACAGGTACAAGATGCACACGTAGCACGCGCCGCTGGAGTCGCAAGAAACGAAATATGGATTCACCTTTTGCCAGAATCGAGCTTGCAGCTTACTCTCTCTCTCTCTCGCTGCCCCTCTCTGACCAAGTGGGGCACAGTGGCAGGCAGCAACAGCACCGACCATAATTAAATGTCAAAAATGACGCTACGTGCGGAGCAAGCAAATCAGCCTGGCTCAGAGCAGCGACCGACGAGTGTCGGGGCAAAGGTTCAGCCCGTGAGAAGTTCTTTCCACTCAAAACTGAACAAGAATGCATGCAACTTTTTTAGGATTAGGTAAATTCGCGAGTATTTAAAAAAATCGTCATCCTAAGAGTCTTTAAAAAGTTCGTTGCATACTTTTGGGCGCTCCTTTTTGGCTAATGGCTGCACAAGCATTCAGACCACGAATCTAAAGGTCGACGGTTCAAATCCCGCTTGGATCAAACTAAGTAATATGTATTTTCTCTCCTTTTTTACAGTTTTCCGTCTACTCAACAAAGTCTTGACTTTCTCGCAACTTTTCCTGATATCAATTTATAATTTCTATTATCAAAAAATTCCCATTTGTAATCGCTTAATTTAGTGCCACAAACTTTTGCACAAAACGGAATAAAAAATTACCAAACGCTCCACAATAAAAAAAAAACCAGTACTAAAAGTAATTTGGCGCAGTTTTCCCTTCCCCAGAGCAAAACTCTCGGAAAAGTGGCAGGAACTATTTAAAGTTTCCCTTTGGCTGCTTTTCGTCCAATATGTATCGTACTTTTTATTGCCATTCTCTATTATTTGCTGCCCTCCCTGCTGTTGTTGCATATGCATATTATGCCCCGGAGGCACAGGAGTACATCCCAACCCCACCAGTCCAAAAGCAGACACAACAGTCACCCCGCTGGGGAAGGGAGAATGGTTATGAAAAAGTACTTAACGTGCACAAAACTTATGTGCCAAGAGATTTTATTTTTCCTTATACTTCTACTTCTACTCGGCGAAAAAGTTGCAACGACATGCCAATTTCTCAAAAGCGTGGGGATCGGAAAAAGGTACTCCGAGGGAGATAGAGTGTGGTTCATGGGGTTCTTGGCAAGCTTATAAAATATTGCCAATAATGCGATGTTGTGTCGCTCACAAATGTGCGCTTTGCGTTCCGAGGGAACCGCCTCGCCGCCTCTTACCAAAATAAGAAGTTCGCACAAAGAAAAACGCATATTTCTCCATCAAAGTTTTAATGCACTTTCGGAGCACATCCCAAACTCAAAATCTAAACCGAGTTTGAATGGAAAACCTGAATAAGATTCTCCATATTTAATTTGTGAAATTTATTTGTTAAAATTGGTACACCACTCAGAATTCGTTCTATCCGTTTTACCGAGCGATCATCGAAGCTCTGCGCCCCGAACGACACGGACACCGAAGTGCCGCGCCAGAAAGGACGCTGGGCAAAACCTCACGCTGCCGAATAGGACGATTTAACTCATCAACGCGGGTGTGTTTGGCTTTCAATTTGTGCGAAAGTAAGTGAAGACTGACTACAGAAATGATCCTGTGAAGTATAGTCTTAACTTTTACAGCCACGACCTGTGGATCTTCACCCGCCGCGTTCTAGAACCAGTTGGGAATTACAGCACCGCAAGCGATGAAAAAGCAGCCGCACGTGGTGATTAGTGTGCGTATGGGAATGTGTTGCTATGGGGTGGGTTTACTATTTCTACGTCTTGTGCGTTCTAAGATTCTTGTTGAATGGCGATCGGATCGCTATGTAGCTGTTGAAAAAGATTAAAAATAGAATAATTTACAAAAAATCAGTTCACTTGGCAGCGGTGGGATTCGAACCCACGCCTCCGAGGAGACTGGTGCCTTAAACCAGCGCCTTAGACCGCTCGGCCACGCTACCATGGTGTGGCCTGTTGTCAAATGCGTGGAAAGAACTTGCGGCACTGTTGCGTAGAGTAGATGTGCTTAGAAAAATATTCTTTTGTATCTCTGTTGTTCAACTATTCTTACGAACGCAGCGAGGCAGCGGCAACACCTTGATTTTATTTTTCCACCCACCCTGTGATGCATATAAATGCGCTCATTTGGGAAGAAAGAAAATGTCAATCAAACGAAATCAATTTCTGGCGCAAGCCTTCTGCTCCTGCCATCTCTGGCTGCTGCATTAAAATGTTTATTATATTTTGCAAAACTGTCAGCATTTTTGCTTAGACAGCGGCGTCAGCTTAGAAATGCGTTTAAAATTCAAATGAAAATGCGAATTTATGCGTGACAGGCGGTTGGACTCCCCATTTCCTCCACACATGCAACCGCAGCAACAATTTGCCGACGGACGCCCGCCCTGCTGCTGCTGCAAGCCATAAACTGAAGCCGGTGGCAAGGAGCCGCAGCCAGAGCTGACACTGGCACAGGAGCAGGAGTTGGGTATCCAGATAAAGGAGAAGACTCCGACGGTACAAAACATCCGCAATGAAATTAGAAAATTGCAATAAAAATCTTTGCACGGTACGACTGGGAAAACAAAAACAAAGTCTGCGGTTGGCCAAGGATGCGCCAAGGACTGGGAAAACAGTCGGGTCGGCAACAACGGAGCAGCATTTGCGGTTTCATTAAAATGCCACCAAAAGGGAGCAAAAAGTCAGACGCCGCGTCAGCATAGAAAATATTTGCCACACGTGAATTTATACAAATTTAAGGCGCCCGCCCGGCCTGCGAAAACGAGTAATTGTAAAATTGTTCAATCTCCATGCCAGACCGTAGCAGGTAAAAAGCAAAAAATCACGTACAACCCGGGCGGGCTCTGACAACACCAGGTGCAAACGCTAATGGAGTTAATTGTGGGCATTATCAGGAATGCTTTGCTGGGTGTGGGCCTAGGTCTGGCATGGCCATGTCCGAATCAAATTAAACTTCAAACAATTGACAAATTGAAATACCAAGGACTGCTGTTGAACAATAGGCACATTCCAAGTGCCTTGGGTCCTAGGTGCATGTCCACTTAATATGCCAGCCAGCAATGGGGGGAAATCCTAATGAATGACTCGACAAATAGTTCTGTCGACACCACAAAACTGGAAAATAGCTTGGAAAAACTAGACACAGCAGGACAAGAAATAACTAGAAACAAAAGAATGTATTTAAGAATTCAGAACATTGAGATATAAAGATTCAGGCTAAGGTTTTAATTAAGTCCAACAGTCACAACTGTAAAAAAGTCTGCTTTGTCTTAACAGCCATTTGGCGGCTTCCCTCAACATGGTAGCGTGGCCGAGCGGTCTAAGGCGCTGGTTTAAGGCACCAGTCTCCTCGGAGGCGTGGGTTCGAATCCCACCGCTGCCAAGTGAACTGATTTTTTGTAAATTGTTCTATTTTTAATCTTTTTCAACAGCTACATAGCGATCCGATCGCCATTCAACAAGAATCTTAGAACGCACAAGACGTAGAAATAGTAACCCACCCCATAGCAACACATTCCCATACGCACACTAATCACCACGTGTGGCTGATTTTTCATCGCTGGCGCTGTTGTAATTCCCAACTGGTTCTAGAACGCGGCGGGTGAAGATCCACAGGTCGTGGCTGTAAAAGTTAAGACTATACTTCACAGGATCATTTCTGTAGTCAGTCTTCACTTACTTTCGCACAAATTGAAAGCCAAACACACCCGCGTTGATGAGTTAAATCGTCCTATTCGGCAGCGTGAGGTTTTGCCCAGCGCCCTTTCTGGCGCGGCACTTCGGTGTCCGTGTCGTTCGGGGCGCAGAGCTTCGATGATCGCTCGGTAAAACGGATAGAACGAATTCTGAGTGGTGTACCAATTTTAACAAATAAATTTCACAAAATTATAATAAGTTCCCAGGGGAATTACTGGAATTATTGATTCGGCCTTGTCGTTGGGTTGGTTCCACCTTTTCCCCACGGCAGTGTTTTATGTTGTTCTACTTTGTAAAGCAATTAAAACAACACTTGAGCGGGAAAGCGCCCTTCTGCAGCAGCGCTGTTTGTTGCCAGTTGTGTTTGAAGTGTTTTTTGTTGCACGTTGACAGTCACCGTCGGCCGACCGTTAATGGGTGGGTCCATATTTTGCACCATCTATATATCTGCATTATAAAACATTTTAGTGAGAAGCAAATTTTTGCTTTTTTGTGGCACCTCCTCAAGGGCGCTCCGTGCTCAAGACGACGATAAAAAACTGAAAATTTTGTCATAAAATGTTTGCTAATGGGCGGAGGAAGTGGATGGAGTGCTTCCACTAATTACTTAACGCTGCACATGAATGACCCTTGAGCGAGGGCGTGATTTTTGGCTTAATTCCGAGCTGGGACCATCTAAATTAGTAGACGATGACTACTTGGAAATGCCTGGAGGGGGAGTAATGCCTGGTAAGAACTTTAACATGTTCTTAGTTCGGTAAGTGGGCTGCATAAATATTCGGGAAACTTCAATTCTGCACGCAACCACAATTAAGTGGTGCTTAGTTTTGTCCACCTGTCCCACTTGGGCTGACTCGGAGGCTGCTGCCCAATTCTTCTGGGCTTCACGACAAGACACAACACGTAGGGGAAATTTATTTAAGCAATGCAAAGCAAATACTAGAGTACCAGCTAGGGTACAGTGCGTTTCAGAGCTACAGAGCGGGATAAACAATCGTTGGCAGGTGCCACAGGAAGAAACGCAGCTCTAGATCGACTACATGCCATTGCCACGAACTGTATTTCCTCGCAGTCCTCCTATAACTGTCGTATTTTTGGAGTGCTTACATAAAAATACATTCGAAATGCGGTTAAGTGAGGTCGCTAAAGGATGGAATAGAGCGGAGGAGTGAGCGGAGGAGAAAGAGCAAGCACAGCAGGAGACAGCAGTTTCACCTAGGGGCCAAAAACTGACATCATCATCATCATCTGTGGGGCCAATCGATGATGCTGATGCTGATGCCAATGCGGCTGATGCTGTAATTGATGTCTTTGCGACATGTTCTCCCAAAGTGTTTACGTTGAGAATTACCCATGTGTCTGTGTGGAGAGGGGATGGGTGGGCGGACACGCCCACAGCTAGTTGACAGCCTGCCGTTTACGTGCACTTAATGAAATGTGCCCCAAAATGGAAGCACGTACGGAGCATCTATTTAATGAGCCCTGCAAGAGGTTTTTCCCGGGAACGGGAACGGGAATGGGAATGGGAATGGGGCCTGAAACGGCGGAAGCTACAGAAGGGGGGGCTGGGAAAATGGGCTGGGAAGTGCTCATGAAATTTTTAAATGTCGCAGCTGAAATTCAATTTAATTTGTTGCCAGCTCGCTTGCTGGCTGCAGAGCTGCATTATTCAATGGCACTCACACGTAAGCTGCTCAAAGACCCGCATCCTAAGCCTCCTCCGTCCGGCCCCAAACTCCTTTTGCGGCTGGGAGTAACCGCAGTTTAAAATTCATGTGAGCTTTTCAACAATTTCCCTCCCCCCCACACACACACACACACAGACACAGACACTGGCATGGAGAGCACAACAAAATGCGATTAAATGTGTGGAAAATTCTCGACTCCTGCTCTTATTCCTGTTCCTGGTCCTGTTTGTTGCTGCTGCTACTGCTCTGCGGTCCGCAAGGATAAGCCACAACGGGTTAAAGGCAACGTCTTGTTTGCACATGTGTTGCTGGGGGCCCCCGAAACCCATTCGGAAGTCATGAAAAGGAGCCCCGGGGCTGCCGTACACACAGATGCCGAAGGTGCAAAAATGCGTTAAACATAACATGCTAATTCCTGGCGCTTGCAGCTTCAATCTTTCACCTGGCCAGGGGCATTCACACCCTGCCACACATATCCAGTTCCACTTCCCCTTCCACTCCCACATGCTTCTGCTCCTTGGGAGCGACTCCTTCTGCTTGTAATATGAGCGTATTGTGTGCCATTCAGCCACTGCTGAAGTTTTTGTACCTATCCTTCGAGTGTAGAGTATTATCATTCTGGGCCAGAAGTTTGAAATGCTTCCGCACGGAGCTGTCCCAACCGACCAAGCCATAAAAATGGTCGGCAAGGGTATTTCGGCTTTCGACTTCCGATTGCCTTTCTTCGTACCATTCTACGATGTTGCCCCATTTGATTTTTTGTTGGGTGATTTTTGGTTTTTTTCTGCCAAAAGTTTTGTGGCTGCGTCTGAGGAGAAGACAGGAACGAAGCGAGATGCTTTTTTGTCTAGCTAAGACTTGGTTTTCCCAAAGGAGCCAAAAAGAAATCCCAAGAACTGAACGATTTCAGTGCTAGTTCCATTGGATCAGCGTTCGCCCAGCCCTGTCACAAACAGAGAGCGAGAGAGAGAGCTTTGGCCAGCTTTTTTGATAACGAATTCCCAACGTGCCATCAGCTGGCTCCAGATCAGTTTTTTCTTTTTGCATCATGGAGAACAACGCCAAGACCGGCCCCGCCAAGACCCTCAAATACAAGCCGCTGATTCGTATCGGGATTGCCGTCCTGGTGCTGCACACCGTCTGCTGGGTGGGATGGAATGCGGTGAATCGTGGAACAGAGTCCAGCCAACGCATGGCGGCGGCCACAACCAATGCCCAACACGAGCGCCTGCGGGCGGCCATCGAACAGAAGTGACGTGACCGACCGGCCTGTGACGTAATGGCAAACAAGTTTCGATAAATGTGAATTGATATGTGATTATAACAGTAAACAAGAAGTACAATTAACAGAAAAATTGAACCAAATTGAATTTGTGTTGAAAGAACAGAGAGAACGAGAGAGAGAGGGAGAATGACAACAAAGTGCAAAAGCTTTCCGCTCTCGATCTGAAATGTTTACTTAAGCTTTAAAGCTTTCGCATACAAAAGCTGTTCCAACGCTTCTTCAAAGCCAACTCTGTCCGATTTCTAAACTCGGTTTAGTTCTGCAGCTCTGGAGCCCGAGACCAGTATTCATTCCACTCACCAAAGGGGTTCTAGCAATTCGAAATGCTCTCGAAACTACTTCTGATCTTTGGATTTCTGCTGATGAGCTGGCAGTGGGCGCAGACCATGCCCAGCCACAGCCGCGAGCATGCCACAGGCCCGCAACCACCCGTCCAAAACTTCTCAGAGTTTATGGTGCAGAGCATCTTTGACCTGCCGCCCAACTGCAAGCCCGGCGAGGTGGCCACTGGGCCCCATCAGCGGTGTCGCCACCAGGCCTGAGGAAGTGAAAGTGTCCAAACGGATTGACTAATCGAAAAATATATATTTAGATCTATAACGAATCGAATGAGTCTTCCGCCGCAGCTGCGGAATGTACGCGTCAGTCAAAATACCACCAGATGGAGACGTGCTCTAAGCCCTGTTTTCCAGCTGCTTCTAAAATTAACGAGTGACCAGAAATATCTTAAATTCGTGTCGCTATTGAACTGAATTTAGCTGTATTGTAAAAACTAAAAATAATTCGATAAATGCACTTGTCAGTGATAAAGAAAGGCTCTTGCCGCTCTTTCATTCCCATATAAAACTCTTATAATGCATTAATTTATTGAATTATGTAAAAGAAATATATTTCTATGAATTTACAATGAAACTAAGGGAAAGAAGAATCCATTTGTTTAGGTTTGTTTACTAAACAACAAAAATCTGTGAAAAATCAAAGTGCCGTCTGCTAGGGTATAAAACAAAGAGAATCGAAAACAACAAAAGGTGTTTTTTTTTCGATCTAGATTCTAGATCGATCTCGTGTAAAGCTCTTTCATGCTCATCTTGAGAAAGCTTCACAGACTTGGAAGCTGATTAGCCGATTAGTTTCTAAACTCGGTTTAGTACCGCAGATCTAAAGACCGAGAACGGTAATATTCTCGTACTATAGTGCTCTGACATTTAAGAATGCTATCAAGATTGCTGCTGATCTTTGGGCTGCTGATGCTGAGCTGGCAGTGGGGCCATACCATGCCGAGGCACGAGCACACTACGCCCAGGGCCGTCCACGAGCATACCACGCCCAGAGCCGTCCACCAGCATACCACGGCCAAGCATCTCCCCCAACATACCACGGCCAGGCATGGCCAGGAGCATACCACACGAAAAACCATCCTCGGACGTCTTACGCAGAAGTCCGGCAGCGGACACACAACGACCACGCCCAGCAGCGTGCAGGTTACGCCCCCAGCTATCAACGAGCAAATTCCGGGAAACTTTTCGGGCATTAGTGGGGTGAGCCTGTTCGATCTGCCACCCAACTGCAAGCCAGGCCATGTGGCCACGGGTCCCAATCAGCGATGTCGCCTCGAGGTCTGACGGAATGCAACGAATTTCGCTGTCCGCTGCAGGAGGTGCGAGTCCGGTGTTTATTTAGCTGACAAATACGTGCCTTAAACTTTGTTTTTTACCTGGTTTCTTACAAATATACTATGTGTACAGGTTGATCCAAGTTGAATTAATTGATTGTGAGTGGGCGTGGGAGTGGGAGCTGGCCGCGTTCAGGCTGGCTTCCTGCATCGCCCAACGAAGATGTAATAACCCTTCGGACATCTGGCCAAGGCTGGGCGGACGGTGCAGACAAGCCACAGGAATACCACCGAAATCAGCAGCCATTTCCCACCGACGAGCTTCATCTTTGGCCGAATCCGGTGAATACCAGCTGCTGATATGAGGCGTAGTTTCTTTTAAGTAGACGACCTGAGGGTGTACCTCTTATCTGGAGCACATCACTCAGCGGACAGCGAACAGCGGACAGGCGAGACTTGTGTGCAACGTCCGGGAGGGGGAATTATGACCCTGGCGGCCAACGCGCCTTAACTCGAATGTGTTGCCCCTTCAATTGACAGACGATGTTGATATTGCTTTCTTTTTGTATCATTTTCACTGAGTTCCAGGTATTGGAAATCGATTACATTGCTAATCTCATGACGCACTTGACGTAAATTTCCAGAAGGGCTTCAAATTTCGATGTTTTTCTCGCTGATTAGATAGGGATCTTATCGGGGTATGACTCTCATTTGGTACTCTCATTTTCTGTACGAGTAATTTCGATTACTAAGAATTAAGCCAATTTATTTGTTATAAAAAACAACTCAACTGTATGATGCATTATGAAAATGGACCTAGGCCGCTTTGCGACAGCGTCCCGCCATGAGAACAGTTCCGTCCGTGCAAATGGGATCCGTGTTGAAGAGATTGCGCTGGCCAACCGATGCCGGTACGGCCTCCTCGGTCTCCGACTTGGGATCCCTGTGGCCAGTGCCTTGGTGCAGGTTGGGCGACAGGAAGTCGTGGGTGTTGAAAATATCCTGCACCGCATCGCTGTCGTCAGTCGGGGATGGGGCACCTCCTGGTCTCGGCTGGATGGTGCTACTGGCACCGACTTGCCCGGGCTGCTGTTGACCTTGACCTGGTCGGGGCTGTAGCGTGTTGGGTGTCTGGAAGTTGAACTCGGAGAAATCATCTTCGTCAGTGCCCGGACGAGGCTGGATGGGATTTGAGGCGCCTCCTGGCTGATGGAAACCAGGCTGCTGACCCTGACCTGGTCGCGGCTGTATAGGATTTCCTCCAGTGCTGGGCTGCGGCGGCTGGAAACCCTGATCCTGATCTGGCAGAGAACTTGCAGGGCTGTCTGGTTGCTTGGCGACCGGCTGACGGAATCCTCCTTGACCTTGACCTGGCTGCTGGAATCCTCCTTGGCCTTGTCCTGGCTGCTGGAATCCTCCTTGACCTTGTCCCGGCTGCTGGAATCCTCCTTGCCCTTTTCCTGGCTGTTGGAATCCTCCTTGACCTTGCCCCGGCTGCTGGAATCCTCCTTGACCTAGTCCTGGCTGCTGGAATCCCCCTTGACCTTGACCTGGCTGCTGGAATCCTCCTTGCCCTTGTCCCGGCTGCTGGAATCCTCCTTGCCCTTGTCCAGGCTGCTGGAATCCTCCTTGAGCTTGTCCCGGCTGCTGGAATCCTCCTTGGCCTTGACCCGGCTGCTGGAATCCTCCTGGCTGTTGGTACCCAGGTTGTCCTCTGTGAAAATCTCCACCAGGATGTCGGCCACCCTGTCCGGGGTACGGACGAAACCCTCCGGGCTGCTGTCCGCGGAACGGACCGCCGGGCTGTTGGTTATAGGGATCAAAGTGGGGCGTGGCTCCATGAGGCGGCGATGACTGTGGGAACCTCCCACCATATCCTGGCTGCTGTGGTGGTGGCGGAGGGGGAGCGCCATATCCGCCAGAGAATCCAGGACCAGATCCCTGGCCTCGCTTGTGATTGTGATGATGATGCCTGGGAAAACAGATCAGAATGCTGGCCAAGATCCAAGTGGGAGTGGAAACCTACCTGGAGGAGTGTCCATAGCCGCCCTCGCCGCTGCGCGAGCTCTCCACGTAGTAGGGATTCTGGGGCCGGGCGGTGGCCAAGTGCACGCATAGCAGGATGAGCCCCAGACCCAGACACAACCCCATCGATAAGAGCTTGGAAAACATTCTCGAAACGAGCCCGAGCCCTCCTTCTGTGTGGAACAGTCAAACGAGACTGATGATCTCTCTCTCGGAGACTCGGAATCGGACTCGGACTCGCCGATTAGTGAAGCTGGAATAAATATTTTTCGTATAGATCGTGGCACGTACGACTGATAAGCGGAAGAAGGCTGCCAACCCCGAGTTCATGACATCAGATAGGGAATTAATCTACCGATAGAGAGGGAGGGACAGGGGGAGAGAAGTCGGGCTTGAGAGCTGGTTTGAGTCATGGCGGGGGATGTGGCATTTCAAACAATGTAATTACCTTCACACAATCTAGTATCTAGGTATGAGGTTTCCCTTCCCATAGTTTCTCCCCATTAAAGCTAACGTGACCGGCGGCATCGTGTGGGATTTTCCAGTTAGTTTTTGGAATCGCCTCGAAAACAAACATTTGCCAAATCAGCGAAAACTCATCGCTCATACGCCAGACAAAGCTGCGAAATAATGCTATTCATATATCACTTTATTGACCAACATCGATCTTAGAGACTAAACCATCCGAGCCTGGCCTTAGGCCGACTTTCGACACCGATTCGCCCGCAGCTCGTAGCCCGACTTACACCGCGGCAGAGTCTCCACCAGAATCCGATTGACGATGATGGGCACAATGGTCGTGGCAGTGCCATTGAGGGCACCGTCGGACCGATCCGTGGTCTGCTCTGTCGACTCGCTGGGCGGCGATGTGGATGCTGTGGGGGCTTTCGTCGTTGTCACCATCCAAGCAGGCTCCTTTGCGGCTGCGGAATCGTCGCTGTCACGCGGGAACACAATCCGATCGTCGATGCAGGGACGCGTCCGCGCCTCCGTGCCACACAGGCGGCAGGCCAACAGCACCACCAGTGGCAGCAGACACCAGGACCACAGCGCAGTGGGAGATCTGTTTGCAGTTTTCATCATTTTTGTTGGTATTCCGTAGTGCGGAGAGTGGATGGCGGAGAGCGTTCGGTCGCTTCAACGGAGCTTTTGAGACTGAGCCGAGTGTGGAATCCGTTCGGCTCCAATATAGCATATAGCATATAGCAAAATGATGATGATCATCGCACCGCGGAAACAGATAAACGATGGCGATAAGAATGGAGTAAACAAAAACCACATTGAAAGCGGAGTTGCGCGAGAGAGGGAGAGAGAGATGAAGATCAGCATTGAGCGGAAGGGAAGCTTTGCTCTCTGAAAAAAAGGTAAACAAAGCAAAAAAGCTTTCAGCAAATACAGTGGACGTGAACATGTTTGGACAAGACAAAATATAACAGCTAAAAGCATTCGATTCAATGTAGTAAGTATTTCGGGTTTGCTAGCCATCATTTATTATTCCAAAATGCATTCTTTTTAAAATTTAAAGCTGCCACTTCCAATACTTTCTTTACTTTTGAATTTGGTATTGGAATTTCACAATATCTTTATTTGACATTCCCCACAAATACTCCGATTCAGGCACTCTTGCGGCAATGTTCGTTGCTCAGGGTGAATCCCTCCGGACAGATGCGCACGCTCTCCAGGGTAATCCTAGGTCCGATCAGAACACTCCCCTGGGGCGCCATTGCCATGTCCGTGCGATTTGAAACGATCTTTGCATCGGTCCGGAACGTTATCATCTTATCCTCACTCATGGAACGAGTTGCATTCCCAGAGACAGGAGGGGTTGGGGTCTCTTCGGTCTGATTGTTGGCAACGGGAATCTCTGCACTCGTTGCCTCTACTTGGGTTTCATTGGCGTTTCCCGGTAGCCCTGCCCGGCTTTTGATTTCACTTCCGGGTTGCCCTCGATTCGATTTCAGGCTGCGGCTTGGATTCATCTCTGGCACTAGATCCCAAGGCCTGGGACTGGTGTCCTTTGCATTTGGTGCGCGTTCAGTGGGGAATAGCACGCGATCGCTGGCCACTCGTCCCGCCCCACTCGGATCCGGCGCCAGCCACAACAAGACAAACAGCAACAGCGACAGCAGCGGCATGGAGAGCCTCCTCCGTTTGATTGCCATCGTTAAAAAGTTTGCCTCGCTTGCCGTTTCTACCTTTTTGCAATCCAAATCCCAGCAAACACGTTCACGCTAGCCAGTTTCGCACTCGAGACTGAGTCGCCCAGTCCCAGTCCCAGTCCCGCCTCCCAGAGAGAAGCCAGACTCAGTCGCCCTCCCAGTCCCACTCCCAGTCCCAGTCCCAGTCGCGGTTCCGGAGAGCTTTGTTTGCTTGTAAGTTCTACCACTGCCACTACAGCTGGCAAGTACAGCTACAGCTACAGCTACAGCTGCTGGCAAGAGTGTGTTTGGCGATAAGGTGAACATGGAAACTAAGTAAATAAAACTCTTGCATAATTGAATACAACAATGAGTGCGACAGCAAGAGCGCGAGCGAGAGCAGTCTCGAATCGGTCGATTAACCGCAAGCTCGCGTGAACTGCACTCAAACTGCGAATACGAATGCGAATATGAATATGAATAAATATCAAGGCTTCAGGGGAGCAGAGTGGCATTGGCGATGAGATAATGGAGACAATATCTGGATACCTAAAGATACACTCAGGAAGTCGTTGATTTTGCTGAACTTGCGAAATGACAATTTCTATGCCAAGAATATCAATAAATTGTTTAAACTTTAGGGATTTCCTTATACATATATTACAGATGTAATACCAGCTATGATTGGATGGCCTCATTAGTGGCATTTCCCAGCCAGATGGCGGTTCGACATATCGCATGTATCTCATCCCCTAAGTGGCTTTTTATGAAGTAACCTGAACCCGCCTAATAAATGTCACCAATTAGGGGGCCAATAATTTTCACAATTCTATTGTCAACCACCAAAACCTCGCGAGGAGCAACACACCCCCCTCCTCCCATCCCATAAGCATCATCATCATCGCAGCGACAGGGCAGGGCCAGGGCGGGGCGGGGCTGGCATAATTTTCGCGAAGTAAAAGAAGAGCCAAACAAAAATTGAAACATAAAAATGTCATTTGTTGTGTGGGACTGAAAGTGTGTTTTTGTGGGTGGTGTGGGTGGTGTGGGTGGTGTGGGGGGTGGGCTAAATACTGGCAACCTTTTTCTTTTCGTGTAGTATATAAAAAAACATTAAAATAATGCCTGTTCGGGTCTCAGACAGCTGGGGCAGGGCCCCGGCTCGTAGAGTCATTTATTTACGACAAAACCTTTACCCCCACCCCCTGCGACCCCCCTCCCAAGAGGCGAATGCAAAATTTATGCTAAACAAGTGAAGGGAGATTTTGGGCGGTAAGGTGAGGAAAGGTAAGGGAAAAGCGCCTTAATTGTGGAGCGGGAGAGGAGCGTGCGGAAGATGGGGATGCTCCTGGCAAAAGGACAACAGTCTGGCCGGGCTGTGTTAATCAGTGCAACTTTCGAAAAGTAATCAGCAAATATTTGCACACTTTTTGTTGCGATTTCCTCAAGCATTTTCTTCATTTTCATAAAAGCATAAAAGCATAAAAGCCGGAAAAGCAGCGGTCTCCCCTCCAGCCCAGCCAATGACGGCTGCTGTCTGCTCATTGTTTGCTTATTATTTCACTTATTTTCCGTGGCAGTCGAAGAAATGTTCATTGAAATCTATCAAAGCAGTTCCGATCTGTGCGACCTTCGGTTGAAACGGTTTCATCATCAGCTCCAGTCCCCAGCCCCCAGCCCCATCTCAAGAGCCCCCAAGTGAATCAAGCTGCCTTATAAGCCACTAACTGCTTTCACCAATGTCTCGGCCGCGTAGGCATAATGGTCAACTGCTCCCATTGATTGCGCCTCAGTTGAGCCCAGAGCCCCGTCGAGACCGATTCGTGGCCATCAATCACAATGGGATCGCATTACGTCGTCTGCGGCCTGCCCCTGATGCTCCTGCTGCTCCTGCCACGCCTCCTGGGCACTGCGGCCACGGACAGCGAAGTTGTCGAGGCCCAAGCGATTGACCTCCTCAATGCAACCCAATTGAATGCGGAGCCCCCCCTCGAGCTGCCAGCATGGAATCCAAATGGAACGATGCAGGTGCAGGCGTACAACATCCTGGAGGCAAACTGTCCGCACGGCTATGTCCTGGCCAACAAACACTGCCATAAGCGTGTCAAGTGAATCAAAATGTGAATAAATTGTAAAGATATGAGCACAAGGCAGAGTCTTTAATGTTGCAAAGAAAGTGGAAATGGGAGAATCTTTTAAATTTGAACAGAAATCAACTCTCTTGCCAGGCAAGGCTGGGGAAAACTTTCAGCTGGTCGTTGCCTTACCTACGGGTATTCCCCGAGTAGCCATCTGCATAAAGGTAAAAGGCAGGACCTGCGATGGCCATCTGCCCCAGCTCCTCTGCTATCGACCAATATGTTGCGGTCAGCCACAAGTCTAACCTGTGTCCCCATTTAACATTACCCCAGAGAGGCGCATGCTCCTGCTCCTGCTCCTGCTCCTGGTCTCGGCCAACCGCATACATAATTTCCAGCGGTCAGCGGCATGTGGGTGGGGCAGGTGGGGCGGCTGGGGTATTGGATCACCACCCCATGCCCACCCGCATCCACTGACTGATATGCAGCCCGAGGGCTGTCATTAGTTAGAGGTCCATTAACAAAAATGCAACCGAACTGAGGGGCTAGACACATGTCAATGGAGCTGGAGCCGGAGCTGAAGCTGACGCTGACGCTGGTGCAGACGTGCCCGGGTGCGATGTCATTTACAGGTAACAGGTGCAGGGACCAGAAAGGAGACCACTGACTAGAGGAGCCGCTTGTGGGGGCGTGAGGCTGGTGGTGGTGGTGGTGTATTAATTCGTGATGCTGCCACAAAATATGGCTTCACTTAGGCGAGGATGCCAGACACCCGGACAAGGGGAAGTGCCCTGAATGAGTTAATTAGACGCCTCACGGCCGGAAACATAATTTAGAGTCATTTATCAGCGATGTCCGTGGTCGGGGCTCTGACATCGCATGGAAATTGCCTCAGAGATCATGTGTGGGCTGCTCTGCTGCCGTGTCTCTGTGCAGGGGGGACCCTGCAGACCCCACCAGGACGCTAGCAGGCGGCTTCATTATTTTGTGCTCTTTATTGGGTGGAAGGATTGGTTGCCTACAGCTGCTGCCCCAAAGGATTGCCCAGCCAGGGATAGACGGCCGGGCACTTGTCGCAGACATTCATGTAGCGCTCCTCGCCGGTGGAGACCTTCTGGACATGGCACTGGACCGCATGGCAGGCGGCCTCCGGCATGGCGGGGCAGCCCTTGAACGGGGCGCCGAGCACGGGCTTCTTCACGTACTCCAGCATGCGCGAAATGCCAGTCAGATAGACATCCGGATAGGTGTTCAAATGGTGAATGAATCTTTAAAAAGAGCGCAGATATTTGAAAGATATGTTAAGGTATTTCGAAAAGGATTCCCCAGGATCCCAACGTACTTCTTGAAGGCGGCAAAGTAGTTGCGACCGCGGGAGAACCAAGCCGCATGGAGGTACATTCCGAAGGGGGCCCGACTGCCCTCGTAGTGGCGGTTAAAGTTCTCCAGCATCCAGTCGAACAGAGCATCCACCTTGTCCTCGGGCGGATAGACGCAGGCGTCGATCATCGAACAGCTGTAGCCCTCGGTATCGGTCCAGGTCACCATGGGATTGACCCAGAGTCCGGGAATCGAGGCATCCGGACAGGGGCCGATCTGGCAGTCCTGCTTGGACAGATAGTCCAGGGTATAGGGCCACATGGCCGGATCCTTGAACTGCTGCGTCGGCCAGGAGCTGTCGTAGCTCAGGCCGAGGCGCTTGGCCGCCGCGAAGGTGTTGTTGCCGGATATCTGAAGGAAGGGCAGACGCATGCCCTGCACACTCTTGGGGTCCACCTTGGCGAAGGATTGCAGCATCTTCAGCTGGTCCCCGAACTCCTGCTCAATGGTGGCCACATCCGCCGCCCGCCAGTAGTCCGTGCCGTCGCCGTGGGTGACCGAGTGCAGGGCGATCTCGTGCCCGGCCCGATACAAGGCGTTCACGCGGACGTAGTCCGTGTACTCGTGCGACAGGAAGAAGGTGCCGGTGGCCACGCAGCCGTCGGGATTGGTCAGCCCGCTGAAGAGCAGCTCGTACTGGGCGTAGTTGACCGCGTTCACGGCATCGTCGAAGGTGATCGTCACGAACTGCGTGGATTAACAGGAGTTAGCGGGAAAAGTCACCCAAAAACAATGAATGTGGATGGAATGCTGCACCTGGGGTATCTCGCTCTCCTTGCCCTGGAACTTGGAGCGCGGCAGGACCGTGTCCGAGCAGCGGCACTCGGGCAGCTTGCAGTTGGCGGCCTTGCAGCTCTCCGCCAGGGGCAGGACGAGCTCCTCCGGCTGCTCCTTCTGCTTGTTCTTCAGCTTCTTGGTCTTGGACTTGCCGGACTGCTTCTGGGCAGCAGCGCTGAGCAGGACCGCGCCCAGCAGCACGCAGCAGAGTAGGAGGAGAGTATAGCACTTCATGCTGGGAAAGCCACCTTAATTCTCCGCCCCGGGGGCTCTTGGCTGTTTTTATAACCTTGATGGAAGATAATTGGTGCTCGATGATTGATGCTATCTTATCGGTCGACTCGGGCTCCAAATACGATTTGCTTGTTCGACACAGAGGAAGTGGGGGTGTGGCTTTGCCCTGGGTGGGGTTTCCAGTGCGTGTGGCGCATGCGACTGACCTTGGTCTGCTCTGCCATTCGCATCTGCAGAGAACTTCAACTCTTGACCCCACTCTCGAGGCGAACAGACAATCACGAGAGCCATAGAACTTTCAATTAAAGAAGACGCAGAACAACGGCAGCCAGAATCGAAGTGGAAAAGTTTGCCTCATTAGCATAACCAACCAACTTAACAGCTGAGATTCGCCGCCAGCACCACCCCCTCCCCACCACCCCCCCCCCCCTTGCCGAGATCCCTATCGATGGGTCTGGCTGCACGGCAGTCCCAAATTATGACAGCCCGAGCAAAATGCACTTCAGATCGTAAACAAGTGCTTCAAAGTTTCCACAAGCGACAGGAATCCCTTCCCTCCATCCACCGAAGACAATGCCCCCCCCCCCGCCTGCCAGCCAGCAAGAATCAGCGCCAGACAGAGGCACCGCCAGGGGAGGGAAGGGGTCGGCAGCCAATCGCAGTTTGGGGAAAAGTCAATACGGATTCGAAGGCAAAAAGATTGAGGGAAAATCCTGCAAGTCGCAGTCCGCTGCAACGTGGCTGATGCCACGGCCAACTTGCGCCATCTGAGGCGGGGTGCCCGCCTCCAATGCGCTTCGGTCACGTTTCGGGGCGTTGCCGGAGTCCAGAGCCCAGAGCCTTGGGTAGGTGCCACGAATGTGGCTCAGAGAGAGAGAGAGAGCCACCCAGGCAGGCAGCCAGCCAGCCAACCAACGAGAGTCGACATCCGAGTCCTTTCGGCTGGTGGGTGGGCGGGCGGAGGAGGGTGGGTGGTGAGTGCCTAGCTTCGGCTCTGTTGTAGGGGCAATGCAACATGTTTGAGTGAGTTCGATGCGGCTCTTGCGTCATCCTGCTCTGCGGAAGACAGTTCCTAATAAAGATGGAGAGTCCGGATGGATAGTGTGAAGAAGGTCTAACTGAAACCTGATTGACAGCATGACAGCATGAAGGATGTCCTTGGCCATGCATCTTCCCCTCATTAACAGCCCCGCCGGACTCATCGGTGGGGCGTCAGGGCGTGAAATCAAAGGCAACACGGAGAGATGCACACACGCGTGTCCTAATCAGAGATCTACTTTTCCAATCCCACTCCGGGCTGAGGTTCACGTGGCGGAAACTGCTTTAAAATGCAAATTTTCCACTGCTAATAAAAATGTTACTCATATGCGTGGAAGATTTCCCAAGTGCACGGCGCGCCGGCCAAGGGGAAGCGAAACTCCTCACGCACGTTCGACTCGGAAAAACTATTCGTTGGTGGTGGGTCTTGGGGTTGCCAATTTTCGCGATAATCACACAGCTAATTTGCATAGCCTGAGCACTGAGCACTGAGCTCTGAGACCAGCAGCAAGCAAATCTAGGCTAATCAAATCAGCCGAAACGAACAAACTCAATTTGCGGCTGCAAATACTCTGCAAATACTTCTGCATATATTTTCGTATACTTATTTTATTGCCCTCTCGGCAGAGGGTTCGTGGAATGTGGCATTCGGGCTGGCATCGCAAAGGGAAACCTTTATGGGAATGTTTTCTTGATTTTCCGCAGAGAGCACTTGGACACACTTCAGCAGGTGTTTGCCACCTTCCTCGCAGAGCATTCAGTAGTCGTCTGGCAGGGTGCCGCTCCACATTTGGGATTTTCATTTGGGATTTCCATTTGCCATCCCCCGGAGATCCGGAGGCACATGATAGGAGTCGCCTCCATTCGTTATTGCCTTGATGGGACTATGCAAATCTCGGCTTATGAAATTTGCGTCTACTTAGCCTGGCATTACATTTCACAAACATCTGAGGCAGACGTTTGGGTGTGGCAGAGCCATCCGGACCTGAAAACAGTCAACAGAAAAATAAATTAGAAAAACAAAATTCGAAATTGTCAATGTCGCGACGAGCTGTGGGTGAGAGATCGGGGGCGGGCGAGCCCGTCGAGGATATCGAAGCTGTTGTGCCTGTGGAAACTGCGGAATCGGCGGCAGCCAATGTCGAGACCTGGAACCCGGAGAGGGCCATCAAATTCTGCAGGGATCTGCAGGAGAACGAGGTGCAGACCCTGCACTATCTGGGCCTGCCGTACGTGGTCCTGGCCCGGCGACCCCGACTGCGGGTGAAGCTGCCCCTGTCCACCATCAACTACGAGGTCGGCCACTGGACGGGAATCGCGATGCAGTTGCTCTTCACATGCCCGTCCAACTATCCCATGCAGCGGCCCCTCGTCGAGATCGTGGACAAGCGCAACGTGTCCATCTCGCTGGAATGGGCGCTGCACGAGGAGATTGTCCACAGCCTGGACCAGCACATCGGCCTCCAGATGATAGCGCCGGTGACCATCCGTCTGCAGACGCTGCTCAACAGCCAGCGACTGGGACTGCCAGGAACGATGCCTTGAATCGGTTCGATCCCCAAGGGCCAAGGAAGAAGGTCCTTCTTGTTGCAAATACCACATCTACATGTACATACTACACACACACACACACACATCTGTTGGCATAAAAAAAAAATATATTCATATATACAAGCAAGGATGATTTTTGTGCCAGTGCCACGGACCTGAGTAGATCTGAACAGGGTCCTAGGGCCAGGGCCAGGGCCAGGCCCATATATTCTGAGCTGGCTTCCTCCCACCTCCTTTCTCTGCGTCCTGCAATTACGTGCACAAACATATTCGTACTCCGCCGGAGCAGAATGGCAGCCAAAATAAAAGGAGTCTTCGCACCTCACGCAGCAATACGTGACTTTTGGCCTTGACTGATGGACGACACTCCTGGAGTGCCCCGCACTTGGGTCTGCGTGTGTGTGTGTGTGTGCAACACTTGGCCGAATGTTAACACGTGCCCCAATCGCATCCAGGAGGGGATTCATTAATTGGGCAGTCGGGCGGGAGGCGTCTGCGTCTGCGATGCATTAACTTATCTTTTATGCGCGTGCCAAAGCACTCGCCATCGCTGGCAGTGCCATTTTCTGGGATCCCGGCTTTGGCATGTTCACATTTCCTTCCGGAGGAGCAGTGAAAATGAAGGGAAAAAAACAAACACGTTGCAGCACATCGAGCACACAGCCAGAGGATGGGTGGAGCGGGCAGGGGAGGGCAGAAGCTAGTCAGACTCCTTGGGGCGCTTCCTGTTGATCCTTAAGCATATAAGAACGTCCTGCCATGCCATGCCAGGCCATGCCGGATGTCTCTGGGTAATTTAGATAGCTGCAGCGGCGCTCCGTTGCTCCAACTTGCATAATGTCACTTCCAAAGTGTCGCAGCTCAAAGGACATGCACTCGCAGGACCCCACATCGCCCCCTCGTCACATCCCCACAGCAGAGCAGAACAGGCGGCAGACATGTTAAAGCTGGCCGATAAGCAAAGGGATTCTTATGAAATTCCTAATTTCAGGCCAAAGCTGAGGGTCTGAGTCCTCCGCCTTCTTTCGATATTCCTTTCTGGGTTGCTTTTTTGCGTTGGGGGGTAAGCAAACTTTAAGTCCACATCCCTTTTTAATGTGACTGTGTGTATGCCCGAAGGATTTGTGCGTAATGAAAAACTGTCACGCCACAGGACCACGTCGAAGGACGACCACGACGACGCCAACGACGCCGACGAGGATGAGCCTAAGCCATCGCAGGTACGAGTGAGTATATGGCAGAAATTGAAAAGCGCTAGCCGGTAGCCGGTAGCCGGTAGCCAGATCCAAAGGAGCATTAAAATGGCAAATTTGTGTGCACTGTCGATGGCAGGACACAGTCAGGGCATGCAGGACATTTATGGGCGACAGACAGCAACGACAAGGACATAAAAGCGGCGTCGCCTGCTTGACAAGCGCATAAATCAGCCAAGGAACAAGTCCCCAAATCATATATCCCTTCGCAAAGGCTTTAAAGCCGAAGATCCCGGCAGGCCCCTCTCCCCCCCCACACATCCGAGATGTTCCCCCTGCCTGGACGGGGGGCGTCTATTCATTTCTCAATTAATTGTTGCTCCTTTCGGAAGAAGATGGCCAAGGGTCAAGGAACTGCAGGCCGCCATAAATCCCCGTGTATTACAGGGCGAAACAGCAGACGCGAATTGAATTCCTGATATGGCAGATGGCAGGACCTCAGCAGAGGTCGAACGACTGTCCTTCAGCGCCCCTCCCCTTGGGTGGAGCTCATTGCTTATGCTCGAACACGAAACAAATTCAAATTACAAATTATGTTTTCGTCATTGGCGCGCTTTACGAGGAATCCACCCAACCACGACCCGTCCCATCCCCATTTGCCCTGGCAGGATATGGATGGGAAGTACATGTTAATGCTGATCCCCATCCCCATCCCCATCCCCGTGGCGGCCAGTGTCCGCGCAGTGTCAACTATTTAGTTTCCGGTTTTAAGTTCCCGCCATAAAGCGGGCATTATGTGTCCGCTTTTATGGCTTCTAGCGGCGTCCATTTCTGTCTCTCCGACTCCGTCTCCGACTGCAACTGCCACTCCGGAACGGTCTTCATTGTTTCTTAATAATCCAGAGAGAGGGAGAGAGAGAGGGAGAGCGAACGTCCTCCGAGTGCACACGTCTTCGCATTAACAATGTTTATGGGGCCCAGACAGTGTTTCCGAGTCCGGAGTCCGAGCGCCTAGTTGCATGCCACACATATTTCCGCAGCGTTGCAGTCATAAATGCGCTTAATTGGCAATTTTTGTGTAAGCGTGTTGAAATTTTTATACCCCGCCACCACCCCACCACACTCGCCCCATTCACACCATTCGACCCTTCGACCCACCCAAAACGTTGCAGTCATAAATGGGAAATATGTTCCAGAAGTGTGAGGTCTGTGTTTATGCCCCTGCGGCGGTGCGAGTGGCGGAGTCCCTGCCTTTATGGGTCATGCATGAATTTGCCGGGATTTATATGTGGTCTACATGACCTGGATTCTGATATCCTGGCCATTCCGTGGGCTAATCAAAAGATATTCGGTAACCACAGCGAATGAATTGGTCCAGCCACAAATGAACATCATTTTGTCTGCTTAATCCACAATTTTATTTACACTACAATTTGGTTTGGCGACGCCATGGGGAATCCTTAGAGCACATCTGTGGGCAGGGCAGGTGATAGAGAGAGAGAACTCTATAGATTTAGCAGGACTTAGGGAGGGTAGCCTAGCCTTACCAAGCTCCTCGGCCGCCATGGTCGCTTCCCTTTGCCGCTTCAGCTTCCTGACCATCTGGTCCATCATTTGCTGGGCCCTGGTAACAGTGGAGAGGATGTACTGGGTGCCTCGATTCGACCGCTTTATACGCCGAAACTCCTCCAGCATTTTGATGGCGAAGAAATCGGGGAAATTCTTCTTCGACTGGACACCTATTTTTGGCAACAAATGGGGATACATCTCGGTGTAGGTGTAGATCAACTTGCATCCAATGCGAGCATCCTTCGTGGCCACCTGGTCGTAGTTGGAGGAGCGCACGGTGACCTCCAGCTTGAGAGTGGGCTGGCTCTGGAGCACCACCATGCGATAGCCGAGCAGGCCG
Organism: Drosophila helvetica; assembly: GCA_963969585.1. Lineage (NCBI taxonomy): Eukaryota > Metazoa > Arthropoda > Insecta > Diptera > Drosophilidae > Drosophila > Drosophila helvetica. The sequence goes on along the minus strand of OZ018404.1, from coordinate 18,910,028 downwards.
ATGGCATGGAACTCCGAGTTGCGGAACGACTCGGTCAGCACTTCAATGGATTCGGAATTCATGGTTGGCAATACCAACTGTAGAGAGAACTGAATGAACTAAGCCAAATAAGAGTTTCTGCCACGCTCTGACAACTATAACAAAAGCCATTCGATGGGGCTCCCACTGCACTGCCAGTCACTGGCAGTCCTTGTCCTTGTCGTTGTAGTTGGCCATGTTCCTTCGGCTAGGACTGATCGTTGGGCTGTTTCTGCACTTCTTTTCAATCTCAGACAGCTCCATCTGTGGCAGGAATGAGGTGCAGGTAGCACCAGGTGGCAATCCCTGCCCCCAGCGTTGTGTGGGCGTCTTGTGCCATGGTCATACGGGTCAACAAACACCAGGGGCCCTGTGTCCTTCCCAGCGAGTGTGAAAGGAGATACGCAAGCCAAAGACCCACAAAGGAAGGAGCCAACTCATCCAGTTCCAGCATCAGCCAATTACCAAACATCCCAAGCAGAAGCGTCTCAAAATCCAACCAACGAAGACCAAAAAGATAAATCCAAGATCAGTTAAGGAGCCAGCTAAGCCAGAAATCCATATGGATCTGTGGACGACTGCAAGGGATGCGGTGGCATTTCGATCGGAAGCCTCAAGACAACTTTGGTGAAATGAGGACTGCCAAACCCCCCACAACATCGAAGCCAGCTACGACTGAGAGCCCCTTTATCCAAGAACATATCCAACGATAGGACAATATCCTTCAGGAGGCTACCTAAGCCATACGATGATTCAGTAAGAGATCCCCAGTCCGTTCAAGAACAATTTCCCTTAATCTGAAGTATAGTGAAATTTAAAAGAACTTGCCTATACAGAAAAAGATCTCTGAGAAATCCACATGGTAGAGTGCGTTCTGGTTCTATTTTGCATGGCTCTGGGACAGTCAGAAGGGGGTGGACTTGGAGGGTTTTTCTGAGGGTAAGGCTTCCCTACTGCATTATGGCTTCGATTCTTTAATTGTTCTTTGCTTCTCTGGCTGGGAGTTCTTTGAGGAACTCCCTCCATTGCTTTGCTATCCCACACCCAGGCTGTCTCGGTTCACAAGTAGGCTGACTGGGAGTGTAAATTGAAGATGTCCTGGATGCGACAACGAGCGTGCAAAAGGCACGCACTGTGTTGGTCTTAGCCTCAGACCTCCGTCCTTCCATATTCTATTAAAATGGCCTGTCATTGCCGTTGCTGGCATCGTTATTGTCGGCCCTTGGCCTGGCTGGTTCCCGGCTGGTTCCTGTTTGGGCCATGCCCGCCATGGCCCTGCCTGCCTTTACTTTTCGGGATGTCTGCCAGTCCCTCGGCTTAGTCCCTTGGACGACTGCGACGTTGTCTTCTGGCAGAACCATTATTCTTCCACAACGTGCATTATATTATCCTTTGGCTGGAAGGCATTTGTATGCTGGTCGAGGGCGCGAATTGCATTTGGGATTGGGTGGGCCTCGGGTGGGTTTCGGGTGGCTATAGGAATCGCCTTTCAGCTGTCGTCACTGCAATTTGTATTGCCGCCCGCCGGTGGAGGCGGAGGCGGAGGCGGCGTCTGTAACTTGTTTTTTATTGGTTTTCTCGTTTTAAATTTCAATTTGGCGCCTGGCCCCCTGTAAGCAAGATGTATGTACAAGACGCCAGCTCCGGCCTCCGCCCTTTCGCCTGATTGTGCCGCACTGCAGAACATATGTTGACAGCGTCAGGTGCGCCAACGAGGGGCGATTTATATGCGTCAGCGTGCCAGGTTGACAGTTTCAAGGTGCCCGGAGCCCGGACCCCGGAGTTTCTGCTGCTGTCTTGACTGCTAACTGAACTGTCACTCGGATGGGAGCTGCTGCTGCTGCTGCCGCTGCTGCTGCTGCTCCTGCCACCCTTCCCCCTTTCAATGTTATTATGCCATTAGGGGTTACAGGTTATTGGAGGTGGGCGGGGGCTAGCACATTTTACACCGCATTTAACCCAAAACATGCCACTTAACAGAGAGCATTTATCAATGGGCTCTGCCTCGCGCCCTCAGACACACACACAGACACAGACACAGACAGGAGAGTGGCAAGGCGAGGCGAGAGCGTTTCCCTAACCCTACGTGATTCGCACCCCTCGCATTATCAGCCATCAGGCATCATCATCCCATACGTGTTAACCTCTCCACTCTCCCACTCTGCTCCACCCACTCTCCACTCTCGTCCCCTTATGACACTGCATTCTGTGTGCGATTATCAAGCGCTGCCGTTGCCGTTTCCGTTGCCTTTTCCGTTGCCATTCCTCGACTCGACTCGTTTTGCGGCTTACGGCCATGCCCCAAAAATTACATGCCTTTGTTTTTTATCTAGCGCCAGGCGGCATTATGCCTAACCCGGGGTCTTAAGGGTCGTCTCTTACTCTCTGCCACTCTGCCGCTCTGTGTGTGTGTGTGTGTGTGCGTGTGTGTGTCTGTGAAACGTGTCCTGAGTCCGGGTCTGATTCCACTGCTCCTGTGGCTGGGTCTGGGTCTGGGTCTGGTCGTGGGCCTGGGCGTATGCGTAATTCGATCTATTATCAGTTGTCATCGTCGGCAAATTCACACATTCGCATGGGCATTTGTCGTTTTGCTTGATTTGTGCCAGGAAATGGCCACAGTGCACTGTGGTAGCCGAATCGAGCAATCCTGGCGTCAAATGTCACTCAGAGGCCTTTGTGATTTCCACAAATTGAAATGGTTATGCTGCTGAGGCAGTGCTGCTTCTTGGTGGATTTGCTATGGGGCTGCTATGTCCTTTCCGTGATCATGTGGCTCGAGTCGCTGGCTGTCGGCTGGCAGTGCTTCATGCTGATCGGTAAGCCCTGCTCCTGACTTTTGTTAGTCCTTTCCCAAGGGTACTCCTCGTTTTGTTCCCCAGAGTTCAGTGCCTTCTACGTTCTAGTGACCTTTCTGCATTTCGTGAAGCTCTTCAACGCCGTCATCTTGTTGTATGGACTCCTAAATGTGAGGCTCCTTCGGCCCCTACCTCTAGAATATCTGCCCTTAATGGTGCTCCCGCTCTGCTCTTCCCCAGAATAATCGTGTACTTGTTGGCATCTTCCTCATTACGATCTGTGTGTGCTTGACAATTCTGCTTATCCACTGTCTGGCCCTCATCTTCATCGCGCCCATAGTTGGGGGTATGACTCACACCCACTACATTTCCATGCCCATATATTTTGGTAAGAGATCGCAGGACTGTCGAATGGATATACATATAATCCACGACTCTGATTGCTCTTTCAGTTCTCTACTTCTACTGCTTATGGGTGATATACTCGTACTACGTTTATAGCCGGGAATTCGATCCAGTGGTCGAATCTCCAAGAGATGATAATCGATAATTAAATTCATTCTCTCTTCCCCCAATCTCAACCCATTTTTCTAGCATTTGGTTCCACTGTGCCACAGCACATACGTAGTACGTACTTGTCCTCACCGTCTCCCTCCCCAAGAGGGAACATTGTTTCACGTGCCATTTCGCAGCTGAAATTTGAACTTTTTCAAGCACTGAGCAACCGAAAAGAAGTAAACGAATTCGCAAATCCGTTGAGGAGAGCTGCAGATGCTGGATGGATAGGGATGGGGATGGGGATAAGGATGGGAATGGGAATGGCGATGTGTGAGATGTGTGCCCGATGCGTGCCTAAGTGTTGCATTTACATGCGAGGGCAATACAATTTCGGTATGCTGCTGGGGGGGATGGGGATGGGAGGGGGCACAACAACTGGCATTGAGGCGTGAATTGGATACGCACAAATCCAATGGAGCAGCAGGACGGCAGGATGGCAGGATGGGTAGATTCAAAGATGAGCAGGACTCAGATGAGTCCTGTGTGTGGGGCATATTAAGCAAGAATTAGCAACAGTTGTACCAGTGTCTGTGTGTGTGTGCGTGTGTGCCACAGCTCCAGTTGGAGTTCCATTTACGAATATGTCAAGTTAATTTAATGTAGCATGAACAGTGCGTGGCTATGGCGGCGGCAGTGGCAGTGGGGGTGGGGGTGGGGGTGGACTATCTCGTGGTGGCAGCTGTGGCGCCTCCGCTTGCCCGGCCATCATGTGTTGCCAGCCTACGTGCAATAATTTGTGCAATTACTTGGCAAATTCGGGCTGTCCTCGTGGCAGAGGGATGTGGCACTACCACACTTCCGCTCTGCCGCTCTGCCACTCTGCCACTCTCCTCCCGCTGCGACGTGCCTCGGAACCATCGGGAAGAAAAAATGCAAATAAATTATGCCTCAAGGCATTTTACAATTCTATTCTTTTTATTTTTTTTCCGCCCAATTTTGTGTGTGTTTGTTCCTTGTCTTTTGTCTTTTTTTTCTTTATTTTTTGTCGTGTTCGAAATTATGCATTTAGTTTGGGAAAAACATGTGGAGCATGTGGAGCAAACTACGTGAGGGGCATTGCTAAAACGAGGGAATCGCCCGAAAGCCAATGGCCCAGAAATATTGAAATATTTACTCAACAGAGAGAGAGGCGCCCTTACCTCCACCCACTCTTTCAGCCACTCTTTCAGCCATTGCTGGCCCTCTTCTGGGTTTTTCCTCGTTCGAAGCTGTGCAATTTTTCAGAGTTTCTGAGCAGCGCTTTTTGGCTCATAAAAATGTCAAATCGTTTACATACACGTCACTTCTGTGACAACTACTTGACAGACATTAATACACTTAAGCTGCCTGCAAGAACACGGCATTATCCTTCAGCCAGCGTACACCCAGAGCAAACGACAGCGATGGCGGCATGCCAACATAAATGACATAATATAATAAAGCAGCAGCGGCAGGCAGGCAGGCAAAAGCGAAGGAGAGGAGCAGAAGCCGTGGATGTGGAAGTGGAAAGCGTGGAAAACGTGAAAAAAGTAGAAAAGAACAACAAAAATTTGCTTAGACAGCAAATCATGACGAGGTAGACTCTCCTGCCACCCCCTCGCACTTCCACGCTGCCACTCTCTCCCTCTCTCCTTCGCTCCTGCTTCAATGGGTGCGGCTGTCTATCGGGAGAGCGATCTCTGGGAATGCCTTACCTTGTGATATTTGGCTTACACTCTTCCCACTACTGCCCTGGCATTCATCCTGTGCTCTCTCTCGGCCTCTCCCTTTCACCAGCTCCCCCCCCGCAGCACATGTCAGGAGAGTCGCGTCTTTTTTGTCGTTGCCCTCTGAACAAATTGCTTTTGTGCAAATTTTGTCACATCCCAAGCACACACACACACACACACATGGGGCTAGACTCCGGCCCAGCCCCAGCCCACACCACCCACTGCTTCTTGGCTTCATTAGTGCATTTCTTTTGTTGGTGCTGCACTTTGCCTTTGAGCTTTTCCGGAGCAGGCTGGATGGGACATGCATTATGGACACATTTTCCGCATAAGAAAAATATGATTTTTGGCAATCATTTGACCGGATAATCAGGGCCTGAAACAGTTTTTGATTGGCTTTGATGGAAAACCGACTTACAGTGGTTGGAAACGAACGAATCGGTAGGGGCAGACATTTCCCCTGAGTAATTTGATATTTGGATTCACTTCAAATACAAATATTATGTTTATTGCATGCGAAGGAAACAAATCTTTCACTTTCTCTTAAATTTCCTCAAATATTATTTCTTTGGTCGATTTTATAACATACTTTTAGGATGTTGATTAATCAATTTCCTGATTGCCAAGAACCAACTTCATAAAATGCTTATATTTTCCAAATATATCATAGATATTTTCCTATTAAATATATCTCTGACATTTTCAATAGCTTTTCCTGCATTTTGAAAGAACTTGGCATTGGAAGCATGCAGAATGTATGTACTTAGAGTGGATAGAGCAAGCTTACTCAATTTTCCAGCAATAAGATGTTAGTTTTTTAGCACACACACACACACACACTGCACCATCTTGAGCAGCTCATAGTCGGGTCCTGGACTATGGTTCATTAGATTCCCCCCAGCCATGACTTGACATGCCGGGGCTGGCATGCTTGGGGCCGTCATAAATTCTAAATAAATAGATTTGTCAACCATTTTTCGGTGGCTTCCACACACGCACACACACACACACACACACACACTGTACCGCATGGACTTCCTTGTGTGTGGTCTTGTGGCGAAAAAGATGAAAAGCTATTTACATTCTGCTGCAAGGACAGCGACAAGGGACTGGGCACTGCAAAGGCAATTTATCATGAATATTTGTCAAGGAAGTGCAGCAAACACTTATTTTATGCTCGGACAAGCACCGCACGGCACACAGCCACACAAAAAGGACGAGTCTATTGACTACGAAATAACTTAGCTTTATTCCTATGCACGTACGTATATCTATAGATCTAGAGTGAGTGGATGGGGATGGGGAATAGGATTCAGGATTGATGGTGATCTCTACAAGTACTGCCATATCAGCCAGATGGCCAGACCGACTCCCAGCACCAGGTCCATGGGCAGGCTGAAGGTGTTCCGCTGCGCGTGCTCGTTGCGGGCAATTTCGATGATCTTGTGGGTGGCGTGCAGCCACTGCTTCACTACAGAGGCCTCGGCTGCCACAAAGGAGTACTCCTCACGCTTGCCGCTGCCACTGCCACTGCCACTGGAGCCACTGCCCGGCTTGTCCTTGTCCTGCTGCTTGACCAGCAGATTGATGATCTTGTTGGCATTGGACGAGGTCAGCTCCAGCGGTCGCTGCAGCTCCACGTGCTCCCAGTGGTAGTGCTGGCGGTAGGCGAGGCGCTTCTTGCGCACCTCCGTGCACACCAGGCACCGGTCGAAGAGGAAGACCTTGGCGCGGTATTTCTTGCGCGTGGGAAAGTGCTGGGCATCGAACTCGGTGGCGCGTCGGAAGTTTCCCAGTTGCAGGATATCCAGCTAGGAAGTGGGGGATAAACGATAGCGATAAAGACTAATTGAATCTGTCGTTTAGTCACCTCATTCAGCTCATCTATGTTGGGTATCTCCTCGGCCTGATTGACCACATCCAGAGCACGTCGCATGCGCGTCTCCAATTTGCAAACGGCGGTTAGCACGGGCTTGCAACTGATTCCACTCTTGTAGAATTCCTGCAACAGAGCAACCGGATATTCGTTGTTACATGATATTACTGGGTTAAGGTTACCGATATGCCGATATGCCGATCTCTTACCGATATGAATTGCTGCAGCAGCAATGGATATCTGGTCAGTCTTTGTATGGGCTGCACAAGGAAGCTATCGATGCCCAGCTTGTCTTTTATCGTGGTCTGATAAGCCTAACGCAGTAATCAGATATTAGGAACAGTAGTCTGTGGATTGGATTCCCGCCGAAGCCTTACCTGCAGCCATTCGCGATGATCTTGACGCAGCTGCATGGACGATTTCTTGCCCATGGTGAAGCTCACGTAGCAGTAAAAGTTGTTTTTCTGGAAAAATTCATCAAAACAGAAGGGTTTACAACGGCGAAATCAACTCAAACTCGGGCAGACCCCACCTTTGCCCACACCAGACCCACCTGATCGTTTTCAAAAAATAAAAATCTGTTGACTGAGCTTGGGCCAGCCATGCGCTTCCATTTCGTTGGAAGCTCGGATTTCCCAGATATAGATATGTATATGTGGTATGTGGTATGTGGTATATGGTACCTCCCCGCCTGCTGGCTAAATCATAATTTTTTGAGCATTTAAGTCACGTAACCCGAGACCCGTACGCAACGGCTATGGCAGAGGGAGAGGGAGAGGCGGGGGAGGAGGAGGAGGTGTGGGGGAAAACCTTGGCAAAGCTAGAGCGAAAATTTGGCATTCCTGTCGCCGTCTCGGGCCAATGCCATGCAAATGCTGTGGCCCAAACCGAAGCCAGCCAGCAAACTGCAAACTGCAAAGAAAATTGCTTGGCCAACGATTTCCTTTCCATTTTAATTTCATTAGCCTCGCCCCAGCGCCGCCCCTCCTCCACCCACCCCCCTACAGTCCAAATCAGAGCTCAGATTATGTGGTGGTAATCATCTCTCCATCCCTCAGGGCTGGTATGGTGTTCTGTTTTGCATGTCTAATGCGGCTCAGTCGGACAAATTGTCTGATGGCGCAAGGTGACAATTTATTTCTGCAGTTGACTCAGTTTTCCTAGCATGAACAATCTCCTCTTCGGTAGAATGGATGCATTCCCCTCGAATACAGTCATTTGTCGAGTGAATATAAAATTTCTGGACTATAAATAGATTATACAAATGCGATAATAAAGCTGACACAAATGTTAAGCGATTTGATGAGCATTTCCTATATAGCAGATGCCAGCAGACCAGGCCAGACCAGACCAGACCCGACCCGTGCCAATTCGATGGCAAACACCAACAAATGTTGATCTCAAAATCGATTGCATCAGTCATCATCATCAGCCTCAGACGCCTCAAACCGATTCGAGAGCAATCAGAATGTTGTAAAGCATTTAATTGATTTTGAGTTGGTGGTGGATTCGATGCGATTTGATTCGATTTGAGGGTGAGAAATCACTCAGATCGACACGCTTGTCACTTGGTGTTCTGTTCTGACCATTTAAAGCCGATTAATAAATGAAGGCCAGGCTATTTACGGACCGATCTCCTCCGGCGTCGGTGGGATTCGTGTCCAAATATCGAGTCAACAGGTCTGGCCGGACAAGGCCTCTTCAGACACACAATAAAATCGGGTCAGAACTAATCGATGCGGCAATTATACATACATACAATTGTGAAAAGCCTCATTAACTTGCTCGTGGGGAAAATGCTCGTTTTCACATATGAAATTTTATATTTATCAAACAAGCTCTTTCGCGTCTTCTTTTGTTTATCCAATATGTTGCCAAGACAAGCAGGAAGCGGGCGGCGGGAGGCGGGAAGCGGGTGGAAGGGGGAACATTTAGAAAATATGTACAATATTATACGAGTATAAACAAAAATTGTTGTACATTTTTATGATATATTTAGCAACGATTTCGCTGGCTCTTGTCCTGTGACTCAGAAATGTTTGGCAAAAGAGGCACAAAGAATGCCAAGTGGTGTGCAAAGGGGGAGAGGGGGGGGGGGGGGGGGGGGGGGGGCTGGGGTACTCTGTAGCATAAATCAGCTCCCAGGGGCTTAGCATGTCTGTTCGGCATTAAGCCAAATCCTCGGGGAGCTTGTCGCGGCTCAAAGAATGTTACCTGCTTTGGGAGCAGATTTTCAGTTGCTTTTTCACAACACTTTTTTTGTTTTATTTTTTATTTTTTGGGTTTCTTGGAACTTGCAGATGACATAAGAGAATCGCGTCCGAAGTATTCCAGCAGACAATTTCAATTTAAATTGATCGCTTGAGTTGTCAACACTTAACTCGGCCTCGCCGGCAGCCACATGGCAGGCAGGCCATAGAACATGTACAAAGAAATCTTTCCAAAAAAAAACCAGAGATCTAAAGAAGTGTAGCTCGTGTTCAATTGGGGTTTCTTGAGCTATATCTCGACATTTTCATACTCTTGCAGAGGGTACAATGTGTTTTGACACTACGTATACTTGATATCAGGGAAGGAAACCCCATAAATAACGATATATATACTGTATATATATTCCGTATCAGTGTCAACAAGCCATTGATAGCTGCATCATATAAATTAAAGAAGGGCGAACGTGTCTGCAAGAGTATTTAAAGGTTCGCCACATACATGTATGTACTAAGCATATGTACAGATATGTATATGTATGTATGTATTTCCCCCAAGCCCCAGACAGACGCTAAAAAGCTCTCTCGATCGCTTCTAATGAGAACCCAAGCCAGTCAAGCGATGACGTCAGCTGCCGGCAAACGGAACGACGTGAAAAAAAGGTTGGTTTTGTTTAACAATTTCCAACTGATTTTCGCTAACGACAGTGTTCTCGGGGTCTATTTAGCTTTATCATTACTATGTTCCTGCGATTATTTCAATCTTATCAGGGGACTTCACAAAGCCTCCAGCCCACACCCATTCGTCATTCAGTAAATAATTATACTTAAGTGCTTCTTGTGCTGTTGTGTTTTCCATTAATTCACTTTTCACCACGACCACGGCATATCAATGAGAATGAGCTGGGGCCCCCCGACGACCGCACTTGTCCGGAGGTGTCAGGCGACCAGTAATAATCAAAAGCCCTATTACGAATAAAATAATTCAAATATTTCGTTAATTGAAATTGTCGGGGAGTTTATGCAACCGCAATTTGCATAACCCACAACTAAACGACTGCTGAACGCTGCTTAATATGCAGCGTAATTAATTCACGAGTTTCTCTCTCAAAATACAATGTGCAAAAAATAATAAAAATAACTTGGAATACTCATATGAAGAACCGAGAAACCGTCACTCAGTCACTCAGAGGCACGGCAATCGCAGGTGTCGCCAAAATAAACATTAATAGACTTTGTCTTGAATAAATATTTGAAATTGAGTTTTTAGCTTTCGAGGGCCTACGGAAAACAAAAGAATTTTTGATCGATTGCCCGAATCGGGGTGTCGGAACCTGTCCAACGGCTACTTGGCTAGCGACATGAGTCCGCCTGGCTAATGGGCCCAGCACCAACCCAACCCACGCAGGGGAGTGCCCTGCCCGCGCCCCCTCCCGTCCCGCTACTCACCTCAAAGTGCGCGGCGAACTCATCGAAGAGACCCTTCAGATCGCGCTGGTTGCGCAACATCAGCGGCAGAATCTCCCTCTCGTGCAGCTCCAGAATCTCGGAGATGTTGCCCAGGAGCAGCTGCTGGCGCTGCTCGCCGCGAAGGCCTTCGGGCAGGTCCTCGATGGCCTCCAGGCTGCCATAGTTGGCCAGACCCTTCTTCAGATTGTTCACATAGTTGACCTCCGTCTGGATGAGCTCGTCGATGATGAAGCTGATCTTCCGCGAGGCGTAGATTTCGGTTTGGTCGCAGGGAAACAGATTCTCCAGCGACAGTGTGTCCTCGTCCTCGTGGCTGCTCGAAGTGGACGAAGTGGTCGAATTATTTACTGACTCAATCACCAGGCGACTGTGAGTGGGTGTGGGAGTGGGCTGGGATCTGGGATCTGGGGGGTGGTGTACTTACTACTCATCGCCCAGAGTCTCGAAACTGAGCGTATGTGAGAGGAAACCATTGGGTGTTCGGTATGTTGGAGATGAGTTGGCGGCTGCCGTGGTCGCTGTCGTTGCTGAGGTGTAGATGGAGCTCAATGAGATGCCACTGGAACAGAGATGGAAGCACAAGAACAGGAAGCCGTGAATGGGGAGCAACACTCAGATGAGGACTGAGAATGAAACGTAGATAAGCTGGGGGAACCTTCTCCCACAAGCCCACATCCTCTATAAAGTGGTAAGGTTCAATCTCTGAACTACTTCCTTTGTTTATTGAGTCAGATGAACGTTTATCATGCCAGTCATGCCTCCCCCCACAATTACCATAAAAAAATGGTTTAAAAAAGCCCCAAAAGTCATAAATCCAAATGGCGTATACGTTATCTAATCACGTATACACAGAGTTGTAGTGGGACACATGCCAAAGGTCAAACAAATACAATCGGATGTAGGGACAGCCGAAACCAATGAACACTGTCTGATAAATAAGTGTGTAGCCATAACCCCTGACCTACCTATCGCTGTCCAGCAAGCTCGTTTGCTTCTCCAGCTTGCCATTTTTACTGGGTGTTGCTGGGGTCGTCTGCGTTGAATGAGTGGGCGAACTGGGCGCCTCTTCGGTCAGACATTCCTTCGCTAGGGCCCTGTCAACGACATCGATTGTCTTGGCACCCGTACTATCGTCCAGTATGTGCAAATAGACATTCAGCACCTGCACTAGCACAATCGCGAGGAATGTCAGGGCAACGGATATCACATCGAACCAGTTGAACAACTCCATTCTGAGGACTTAACGCACTGTTTTCTAAGGGCTTTCGCTTCGGAGGAATCGAATCCGATGCATTTCGATAAGAAATCGCGCACAACACTCCGCACTCCGCACTTCGCAGTCCGATTCCGATTCCGTAGTCGCCGTTGCCAGTCCGTTCCGAATCACGCGAGAGAATCAAGTGCGGAGAGCTGGGCGCTCGTCAAGCTAGCTGGCGAGAGCTTTTGGCCGAAAGCTTACTCTCCCTCTCTCGCACTGACTGATCGTTCTCTTTGTCTGGGGTTCTCTTTCGCACGCGAATTTGTTTGTAAACATCGAAGACCCCGTTGGAAACTGTGTGAAAAGTGCTTTGGAGGCCATGGATAATGGCTGGAAATATATCACAGTCTTTGCAACGCTTTTGCTTTCATCATGGACTTATGACCGCGCCAATAATGCGATTTGATCCACTGCCATTCGATATTTGCATACCAATTAGGGGGCTTTGGCTAATGGCCCCGTAATAACTGTAATTACTGCTACCAGCCATACCATATAATCATAAACTTTAGCTTCCCCTTGAACTCTGTGGTCTGGTCTGCCGTATGATAGAACAAACTGATTGAGTTTTGGCCACATTCCAAGTGGGTCTATAAATCAAAGCTCGAACAGTTTTCGGACCTATCTCAAAGGTTGAAAGCTTTTCCCCCCTACATTTCTCGTTGCTCGCTGGCACTCACCATTTCCCATCATATCTCATCGTGATCCCGTGCGGGATGGGTTCTGTGGCGATGATCTCACACAGATCGTTGGGAAACGTTTTGTCGCTTTGCATTCGCGAGTTTCACAAATAAACTTGTTCACATTATATTGTTTTTATTGTTTATTAGCCACAATTGATTTTTTAGACAATACGCGAGACAGACACACTCCCCCACTCCCCCACTCCAGCCATCCAATTAAAATCAAAAGAATTCCGTGATGAGGCAACAGCAAAGAAAACAAAACAAAACAAAAACGAGGAACTTTATAAATAAACGGCGAGCATTTCAGGGCGATTTTGATGAGCTGCAATCCCCAGGCCCCCTGCCCCATGCCCCATGCCCCCGCGGGGCAAACAATACTAATAATTGTTTAAAATACTTATTTATATGCGCCACTTGTTTATTTATATACATTTTCCTAGTGATGTCACAAGGCGCTGCAAGTGCCAGCCAGAAACCAGTTGTTGGCCGTGTGGACTGGCCTGGCCTGGCCTGGCCTGGCGTGTCGTATCATTAACAATGTTGTTAAGATCAATGTGCCGGCGGGAGGGTGGAGCGGTGGAGCGGTGGAGGGCCAACAGCTGTCCCACGTCTGACTCTCATGACAACGCCAATGGCGTGCGACCGACCTTCCATGATGGATTTTGTTTTTTGCTTTTGTTTTGACAGCTCTGAGGCGTGTGATTCTGCTCTGAGAAAGTGGAAGGAAGTTGCTGATATTTCTGTGAAATGTTGTGTAAATTATTTTCCCCCAATTAAGATGATCCAGAGATAGACACACAATCGGAGGAGTGCCTTTGCACATCATCAAAGGGGAAACAATCTTTGAAGAGGAACGCCACGCGAATCCCCACCAATATCACAATTTTGTTCGTTCAGTTCCACTTTATTCATACAATTTTCCACTATAGCTTGATTAGAACATAATTCATAGTCGATATCCACATAAAATAATCGAATCTTAATTACTTAGGCACCAGAGAATAACAATAACGGATTGGCAGTCGCCTTGCGACCTGCGACCGAGTTTAATTAAACTACAAAACTTAGTATAAAATATTTGGTGATTTAGCTTTCAACTTGAAATGTTTCTTTTTGTTTGTTTCGTTTGCAACAAAAATGAACGCGAATCTTAAACAACATTCAATGATAACTTGACTTTTGGCTGATTGCCCCCATGGGGCTGGGGCTGGGGCTGGGGCTGCCCGTGGCAGGTCCGGACTGGAAGGTGCTCCCTGCGAGCACCCATCTATAACTGCCCTGCCTGTCTCCCATAGCATAGCCTAACCCGATGTTGAGCCGATCAAGCGATCGGTTAGCTAAGTGCCGTGTGCCGTGTGCCCACACCGGCTTAGGGGCCTACTCGCAGGCGTCTACGAGTTTGCATACCACGTGCTGCGATTGCTGGCCGTCTCCTCGTCCGGCCTGGGCATGATCCAGATGTTGCCGATGCCGCTGTCGGTGCTGAAGCGGTTGGAGTCGCGGTAGAGCGAGAAGCTGGGCACCTTCCGGTGCATGTGGTCGTTCTCGCGGGAGTACCGCTCCTGCAGCTTCTGGCGCTCCTCGTTGGCGTAGTTGTTGATCATGTCCCGTATGAGGTCCAGCCAGTGCGTGATCTGCGCTGGCTCCGCCGTGAACTCGCACTCCTGCTGCTTGCGGCGCTCGTAGTAGAGCGTGAAGGACTTGGTCTTGGCCGAGATGCCGATGTGCTCGCAGGGATAGCGACCGTGGAAGAGCAGCTGCTTGCCCTTGATCTCCGTGTAGATGATGCACTTGTCGAATATGAAGACCTTGGCCCGGTAGCTGCGCTTCTGCTTGCAGTCGAAGACCTGGAACTCGTTCACCTTGCGAAACTTGCCCTGGTAGAAGACATTGAACTGCAATCACAGGGCGAGAGTTATCGGAGAATATCGGAGAGAGAGACGGAGAGCCGCACACTCACCTCATGGCAGTCGACAATGTCGTTGATGTTCTCCGATTCGTTGGTGGTGGCCAGCAGGGTGCGCAGTCGCTTCTCCAGCCGACAGCAGGACTCAATGAGCGGCTTCATCACAATGTCGCGGTTCTTGAAGAAGGTCTAACAGGGGGATTCAATGTCATACATTTAGGAGTCACGGAGTAATTGGTAATTGGTAATTGGGTTCCACTCACATTGATGAACTGCGTCAGGAGCAGGGGATAGCGGGCCATGCGCTGAATGGGCTGCACCAGGAAGCTGTTGATGCCCAGCTTGTCATCGCGTTCCAGGCGGATGTTCTGCAGCAAAAATAAACGAAACCGATCATTATCCGAAATCAATCCGAAACGAATGCTCAACTTACGGTGAAATAGTTCTTGTAGAGATCGCACAGCTTCAATGATTTCTGCTTGTTCATGGTGAAGATCACATAGCCGTAGAAGCAGTTTTGCTAAACAAAGTATTGTCGGGAAAACTTTAAGTTTGATTCGAATGAGAGATCTGCGGCTGGAACTTACATCCAATAGCTGCAGGAATTCGTCGAACAGACGCTTCAGATCCCGCTTATTGCGCTGCAGCATCGGCAGGAACTCGTCGCGATGGAACTCCGCAATCTGTTCGATGTTGCCGAAGAGGTCGTACTTCTTGCCGCGGAGTCCCTGCGGCAGATCCTTGCGCTGAAAGATGTTGCCATAGTTCTCGATGCCCGTGTACAGGTTGTTCACATAGGCCTCCTCCGTCTTGATCAGCTCCTCCAGAATGGGATGCACGCACTTGTCGCTCTTGTCCCGCAGCTCGATTTCCACTTCCTCCTCCCTGAGAGACAAGCATGAAAAACTACATATATAAAGAGAAGATCGCTATACTCACTCATCCCTGGGCTGGTAGACCGAGTGAAATTTGCCAACGAGATGCTCGTTTGTTGTGCCAATGATTTCAGTCTTTCGTCTCGGCGTGGAGCGATAGTTTCTGCGGAGAATGGGGGTGTGTGTGTGTGGTGGTTATCTACTATGTACATATGCTTGTCAGAGTGTCAAAGCTACGCAGATAAACCCCCCCAAAAGCTTCTACGTATGTGAGTCACAAGCAGAGAGTCCACTGATAAGAGAGTCTACTGATAAGGGAGTCTACCCCGTGGCCACCCGCCCTTATGCAACTGAAGAAGCGAAAGATAGATTACGTGAGGAATGGGGAACTCAGATGGGGACTCAGACTGTCCATCTAGTCGGCCTGCACAATTTTCCGCATGAGCGTCTTTCGAGAGTCAAAGATGTCCAGAGCGTCCTCGAACAACATCCAAATGGAAGAAACAATATTCATCATAATTTCCAGCTGCGTGATGAGGAACCAGGAGATCATGATGAGCATGAACATGGCCAGGGCCGTCACTAGGAAGCCCGTCAGCTAGAACACATGAAAAACTTTCGAAATCTGGCAAATAATCGCAATCCGACTATTTCGGCGGTAAGTACTGACCCCCTCCGAACAGGTCTCTATTCCCGGAATCGAGGTGGTGGACCCCCCGTGCCGGTGGAAGAACGAATCGCTTCCCAGTCGCCTCGACGGGCTCTCGAAGTCCTCGGCTGTTTCGGTTGTAGATCCGGCTATGGTCACATTGCTCTTCTGAGAAGCCCGTGGAGTGTTATCGACATTTCTGATCGAAGGTCTCCGGATTTTTAAGGACTCATCCGAATGCTCGTACACATTTTTCTGTACAAGCACCTCCATCTCGTCCTCGTCGTCCGGCTCGGCATTGACAGCGGGCCTTTCCCCAGAGGTTTTCGGCTCCTCCGACTCCGCATCCGCCAACACCACCTCCCTTTCCTCTCTCTTCTTCCTTCTCGATGGGAATGGATCGTCCCTGGTCCCCGTTGCCATGGACACGCCCTTTTTCACTCTCGGCGGGTCCTGCTTCACTTCCGGCACCTCCTCTATCACTATCGAGGTCTCTTGGCCATCCGCCGTCACTTGCTGCTCCTCGCCGGGGTCGGGGTCGGTGTCGGATCCGCCCTCTGCTGGCTTCTGTGGCGGCTCCCCTTTCCTTGGACCTTTCATATTGTAGCTGCAGCTGCTTCAGGCCTACCGATTCCCAGAGATACATTTTACAAATTTTGACACATTTCCAAAAGTAAATACCCTCTGGAATGACTTCTCAGCCACAGCACCCCTTTTGCGGGCATTTCCATCGGCCAACCGGTTCGCGAAAAGTGCTCCAAAACTTAATTAACACTTTGGCCATTAGGCGGCGACGGCGAATGCATTGAATGCCTCGGGTTTTATGGCCAAGCTCGCATAATTGGATTCTGACACCAAAAAGGAAGCTCAACGACCGCGAAACCCAATTAATCGACGCTTCGGAAGGCCGCCCTGCCCGGCTGGCCCCCTCAGGGTCGGGCAGGGCCACGGATCACAAGCCAAATACAAATCGAACAGCAACTATGACTCTCTCTCTCTCTCTCTCTCTCTCTCTCTGCTGCCCCCCAGTTGTTGTTCTGTTTTCCACTCACCTTGGGAAATCCTGATCATTGCGCATTTGCAGCGGCAATGATGTGTGGTTCGGCGCTGACGGATCGGCGCTGATCGAACGCTGCACCTGCTGGTTACTCGACTCGTCTGCGGCATCTGCGACATGGCTGGGCAAGACCTCGGAGGCGCTCTCAGCGAGCACATACTCCCTGGTGGCATGTGGATCCGTTTCGAAGTCCGATATCTGATCCACCTCGTCCTCGGAGCGAACCTCGCTAATGCTGCTATTGGTGGCGCCGGGGGTGCTGGGTATGGAGCTGCTCCGACTGCCGGTCATGCCGGGAAGGCGGATGCGTCGCGGCGGTGTGGCCGGCGGCGTCCTACGCTCCCCCGCATACTCCTCGAATGACGGATGGCGGCGATTCTCGAGCATTCTTAGGCTGTGTCTCTCCTGGCGCAGGTATCCAATGGTGTCCTTCAGCGTCTCGAAACGATGCACCTTCTGACGGACATCGAGCAGCGCCGGATCGGGCGTTGTGGGCGTAAGGGGTGTCATGGGTGTCTGGGGCGGGCTCTCGCCCTCCCCCTCCACCTGCACCGCGGGAGCGCGCATTTTGAGCAGAGAGCGACGCTGGAACGCACTCTCCGTGTCGGAGTGGACCGAGTAGGAGAGCTGGAACGAGCTGGAGCTGCTGCTCGCGGCACTATCGCGTTGTCCGGCACCGTCGGCGTCCATGTTGCTACTGGGGTGGCGCTCCTGCTCCGCCGCCTGCTGGCTGATGCGCCGGCGAGAGTTGCGCTTGTTGAAGTTTCGGTTGCTGAGATTGCGCTCGCGACGGAACGGCAGCGGACTGAGATCGGCATCGGGATCGGCCATTTTTTCTTTCGGTTTCTTTCGGTGTCTGGCTGGTGCGGTTATGGGTGTGAGTCTCTGATAAGTCTTATCGTAATTGCTTTATTTCGTTATGCCCGTACGTACTCTCTTCGCCTGTTCGGGGCTCTCTCTTAGCGGGGCTGTCCCGGGGGTTTTTTTTGCTGCTACTCTCCAGCGGATTTCAGCATTTATAGCGGCTATTTACTTTTGTTTTTTGTCATCGTCTCCACCGCAACGACAGTGCATATATCTATATAATTTTTATCTTATTTTGGGTTATTTTTTACGTGTTTCTTTTTTGTGTTTAAATACGTATTCGTATCTCTCCTCGCTCTTGGCTTTGCCTCTGCCTCTGCCTCTGCCTTTGCTTTTGCTTTCGATTCTTATTTCGTTGCTTTATTGCGCTGCAAAAGGGAAATGAAATTCGTAATTAAAGCAATTTATCGCTCAAGTTTTTTAAATAATTAACAAATTTGAGTCGCTAGAAGTACTCGCAATTAGACATGTACATTCACATGTACAGTCACTCGAGGGCCTGTACGTGAGCGTAGAAAGAATGGGAAGGGTTTGACGAGGCGGTAAGGAGGCGACTATCGTCACTTCCCTGACTTTTCGATTAATCTGTTAATGTTTTAATTTTGGTACCAGCTTCCATGCATTCAGGAAGCGTATTCACCATATGATTATAGCAAAAAACTGTACAAAAAAAAACCAAACGATAATCGCATTTAAGCATGTTCATATGTATAGCTTTGCTCAAACTTTAAGCGATTTATTTATATTTATATTTATATTCGTATGACAAATGACGTCAAGTTGTCTCAAAACAGAGACGGACAGACAGACAGACAGACAGCTCGGCCAAGCGGCAGTGGGAGAGAGAAGGACAGGTAGGGACCGCTATATGCATAGTCACACATTCTGTTTGCTCCGCTGGTAGTTAATTATGTGTGACGCTGACTTTGTTGTTTTACTGCCATGGCATGGCGAAAAAACAAGTACAAAGCAACTGAAACCGCAATTGAGGCACGACAAAAAACGCAAATGAAGAGCGAACGGGCTGATCGGGCGCCCAGGAGGAAGTGCGACGTCGTTCCCTTCCCACAAAAGAAAGTCACTTAAATGGCATCTTTCAATTCCGGAATCGACTCGGTTTTGAATGGGCTCCACATTAGCCTAGCCCTTTTCTCCCCATCAATGTTGGCTGGGAATTGTTAGTTCTACCTATACCTCTACCGATTGTACGATTTCTCATTCCCTTCGTTCAATTTTCTCGCTTTCTTTTAACAAAAATTGATGGTCAAGTAAATATCTTCGATTTGTCATAATGGAGGAAAAAAATATAGAAGAAATTTTCGCCGCACTCAAAGCCCTAAGTCGGCCCTGCTCCTGCAGCGACATTGCCCTCGCCTTGGCCAAGTCGAAGGACCTGATAATCGACCAATTAGCTGGGGTGCGTAGTAGCCTCGACAACCTTCGCCCTAGCTTGAGCCAGAGTGACCAACAAGGACTCGTCACTGACAAGGTATCCCTCTCCGATGATGATAAATAGAAACTCCACCCTCAAGTGAGTTTCCATATTAAGGATTGAGTCCAAATCTTGAACTTGAGCTCTTTTCCGCTACTCTAAAGGTCCGGCCTCCATCCTCTTGGGACAAACAAAATTATTGCCATTTATTATCATCGTGTCCAGCATTAAATATAACATTCAGGCGTGATTGAACCCAACGATTCTATGTGTGTATCATTTATGACCCATTTCGATAAACAGATAACAGATAACAGATAATGACAGTCGGCCCATCAGAGTCGAGTCCCGACGCTTCTTGGCAACAATCTAATCGGGGGACAAATAGTTGTCTAGAGGTTATATCATGGCGATCTGTCGCATAATGGAACCACCTCCAGGTGGCAGAGAGAGTGTGTTCCTCTCAGGTAACTCTACTTCCCCCTGTGACTGACTATTCTTATCTTCACTGACTCACCCTCACCCTTGCCCTGAAGGTCTCTGGATACGTAGTTTGATAGAGGACTGGGTCAAAGTCGGCACTAAAGTTCCTTCCCACTCGTAATCGGTTCCCTTAGCTGCCACCTTCTTTCTTTATGCAGTCGAGGGGATTTTTCCATATTTATTTATAGATCTCCAACTGGTTATGGCCGCCTAATTGGGCATTTAGCGTCGTCACATGCACGTTCCATTGTGTTTTGAGTCGGAGTACCCAGCACCAGCACCAGCAATGGCTTGAACAGGTATATGGGATTATGAATTATTTGGGAAACTTGCTGGAGGGGTACCACGTACCCCGTATCAATGAACGCGATCTGAAGAACATTTCTACTGTTAATTGATTATAGAATGATTTATTGCACCTTTGTATTGGATTGCTTAGGGAGCAGCATAGTCGAGTGGCCCTATCTCGGTTTGCCTAATCTCTAAAGCTATTTCCAGGCATGATAATCCGAAATAGGGGGCTATCTTAATGGTTCTTATCAATAGATATGAATATATAGAGTAAGAGTTAAGAAACCTTGAATGGAGCTGCAATTTAATGATGGTTTTTCGCCCGTTATTACTCGAATTCCTCTCTCTCTCTCTCTCTCTCTCTGCCAGCTAAACGGCCAGTGCAAATGTTCTGCAGGTGTTTTTGTGTGCGCAGGCGGGTGCGATCACCGCTGTTTAGTCAGCCGATAACAATGATACAAATAATGAACAAAAAGCAAACACGATAATAGCTAAAAGTGGGAAAAACTCGCTGCTGATACGGAATGGCACGGTAGAATCAGCGGCAATATATGCACAAAGAAAACACAAAAATATAGATACACACAAAATGGTAAGCGCTCCACAATAATTTGTATACCAGTTTGATTCTCATATTTTGCACATTTCATAATTTGTGGGCACGTGTTAATGAGACAGTTTTTGTGAGCGCGTGCATGGCTCCCGTATTTGGGCGAGATAGCGTCTTGATTCGAGTCTCAAATCCGTATTTTCGTGTTCGCATTCACTCGTTTTTGACACTTACATGATGAGTGGGCGGGGGCGGGGGAGGGGCAGGGGGTCTAAGCGGTTATGGTCGCTTTATCACGTATGTATTTGTCTGGGGAGCTATCGGATATTTTGTGTTAGTTTAAGGTCACACGCTGCGTATACGCAATATTTACAATGGCGCTGCTCTGACACGCTCCGGCTGGTAACAGTACTTGACGCGGTCGACAGACAGTGACAGTGACAGCAGAGACGACGACGACGACGACGATCTCTGACGCAGCGTTAAACGATGAACGGTAAACGCAAAAAAAGACAAACGACAAACGACAGACGACAGACGGGGGAACGTTCGCTCACCTGTGCATTTGAATTCGCACTGTGGAGAGGCCGCGTCGCCGACATTCGCAGTGCAGCAGAGCAGAGCTGAGCGGAGCGGAGCGGCGGCATTGCACTATGGGGAATTTTGCCACTTTTTGTGGCATTAATTAATAACTTCCAAACGAACCAATATTTTTTGATTTGGTTTTTTGATATGAATTTGTAATAGCAATAGAAAGTAATTTTGAAAAAATGGGCGTGGCAGCCCTTTTTATACCCGGTACTCGAGAGTACCGACTTCATGAGCGCCTAGATCTCAAAGACTATAAAAGCTAGAGCAACACAATTTTGTATCCAGACTCCTGTCCTACCACACTGTTCCAAGTATATTTCAAAAATTCGCCCCACCCCCTTCCGCCTACTCAAAGGACGAAAATCGGTGGCATGCACAATTTTAAAGTTACGAGAAAACTAAAAACGCAGAATCATAGAGAATGATTATATCTATCCAAGTGTTGAATCTGGATCAGATCAGATAATTAATATAGCCACAATGAAGAAACCCATTTAGAGAGGAAACGTTCCCTCTCGTTGAGCGCCTCGATCTGCGAGACTATAAACGCTAGATCAACCAAACTTTTTATCCAATATCCTGTCATATCCCATTATTACAAGTGTATTTCAAAATTTCGCCCCGCCCTCTTCCGCCCACACAAAGGACGAAAATCTGTGGCATCCAAAAATTTAAATATTCGATAAAACTAAAAGCGAGGAACCATTAAGAATGACCATATCTATCAGAACCTTGAATCTGGATCAGATCGGATCATATTCTTGGCCGCATGGGAAACAACTCTGAATTTGACAAACTTAGGTTAGGGACTAAAATATCAAATTTCAGAGAAAGTGCGCAAAAGTGCACATTAATATGATATGCATTTACAAGAGAATTGAATTCTCTACAATATGTATTAAATCTTATGGTTGGAATAGGTTGGACTCAGTTTGTACGCCTCTTGAAAGACTAATATTTGTCACAAAATGATACTCGTAAACAATTAACAATTACATGAAATATAAGGAGTATTTGTACAGTTTAAAAACAAAAATACATATTAAAAACCTCTTTGATTCGTATCCATTGTAAAAATTGTACTTAAATTGGTCAGTTACCATTTTTTTAGCTCCTTCAACTTAGACAAAAATTACTCGTTGTATGAAAACTTGCACATCGCTAGCAAACAGCTGTTTTTGACAGCTGTTAACTTAACAGTGGTTCGCTCTGTTAAAATTTCGACTACATAACATTGAAGACTAATGTTATTCTGGTACATAGCGGTTAAAAATATTTCATTTTAACGACGTTTTGAAAATGGGTTTTGGCCAGAAAAAGTGGCAAAATTCCCCATAGTGCATTGGCTCTCTTTTGATCAGTGTCGACTGCTCTCTCCGCCAGCTGGCACTCTCTCTCCCTCCCTCTCCCTCTCTGTTTTAACTGTTTGCTTTTGCGAGTTAGTTACAATTCTTTTTATGGCTCGCTTTTTATTATTTAGATTGCGATTGCAGCCCAGACTCTGTGCTCTCTCGCTCCCTCTCCTCTCGCGGGGCTTCGTTCCGTTCGTTCTGTGTCGCATTTTCTACAGCAAATTATTGTGATAAAATGGGTACTGCCTGCCCCTGCCCCGCCCCTCTGCAGCACGCTTTTATATTGTTGCTGCATTTGTGCAATGTCAGTGCAGTGCAGGCGGCATAAATTCCGAATTAGTCTGGGCCAAGCAGCGCTCCAAAGTGCCCGCAGGCCCACAGGGCACTGGGGAGCAGCACCTGCCACTGCCCCCAGTTGCAATTATCTCACAGGAAAGAAGGAATCATAGACTGCATAGAAATATAATCTCCGCTGATAACGAACGAGTATAACTTTATAGAACCGACCCGGAAACGCTTTCATTATGTTGTAAAATATCAAAAATATTTCACGATCAAAGAGGAGCGTTGAGTTCCTCGGCCATTGAGTTTCGCCAACTTTCGTCTGAATTTCTCCCTCGTCTGTGCACTCGCACCTCTTGCAATGTGTTTGAAATTTCTGCCTTATCGGAATTGTGAATTGATTGCCATATCTTATCGGGCCTGGTTTTCACGCTGCTCTCAGGTTCTGTTCTCCAATCGAAAACGCCAGCCCACAGCGCAGTGCACACGCAGTCGCATTAAAGGCCACAAATTGGCCGTTTGTCATGGAGTTTAGCTCGATTTGAGCCCCGGCTTCGCTTTCTGGGGGGTTTTTTTTGTGGGTCTTTGGTTCAGTTTTCAGCCTCAACTCTTTTCTGCTTATCTTTGCACATTTTCGAGCGTACATGTGTACGTACTTCAACGAAAAGTGCCCACATAAAAGTCAGTCCGCCCCGCCACTCCCTTTGTTGGGGGAATTGGGGGATCCCACGCGATTGCACACACTAAACTATTCTTGGGTAGAACGCACCTATGAGATTATTTTGGCCATATCATTTGATATTGGCATTTTGTTAATCCTCAGCCACATGTCCCTCATTATTATATTTTATATCATTTATTTTGGGTGATGTTTTTTCTGGTAATCTTTTTTATGGATAACTCAGTCGAAAAACTCGACAACATTTGTTTGTTGGATTATGTTAACGTCAGAATGTAAGGGTAATAATTTGGAGCAACTATATATCATATAATTTACATAAAGCCGTTGGTTCTGCACCCAGAGACATAAGATTCATATTATTTTGACCAGTCATAAATATTACCTATCATATACACCAGGGTCTGTTGTTCGTCTGTTAATATAATGTTAATTTAGTCATACATGCATTTCATACATGTCAGCTTCTGCGGAGTAACAAGTCACATGTCAGAGGCTGAAATGTAGAACATCTATGTAAAATTACATGTTTCATACATGTCATAAATACATATTTACACTCGCTGCCGCCTGTAGGCGCGAAGTTCAAATGTGTAACCAATTTTGCCTTTTGTACTTATTGTGGGCCGATTTGGATGGGTCCTGGCTTACTGTGTTCACAAAAATATTTTTAATCCTTGGATATCCCATACATATTTACTCGTTTAGTTTTCTCAGCTATTCGAGGATTCCATTTGCAAGGTATGCAACTGACTCATTTACAGTGCTCCCTTACGGTTCTGTTTATTCCCCCCTCAGCTACGCACAGAACAGATCGGCTGACAAGAATGGAACCAGAAGCCTCCCACATAAACAGGCGCCTGGGAGCCACTCGAATTTCCCCGCCTTAGGGTCGCCGTCGCCGCCAAACAAACATTCGATTCGCGACAAATCCGTGGCTGGCCGTAACACCCAGCAACCAGCACCCCACGCTGGCGTTTCAAATTTCCTGATGGATCAGATTGCTTCGATTTCTCATTAAATTTTTGTACTAACAGAATGCTGGCACCGCCTTGCCCACAGTGGAAACTTCTGGAGCATTAGGAGTGGGGGAAGTGGGGGAGGGGATCGCATGTGCGTGGGTGTGGGACATCCTGTTGAACTTCCTTGTCTTCCTTGCACCTCTGATACTATCTCAACATAATTTTTAAATCGATCCTGAGGCTCGTTTTATAGTAGCACGATCTTTCCTTAACCCATTGATAAAATTGGTGCCACAAAACATTATTTAATTGGTAAATAAATTTAAAAAAATGGAATTATTATGAATTTGTTATTCATTTGCAGGAAACAAAATAACCTAATGGAAGAAATTTAGTTATTGTTGAATAAATCGTTTTTATAATTTTACTGAATTTTTTTCCTTCGTTTGGTCAAAATTGTAAATGACCGTAGAAGAAAGAATGATTTGGGAAAATCTTTTTTTAATCAACAAATCTGGTATGTACTTTTGTTAGGAATTGATTTATTGACTCGGAACTAAAAAAAATAGACGAATCGAGTACCATTTGGGCAAAGACCCGGGATGGAGAAGTCAAAAATGCATGAAATTTCAGAGTGCGGATTTTTTTTTTATCGTTGAGTGTACATATGAAAAACCTCAAGCGGAAGAGACAGAATGGAAGGCACCAAAAGCAAATTGGACTTCATAGAGAATACCTATGCTAAATAATTTCAGTACAATATGTGGTTCCTATGTTTAGATAATATTCATAATTGGTTCACAAAGCGATTCGTTTCTTCACACACCCAGCTTTAGCAGCTCCACGAGAGACCCCCCAAACGGGAGAGAGAGAGAGCAGCCAGCTTGCGTGCAGGGAGAAATTTCACGAAATTAAGTCTAAGGCAAAGACTCTATTATTTGCCGTAAGCTGTACACAATGCGTTTCTTGTTTTATTTTTGTTGTTTAAGCTTTTGTCCAAACCGTAACCTAAGCAAACTTCATCCACTAAAAGCCCATACCAATATTTGCCTCCTTTTTTCGGCTACTATTCATAATTGGTTCATAATTGAAGACCAACAAAAAGTTGAGCCATCAAAAGTCTCTCTTGGAAGAAGCCTCTTGGAAGAGCGAAAGAATGGAGAGGGAGCAATCTATGAGGGGAATGAATTGAATTGAATGCCAAATCTGAGGCTGTCTTCCCAGCTGAATAATCCAGTGAAACAAGGGAACGTTGAAGCAATGATAAACTAAGCAACTAGTTAATATGTTAACTAATTCCGCAAGAACATTGCATTTCAGCGCTCTCGCAGAGTGTCACGCGGAAGAGCTGATCTACTCTCCCGCGATCTTTCTCTCGCCCACGCCCTGACACACTACAGTGCACTGTTACCTGCAAGAACCCCACTCACGCTCTCTCTCTCTCTCTCGTTCTATTTGAACCGGCCGGCTTACACACACAAGCACAGCTGAAATAAGCCTCTCTCCACGGGCACCACAGCGGGCGAAAGAATGAGCGCGCACACAATGGGGAGAGAGAGAGCGCCAAAACGGCGCACTATGGTCCCAACGACCGGTTTTGTTGGCCAAAACCCATTTTTTCAAAGTTAACGAAATAACGTTATTTTGGTCACTCTGCATTGGAAAAAGAGTGACCATCAAAGTTGCGTACCAGAAATTTCGATAGATGGCGCCACATTCGCGAAATCTGTTGTGCAACACAGATTTTGTTATCGATAATCTCGTGCAGGGAAAAAGTGCAAATTTAATAGCAATTTAAAATCATTGATAAATTGAAAAAAACCCACTAACTGATCAAATTTTTGTAATGAATTTTAATCAGAAAGGTTTGAACTGACTTGAAAAAGTCGGTTTGGGCCATAGCGGAAAAAAATATTTAATTTTTGTTGCCTTAATTAAAAAAAGGCGGTGCCACACCCATTTTTTTTTTTTAAATCCACTTCGTATTGATTATAGCTATCCAATACAAAAAACGGAATAAAAAATCTTGTTTCGTTCGCGAGTTATTAATTTTGGCCAACAAAACAGGTCGTTGGGACCATAGTGCGGCGCAGAGAGGCGTATGTATAAAAGCAGCGCGCCACCCACTAGACCTCAGTTGCGTGCAATCGTTGCAGTTGATCGATCCGGTTCAGTGTCTTGGCATCCCAGTGAGAGAGGGAGATAGCGATCGTGTGAGAGCGAGAGCGAGAGAGTAAGAGCAAGTCCGCAACCGAACCCCAGCCCAATTTCCAGCCAGCCAGCCCCGATCGGCAGACCAGTGCCTGAAGTTTTTGATTGTATCTTGAGGTAAGGATTCCAAAGAGTGTGGTGTTGGTGGTGTTTAGTGGTGTTTAGTGGTGGCGCAGGAGGTCAGTTTTCGGGCACTCCGAATGCGCGAAGTGATGTAATTTACGCACAATCGAAAAAAGGTTTACCCTTGCCAAAAATTGGAAAACATTTTTCGAACTCCGTTGAATCGGAAATCGGAAAGCCGAAACGTTCGTGTGTTCGTGTTGAATCGGTTCTAAATATAGGATATGCCATCGCGTATATTCTTCTTGGCTCCGATTGATTGATTTTTGGGTCAAACGATTCGAAGTCGAATCAGTTTTGAACTCGTTTCGCACCCTCACAGTCCTCGCCGGCCACTCGACTCGAATCATTCGCAAGCAAATATGTGAAGGACAACGACGTGTGTGGACCGACAGATCGACTAGAGCCAGAACCCTCTTCGAACTGCATAATAAAGAATATTATAGAATCGAAACGACCGAGTGCTGTCCCCCGTCAACGTCGTAGACTGTGCTGTGGAGTGCGTGAACGAATTTCGAAGCGTGAGGTACTCGAATCGGAACAATCTGAACCATAGTGAACCCCAGATCCCATTCTATTCTATTCCACTCGACTCATTCAATCAACATCTGGCTTATCAGAGTGCACCCTTATATAACCCCCAATTGATACCTTTCCGAACAAAAAAGAAAAGCTGAACTCTAAGGAACAACAATATTTCTGAAACATTTAAACAGATAATTGAATGTGACGACCATCCGTTATCGCCGATCGAGTCTATACAAACTAAATATAGGTTTTAGGGTTCCAGACTTGTGAATGCCACTGATAAGTTGCTGTCTACGCTCCAATCGGTCTCCCAGTAAATTGTCCATCTGGACAGTCGGATTTCAGTCAGCACGTGAGGAATTCCGCTCAGGTTTTCAGGTCCTTGACCCAATAAGTTCCGAACGATGGCGGTTCCCATGAATTGGATAATCCTTGAATCATTTTCTTGTCCACTCTCTTCATTTCGTGACCTTTTCCCACGAATTGATTCGCTTTTGTTGCCAAAGTGACAGATGAAAGAGCCAAAATAGATCAGAAAATCGAAATTTAATTAAATCATGACACCGAAACACTTTCATCTGCTTTCTCCCCTCCCCCTGATAGACGGCGACTAAATTAAATTCAATTAGAGCCGCCATGGCAACAAGTGTGAAAGAGCCAGCGAGACAGACCCCAGACAGACGGATCAGGCGAGAGCGGGACGGACACAGATAACGCCGAAAAGTCAAATCGATTGTTGCAATTTGAGACACAGAGAATCGAAAATTGCAGCGGAAGAGGGCGCCCAATCAGGCATTCATTACTGCGAGAGGGGCGGCACGGAGGGGGGCAGGAAACTTGGTGACTGACTGGGCGCCCTGCCAAAATCTGCCAACGAAGCAGAGAGATCTGGTACCTTTTGGGGACTCTTGAACGAATCCATCGAAAACTGGTTTACGTTCCACATGGCATCCACAGGAGGCACCCTCATGCCATCCCATCCCATTCCATCCCATCCTCAAGACTGCCCACGTTTGATTATTTATTTATCCGACACATGAGCAAAAAATAAAAAACTGTTGACTACAATGCGAAAAGGGGCGTCTTCCTCTTCCGATGCCAGCAGCGTTCTTCCAGCAGTGCCAACGCCCCAAAAGATTTTGAGCTCGCCTCAGCAACTCGTGGCGGGAGGAGCAAGAGGAGCACTAGGGGGGAGCATCGGGCTGGGGTGCCAGTCTCTTTGATGTGCGTGGGTGTGTTGGTGCCTGCCATGTCTGTGGGACAAGACAATCAATGCATTTCCGTTCGCGTCTATAGGGAAATACTTGATACACATACAGATCTGTCTATACTCGTATACTTATTGCCGTATTATGGTAATTATCTTTTCTGTCAACTGTTGCCATGAGCGAGCTTTCTTGATTTATTGCAGTGGTCTTGAGAAAGAGCCATATATAGAGGAGGCAAGTACCCAGCTTACGTTCCGTTCCTCAAAAACAGACCATAAGAAGTAATAAAAGTACTCTTACGTAGAGCTATTCACGTAGCTCAGAATGTTATTCTGGTCATATTCTTTATCTGTCCAAATATTATGGTATAACCTAACGATCACAGCATGCTTCCCTTATCACTCACCTCACGCATTTCTGACCCACTTCAAAATCAGTCGGTATTCCCCTTATCTAGCGATTAGGAATCTCCTCAAAAATAAACAGAATTTTGCGTGAAAAACAAAGTTACAGATTGTAGAAATTTCAATTTGAAAATATTTCACAATATAGTGAAACTCAAGTCGGAGCATTTGATTTTTATTTTGGATCCAGGGAATTGCATTGAGTTAACGCAGAAATGGCCGACGAAGCACAAGCACCACCTGCTGAGGGCGCCCCACCAGCCGAGGGCGAGGCACCACCACCAGCCGAGGGCGAGGCCCCACCACCGGCCGAGGGCGAGGCTCCACCAGCCGAACCAGCCGAGCCCGCCGAGCCCATCAAGCACAGCTATACCCTGTTCTACTTCAACGTGAAGGCCCTGGCCGAGCCACTCCGCTATCTGTTCGCCTATGGCGCCATGGAGTACGAGGATGTGCGCGTCACCCGCGACGAGTGGCCAGCCCTGAAGCCGAGTAAGTATATGCGAGCGAAGGTTAGCAGGGAGTGATCCTTAATCTAAACTATTCCATTCCATTCCGCTATGCTCTATTCACAGCCATGCCCATGGGCCAGATGCCCGTGCTGGAGGTGGATGGAAAGCGTGTGCACCAGAGCATCTCGATGGCCCGCTTTTTGGCCAAGACCGTTGGCCTGTGCGGTGCCACTCCGTGGGAGGATCTGCAGATCGACATTGTCGTTGACACCATCAACGACTTCCGTCTAAGTAGCGAACAATGTGTGCCCCAGTTTCATGTTCAGTGTCCTTGATTAACTCTTGAATTTTTAATGTATAGAAATTGCAGTCGTCTCGTACGAGCCGGAGGACGAGATCAAGGAGAAGAAATTGGTCACCCTGAATGCCGAGGTCATTCCATTCTATCTGGAGAAGTTGGAGCAGACCGTCAAGGACAACGACGGCCACTTGGCCTTGGCCAAGGTTCGTAGCAATTCGAAGACCATGTCCATATATATATCCCATTTGATGTGATGTGTCCATTCTTTAGTTGACCTGGGCCGATGTCTACTTTGCCGGCATCACCGACTACATGAACTACATGGTGAAGCGCGATCTGCTGGAGCCGTATCCGGCTCTGCGTGGCGTGGTCGATGCCATCAATGCCTTGGAGCCGATCAAGGCCTGGATTGAGAAGCGTCCCGTCACCGAGGTCTAAGCGGGCCCACCCAACGAAGTTCGGAGGAAGGAAAAACATTGCACAACAACACACCACACACACACAGACGCACACACGCACATTTTTGCACACATTTTGTTCCTTTTGGCTTAGGATCTGATGGGATCCGCGGAGCAGGCGGTACTTCACACGGGGTTACGTTCGAGATTATAGATTCGTTGACCCGTAGTTCTTTTAGCACATGGCACTACGGATAATTCGTATTTGCTTAATTTTTTCTGTTATAATTCTCTTTGCATGAGCGCTATATCTATATCTATTTGGATCCGCCCTCGGATCGACTTTCGTTCGCTTAACCATAATGAAAATGATAATATTTATTGCACAGTCTATAATATTTTTGCCTACTTCTACTTCTAGTACATACTCTATGCGCATCCATACAAACGCCTACTCTAAGTCTATTTCTTAAATCTATATCGTGAACTTATCTTTTAGACCTATTCTATACTACTGTATTCTATTTAACCGCGAAGAGCTCAAGGCCAATTGAAAAATATTTAACCAACAACAGCGAAAGCTAGGCAACAATTACAATTGCACCTCGATTGTTACATTCACTTGAACATTTTGGTTTCGTACACACAACACACTTTTAGTCAGTCCCCAAGGAATTTTCTTCGTCTTGATCCTGTAAAGATCCCTCTCAATGAAAGCGATAAAAGACTCAAACAAATAGAACCGGATACCTTCAAAATTATTCATAAAGTCCAACAATTTGAAAAGAATTGATCATAAACAAACACCAACTGCCACCATTTTTTTTTATACACCGAATGCACAAGCACTTTTGCAATTTTGTAATTGTAATATTAAATATTTTCACCAAACACCTAAATAAACAAAACACCAAAAAAAGGAATGAGCACTTTGAAAGCACGAGAACTCGTTTTATTTCATTGTGAAGGAGTGACTTGAGGGACTTTGAGCTTCAATGGTTTATGGTAGTCCAATTATGGCCAAATAAATAAACAAAGAAACGGTCTATCAATACGTACAGTGGCATATCTGCATAACAAACGGCTCAACAATATATTTCATATATTTCTAAAAAGGTTTTAGTAAAAACTACATAAATGCACAATTGGTCAGTTGGATACAAGAGTTTCAGAGGCGCCATTTATCACTGGTGCTTCCAGTGGGGTGCACGCTTCTCTATGAAACTAGCGATGCCCTCCTGGCAGTCGCCCATTTGCATGTTCTCTTCCATTTTCTGGCCAGCAGCCGGATAGGCCTCTTTTAAGGTCATGGCCAGCTGCTTGTAGTAGAACTCCTTACCGAGTCTAATGACGGCCCGGCTCTTCGCACTGATGGCACCGGTTATCTCCTCGATCTCTCGGTCGAGATCCTCCGCCTTAACCGCCCTGGACACCATGCCGGAAGTGTAGGCCTCTTCTCCGTTAATGGGTAAGCCGGTCATCAGCATGTAGGCCGATTTGGGACGCGACATCACACGAGCAATGGCCACACCGGGAGTCGAGCAGAAGACGCCCACGCCAGCGCTGCAATAGTGCATTGATTACATGGTGATCACGTTGAATAGCAAAGCTTAATCGCTTACCCAGGTGTGGAGAATTTGCTGGTTTTGGAGCAGACCACGATGTCGCACGAGACTGCAAGCTGACAGCCTGCAGCAGCCGCATAACCATTCACCTTGCCTATCACTGGCACCGGAAGCAGCTGTATGTCTCGTATGACATCGGTGAGTTTCTGGAAGACCGTCCTCTGCACCTCCGGGTTGCCGTGCAGTTCCTTGAGGTTGTGGCCGGCTGACCAGATTTTGCCATTGGCGGAGAGCACGACACTGCGTAATTTCACATCATCCTTGTCCTTCACCAGGGCGTGCTGTAGGGCGCACAGCATGTCCATCGAAAGGGAATTCAAAGTGCGAGGATGATTCAGTGTTATCTCTCGCACTCCATTCGTCTCCTTGACCAGCACCAGCTCTGGTGCTTCGCTGCTGGCTCGACGAAAAGCCTGTCCATATGCACCTGTTGCATATTTGACGGTTTTAACAGAATTTTGTAATTTGCGAAACATTTGGATTTGATTTCAGTGTTGGAAAATTTTGTTGCCAAACAGCTGACCGCTATACATCATCAGGTGGCTCTGTTGATAATTACATCTCTGTGTAGCTTTCATGTAGAAAATTTCGCGGAAACTGTGTTTGATCGGTTTTTTCTTTAACTATATTTTATAAACAATACAATTGGATTAATTTTGAGTACTTAAAATTAGCCAACCTTGTAGAAACTTGTTAAAACTTTTCCCCTTTAATAAAGGTCATTTTTAAGGTATTTGGCTTTTTCTCTATCTCAAATAACTTCAATAATTTTGGGCGCCAGCGCAAAAGTGGTAATGTTTTAAACCTATCTTATCGCATCGAAATAAATGGTATCGTGAACAAGATATATACCAAGCTCGAAAAGCAGCTTGAAAAACAGAATTTTGATATTAATTAAAAGACTTGGAGTATAACAATGTTAAAACTGCCGGTTGGCAAGCAACAAGTGTTCAAATAACGTCAACATATAAGCAATGCGTCATGTCATTCCATACTCACTTACGTTTTATGCTGCTGGTGTGTGAACGAAGTGTCTTGTGCGTATGCTACAGTATGTTTTTAATGACAGAAAATCTAGATGCGCATACAAGACATTCGGTTCATACCAAAATGTTTTGTTTTTAAATTGGCTATGCAATTATTCGCGCTCATCAAATCAGGGCTGAAACCGATACCGATCAGCGCTCTGATCAGAGTTGTATTCATACTGCTGATAGTGCTCACTGATGGTACCGATAGTATTGCCGGACAATTTTAAACTGCGATTAAATGAACAATTAACAAACAAATTAAAATATTTCATTCAAATACAGTTCATTTATTTATATTATCGACCTTGTTAGAACATGCAAACATACGCACCAGTGCCAGCATTTTTGGGTTAACTAAACCATTTTGGAATTCAATTTTCCCGCTCCATACTATCGTTGGTGCACCGAATCAGTCGATGGTCGGCTAATTTTCCAACCATCGATAGCACTATCGATAGCGCCATCCAACTCTACCACACTGCTAGCGTGTGTTTTTGTGAAAATATAATTAAAAATTTATTCTAACTACTGGGATATTCTGAAGCACGAGGTGAGTTAGTGGCCAGCTTAGCGGCTAATTGTTTAGCCGGAAAAAGTGTTTTCAACCAAATATCCCTCCGAATTCGTGAAAAAATGGCATTTTGAAAAAGCGCGTCATATTCTGAAATCAAGTGAAATGCGTTAGAATGCAGTCGAATTTGCAGCCGTTTTAAAAATCTAATAATATTCCAAGTTAGTAACTAATTTTTCTTCAATACATTTTCCCTGCGCTAGGCCCAAACACCAACACCAGCACATACACTTAGTCTCGCGCGGCAGCGGTGGCGGCATCAAAAATACCGAAGAAGCACAAAAAAGAAAAATTTGCAAGGTGTGTGTGTGTGTTTGTGTGACGTCGAGGACCGAGTCGAGTCGAGTCTTTGCCTTGGTGCGTGCGCTCTAGTAGGGACACACACAGAACACCGACGCCTGTGCGAGTATTAGTGTATCCTTTGGCATTTCTGAGAGCTTGGTTGGAAGTGACACGAGCGCGAGCTGAACGAAAAGTGTACGCTTCTACCGAAAAATAATAAACAAGTGCAGCGCAAAGCGGCGTAAAGCAGGAAAGGAAATCCCAAAAGCCAAGCCGCACTCTGCAATGGAGAAGAGGATAGAGTTGGAGCGGAGAGCACGGAAGGTGAACCAGGTGAGTTGTTTAGTTATGCTTGTAGCCGAAAACCGCGCAAAAATCCTTTACATTCTGTGATTACACAAATTTTCATTCTTTCATTCAAATTCCCTTTTCCGTGTCCGTCTCTGTGATTGTGTTTGTCCTATGTGTATGTGTGTATGGCAGTGCAGCAGCAGCGGGGCAGTTACAGCGACTACGCCATCATGTAAATCTAGTTTCAATTTGTGTCGATGTCGCCCGACTCGACGCCATATAAAAAAGATTGCTGGAAGAAGAAGCAGCAGCAGCAGAAGCGACATCCATCGTCAACAACGAGCAGGCGAACGAAAAAATTGATCGCCATAAGCAAATTCTACACACACGAGATTGTCGTGTGTGTACGTACGGAGGTACTTATGTATGTGATGCCGGACAGTGTTGCCATGTGCGCTGAATTTTGCGCCTTGGCTTTTGTTCAAAACTGCACCTTTCCTTTACAATTACCAATTATTTCGTGTAATAGGAAAACCTATAGAGCATGTGTGCATGTGTGTCTACATCTACTCTATGTCTATGTGTCTGTGTATGTATGCAAATCAGTGCCGCCGATCGTGTGTGCACCTGAAGTTCGGTAGTCTAGACAGCTGGCAATGCTGCTACTGCTGCTTGTTGTTGCTCTCTGACTGTGGCTTTTCGTGTTGTTGCTATTGTTCTGTCGGCCTTCAATTGTGACAAACACTTCAACAGGAGAGTGTGTGTCTGTGTACGTGTGCTGCATGTTGTAATTTCAGGTTATTTGATACCAAAATGTATCTATAACAACATTATAGCGCGCATCATCCATACGCAAGAACCAACCACACACAAACACATATACACAAATACGCACAAAAGACACACACAGTCCCGTACATACATAAGTACATGCACACGCCAAGAAACGTATGCACAAAATAATCGACACATCTAGCAGTGGACATGGATGATGGCAGGGAGGAGGCATACACATATTGACTGCGCAGTCATAATACTCTTATGCTCGACGCCGCCTCCACCTCCACCTTCTCTTGCCCACTTTACAAATCCGGCTGTCGCCGCTCTCTATTCCTTGTTTACACCTGCATGCCGCATGGCTTTCTCTCGCTCGGGCCTGCACCACAGGAAAGACAAAGTCTGGTCTGTCCGTTTGACTTTTTGCTGCTCATTAATAAACATGCGCTCTGGCAAGCCTACTCAATCAGTGGGCAGACCTCCCACAACCACCCAACGACTGCAGCCCGCCCAGTGGCTACCACTACATACATCATGACAAAAAAAATAGCAGCAGCGACGCATACACACACTCATACACTGAAGCAAAATTAAGGCTTGAAGCGAGGGAGGTGGAGATGTCATTTAGCTACATAACTGCTTCTCCAGCAGAAGGAAAGAGACGGACAAAAGAGATAGGCTTCGGCGTTGTTGTTGTTTCAAGCGACGATTGTGTAATCTCAATTAAGAGGCTCAGCCACAGATGCCTTCACGTACTCAGATGTAATGCGTATTCTATGTTTATCAATCAGAGCCATAGGGCAGGAAAAACCACGCTTATCGCACGCTCCTCCGGCGTCTTGCAGAGGCGCAACAACTACATACTACGTCACTGTCAAACATGTTGTAGCTGCTGTTGACTTCTCTTTCCCCAGCCTCCCCTACATTCAAATCCATTTGTTTGCCATGATATCAGCATTTTGTTTGCTCTTTGCGCATTCTGCTTTGCGGCGTGTACGCTCGCACTCACACACTCGCACGTACAGACATACACACACACACACACACGCATGCAAGATATGTTACATAAACGCGCGTTGCCACTTTTCAGCCTCTTTGGGTTGTCGCCCTGATGCGCAATTTGTTGCAAAATTTTTCTCGCTGCACTCCCAAATGTTTACCAAATCTTTTGGCAGTAACGCCAATTAGTGCATTAGGCAGATGACGGTAAATTTGCATTTAAAAAAAATTCTCTACGTTTGATCGATTTTTGCGTATGTATTGTTCTTCATTTTCTTTTTCTTCCTGCGTTTGCTCTGCACACGTTCACACAGACATGGCGGCGCTACTGAAATGTAGAGGTGCCGCTGGCAGATTATCGGTGTACTGTCTATCGGTACTAGGGTTGCAATTCATTCGAATAGATACATCGATAAAATCCAAATTTATGGATGTTTCTTTCGAGGAAACGCCGACCGAGTTTTGTAAAAATACATTTTGAATTTTCTAATCCATGTTTTATTATGCTACTTGTGTTAGGTAATGAGCGAGTCAGAATGTAAATAGTTGTGTAATCTATATTGTCGCACTATCGATAACCCAAACAGAAATGCGTCTTTTCTAACTGTTTTTTTTACCTTTCTTTCCGGGACCACAGATCACAGAGCTGAACCTGGATAACTGCCGTAGTACAAGCATTGTTGGCCTTACAGATGAGTACACCGCCTTAGAATCACTGAGTTTGATCAACGTGGGCCTCACCACACTGAAAGGTTTCCCCAAATTGCCCAATCTGAAGAAGCTGGAGCTATCCGACAATAGGATTTCGAACGGCCTCAACTATCTGACCACCAGCCCTAAACTTCAGTATCTGAATTTGTCTGGGAATAAAATAAAGGACCTAGAAACACTGAAGCCCTTGGAGGAGTTCAAAAATCTAGTTGTACTGGATCTGTTTAATAACGATGCCACTCAAGTGGATAATTATCGTGAGAAGATATTCAAGATGTTGCCATCGTTGAACTTTCTGGATGGGTAAGTCTCGGATCGGCCCGGTCCGTCTCTCACTTGCAGAGCTATTTAATTAACCAACTTTAATAATTTATTGCAGTTTCGATTGTAATGATGAGGAGGCGCAGTCGGAGGGGGACGACGATGAAGAGGTCAACGGCAACGATTCTGAGGAAGAAGGTGTGTGCATAGCTATGTCGATAAGGAATTGGGGAGATCACAGATCTAACGTCAAGACCGGTTCTTTCATATATTGTTTTCATTGTTCGGCTTCGGTCTGTTATCGCAAAATTAATATGTTAAAAAATGTTGCTTAGTCTCGAAATTGGTTCTTCCATTTGCCTTCACAAAACCCATCTCAACCCCAGCTTCTGTCGCCTTTCAGATAAGCGTAATGCCTTCTGTTTGAATGGGTTAGAAATCGATTTAGACGAGCTCGAGGAGCTGGAGCAGCGCGTAAAGGCGAAAAAGAGTTTGCAAGAAAAACCCCCTGCGCCCTCAGAGGACACTGAAGTAGACGAATTAGATGAATATTTAAAAGAATTGCAGCTGAGAGAATCGAAGGCTGCAACAGACCTGCAACAATCTGTGATAGAGGCAGACCCTGCAACAATTCAAGAACCAAATAGAAATCCAAACATAAGTTTCGCAATCCTACTCTATTGGTTTTTAGCAATTTTAAATCTGGCCAATGCAACATATTGTAAGCATTGCCTCTCCATATTTATTTTCAATTACAATTCTCCTTGTATTGCTCGTATTGCATTGCAGTTTCCGGCGATGATGACGAAGAAGATGGAGACAGCGATGACAGTGATGAGGATGGGGACAATGGCGAGGTCTCCCTGTCGCAGGTGTACAATGATGATTTGGAGGAGGACAATTCCGACTGGGAGGAGGGCGAAGGCGGCGGCGACGACGATGAGGAGGACTCTGATATTGATGACGACGATGGTGAGGCAAATGAATCGAGCGCTTCACTGAATGCCTCCAAGAAGGAACCCGAGAAGACAGGTAATTGAATTGCCGTCAAGACCTTAGCACCGAACTGGTTCTTCATCCATGAATTCTACATTTTACAGATGAGTCGCAAGCCAGGGGCAAGAAGAGAAAGCACGACGGCTAAGCTCTTGATCTGTCGCTGTATCGTCTTTGTACGTTTTAAATTTAAATATACACCGACACTGACATATACACACGGCCACACACATCATGTTTTGATAGAAAAAAGATGACTAAAAACCATTAGAAACCCACATTTGTTTCTTTAAAATGTAAGCTAACAAGATCGAAAACCGACACAACAGACACGGAAGAATAAGAAAATGAAGATCGTACTAATCAAAAAAAAAAACAAAACAAAATAAGAGATATGTTTAAGCCAACACTAAGAAGTGCGGAGAAGAAACCAACCAACCAACCAACAAACAAACAAACACACACATTACATTACTATAGCCTCATCCGAAGCCAGGTTCCAGCTCTCCAATTAAGTAAAATTCGTCAATATGGAAAATTGCTTGAAAAAATTGTAAAATTGCTTAGCATTAAGTTACAAAATCTATAACTATATGAACTATGTACAATTTGTCGGATCGAGTCGATCCTCTCCCATCTAGCGTTTCAACAAACAACACAAAACAAAGCCAATTGCTTGTATCATCAGAACAATTACGACGTTCATTTTTTTTTTAAATTCTCAGTTTTTCAATGTTTTGCGGTTTACACAATTACTGCTAAGAACTTTTAACTAACTCTTAAGTCATTCCTTTTTTGAATGTAGATAAGTTAAGCGAAATCTACTTTCCCCTTCCGATTCGCGGGTGAACGAACGCAAGTCCGGCCCACATTTTTGAGCATTTTCATTGTTATCCATCTCTCTAACCTTACCCTCTATATGTATCCATTATTATATATCTATTCTCTCTATTCACCCCCGCCACACATACTGTTAAGCAAAGCGAAATGTTTTTCATTGATTGAGGCACATCAAACTAAATGCATGTGTTTTAGAACGGAATTTTCTTTTAATAAACAAGTACGCGTATGCAACAATTACAATTAACGAAGGGCCCACATTTATTTAGCCATAATCCATTCGAAATGTACATACATTTCTCAGATGTGTTTTGTACAATCCCCCGCCCCCATTGAAATTGAAATACATAAACTAAAGAATTTTAATCCGCTATTTGTTTATCTCAATGGCTATGGTTTCATTTAACGTGAGGTGAGATCGATTGTTGCGCGGGAATATTTCGCATTGCAATCGGAGCGGTGTGACCGTATTCGGATCGTGAATGTGCGGCAACTCTGTTTTCGGAAGATCGGCAACTCTTGTCGCTGGCGCAAACACACTTAAAAGAAGCGAAGCGTCGGAACAAAAGTAGCAAATTATTTTAATGTAAGAATTCCGAACCGAACGAATGACAAAATGTCTGCCGATTTAGTAAAACAGTTGAAGGGCACTCGACCCGATGTTGAGGCTGCCGCCGCGACAATTGAGCTGAAATTCAAGGAATTCAGCCAGGGCATCGGGATGAACGACGCCTCCTTTCCCCTCAGATATGAGTTGAGCGTGCTGCGCCAGCTGTGTCTTGCCCTGAAGGACAATCTGCACCAGCATGCCGACCTCTACTGCGACATTGCGGCCACCATGATGCCTCACGTGGAGCCTTACGAGGAGAAGCCTAGCCTGTGGGCAGCTCATCTAACGAGCCTGCGCTACATACACCATGGACTTTGTCAAGAGGTGAGTGGGAGAAGTAAATGCTGCTAGCTGGAATCTTAATTGTACGATTGTTTCGCAGAAATCCCTGAAGGAATGCCAGAAAATGTACGGCCTAATCCGATCGCAGCGCTGCCGCCTGCAAGAGGAGACGGACTACAAATTCTATTTGGACATCCATCTGACGCACTTCAATGGCATTCACTTGCAAATGCAGAAGGAGACGTTGCCCCTCGCCGCCACAGACCAACTCTATTACGCCTTGGAGGCAATGGGTGTCCTCTTTGACACCATGCGCCAACGGAAAGTGGCCAAGAATGCGGCTCTCCTGGTCCAGCTGAATGAGGCCCTGTTCAACAAGCGAAGCAGATCCTTTCTAAAGTACCTGAGCACCCTTCCGCCCGAGTGCACGGCGAAAATGTACGACCCGCTTCTCAAGCTCCTAAGCTGCGCCTGGGGCACACCCAGCTCTGAGCTGAGCAACCAGTTCACGGAGTATCTGGGTCTGGTTCTGGCACTGATGCAGATCGACATATTTTCCATAGAGACGCCGCTCCAACAACAACTGGCACTGCAGTTGCTGCGCATTTGTCGCGACCTGTACAAGGACGTCTCGCCGCAGAACTACGCCATCCAGCTGCTCTACTACTACGTCAAGCTGTTGTACGTGCGCGAGACTACGCCGGACTTCAAGCGGACCTACATCGATCTGTGCAAGAAGTTCGTCTTCTTCTTCGAGCACAAGGGCGCGACGCACGCCAAAGAGCAGTGGTTCATGGACCTGCTGGTGTTCTTCCAGCGACTGCAAACGCTGATCCATCAGAGCAGCAAAAAGCCTCCCCTAGACATTTTTTGGCAGCAGCTCGAGGGCGACGACAGTCCCGAGGCATACACCGCCCACTTTCAGCTGCTGCATGGCTGCCTTGCGGTGGCGGTGAACGTAGTGAGGAGTCCGCTGGGGACCAGCTGCACCAACGAGGCCTGTAAAAGCATCCGCAGGCATTGCCTCCTCTCCTTCGGTATGTGCGCCCTGGAAGCCTACATCAACTGGCAGCCGACGACCGAACAGATGGCGGACAAGGTAGGTGGTCTACCCCAGCTGGAAAACCTTTTACCTAATGAACTTTCCCTCCAGGCACCCCACAAGCCGCTCTTGGGCATTCTTGGCTACACCATGGACGTGGCCAAGAGCATGAAGTGCCTGGGTCCCTCCGCCATGGAGCTAGTCAAGCTGGTGCGTCTACTGGCACTCGTGGCCGAAAAGGTAGCGTGTCCCGAACAAATGTCCATAGTGCTGGCCCTCTTGGAGCCCTTGCAACACCTACGGCCGCTCATCGCCAGCCAGGATATGCTCAGTCTTCTGCGGCGAATCTACAAAGCCAGTGTCCACTGCAAGAGCTTCGACATGACCAACCGTCTGCAGTCCGCCTACCTTGCGGCCCAAACGAATCACTCACGGTTGCGTGCACAGCTCTTCGTCCACTACCACAATGCCAAGAATTCGGAGAAGTGCGTCTACGAGTGGCACGAGTCCAGTCCGCTGCTCAACCCCCTAACCCCCGCCCAAAAGAACCAGCTGTACGAATTGGATCTGTTGGCCGTGCTGCACTTTCTGAGTGCGCCGCCCCTACCCCTGCTGCAGTCGCTACTGCGCTGCCGTCACAACGACTACCACCTGGTTCTCCTGGCACGAAAGATGCGCGCCGACAGCGAGGTGGTGCGTCAGTGCGAAGAGCTGCGCGCCCGGCTGCAAAGCACGGCCCTCAAGCAGCCGC
The DNA here is from genome assembly GCA_963969585.1 of Drosophila helvetica. Classification (NCBI taxonomy): domain Eukaryota; kingdom Metazoa; phylum Arthropoda; class Insecta; order Diptera; family Drosophilidae; genus Drosophila; species Drosophila helvetica. Next base: position 18,868,805 of record OZ018404.1, on the reverse strand, counting down.
TCAGCCGCATGCAACAACTGGCGATTGGCCATACCAGTGTCGGTGTGCTGCTGGAGGCGTTGGAGGCACAGAAGACCAAGGTCTCGATCAAGGACACGGCCGAGAACAACCTGGAGGAGTTCATCGTCAAGAACAACCTGCTGGAGCTCAACATTAAGCGAGACCATCGCCTGGTGGAGCTGGCCACCGCGGCCATCGCTGGCTTCGCGTCCTTCTTCCAGCGTGCTGACCAAGAGCCCCTCGGCTGCGACGCGACGCCCATCGACTGGGAAGCCCTGATCGACGATGCCGTTGCCGCAGCCATGGCTCTGTCCAGCATGGGCTACATGGCGCAGGCCGATGAGGGCTGGCTGCTGCTGCTCAGGATTGGGCGAATGTTGGACGAGAGATTCACCTACCTGCGTGCCCTGACGCACTTCCTTGCACAAGACCATCCCAATCCTAACCAGCAGCTACAGCTCTCTGAGGAGGTGGACCGAGCGCAGGAGCTGCTCGACGATCTGTGGCCTCAGCTCCAAAGCGGATGGTTCTTCAAGCGCCAACACACTATAGTGATGCTCTGCCTCTGCCACATGGCCAGCTACTATGCGCGCCAGGACTGTCTGTGCCACGCCCAGCTGCTGTTGCTGCAGGCCGAGGAGCTGCGGTCCGAGTTCGATGAGCGACGGGGCAAGAGCGACATTGTGCTGATCACCATCCAGACGGTTCGCTTTCGACTGGAGAACCAGCGGAAGAAGCGGAGCAGCGGCCTGCCCAGGGTGCCGACGCCCTTGCGCCAGCTGGACACGCTGGTCGACAGCGTGCGCAACTACTGCACTGTGTCCAGCGTTGATGTGGGAGCCCTGCAGCTGCTGCTGGCCGACCTGGTGCGGGAGAGCACAGAGTGTGCGGCCAATCGTCTGACCGAGCGGTTCGCCTTCTCCGGCATCATGCTTAACCTGGTGCTGCAGTCGGGCATGGCCCTGCGGACCATCGAGGTGTTCATCTCGTGGCTCTGGATGAACCTGCAGATGGAGTACCTGGACAAGGCGCAGTCCAAACTGCGCCTCCTTGACCATTTGCTCGCCATCAAGCCGCTAAGTCGAACGCTGGTGGAGCAGACACCGGCGTCCAAAGGCGTTCCCGCAATCGCTGCCAAGGAAGAAGTCAAGCCGAATGCCATTAGCGAACTGACCAGCAACATGCTGCTTATGCAGCTCGTGGAGCCGATAAGGAAGCAGAACCAGATGGACGTGGCAACGCCCAAATTTCCGCCCATGCACGAGCCAAGTCCCACGAGCCTCCAGCTGCAGCGCTATGTGAGCAAGAATGAGGCGCCGCCCCATCTACGGGATTGCATGCAGCTACAATGCATATATTTCATCGTGGGGTGTCTCCATGCCCGCCTCAGCTTCTTGAAAAGGGAGAACGATCAGCTCGACGACTTCTATGTGCGGGCAGGCAATTGGCTGCAGGAGGATCCAGTACGCACCGCCACACTGGGCTCCATGCACCACGTGCAGCAAGTCTACCACGTCAACTATCTTCGCTACAGAAATAAGCACAAGGAGGCCATCAGCTACGCGGAGGCAGGTCTCAAGCTAAAGCACCTGACGGCGGACATCAACTATGGCTTCAACTTCATGGCCCAGCTGAAGACGGCCCGAGTGGAGCTGCATCCCCTGGGCAAAGGGAAGGCGAAGAACCTTAGGCGAGCCCTCGCTTTCAACACTTCGCCAGAGGATAAGGGCAGGAAAGGGGCTGCCAAGATAAAATCGTCGGCAAGAAAGACGCCCAGGTTCAAGATCTACACGGAGCTGGAATTGCTACCTCCCATCGGCAGCGGCAGCAGCAGCAGCAGCAGTAAGAGCGGCAATGAGAACACGCCACCATCGGATCATGTGGATCTAAATGCCTGCCAGGCGATCGAGATAAGCGATGACGATGCTGCCTCGGCTCCGGCTCCGGTTCCGGCTTCGACTCCGGCTCCCGCTCCGCTGAAACGATCCCAATCGGTGCCCGCCAAGGCCACAAAGACACGCTCTGCTAGAGTTGGCAGCCAACTAAAAGTACCAGAGATCATCGAATTGGACGATAGCATGGAAGTGACGCCACCCACCCCGTCGGCAGCCACAGTGAAGCGGTATCCGACCACAGATGCAAGGAGTACTCGTGCTCGAAACAAGCAACTGGAGGAAACGCCAGCGACCACGCGGGGACGACCACGTCGTAAGGTAGCGGATCCTGAACCTCAGCAGGAGACGGTCAGCCTTAGACGGCGACAAAGGAACTGATTAGAGATGAAACGTGCATAGGTTTAGTTAATAGTTTTGTTTAGCTTGTCCTTATTCCATTTGATTGTGTATTTATAAACGTTATAGCAAGGGGATCGACATCGACCCTCCAGAGAATGTCCAAAATGTTCTTATTCCTTGAGCACAGGCATCAGCGAGCTCTTGCAGATGTCCTGGACCCACTGACCAAACTGTATGCGATCCCTTCCGTGGTAGAAGAAGCCAGCTCCTGATTTGCAGCCCTCCTGGAACTCTCCCACATAGCGATTTCCGTTGGCTAAACACAGACAGAAAATATGGATCAACGAGGATTCTAGTGGAAGTTTCATTGTTTGAGGACTCACCCGAAAAGAGGACACCCCGTCCGTGCATGGCATCCTGGAGCCATTCCCCCACATAGATGCGTCCGTCCGCATACCACTGTATGCCCCGTCCTTGCCGCTTGTTCATCTGCCACTGACCAAAGTAGACGGATCCATCGGCGTAGTACTGTTTGCCCTCGCCGCTGCGCTTGTCCTGGCGCCACTGGCCCACATAGAGGCGATGCACCTGGCCATCAGGGCACTCCCGCCGCATGGTTCCGTATCCATGACGCTGGCCCCGCTGCCACTGGCCCTCGTACACCAAGCCGCGACCGCTCGACTTCACCCCATAACCGTGGTGTTGGTTCCTCAGCCACTTGCCCTGGTAGCGGCCACATCCTCGGCCAGGATAGCGCAGGCAATGAACACCATTTCCGCCACCAGCATGGCACGACATGTTGCAGACAACTGAGCCCCAGCCCCGCTTCGGGTTTGTCATCTGTTCTGTTCTGTTCTTTCGTGTCCTGGGGTGCGTGCGGTGTCCCTTTTCTAATCAACCCCAGGCCATGTGTCCTGGCTCCGTTTTGCCCCATCTAGCAACGCTCGTTAGCTAGTCGCTCCTGGCACGCAAGCCTAACGAGCCGAAGGAGGTCAGGCAATAGAAAATCGCTTGCTTCGGTTAAATATAGGTAGAAAAAAATCGTTTAATCGTACGTGTATAAATTACAGCGCATTTCCGCTTACATATTGGCCTAACAATATCAAAATATGGGCTAACACGATCGGGTTCGGTTCGAATAATTGGATTCTTACACACTACGTGGGGGAGCAAGGGAAGACTGCGCTATGGGTAGGGTCTGGATCTGGATCTGGGTCTGGGTCTGGGTCTGGCATCGCGAACGATGGCATACCCCTAAAATACAATACAATACAATTCGCGGATATTCGCGGATGCGCTAAGTAATTAAAACAAATATACAAGCTAATATTGAGGAATATTTAGTCAACACAGTGGTTTAAACTTGAAAGTAGTATTGCTTTAGTTTGGGTCTTTCATCATTGCATGGGATGGGCACACAATGTGTGGGCTACGATGTGTTAAAGGTCTTGAGCTGAAAGAAGCATTGCTCGTGGCACAATCCTTCAGAATATATGTACTCATACTGTTCTCGTATAATAAAAATCTACTGCCTTCTGCGCGTATCACAATTTGCATCAACTACAAATTTACAAAAAATATTCACTTATTTAGTCTGAGGATTGACGGCTAGGCCTCTGGCCCACTGCCGCAAGTGTCTTTTCTTTTCGTTTTCGTTAAGTTTTCAGAGCAGGATCCTCCTCGATCCTCGCGCGATTGATACTGCTAGACGATGTCGCCGGCGGCACCGTAGTGGATGCCGTTGTTGCGATTATGGTTGTTGTGGTGCTCGAGGTGATCCTGCTCCATCTGCTCCTTGAGGATCTCCAGCTCCCGTATGCCGGAGACCGTCACCTCGTACTTGTGCGTCACCAGCGACCGATAGAAGTGTATGGCAAAAGCCAGGAAGATAATCATCACGGGTATCAGCACCACGCAGGCCGACCAGGCCGCCGGCGGGCTCAGATCGTAGAACTTCACCCAGCAGAGTATGGCTATCTCCAGCAGGAACAGGATCAGCCCCAGCAGCGTCGAAAATGCCCACGCCGTCTCAATGTACCAGTGCAGGCGCTCGTGCGGCGACTCGTGCACCAGAGAGATGCTGTGCAGGTTGCACACCACCTCGATGTTCGGCAGGATGCAGGTACTGATCATCAGAGCCAGCATGTGCACGGCCACCAGCATGGTGGTGCAGATCGCGAACGCCACCAGCATGCCGGGCGGAACCTTTGTGTCGTGGTCCAGCTGCACCTCCACCATTGCCACCTGTGTGTGTGCGGGGGGGGGGAGACGAAAGAGAGCAGAGATCGGGTGATTAGTGAGAGCCGTCGATGGATTTCGGTGCCAAGATCGCCGGTGCCGCTCTGAGGCGGCAGTGCTTCTCCTATTATTATTATTAGCCATCTTTCTCAACATTTTGGCAAGTGCTGCTGGCGCGAGCAAATTTGTTTATATAATAAGTATCTCATTGGGTTAATTTATCTGATCCGCCCCGCTCGCACCTTCTACCTGAGTGCACAAACATGTGGAATATATAAAAAATAAAGTAAAACCAGCCAAAACACTGGCGGAACAGGGGATACCGCTTGTTTTTGCCAATTGCAAAAACAACATTCAGTGAATTGAGAGATTGTTAGCGTAGATTAGTTCCATATTATTCATATTTAGATTGTGTAATGGAATCTGTCGTTGGCTGTCAATGAATACCCACCCGAATGGTGGGAACCTGGCTTCTGTCAGCGAGATCTATTGCTCGATTGGCAGACCTTCAATCACTGTACGGACCTATATACCCCCGATTAATGGGTGCAAAAACACACCGAAATAAATGCATGTTCTATAGCTGACAGAATTGTTTGAAATATTCTAAGATAGATGCTATAAATTTAACTAAATTTAATTGGGTCTAATTTTTCTCTAGTCAATGTTAATTATGTTCGGAAAGGGACCTTCTGAATGTACAGAGAACCATTGTATATCTGCAAAATATCAATATTTCTGAGCTTGGAGAAACCCATTGAAATGAAATCAATTACCGCTTAGATTTCCACTCCCACGAGAAACCAGTTTCCCCCCTCACATTGGAAATGTTTTCTGGCGCTCAGAGAGTATACAGACTTCGTTGGATTTCACCCAAGAAACCGTCTAGGAAATTGGGGGTTTCTGCCAGAATCTCTTTGACCCTGCTGTACGTGTACATACGGTTTATGATCTAATTACGTTTATGAACATATAGTACGTGTGCTGTGAGTTTTCGCAACGGAACAAGGGACAACTGCCATTTCTTTTCTATTAGATGTTGCCAATTCAGAGTGTAGAGTACTGTATCATAGAAATCTGAAAGTATTTAATGAATGACTTACCATTGCGAAGCCGGAGAGCAGGGCCGATGTCTTGCTGGAGGCCTTCAACTTGGCGCGGCTCAGCTGGAGCTTGCGCCAGGAGAGGTAGGTGGGCGAGTGGAGATCCTCGCCGGACTGCGACATGCTGCTGCTGCCGGTGCGCTGCTGGCGTGGCTGAAAGCGGTAAGACTGATTCTGTTGGAAGGTGCGAAACTGAAATGGTGGCGGTGCTATGGAAGCTGCTAGCCCTGACGGCAACGGCAGTGGCAATGGTAGCGCCAGGTGCGGACCTGCCGCCGGTGGGAGCGAGGCGTCTCTTTGCGCGTTCAAGCGTCCCGAGCCCGCATGTGGGGAATTCGAATTGAAATTGTGGTAGAGATATCGCGACGATCCAACGTAGCTGCTCGGGCCCGAGTGGACGGGTCGACTGCCGAGATTGCTGTGGATGTGACAGCTCTGGCCGGGGCTCTGGCTGTGGAAGCGCAACGGGCGACACGAGTCGCACATACTGTAGTCGGCGCCGGGTCCGGTGAGCGGCGCTGGCGCTGACGCTGTCGCTGTCGCCGCCTCCGTATATGCATCTACACTGGCCGCCAGCTTGGCCGTTGCATGCAGTGCACTGGCCAGGGCCGAGGGCTGGCCCGCCCCCCGCATCTGCATGTTCGTCGGCATCTGTCCCATGCACCTGCCTGCTGCATGGAACTGGGAGCGACCCCTGCCCAGGGGAAGCATGTCCAGAGTCTCGCTGCTCTCCGTGCGCTCCGTGGGGGTGGCGGCGCTGCCATCGAAGGAGCTCTGCTGGTGGCTCAGCAGAAGGCTGCTGCGGCTCAGATTGGAACGGGTATAGCGGAGGATGTTGGCATGGCTGTTGCTGTTGCTGTTGCTATTGCTATTGCTGACGCTGGTGGAGGGCAGAAGCTGCTCGTCTTCGTTCTCCGCCTGGGGCTGGGTCTCCGGGTGATGGCCCGGCTCCTGTTCGGGCCGCATCTGTCGTTTGCGGCGAGGGGGTTTGGGCGGGAAGGATTCCTCGAGGGGCCGTGGCGGCATGTGCTGTCTGGTCTCCGTACTGGTGCTCTGTTCGTCTCCGGATCGGATCAGACTGCTCGCATATCGGGGTTCCCTAATGACTCTATCGATTCCGGACGGGCAACGGGCAACGTGCACTGGAGCTTCGATTCAATCGGATCGGATCGGAATTGTTTTAGTTAGGTTTTCAATTTTTTGTGGGTTTATTTTGTAAATTTCCGTTTCACTTGGTTGATTTTGCGCTTCCCATTAATGTGTTTGCCGCCGCTTTTTCTATTGCTTTTGCCTTTGCTTTTGCTTTTCCTATTGTTAATGTTTTTTGTTTGCGCGACAGTGTACATCAGAGTGTGTGTGTGTTTGTGTGTGATCTTTTGGGGCACATGACAATTGATCAGCAATTACCCATACACTGACGGAATAACTACAGAGACTGGGGTCTGGGGCACACTAAAATTCTCTCCTCGCGCCTCTCACTCTCTCTCTCTCTCTCTCTCTGTCTATCTCTCTGATCTTGCGCCGCAGTGCGTTAAAATATTTACTTTTTATTTATAAACATTTTATGGGTTTATGAAATGTAAAATTCGTGTGTCAATAAAACGAATTTGACTGGCCCGCACACACTGACAGAAGCGGCGACACCACACCTGATGCGGGGCGAGGTGTTTTACGGATACGCCGAGTCGAGTAGAGTCCGAGTTCAAGACACATTCACGGACAAGGTCACCACGCAGCGTAGTCGTTTGCTCTGCGTACGTTTCCGTTCAAAGTACCGATCCCGACTGCCGACTGCAAACACGGATGTTGGGGAAGCTGCAACGGCGAGACAGACAGCAGAGGCAGCGTCAGAAGAGGCGACGCGACGCGACAGCAATGGTAACATGCGATGGGGCAACTGGCAATGGCACCTGGCAGAAGCAGAAGCATCAGCCACAGCGGCAGAGGCAGAGGCAGTCGCAGCCGCAGCACTTCCGCGCAGTGCGCAACCACTGACGGGAAGAGATCGAACAGTAATTCTGCTTTCGACACATTTAATTCAGGTGAATTTCAATTTCATTCTTCTTTCTGGCCGCTCCTCCACTGCCTCTCGCGGTGCCGGGGGGTGTGTCTCCTTTTCTTCCTACGTGCTCCTTGGACGCAGGGCTGGGGCAGAGCTTATGCGACGACGTTGACAACAGCAGCGACGGCGGCAAAAGTTACTAACTAACTGATACGAAGCGCAGAGCAGAGCGGAGACGACGGCGACGACGGCGACGACGACGACAGCGACGACTGCGGGTACACTGATGATGACGATGACGACGACGACGGCGGCGCGGTATTCAAATTCGACAATCAATTCAAACGGCGGCCTGCGATGACACAAAAAACAACAACAATAATGGCAATCGAATTACTAATGCCATTCGAATGAAAGCATTTATGGTGAGAGAGAAAGGGAAAGACAGAGAGCGAGAGAGAGAGAGAGAGAGAGAGAGAGAGCGGTGTAGACAGAACAGAAAAAGACTATAGAAACAGCAAAAACAACAGCAAAATCTACCAATAGGAAAAGAAAAAGAAACAAATATGCGAAAACAAAACGAAACTTGACGACTGCGGAGGCGGAGGCGGTGGCGGTGCTAGGTGTCCGGGGGGCTGGGGGCTGACGTTGCTGCTCTGTTGGCGATCGATCAGAGGTTACACGATTTTCTACCTGATCGCTTGATGAATGGGGAGGGAAGTATAAGTAGATTCTAGTGAATTCCACGGCTGTTAAGGTAGGCAGATGTACCGTTAGACACCCTGAACCCTGAAGAAAGAGCGACTCGATTCGATCCAATTAAAATCCACATCGATTGCACCCACTTGACCCAACCAGCAACCACCAACCACCAGCCCACACTCCAGCATCATTATTAACATCTTCACCAATGGCTCGCTCGCAACAGTGGACAAGGTCAGGATTGGGGTCACGGCGAGACCAGAGCAGCGACGGGGCATGCTATCGCTTGTGGTACTGGCGATGAAGCTCAAGTGATCGTAGACGCTGGTGAAGATCATTGGTCCGCATTTCTGTGATAATTGCAGACGAGCGGAGAACCCTGACCCCCCATGCTTGTCTTCTCGTATCCGTATCAGATGGTTTTGTCCGAATCGGGCAAGGATCATCATCTCGTTCGTGATGGGTCCGTCCTGTCGAGGAGGTGCAGTCAAATGGACACTCGCGGGGTACATCCGGCCCCATCCCAAGGTCATGCAACTTCGTCTGACTGTGGTGCAGGTAATTGGGTGGAAGGGCAACCCGCTTCACGGCAATTTTCTCATTGGATGGCTAGTCAGGGCCAGATTTCTTCTCTCGGTGGTGTAGCAGCAGTTGCTGGAAGGCTTCACGGAGACGCAGCAAGCGTCAGGACATGATTATGAACCCGTCGCAGTACTTGTACATCAGAGGCAGTAGGACACGCATATACCGCCTGCGTGCCTATCAAAAGCTGCAGAGTTTTTGTCAATTCCGGAAAGGATACAGAGATCTGTATTGGATGATCCAATACAACAAACACGATGGCATGACGCTGGCGACCGTGACTGTTAGAGCTAATCAATGAAAACTGGCCAGACACGTTTGCACCGACGCCACTGTTGATGCCTACCAACGGAATCTGTAAGAGACGCGACTGTTGATGTCGTTGAAACATTACGTTGCTCGCGTTCGAGAACTTTTTAGATGGAAAATTGTTTCCTTTTGTGGATTGCACAAATAAATAAATGTTCGTATTTTTAATCATATTTTGCGATTTCAACTGAACGGGGTTTCACCCGGCATTCGATGCTGTCTTTATCAGCAGACGATTGCTCTCTCTCTCTCTCTCGCTCTGTTTCTCTCTGTGCCTCTGACTGTCTTTCACTCTGTCTCCTCTCACCTTCGCCCACTCCCTTGTTTCGGGGTAGCACTTGACTTCCGCTGAGGAACACAAAACGAAGCAAAATGTAAAATGTAAAGCGTGTAAAAATAAGTCAACTCGATAAAAACAGCGAAACGGAAGGTGTCATGTCGGCATGCTGATGTGGATATTTCGGTATTTAATTCGTATTCTTATTCTTATTCTCGTTTTGTTTTCCATTTCGCTTGTGGTTTCAATGCGATATCATACGGAACACGTATGCAAACAACATTTACCATTTTACTGTCGCCGCCCAAGGAGCAGGCCCACTTTTTGTGGCTTTTCTTTATCGTTGGCAAACAGACCTCCGATAGGCCAAGACACAAGACAAAGGGCCGGGCAGGGTGTGCTCGAGTGCGACTCTCGCGGAGTTAATTAGATAGAAGGGGGGGGGGCTGTGACGCCATGGCGGCTGCTCTAAGCACCGTTCAATAATATTTCCAGCAGGTAGGCAAAAGGTAAGCGATGTTTGCACGCATCGCAGTAGTGTTTGTGTGTCTGTGTGTGTGTATATTAGTGTGTTTTGGTGTGGGATCTTGTTCGACTTGAAACAGAGGCCGTATCCCCCACCCCTGGAAAGATCCAGTGCCAGATTCGGATTTGAGAAACATGTGCAGCCCCCCGCCACCCGCAAGCCACCCATAGTTTGTACCGATTTTATTTTTTCGCGATTGATTGCCAGCGCGCCGGAGATCGGCCATAGCAAGGAGCTTCCATAGCAAAGTGGTGAATGTAAACGGTGGAAAGGGGGAGAGTGAAGGATAGATTGATTTGTTATTGACTTACCTTTGGATGACTCTGGCCCGAAGGCGGCGGCGGTGGAGGGAACTGCAGCAGCGAGTTGCTGAGGCTGGAGCGCTTAAATCCGTTGCTGCTGGTGGGGCTGCTGCCGTGATTGCTGCTGCCGCCGCCGGGATTGTGGTGGTACTGGTGCTGCTGGTGTTGTCCGGTGGCTACGGATGTGGCGGCTGCTACTGCTGCGGCCACAACGTGCTGGAAGTGATGAGCTGTGTTGGCGGTGGTGAACGTGGCGGAATTCAAGTTCAAGGGACCGCCGGACTGGCGGTGGGACTGCAGAAACGTGCTGACTGAGGTCTTCGGAGTTTGGGGGCCCTGGGCCGGGTGCTTGGGCAGCTGCTGCGATTCGGGCAGGGTCTCTAGGCCACCTGCGTTGGATGTGGTCCACACTGACATCTTGTCGAGATGTTGCAGATATTGCCAAATGGAGTGCCAGCGGCCTCAGTTATTGTCTTCGCAGAGAAATCCATTTTGCATGAATCAAATGTAAGGAAATCGATGTTAGTTGATGCAAGTAACAATGGCCGGTGGCGAAAAAGCACACGGGAAAGCTATAATGTTTAAATTAAGTACGAATGGGACGGCCGGGGTCGGTTTGAAGATAGCAACTTAACAAACAAAAAGTGCACCGAATAAAATTAAGTACTGTACGGCTTGTTTTGCTTGTTTGTTGTTGTTGCTATTTTTTGTTGCAAGAAATACACTAGCGCGTAATAAACGGGTTTCTCGGCAAAATATACCATCTGACCCTCAGAAATATACCGAAATATACCGTGTCATTTTCAAAATATACCGTAAATACCCCGATGAAAATGAAATCAAAATCCTTGGATTGGATATTCGGTTTAATAATACTAGCTAGCTAGGACCCACAGCACTGACCCACTGTGGTTTCTACAAGCCTGTTTTGAGTACTACTATTCCTTCCATTGGATTCTTTATGAAATACGATTGAAATTTTTCCTCAAGACCAAGCGAGCAGAGTGTGACCAGGTGTGACCAAACTCAAATTTTGTGTGACTGCGTGGGCAGGAGAAAGAAGTTGGTATTTCCAAAATCGAAATTTGAATTTAAGAAGCGCGCCAAAGTCAGTAGGTGATTGGCAAGATTCAGTTGAAGAAATCTAGTGTTGGATAGGCTCCGATAAGCTGCCCGCGCAAACTCGCAATTAACGGAAATTCAATTTGAGTGCATAGCACCAGCACCCGTTGAACTACAATGTTGAGCTAATTTGTAGGGCATTTAAAATACTGAGAGTACTAAAAGCTCATCGTGTCTTCGTTCAAATGCTCACACTATCCCTAATTCGTTTCTACCGAAAACCGGCTGCATCCCATCGACCGATAAAGCAATTAATCAACGCCCACACAGAGATAAATTAATTAAATTGTTTTTCAACACAATTTAAATTTTAAATGCATTCTTGTTTGTCCGGCCGTCTGTCCGCCTGTCCGTCTGCCTGCCAGCTGTGACACACATTTCAATTTTTCTCGAATTTGTTGTTTCTTGGGTTTTGCTTTGCAAATTTTCTTTCACATTATTCCGGGTGTGGGCGCTGCAGCGGTAGCAGCAGCAGCATTGGCTTCGTGCCCTGCCCCTCTTGCTGCACATAAACTACACCAAAATATACCTATATGTATATTTAGTATATATGTAGAATAAAATGCATCTCTTACTATGGGTGGTGACGCGCCTTGAACTTGCATTTGTGTGAATGCACAACTGTACCACAGACACGCACCTCCCCATATCCATGTGTTCGCGAATGTTTGCTCTTGTGCCCCGTGCCCCGTGCACCGTGCCCGGGTAGAGGTGGCAATGGTTTCGCTTTCGCGCTTTCGGCCTCTTTGAGTATATTCTTTCTTTGCCTTGCCTTGCTTTAAGTATGTGAGAATTAATTTGGCCCCACCAACCCATACGAGTAGATAGAGAGTCATGTGGCCCGAGAGCAGGGCAGTTATCTATTGGATATTCCCCCACTCGCACACACATCCACATCCACACGATTCCCAATAAGTTCTTGCAGTGTGTATGGCATGGACTGTGGCACTTTCAAGGCGTTACAATGTGCGCAAATGCTATCGGCTGTGTTATCAGTGTGGAGGAGCGCTTGAGCTTGTTGTTTGCCGCACGGCAAAGGCCGTTGGGGGTCAAGTCGAGCAACCCAACCCCCAAACGTGTACGGAATGAGGTAATGCCAATGCTAATGCCAAGGCATGCACTACTCCCGTGCTGTATTCCGGGTTTCCAGTGGCGCAGTTCGGTTCGTCGTCAGGCGGTGAATGTGAACAATTAGAGGCAATTGAAATCAATAAACGATCACTGCACAGAATGTACATAATCCCTGGGCCCTGGGCCCTGGGTCCAAGTACTTCGGAGTCTGTCTCTTACGGCTCCCGGCTCCAGACCCTTGAGGCCCCGAATAGACGCCAAGTCATAGTCATTGGCTATTAATAAAAGTCTACTCTCAGAAATCGGACTTTCGATAACAATACATACATACTGTGCATACTCGTACATGCTGAGAAATACTGAGATATATTGTACTGTTCGAGTGTGTATGGAAATGCGAGCGTGGTACTGTATCGCAAATGAATTTGTTCAACTACGAAATGAACAAACAGCGTACCGAAAGTGACGCTGATTTCTAATTTTAGGTTCCCAGTGGAGCGGAGCTCCCACCGAGCTCTGTTAGAGTTGAGGCCGAGCCCCAACCCAGCCATTCAGAGATTTGAAATGGAAAAGAGCCGTCTGCGAGAATCGACAAGAAAGAGTTTTCTGAATCAAACCGAACAAATCAATGATTGTCATAAAATAAAGAAGAGAAAAAAAAAGCTATGCAAAAGTACAAGACTTGCAGATTAAAATAAAATTCTCTTTAATCCTTATTCAACTAGGGTTTAAAATAGTTCACAAAAACAATGGTGGTTCATCGATTGGTACAATAATACACAGCTAAGTACGCGGCATTCCTAAGGACTATGGACAAGATAAGACATCACAATGATCACATCTCCCCCCGCTGGGTTGCGAGTACACGTACACGTAGAGGCCCCTATTTGGCTGACTAATAGTAGAAGATTAGAATGGAATGGAATGGATTGGACTGTAATGGATTGTAATGGAATGGTATGGTGACTCCTCCTGGCTCAGGCGGCTACTCATCGTATCGGATGGTCGATGGAACCCATCGACTTCTTACGCTGGTGGTTCACCTCGAAGCGTTCCATGATCTTGGCCACAATCGAGGAGGGCGGCATGTCCGGGTTGCCGGTGAGTCCGCGATACCCCAGAACACTGGAGTCTGCCAAGGAGCTGGCCAGGGTCAGTCTTTGAACGAACGCCTCCGTGTCGATGCCCGGCACCTGGGAGGGTTTCAGGAAGCGTTTCGGTATCCGCGACAGCATGTCCTCGGAGCCGACGGGACCGAAGCCCAGGTTGATGAGTATGGCCTCCGGATCCGGCTTGCGAGACTCCAGCAGGCTGTCCACGCTCGAGTACCGACTGGAGTCGGACTGCACGGACGCAGAGCTGTCCCTCAGGAGTAGGCTGCTGAAGCGGTGCTGGCGCTGGGCCTGCGGACTCAGCTCCGGTGCCGTGCTGCACGAGTCAAAGGACTCCTCGTGGCGCAGGCAGCGACAGCGTCGCAGGATGGCCCCGTTCCGGCCGCTGCTCTTGCAGGATACGGAGATGTGGCGCTGCAGGGCCATGCTCACGTGGGCAGGGCTCTGCTGTTGCGCGAAGTGGCTGGGCAAGTGTGGCAAGGCGTCCAGGCTGGTCTGGTCCTGGTCCTGGTCGTTTTCGATGTCGTGATCGTGGTCGGCATTCTCCTCCAGATCGGCGGCATAGGCGCAGTCGCACTCCAGGTCGTCCACGTCGACGGCCGACTGCTGGCGCTGCAGCTTCTTGCGCTTGCGCAACGGCTTGTTGGGTGGAAAGTGGTCCGCGGAGCTGGCGCAGATGCTCAGCGGCAGGTTGTCGCTGCTGCCGGCGTGGGGCTTCGGCTGGGGCAGCTCCTTGGACCCGCCCATTGCTGCCCCTCCCGCTGATATAGCCAGAGCCGCTCCCGGCCCTACTCTGGCCTCGAAATTGCTGCAACTGTGAGAGCGTTCCATGGCCGCTCTACGTACGAGTATGTTGCTTTTCTCTCTCTCTTTGTACGAGTGTGGTGTGGTGTGGCGTGGTGTCTCGGTCACGGCTGCTCAGGTTACGTTACAACAGCAACTGGTCCGACTGGCGGCCTCTGCTCATATTTGGTAAGAGCCAGAATCAGGGCTAGTCCCGAAACAGACCGGCCACACAGACTGGGCCGCGATCTGAGTGATCTGGGATCGGTTGGAGTTGACTTTCAGACCTGGGCTCTGGCGTCTCCCTCCGATTTGATATTCTCCGATAAACGTAGAATGCGTGCGGTGCGCGTGTTCAACCACAAAAGCGACAACAATTTGTGTTATTTGTGGCTGTTTATGCGCTTTTTGTGGAAACGTGTTTTTCTATATTGCGCGTATTTTTCTCTCTCTCTGCTTCTTGATTACGATTTCGCTTTTGTTAATTTGCCGTTTTCGTTGTTTACTTATTTATTTGTTTGCGTTTGCTTTGCGCTCATTAGAGCCGGAGATGGAGTGTTAATCAGTCGTAGCTTGGCGCTCTGCTCTCCTGACCCCGGATTCCGATCGATCGCGATCCACTTGACATTGATATTGGAATCGAACGGAACGGAATAGATGCGGTCGATCGAATGGGAATTGAAAATGGAATTCGAATGGGATGGGATGCGTTTTCCTCCTGCACTGCACTCCACGATCTTCTCCTTGTGGCACTGGGAGGCGGCTGCCAATGTGATTGCACAGCTTGGTTTATTTAATTATATTTATTTATGTATTAAGTACACAAATTAATCATATATTCAGTCGACTGTTCCGTGGTTCGGTGTTTATTGGTGGATCGCTCGATCGCTCGCTCGCTCTCTCTCGCGTCCGCCTCGCACAAAGTGATCTTCAAAAATGAAACTGAAATCACAATTCCCCATCGGAACGCCCCAGCCAGAGCCAGAGCTTTCGCAGCGGAGTGGAGGAAGGGGTGGGAGAGAGAGCTCCACTCTCTTTCTCTCTCGCCTGAGCCCCACTCACACCTCTCTCTCTCTCTCTCTCTCTCGCTGCTGGAATTATTTTGCGGGCCCGTCGGCAATTTCCTCAAGCACGACAGCGACGCCAATCTATTAAACTTTTGATTAAAAGCACACAGAGCAGAGTGCTTTGCGGTTAACCCAGCTCTGGCTCCGGCTCCGGCTCGGTGTCGCCCTCTCCCTCACTCTCTCTCTTTCTCTTTTTGTCCCACTCTCGTGGGGGAAAAACCTTCGTGCGCTCACTTAATGGGCATTTTGTAGAGTACCTGTAGGGTATATCGTACAAGTGAAGGCCATATGGCATGGTTGAAATTAGAGCTGGACCAGCAAAATATTTGTACTCTTCCGTGCTTCAATGGGGCCCACGGAAAACAAGTTTACTTCAATATTTGTCTAGCTGTTTTATCTTCGATTCGAATACTCTTAGTCATATTTCTTGAAGGGGAACTTTATATGATGCCATTGTCTATTTATTAGTTAGAAATCATTTCGATCGGATGCCTTTTACTGCCAGAATGGAACCGATTTATCCATTAATTTCGAAAAGGTATAGTGGATAGTGGATATCCGATGTTCGTATCACTTAAATATACCGTTCCCTCTTGTATCTTTTTGTGATTCCCCCCCCACACACGATAAGGAGTCATCTTTAGTATTATTTGCACGTTCCCGGCGCTGAGAAAGATTTTATTTTGTTTGTTGAGCATTTTCCACTGCTCATATTTGGTTAATTAAATGCTTTTACGGCTGGCTGATTCCGGACAGCCCTTAAACTGCCGATCATTAAGCCATTGAGGTCATAAGATCTCTTTATCTAATTGCTGCGAGAGATTCGGATGATCGGCTGATACCTGGAAAACTTTATGGCCCATGGCGACGACTCGTGTAAGCAACGGAGACTTTTGATGTTGCCCCTTGTTTGTTGATGCCCCACCCCGACCCAGCCGCTGGCGGGGCCCAGACAGATGCATGCGGAAGAGTCGGGCAGCAGGTAAACACAAACAAGGGAAATTCTTAAACCCGTTCCACGGTGCCCAAAGCTTTCGCGGAAGCTCGACGAGCGGCTGACCGCTCTGCCCACAGCTGACTGCACTGCGAGTGTAGCTTTGGCCGAGGCGAGCTTACGGGCTTCGTTTCGTCTCTCTTGCACTGTCTCCAACCGGAGAGTGCGAGAAATGCATACCCACTGATGCCGCCCCACCGCCCTACCGCCCTACCGCACTGCCTTTAGAAGCGTGCTGCCTGTCGTATCTTATATTCCGACACGTTCTTGCCACCGACTTGCGGATACTGTTTGCGCGGGCTCAGCGAAGATACTTTGAGCGTAACCCGAAGCCGCAACTAGCCTCCGGCCAGTCCCTGGTCTGGTCTAAAGGTTTTGTCAACAGGCCAAGGCTAAGACGAAGGTCCAAGTGTGACAAACAGCTGGCATACATTGTACCGTGTGCTCCGCCAGTGTGCGCAGAGCCAATTTACACAAGTCTTCAAAATTGTCTACAGATACGAGTAGGAGTACGGGTAGGAGTACGGGTAGGGGTACGAGTACGGGTACGGGTACGAGTAGGGGTATCAAGGCCAGACGCTTTTCATGGGTCCATAAATCTACGCCACGAGCTGATGATTCATGCTCATCGTTTCGGGCTAACTTTGTTTTGCTTAATTCGTTATGCATTCTAAGTTAATTTGCAAAACTTCGTATCGAAGGGGGAATGGCAGGGGGGTTGGGGGGCAGGTTGGGGGGGGGGAAGAGTCAACGGCGTGCAATTAACCCTCTCCTGCCGTCGGTAGTCATCCATTGAGTTAATAACTTATTTTAATGAATGTTCGAATATGATCGCAGTGGGAGACAACATTTCTAGGAAATGGCCTTAAAAAAAGGGGTTGGGTGGGGGTTGGGGGAAATACCAATGCCGTCTTGGGCACGAAGCTGAAACCTTGTTCAAGATCGCAGGCAAATGTCGATAAGGGCAGGCAGAAGTTTTGACATGCTTCGATCCAGAGATTAACAATTAATTCGATTTAATTACGAAACAATCTGAATCGGCTTTGTTTTCCCAGAGATCTCGCTGGCATCTAATCCATAATTCCGTTATGCAAGCGATATGGAACAGCACGGAAGGTAACCGGAGAAACTCTCTTCGGAACAATGACAGTTATTACACTCGCAGTGACACAATGCACAAATGTACCAGGAACAAGCACAAAGGTGGCGTGCCAGAGGCGGTCCCACCCTATAACTAACTGTATCAAGGCCCTGCTTCTGCTCGGGATCTATTCTACATACATATAATGGTCTCTGTTCTGTTCTGTTCTGTTGTGATCTGCTCTGGCAATGGCACGCGCTCGCCCTTTTCAATTGATTGTAATTGGCTTCAAATAATTGCACAAATTGTACATACAGCAGATGCTGTACATATGTATGTATGTACATATGTTTACTTGCAGCGAAAGTGTAACTGTCAATTGGATTTTGAAATATCTGGTAATTGAGAATGCGAAGTGCATCTGAGTGGTGAATGGTGAATGCAATGGGAAAGGGAAAGGTAGTCGGAACGGGATGACTGTAGATCTCACCTGTGTCTTGGTACTGCCTGTAAATATGTGTATATCTGCACAAGTACACGCTGTGTAATTTGATTTGCTATATTTGCTATATTTGATTAAATTATTGTTCGTTGTCACAGCTTGATACGATACGCTTTAGTTGGCTAACATGGGTGGTTGTTTGGCTTCCAGCTAATGCACTTTCTACGCGACACTTTCTAAACAAGCTTACGAGTTCTGTAACTGCAGCAGCAGCAGTGGCAGCAGCGGCGGCAGCAGCAGCGGCAAGCAAAAAGCAAACACACACAGAAAACACGGGCACGACCGGCGCAGAGTAGACGAGGCAGGTAACTGGCGGACTGGCCCCGGCTGGCTGGCTGGCTGGCTTTTCACTGGGAGCTTGTCACTCTTTTCGGAACCGGGAATGAATGAGCTGCTTATGCATGGTATGGCTATGGAAATGGTCTCTCCCTTATCTCCGCTGACATTAGCAGATCATCTTTATCTCTGTACTCGTGTGGGTGGGTATGAGTCCCTCACACAGGCACTGGCACAGGTACCGTTGCGTCCGTCATCCGTTCGTTCTCCGCTGATTATTATTTTAGTGTAGTCAACGGTCGGGCCAAATATTTGCACATTGTTTGTTGTGCAAATGAGATACTAAGCCGCTTCGGAGGGGGAGGTATATGCAAAAACTACAATATATTTGTATGTACATATATAAATACGAGATCCGTTCAGTAAAAGAAAGGCACACAAACAAAAATAAGAACAAGAACAAGAACAAGAAAAAACACTATTTTACCGCGCACACGTTCGTCCGTCACCGAGAGCTGTGAATGAATGGATGGAATGGCAGAGCAGAGGCAGAGCAGAGGCAGAGCAGAAGCAAAAGCAGAGCCAACGTAAATAAATACCGTTGCCCGTGCCAGAGCCGCTGTTGCTGCCGCCGCTGTTGCTGCCATTTGTTGCAGCAAAAATTACAAAATTTAGACAACAAAAACAAGACACACAAATCGAAAAACCATTACCATTTTTACAAACCATTACGAAAAAAACAGCAACAAACGAGGGGGAACGTTATGAGCCGCGTCTGCGCCGCGGCTCTACTTTATACCCGGTACTCAGTCAGTATATATGTATGTGAGCTTGTTGTAATTTATTACATGTTCGCAAAAGGACAAAATTTAATTTTAGCCAAAAAAAAAAAATTTAAGTCGAACCTTTTCGGAGATTTTGATCTATTAGATGTTTCCATATTTGTTTACATAAATTTTTTACATCTGCCATTTCTACATGTTTTTATCTACTTCCTACATATACATACACGGCTGTGTGCGAGAGAGAGAGGGCATCAGTCTGCGCTTGGGAGGCCACTGAAATTTCATTTGTTCCTTCTGACTATATTTATGATCCGATCTGATCCAAATTCAATACTCTGATAGATATAGTCATTTTCTATGATTATGCGTTTTTGGTTTTCCCGTATCTTTAAAATTGTGCATGCCACAGATTTTCGTCCTTGGAGTGGGCGGAAGGGGGCGGGGCGAAATTTTGAAATACACTTGTAACAGTGCGATAGGACAGGAGTCTGGATACAAAATTGTGTTCCTCTAGCTTTTATAGTCTCTGAGCTATAGGCGCTAATGAAGACGGACAGACGGACGGACGGACAGACAGACAGACATAGCTATATCGACTCGGCTATTGATGCTGATCAAGAATATATATACTTTATGGGGTCGGAAACGCTTCCTTCTGGGTGTTACACACATTAATTTTTTGCACAAATCTAATATACCCCTTTACTCTTCGAGTACCGGGTATAAAAATCGACTTTCAGGCCATCAGCAGACGTATAGGCAGACAGAGGCAGCGCAGTTGGCGTCATCAGCTGCAACAATGCACTTCTGTTAATTAAGTACACTATGCAACCAAATCGAACTTTTGTCTTTATCTGGTACGAAACCAACTGATAAACTAAATGGGTTTGTTCCGCAACTGTGTAACGATTAATAGTTTTTTTGTAGCTTAAGCTTAACATCTGGGAAATACATATTAGCGTTAGCAGTTGTAACTGTAAAAATTTGTATAATCTGGAGTAAGTATTTGGAGAAATGTTGTTTATATATTATTCGCATTGGCATGTTCAAATAGACCCAATTCGGAGGCAGGAAGGATGGCTGCTAAGGCAATTTAAAAGTAATTAAAAGTCCAACCCATGGGGGGCTATTGGAACTATTTGCTGTGCATTCCACCACTGTCCGGAGCAGTCAGAGATGCCCCCGGGATGCCCCAGTTCTAGCACCTGGTAGTGGATACCGAATGGATCTCCGAAAAAGTTGTACACGCACGGAACTGTTCCGTAATTGAGCCATATTACGGAATATATGCAGAAGCCCAGCCAAGGCGTACATGTATATGATATCTAAATAGCCATTGCACCAGAGCCATCGACATTTGTACAACAGAGCTAAAGTTTTTAATGTGAATGTGAATGTGGCAGAAAACAATCTGAGTTCCAAATAATTCAAAACCCTATCATTATTAAATGACATCCTTAGAACTCTGTAGAACTGTAGACGATAAGCAAAGCGATTAGTTTCGCAACAACCCACTAGATGGTGCACTAGATGGTGCTGTCCAGGAGATTATCCTGGACACAGAGCTTTACGGCTTAGCCTTAGCCTTGATCTCTGATTCTTGATTCTGCGAGGCCAGATACTTTTAACGGTTTCTGTTATTTAACCCTAGACTTAAGGCGGTCTCGATCGCCAAGCCTCTACAATCTCACAATATTTCGATTTCGATAGCAAAAACATGACCTCCAAGCATACTTTGCTTTTCCATTGTATTTTTTTCTAGTATAGTTCAATCGGCCGTAGAGAGAACAACAAAATACGAAAACACAATACGTACATATATACATATATATTTTTTTAAATAATTATAAAACTAACACAACGACACGATGAAGAAAAATTACCTAGTGATCGTTGGCATCGGTTGTCTAATGAGCGTAAGTTTTCCATTCGAAATTCCACATCCCTATCGAGAAACGTTCTGCACCTCCAGGTGATGCCCTTTATTGTGCCCTGTCTGGCCATGCCGCCCCTCCCGAGTGGTAAGAACAGCCACAACCCACGGAAATCGTGGGCTTCCAGCGCCATCCAACTGGAAACGATGTCAACAAGGACCCCGAGGCGGTTGAAGGGAGACCGACATGTGTTTGGATATGGTGGACAGGGAAAGAAGCAAGTCCAAGATAACACCGAGTCTGGCGATGGGATTATTCGTCTATTTCCCGCAGCCTTCAAGGCGGACCATCAATCAAGCACGAACCTACCTGAACCCCACGCCATTAAGACACTTGGCCCAAGAGCCAGGTCCAAAAATGATGGTAATACTATTACTAGTAGGAGTACTACGAGCAGGAAATCTAGTCACCATACAACTGTCGCTCAGACAGCTAATGAAGCTGATAGAAAAGCTTTTGGCAGGGCTCGGGAAACCACCGACAACTGGCCAGTGAATCCTTGGGGCGGCGCCAATTTCGTGTCCTTTGTAAAGGGGCAAAAACCAAAGAGGGACGATGAGTATTTCACGACTATCGCTAGGTGGTATCCCGTGCTAACCGATAACCCCAACTGGAAATATATACCCGATCGTGTCGGCATCACTAAGGTATGCCGGGGCAAATCCACCCTCTACAACATACCCAGAGTATATGACTGGCTGAAGGTACGAATCCGCAATTACACGGTGCTCGCTCGGCCCCTCTTTATGCCACTCAGGGAGGAGCTCTTCAAGGCCGGCGAGTCGGAGATGTGCCACAACAACAATACGAGGGATTGGGCCGTTTACATTAACTGCGCCATTGTGCGGAATATGCGGATGGAGTACATGATACCCAAGTATCCCTTGCACCAGAGGAGCTACAATTTCGCGAGCTATCATGGCAGTACCATAGACCCCCAGGGGCATGTGTCTACACACGCACCAGGTTGGGGTCGCCACTAAATAAATACATATACAATGTATGCCAATGGTCAGCATCACGGTCACCTCTTGGTTACAAATATACATATTTACATAGCTAAATACTTACACAAAGAGCTTGTTGTTTTTGTCTAATCTCTATCCTTGCCTTGTCGCGAACAAATGGAGCCTGATATTTATTATACCCGGTACTCGAAGAGTAAAGGGGTATATTAGATTTGTGCAAAAAATTAATGTGTGTAACACCCAGAAGGAAGCGTTTCCGACCCCATAAAGTATATATATTCTTGATCAGCATCAATAGCCGAGTCGATATAGCTATGTCTGTCTGTCCGTCCGTCTGTCCGTCTGTCCGTCCGTCAGTCTTCATTAGCACCTATAGCTCAAAGACCATAAAAGCTAAAGGAACATTATTTTGTATCCAGACTCCTGTCCTAACGCACTGTTACAAGTGTATTTCAAAATTTCGCCCCGCCTCCTTCCGCCCACTCCAAGGACGAAAACCTGTGGCATGCACAATTTTAAAGATACGAGAAAACTAAAAACGCAGAATCATAGAGAGTGAACTTATCTATCAGATTGTTGAATCTGGATTAGATCAGATGATAAATATAGCTACAATGAAGAAAACCATTTCGAAATGCATCGTTCCCTCTCGCTCTCTCTCACACACAGGGGTAGGCGCTATGCCTGATCGAATTTTTTGACGCCTAGTTCTCAGAGACTATAAGAGCTAGAACCACCAAACTTTCTATCCAAGCTCCTGTGATATCAAACCGAGACGAGTTTGTTTTAAAATTTGGCCACGCCCCCTTCCGCCCCCACAAAATATGAAAATCTACAATTTTGAAGATACGGGAAAACAAAAAACGCAGAATCATAGAAAATGACAATATCTATCAGAGTATTGAATTTGGATCAGATCGGATCATAAATAGTCATAAAAAGTCAGAAGGAACAAATGAAATTTCAGTGGCCTCCCAAGCGCAGACTGATTCCCTCTCTCTCTCGCACACAGCCGTGTATGTATATGTAGGAAGTAGATAAAAACATGTAGAAATGGCAGATGTAAAAAATTTATGTAAACAAATATGGAAACATCTAATAGATCAAAATCTCCGAAAAGGTTCGACTTAAATTTTTTTTTTTTGGCTAAAATTAAATTTTGTCCTTTTGCGAACATGTAATAAATTACAACAAGCTCACATACATATATACTGACTGAGTACCGGGTATAAAGTAGAGCCGCGGCGCAGACGCGGCTCATAACGTTCCCCCTCGTTTTATTTTATTTTTTAATTCATTAAATTTTGCAGAGAATGTTCCGCAACATCCGCAATCGCCACATATGTATATAAAATTCAAAATTTGCAACATTGTTCCGCAACATTGTTCGCAATATACATATATGAAATCCACAAACCTGCAACCATATTCAGCAACATCTGCTTGGCAACATACTAGGCGCATTAGCAGCAGACAATGAGCATTTCGCGATGATCGGATTTGGGGCTCTCCAACGAACATGCGGTGGCCCCTGCCCCTTCCAAACACCCCAAGATCCTCATTCGAGGACCCCTTTAAGGGGCAGCGTTCCCTCTAATTACCATTCGGATTCAAAGGAGCACCATATTGCTTTACTTTTTGTTCTTTATTTAAATTTTGTGTATTCATTATAATTATATTGTACAATTTGTTTTATTTTGTTCGTTTGTCACTTCTCAAGTTGGACATTTGCTTCTCGTGCCACTTGTTCTCAGTTTGAGTTTCAGTTTCAGTTTTTCAGTTTGATTTTCACGTTTTTTTGTTTGTTTTTTGTTGTTTTTTGCTTTTCTATTTTTCGCGGAATCGTTTCCAACAGTAACAAAAAATAAATTATTGGCTTTTAAAATATATGTGTATGTTTTTGTATACAATATATAGAAAGAGCATAGAACTTAGGGGTTAAAATAAACTAAACATAAAGATTTATAACATTCCGGCAAGATTTTCGATTGTTCATCATCCATATCATATCATATCATCATATCATATCAACTGATCTCGTATCATATAATATTGTATAATCTTGAATAGAGTACAGTTAAGTACGTTAAGAATTAAGTGCTAAAACTAAAAACAAATTGTGATGTACAACACCTGCGACTGTCGCAGGGGGAGAATGCGGGGATTCGGATTCCGATTCCGATTACCCATAAACTCCCATAGACAGTCAAGGTCAAAGAAGTAGAAAGAGAGCATTTTTAAGGGGGGGGGGGGTGGGCAAGGGGCAAGGTTGGGGGAGTATAGTAAGTGAAGGTGAAAGTGGAAAGTGGGGGATTACAATTAATAAACAAATAATAATAATAATATTGAGCATTGAACGCGTACTGTTCGGAGTGGTAGCAATCGATGCGGAGTATTCGTGGGGCTCCAGGCAGGGCAGGGCAGCCCCTCCCCCTGCCTGGACTGCGCCTGGACATTGTACGCAAAACATTTCGTTAATTAAATTAAACTGTTAATTATGGCAAACAAAGATTGTAAACGCATTCCTGCTATGCGATATGCTATTCCTACATACATATATGTATACGTGTCTGTATGGATCTGTATGGATCTGTATGGATCTGTATCTGTATCTGTGCATCTCTTTATATGGTATTAAAGTATAATCGAAGGTCTGTTATTGCATGGTGCTACAATCGGATCTTGCTTTCTTTCGTTCTTGAGTTTTGAATCAACTTTCTCGGGTTGATTGTTCTTTTTAGATATTTTTTTTTTGTTTGTTTTACAACAAATGCACACAAATTTGCTTAAACTTCTTTTTTTTGTTTTTTGTGGTTTTGTTTCGATATTGTTTTGCCTTATCTGGGACTTAACTTAACGATTTTTATCAACATGTTTTATTGCAGAGTGTACTTATCGCTATGTGTATCTCTATGGGGTTACGGATAGATGTTCTTTCTTTTCTTCTCTTTTGGACAATGTCAAAGGAATTCTCGCTTCAAATTTCCGTTTTTCTTTTCTTTTCTTTCAGAGATCCTAATTATACATAACATAACAGAGTGGGGCGGATAGTAGAGGGGGTGGGGGGAGGGAAGGTAACGGGTAACGAGTTACGAGATTTGGAAACAGAAATATAGAACAAACGATTTGTGTTTTTTTGTTGGTTTGTGGGGGTTTATCCAAAAATAATTGTACAATTTATATTCAACAAGTAAACGCTTACGACAAACATACATACATACATGTACAATCGTACATGTATCTCTAGGATAAAAAAGATAGATTCTGTAACTCTTACTTGCCCTGGACCTAAGGTCTAAGCATAAGCAGGGGAGCGGAAGCGGAAGCGAAACTTATGTGTTACTGGACAGACGGCTTTTGCACTCCATACAATACATATGTATCTATATCTATATCTATATAGACTCGACATATACATATATATCTCAATATATCAATATATATATATATATATATAGTATTACGATTATGATTAGGCCTTAGACAATATTACAATATCTATAAACATAGCGAGAATTTCAAATTTGATCAAAAATGTTCTGTAATCTCATTGTTGCTAAATCTAAATCGAATTTAATGCATATGTATATATGTATATGTATATGGTTATGTGTGTATATTGTATTAGCATTTCTACTGCCGTCCACATCCATTTCTTTGTAGCAACTTGGATGGGCTCTGGCTCCGGTTCTGGCTCTGGCTCCACATTACAACTACACTACGATTTAGGCTTAGGCTCTATGCAAAATGGCTTATTGAAACAACTTGTGTGTTTGTGTGTGTGTGTGCGTGTGTGTGTGGGTTGTTGGCAAAAATTGTGTCCATATTTTTGTGTATTGTGAGTGTGGAGGCTGCTCCTGCTGCTGCTGCTGCTGCTCCTGCTACTGGTTGGGCAGCTCCGTCAGCGTCACATCGTACAGATCGTCCTCGATCTGCTGCACCTCCAGCAAGAAGATGTCCTCATTGCAGTAGAACGATATCATATCATCGTCAATTTTCGCAGTAATCCTGCAACGAAAACATTGGCAAATGCACACGGTTAGTCCTTGGTTTCGGATAGTTCGGGGATATCCGTTCAGATATCGACAGGGATCAGTTGGGACAACGACAACAACGACAACGACAACACCCATGCATAAATACTTGATTGGTTAGCACACGACAAACGGGGTGAGAGGTGGGTGGCGGGGGGAGGGTGTTAGATGATCTTTGGGGTAGGCGGTGGGGGCGCAATTCTGATTTTTGGGGGGAGCATGCTGGGGGCATGCTTCCTGGGG
Organism: Drosophila helvetica; assembly: GCA_963969585.1. Taxonomy (NCBI): domain Eukaryota; kingdom Metazoa; phylum Arthropoda; class Insecta; order Diptera; family Drosophilidae; genus Drosophila; species Drosophila helvetica. The sequence continues at coordinate 18,842,558 of OZ018404.1, read as the reverse complement.
TGCACTAGCACTCCGTATGACTGTGCGTGTGTGTGTGTGTGTGCGTGTGTGTGTGTGTGTGTGCGTGTGCTGTAGCACTCTGATCCGTTTAGACTTGCTACTTACCCCTTCTTGTTTGTGCGATAAATGTTATTTATGCTCGTTGTTGAGATTTTGTATTTGTTTTCAATCTGCAATTGAGAAACGAGAGAAATATGATGTTTTGTTTTTTGTCTTTTGTTTGTGTGTGGTTTGCTTTCTTTCTCTGCTTCTCCTCTAAACTAAACTAAACTAAAAGAAAATAAAATAAACTCAACTAAACTAAAATATTTCTCTTATAACTCGTTTTTCTCTGTGTAATTTTGTTCATTTTTGTTGCATTCAGCCAATCTTTCGAGAGATCTGTATGTGTGGGTGTATATATGGTAATATCTGAATTTTCCGACTGCCTGATCTGTTCTGATCCGATCTGATTGCAGTTCAGTTTTGTGCTTTTTGTGTGTGGTTTATCGTGTGCTTTGAGGTTCGGGATCTTGACTAGGATCCTGTTTTTTGACAGTAGATATATACGAGTGAATATATATATTTTGGATGAGATGTTCATTTTTGTTTTGGTTTTTGTTTGGTTTTTCCATTGGTTGATTATGAAATGATTCGGAATTAGTTTCAACTACGAGTTAAACAAATTAACGACTTTCGTTTCTTGGTATTAGGGTGAGTATATATGTATAGTATATATAGCGATATAGGTAGGTATTGGTATTGGTATTGATATTGATGTGGCTGATTTTTAGTTGATTTATGCTTTAGTCTTAGTCTTAGTCGATTAAACGTTTGTTTAGATATTGAACATTTTGGCTCTTCGTTTCTTAGCTTTTCTTTGCTTTTCGTTTGCTTTCTTTTTCCACCAATTAGACCAAAATGAACAAAATTACAGGAAAAATTGTTGGTTATAATCGATTAGGTTGAGTTTAGGTTGGATCGGGAGCAGGATATACATCTACATATATATATATATGTATATGGCAGCTGGGGGCTGGGGCTGGGGCTTACCGCATTCAGCAGGCCAATTGTGGTGGGCGGAACCACGTGCAGCGGCGTGTAGACCTCCTCGTTCTCCTGCCGCACGTACAGCATCACACGCTCGGAGGTGGGCGGCGTCATGCGGCCCCGCTTCATGGGCGGCCCGAAGTCGGTCATGGGTGTGCTGGTCATTATGTTCTGATCCAGTATGTGATCCTTTTTGTCGCTGCAGAGGGTAAGGATGGATTAGTTGGGGTTCCATTGCTCTGGGAGCAGATCCTGGGCGGAGATCGTGGATGGTGGATGGACGATTTTTACTCACGTCTGCATGTCGGGCGGAAAGTGATTGTGGAACTTGAGCGTCGGCGTGGCCACCTTCTGGCCGTGGAGCAGGAACGGCGAGGCCCCCTTCAGGTCCGGCGAGTCAGTCTCATGGCCATAGAAGCTCTGCAAGGGCGAATTCGAGTTGGAGTTGGAGTTGCAGTTCGAGTTCGAGTTCGTATTCGTATTCGTGTGCGTATTCGTATTCGTGTGGATGAATGTCAAGCCAGTCAGGCCCGGCTGACCTACCTTCTCCATGTCCTCGGCGGGCGAGAACAGCACCGGCGGCTTGGCAAAGTCCTGCATGCCATAGAACTCGGACCGATCTGTCACCGGATGGTAGAGCTCATCCAGCTTCTTTCTGCCGGTGGCCGTCATCTTCCGCTTGGCGGCCCGTCGCTCCTCGTCGCGCGTCTTGCGCTCGGCGCCCTGCAAGCGCAGCAACAGAAAAAGAGGAGAGATGAGTTGGGATCCATGGGGCATGTGGCATGGGGCATATGTATGTGTGTTTTGGGGCTCCCATCCAGGTGGGTTGCGAAAGTTCGCACAGGTGCGCAGAGCAGAGCCAGCGTGTAATTAGCAATCAATCAAACGCATGGATGCCACCTTTTTTGATATTTCTTTGCTTATTAATTAAATTCGTGTATGGCTGCAAGTGCCACAAGTGCCATAAGCTGCCTGCCGCAGACCCTGCCACTGCCACAGTCGCTGTCGCTGTAGCTGTAGCTGCCTGCCAGTTGCAGTTGCAGTTGCAAGAAGCAGAAAACAAGTTTCCCGCCTGGGGAGCTCTGTTGTCGCACAGAGACAAAGCCGCCACCGCAGCAAGTGGCAGCAGAGGCACAGACTCACGGACTCACGGACACACGGACTGCGGAGTCCGTATCCGAATCTGAATCCCAGTCGCAGTCTCAGTCCGTGGAGGCATTTGGCAAAATGGTCTGCACCGTTAGGGTCAGAGAGCCGAAAAAAATGGGGGGAAAATTATTATAAAATACTTAGAGATTCCACATAAATATGCATACATAATAAATAATCTGGCGGCGCCCCGAACCATGCAGCAGGGGCAGCAACAGCGCAGCGCAGCGCAGCACAGCATCGCCGTCGAGTCTTTGTCTGTGTCTGCTGCCCACCTGCCCCATTGAGTGTGTTGTTGCCTGATTGCACACACACACACACACACACACCCTAATAGATACTTTATGTGTCTCTGTGTGCGTGTGTGTGTGTGCTTTGAGATATAGTCTGGCTAGGTGGCTACTTTGTCCGGCCGTGATTGCTGGTTTGCGTGTGCAGGCAGCAGATGCAGCATTCAGCTCGCCTCCTGCCGCCTGCCGCCTGCTGCCCGCCTCATGCCCCCATGTTGCACTTTGCATTTGTAATTAAAAATCAGCAATTGAGCGATGGAAGCCTCCGCCGCTGATGCTGCTGGATGCTGGATGCTGCAGGGGCAGGTGGCACCGGGCAGTGGCAGTGGCAGGAAGTGATATGCGGCAGCCATCTACTCTCGTCTGCCACTGCCACTGCGCCAGCCACTTCTGAATGGCGACCACATTATGCAAGGATGTATACGTCGTCCCCTCTCCTCCCCGCGGCACCCCACCCCGCGACGATCGGAGTTCTTTCGTCTTGCGCTTATCAAAAAGCATTTTAGCCTAGAGCAATGCATTCGATGTACATCAAGCGCCCATGTGTGTGTGTGTGTGTGTGTGTGTGCGGCATGTAAATAACTGTATTTTATTACTTTTATTTTATCTTGGCAAAAATATCGCCAAAGTTGTGCAGGCTGCAACGGAGAGCGACGGCGTCTCGAATCGCCCAATGCGGTCAATGTTCGCCTTCTGCCTGGCCTCCTCTTCCTCCTCCTCCCCATCCCTGTCTCCTTCTTCTTCTTCTTCTGCCCCATCTTGTGTTCCAGCTACTCTCCTTCCCCTCTGGGGGATGGCTTCGTGGCTGTTAATCGACTTCAAAGTATGGCCAAGACATGGGACACACACAACACACAACACACTACATGCCACATGCCACATCTGTGGGCTGTGGGCCGCCACTCTGCGCAGAGGCGGTGCAGCATTACCATTAACATTGGCATTAGCTCAATTTTCGAGTCATTTCAGGGGAACACTTTGAATATGGAGAGGATAATGGTACTCCCAAGCCCAAGATCTATTCGCCAAAGGAAGCTGTGTGTTCCCCAAGATCCAAAGATCCTCCCAAAGGCTGTCCATACGATCCACAATTAAATCTATCTGGAAAATCGAACCATAAACTCTCTCTCTCTTTCCAAAAATTAAATCGAATCCCAAAATACAGTTATGCAGCAGGGCGAATGCACAGAATTTCCCATAATTTTGTATCTCCCGGGGACCAGGACAGGGGCAGGGGCGGGGACAGTGGCAGGGGCAGGCCCAAGGCATGCGTAAAGATCCATAATTGGAGGCCCTGGCCCTGGCCCAGAGGTGCCAAACGATGGAACTGCAACTGAAACTGCAATTGCAGTGAAATCCAAAAATCCACAGAGAAAAGAAAATACGAAATATGGGATGTATATGGGATGTATATGGGTGTGGGTATGGGGCAGGCAGGCAGAGGCATGCCACAAGGAAGGGCACAAAATAACGTGGTACGCGAAATTTAATTGATACATTTACCGATAAACACACGCTGGCTGCCTGGCTGGCAGAGGCAGAGCCAAAAGCTAAGGCAAAGGCAAAGGGCTGGCCCCAATGCGAAATATAAGCCCGACGTGATAGCGATATGGCCAGGGTACCCCGATTGAGGGTCCAGGGTCCCAGCAGCGGTGCAACAGTGCAACAGTATGGCATACAACAAAAGACACTGCCCAGGCCCATGTCCAGTCGGATGGCGGATGGCGGATGGCGGATGGGGAGAGCGACCACGGAGAAGTGTAATGATATGAGAAAATTAAATTGGAAATCCACGAAATGATTTATTAATAAACCCCATCAAGCGAAAAAGTGAAGGGTTCGCAAAAGGTAAAGGTAAGAGCAGCGGCAGTGGCAGCAAAACAAGGGCATGGCTGTGGCTGTGGCTGTGGCAGGGAAAGGATGCCGCACTCATGCGTGTGTCTGTGTCTGTGTGTGTGTCTGTGTTGGCCATTTACTTTTGTACGCGTTACGCTTTCCACTAAAGGCTTCGCTGACTGACGGACAGGAGTGTCCGATCCGAGACTGAGACCGAGACCGAGCTCGAATCCGAACCCCAAGCCATGTCAGCAGCGTTGGTGCCCCCAATTCGATAAAAGTCGGATGCGGCAGTAGAAGCAGCAGCAGCAGCAAGTGGCAGGCACAGATACACACACACACACACACACACACACACACACAGACACAGAGTGAACCAGCACGTAGGCAGCTTTTAGTTAGCTCATCAACCTGTTGCACGTGGCAGAGGCAGAGGCAGAGCCACAGCTTCTTCTCACTGCTTCTGTATGCGTAATTATGTGAGCAGGGGGGAAACGTATATATGGCAGGGATTGGGGGGGAGAGAGACAGGGGGGGAGACTCTGTTGCGAAATAAAATCACTTACCTTATCGCAGAAGACCTTTATCTGACAGTAGCCCCGGTGGAAGACGGCCGCATCTCTGGGGTCCTCGAATGTGTCGATTTGTACGTGCAGCGGCAGGCCCTGGAAGCGAGAGGGGGGAGGGAGAGAGAGAGAGAGAGAACAGGGATTCGTATTAATATCACACACATTCAAATTGTAATAGCTAGGTGGAGCAGGGGCAGGAGGCAGGGGCAGGGGCAGGCTGCAGGCAGCAGCAACCTTGCAACAGCTGCAATTAGCCGTTGTCATTTGGGCTTTGGGGCGTTGCCGGAGCAGTTGGGGCGTGGCCCCACTGATGTTAAACTGCCAACATCCGTTGCATGTGTGTGCAACATATTGTGGCAAGTGCATAATTTGATTTGGCTATTGCCTGCACAAATACACGTCGGTGGGCAGGGGCAGGGGCAGGGCTCTTATTTTTCTTCTCTTTTCCTTTTCTTTTAATGAAAACCAACGAGACTCCGCGGCAGGCTCCGTTCCCCTCCTGCCTTGTGGCCTGTGTTTCTGTCAATGAAATATCAGACTTAATGTACGCATTACAACCAGCGAAGGCAGAATGGAGGATGTCCATGGCCATGACCAGGCCCAGGCCGAGGTCCCCTCTAGTTGCGGCCAAGAGAAATCCTCTTCCTACGTAGCCGAACGTCTGAGGGAGGAGCAGAAACGAAGACGCAGACGCAGATGGAGACGCAGATGGAGATGGACAGGGACAGGGACAGGGACAGAGGGGCAGAGGGGCAGCGCATCTGAGCTGAATGCTGATCTTCTTCTGCTGGCCTGCTCTCCATTAACAAGTTGGCATTAAATTGGTTATTACTTAACCCATCACTGGCCAACATTCTCGAACTGAATTTCATTTTCGTACGTGCAGATGGCAGCTAATTAATCGATAATTGCTGTATCGATTTCTGATTACCATATACATACATATATACATATATGGTTGAGTATTTAATTGAGTTTGGGCCGGACCAAAGGGTCAAAGTAGCCCCCAGAAATGAGCTTTCACTTGGTGCGAAACTGATATGACCTGGCAGAGGTCACACATGAAGCCTTTCAAGTGTCACCTCTACCTTTCACCCCTTTCACCCCTCTTACTCACCTTGACTCCTTTTTGACTGCTGAAATCCGTGCTCAGGCACTGTACCGCAATGTTGATCTGTTTTCAGAGAGAGGGAGACACAGAAAATGCCATTAATATACAAATGTAAACAATTATGAGCATAAAAAGAAAATTATTGGATGACAGCAAAAAAAAACAACAAACTGAAACTGAAACAAAAAGCGGCTATTAGAAGGCAATTGTTTTCTCTCTATTAAGTCGATGTCCTCTTTATGCCCACGACAGTTTAAAACATTCCAATCCGCACAAACACACCCATACCCATACGCATACGCATACCCATACGCATTGAGGGGTTGGGGGTTGGGGGGGGGAGGGAGAAAAAGACAATAACAAGGCAATACACAGAGGACCATCATCAGGCAGCACCATTCCATCGATGGCTCGGACCAGAGGCCCCTCAGAGCCAAGCAAAGAGACAGAGACGGAGACAGAGACGGAGACGGAGACAGAGCCAGGCCAAGTCGCGACTTTGTATCGCATCCACACATCCAATTCATTTTTAGTTCGACTTCGATTCAGTGCGTACCGGTGTGCATGTGTGTGTGTGTGTGTGTGCATATGTGTGCGTGTGTGTGTGTCTCTGAAGGCATTTTAAGCATGCCAGTCCAAGTCCGAGTTTGAGTTGGAGTTCGACTCCAGATGAGCCGCAGACGGAGCGGACAGACAGACAGACCCAGACCCAAAGACGGAGAGAGACAGACGCACGGACGGAGAGACAGTCGGACAATGTGCACGCGTAAAACAACAACAAAAACAAAAAAAATAAAAAGAAAATCCATCAACGCAAAAATACCAAAGGAAACAATCTTAATGGTAAAAGTGCAGCAGTCGCAGCGGAGTTGCAGCCTCCACGACGACGGCCACGACGACCACGACGACCACGTCCACGAGGAGACCACGACGAAGATGTGGACGAAGATGTGGACGAGCAGTATTTAATGTGAATAATTAGCGGGCGCGTACCATATAAGAGGAGACGCATGACAGTGGAGAGCGCAGAGCGCAGAGCATCGAGCAGCGAGCGCAGCAGAGAGCAGAGTGCAGCAGCAGCAGCAGCAGCAGGGGGTGGGGAGGGTAGGCAACGAAGCACCTGCGTGTCGGTGCGTACGAAAGTTTTGCCGCTGGGAAAGGCATTGCCAACACAGACAGAGAGACGAGACGAGACGAGACGCACACGAATGCAGCTGGCGAGATGCAGCAGCTAACGGCATAAAACGAAATCGACATTATGCGAAGACGAAACGAGACGAGGCGAGACTCTCTCTCTCCCTCCCTCTGGCTCTGACTTGTCTCTGTCTCTGTGTCTGCCATTGCGATGTCTCTGGGATTAACATCTCAGCGCGTAAACAATTTGTAAATAAAAAGCTCTATCAAACGATGGCCATGGGAGGGCAAGTGGGAGTGGGAGGGGTATGGGTATGGCTATGGCCGTGTGTGGGGAGCGACAGGCGATAGGCGACATGCACTTATGGCCAGCTCCAGCTCCAGCTTCAGTCCCCCCCCTGGCCATCTATCTGCTGGCTTCCAAGTCGGTTAATAACTGCTGACCAATTTGGCAGCCTGGCCAGGAGTCACTGAACTTGAGTGGAAATCAATTCAGTTTTGGCATTTGTTTTTTTTCACCCCTCCTCCCCAGCCCATGTCTCGGGGAAATTGTGCCGCCAAACCGAGCTGGCGGCTAAGTGGACAGGTGGGCGGACGCAGACAGGGAAAGAAGGGGGTAGGGGGCTGGGAATGGGGTGCCTAGGCGTATACGCAATGAGAGGGCTACTGTTACTTGTGGCTGTTTTCTTAGTTAGTTTCTTGCTGTCCGACTGGCGCTTGTCGCAATAGAATTGCAAATATTTCCAAACGATTAAAATGCTTGATAATTGCTAAATTAAAACGCGGTGGGAGCCCCCCCCCCCCCACCATTGCAGTCTCAGTCACAGACACAGATACAGATACACTCGCAGTTCCAGTTAGCTACTGCTGCAATAGTCAGAGCCCCAGTCCCAGCCAGAGCCAGAGCCAGAGACTAGGCTGGGCTGGGATACAGCTTCAGATTCAGATTCAGATTCAGCCTCCGACTCAGACTCGGACTCCGACTCGGACGTGGCGACTTAGTTCCAAGCATTTGCCGGAGATTGCCGAGTAAGTGATTAAAACTAAGTGTCATAAATAAATAAATGCATAAATTATTCGTTTTTGAAAAAAAGAAAAAGAAAAAGAAAAAAAAGGTACAAGCGGACAGTGAGCGGAAAAGGGATGGCGATATGCCGGGCAATGGCGACGGCGACGGCGACGGTGACGCTTGCTGAATAATTTGCGTTTTGCTTGCAATTGAAAATAAATCAGAAATTAATTCTTAGCACACAGATACTTCGACTGGCACACACACACACACACACCTACGTGTAGAAGGAGAGCGAGAGAGAGAGGACGTGCGGGCATCTGCTGTCTTTGTCGCTCAATGTATTTTTTGTTGCTTTTTTCTCATTTTTTTAATTGAGGCGGCGCTCGGAGTAAACAAAATGGAAGTGCGGGAAAAACACACACACACACACACACACACACATAGAGGGAAACAACAGAAATGTATAGAGTGTGGACTGGGGGATACCCTGTTGCTGGCTGCAGCCTGCCAAGGGAACATCCCTGGAGAAGAGTCAACGAATTGAATGCCCTGAAGATGAAACATATAAATTGTCTCTGTTGTCGCACTGCAGCATACCCTCTCGCGGTGCCTGTAGAGGGTACAGGGGAGGGGGAGCACATCCATAACGAGGATTGGCACAGAATCGAGATCTGATCTGTGCGGAGAGCAGCACTTACCTTGGCGGAGCTCTCCAGCGGATTCCAGTAAACGGCGATGGCATTGTGCGACACTTCCTCGATGCAGCCAACCAGGCCAACCGAGTTCTTCGTATCTGCAAAAGAGGAGCAAGACCAGAAGATGGTTAGTAGGGGACGGAGCACAAAAGCAGAAAAACAGAAAACAGATGAAGCAGATGAAGAATCAGAAGCAGAAATGCGGCAAGATGGCTGGATGGGGCACACACAGCGAGAGCGGAGGCACTGGAAAATATGTTTGTATTAACAATTAAGGAAATTTCTGCGCTGCCGTCCAGTGACAAGTGCCTAATGAGTTATGTTTGATGGCCGAGGCACTGCGTGGCAGCAGCACTAGAAGCATCTGCCGCGGATGCTGCTGCTGCTGCTGCAACCAAGATTATCTGCAATCAAACAAACGGAGCGGAGTGGCAGTGGCAGTGGCTGTGGCAGTGGCTGTGGCAGCCGCAGCTGAATGCGCGTTTATCAATGTCATAACTCTCCTGGAACGGTGCGGGCCTTTCAATAAAAAGCAACAATTTACTGCTAGAAACACTAGACAATACAAATGGACTCTCTGCCACGGAAAGCTGCTGGACTTCGCATTGGCTTTTGGGCTGGGAATGGGGCTTGGGGCTTGGGGTTGGGGCTGGGGGTTGGGGTTGGGCATTCGTTGGGTTGGTTCTTACGCACCTGCATCCAAGATTCTTTGCTTCACGGAATGCTGGCGACTGTGCCAGAATTGCCAGGCCTTGATCTCGTCTTCGGGGCTCTTCTCCTCGCGGAACATCAGCATGATCACACTCTGAAAATATAAGGATTCAATTAGCAAGACATCGATGAGTACGAATCTCAATTAACTCAAGTAAAATATGATCAAAGATTTCAGTTCGATAGTTCTTTGGACAGGCAGGGATACCAGGTATTTATTTGAATTAAATTCAGTAAACAGGATTCCCACCAAAAGGATTTAAAGCAAGACTCGTTCCCTAGATACAAATTACATTCTTCGGATTTCTCGTTATACCAAAAACAAGCAGCCAACAGATTGATCTCTATCTGCAAGGATACGGCATGTCTGTGCGCAGGACTCTGCTGTAATCCGTTTATACTATCCCATAGATGGGCATCCTTTCTGCCTGCTCTCTCTCTCTCTCTCCCTGCCTGCTCTCTCGCTCTCTCTGACATATATACGTTGTGACACTCCACTCACAACTCGTCGGATCGCACCCTACGCCTTAAAAGTCAAAAGGATTAGAGCCCGGCACACAAAAGGACGAATTCGATTTAGCAGAAAAATGTCCAACACATTTTGTATCATCTTTTCGGCTGCCTCGCTGCTCCGCTGCCTTTCTGTTGTTTTCCCAGCATTTGCATTTTCTCTCAATCATTTATGTGTTTTTATTTTTTCTTCCTTTTTAGATTTTGAATAATTAGTTGCTCCTTCCACTGGAAGCAGTGGGGTGGGGAGGAAGCGCACAGATACTGTAACAGTGCCCAAAAATCAAGGAGACAATAGCCGAAATGGCGAGCAACCCCTTCGAGGATCGCACCGTATGGGATCATCGTCTTGGAGAGGAAGGGATGGGGTGGGGGGTGAAAACTGATTACAGCCTAAATATTTTTGTGTGTTTTCTTCGGGCCGGCGGGATGTCTCGGACGGTTTTTACATATTCATGGGCTAATCAGCTCGTAAATTATACTCGCTTTTTCTTCGGGTTTCGTGCTCTTTTCTCATTCCCCGTTAGGAAAAGCGGACACCAGACAGCAAGACGTTCGCTGGGCTATATGCAAATGCAAATGCCAGTGCCCAAACGGTTATATTTCTGATTCTGTTCGGTTCATTTGGGTTTTCATTTTCGTTAGCATTTAACATTTACGCTTGAAAGTTTTCTTTTCTCGGGGAAAAGGGCGCGCTGCTCTAAACAAATAAACTCGTAAATTAATTTTGACACTTTTTTGTCGAGCCTTGCAAAATATGGCACTTTTATGGTAATGCGAGAGGGAAGGCAAAGGAGCCCCCTGAGATCCGATCTGAGGCAGGGGCCGGGGGCAGAGCTGAAGCTCACACACACACATGTATCTATGTATCTATGTACATATCTCAAGAGATCTTTTCGTTTCATTTGGTTCTTGTTGCAAGTCTCCTTCTATGGGTATGCAAATGGCAAAGGCTTTGGCCACGGCTTGAGATTCGTATTCGGATTCGTATTCGGATTCGGATTCCTTCAATTTCAATTGTTGTTTACTTAACCTCCGCTGCTGCTGCTGCCTCTGCCACTTCCTCATCCGCATCCACTTCCGAATTTCCTCAAGCCATTCACCACTTTCCTCGACTGTAACTTTGAGATGTCATTCTTTGGGCTCTCAACGGTTCAGTTTACAATTTGCATTTGCATTTCAGACGCAGACGCAGACGTCATTTAAGCTTATCTGATTGATGATGTTGATGGGTATTGTCCTGGCCCTGCTGCTGCTCCTGCTCCTACTCCTCGCTCTACTTCTTCTCAGGCTTCTGGCGTACTCGTCCTGAACAAACATTGACGCTGCCGAATGCGAGTGAATTGCTGTTGAAAGGCACAGGACTTTCGGCAATTTGCATTGAACGAAATATTCAAATTCTCATCAAGCAGAGGGATCGACTCTCTCTCTCTCTCTCTCTGTCTGTCTCCCAGTATCATTTATCATCGGACTGGGTGCCCGTGCCCCTAAGCAGGATATGGGATGTGTGTAATTGAGCAAAGGGGTGGCGAAGCTGACAAACTCTTTTAGAGCTCCGATCGCACCTCGGGGTAGGACGCCCAAGATCCAGACACACAGACGACACAGACGAGATTCCCTGACAAATAGCCTACCCTGAGGCCCGAATGGGGTGGGGCAGGAGAGATCCTGCCGTGGTCCTGTTCTGTTTCCGTTCTTGTTTCTTGTTTCTTGTTCCTTGTGGTGTTGATGGGATAAACAAAGCCGCCGAGTGAATGGAAAACAAGCAGCACACGGACTCTTGATTGACAAAGCTCCAAACACGAGCCTCCAACCCCAACCCCAACCCCACCACCTTTCTTATGCAGATGTTGAGATGAAATGTGCGTGGCACCTACCTTCACCGTCGTGTTCTTGATGGGCTTGTCCGCATCGTGCACGTACTCCAGCGTGATCCCATAGAACTGGCCCTTGTTGATGTAGGTGATGCGATCGTCCTCGCGCCTCTGCGACGAGCTGATGGGGCTCTCCAGGTGGTAGCGGAAGCCAACATTTGTGAATCTATTGGGAAGAATCGGTAGAAATATGGTAGAGAAGTTGATGGTTCAAAAATAGCCATAGGGAATCAATTGCCTGTCCTGCAATCACTTTGTGTTTAAGATTAGTCTAAATGTTAATTATGTATTTTCGTATCACTTTTTCATGGCAAAGATCTTGGGAAATAAATCTGCATCCCCTGAAGATGTCTGGCAAGAGACTTGACGGTAACTCGCATACTTAAGACTGGTTTAAGTCCTATGCAGATGTTTCCCATTTCGGAATTTTAGTATCTCCGATTTGCAGGACATTATCCGCACTTGGCAGACTGATAAATATTTAATTTCCCTTGGGTTTAGTTCTGGGAGCACTTACATTTTTGGTATTTGGATTTTGTCGGCATCGTTCTGGCGGCCAAAGTCGTGCCAGGGCCGCGAGCGCGTCGAGCCGTTTGTGCTCGTGTCCACCAGGGAGGTGGTCGGACTGTTCTGGCTGCCATGGACCACTGTCCGCTGCTGGATGCTGTTCACGGACACGGGTATGCTGCCGTTGGCATCGATGAGGGTGCCCGGCTGGCACAGTTCCGTGTAATCGAAGGACTAGATGCGGAAGGGTGGAAGATCGGACATTCAGTCGGTTAGTAAATCATCAGCGAATATATGTAGGTATCGGAATATGCTAGGCTATAGTTTATGCTCAAGTTGCAGTTGCTAAAGTACAGTTAAATAATGGACACGCCACGCATTGGTGAAACCTCCCGATCTCCCCCCGAATTCTGTGGGTTTTCTTTTCTTGGGCTGTGGGTCGTGGGTTGGGGGCTCTGGGTGGGGGGTTGTGGGATGTGGGTTGTGTGTGATTGTACCTGCTGTATGTTGGTCTGATCCCGCGGCGTGATGGCGTCCGTTCCGATGCCCGAGTCGGGGCTGGGCAGATCCACCGTGAGTCCCGCCGCCGTGATGGCCTTGGCATACAGTGGCGTCCCGCCGCCCTTGCCGTCCTGCGGGTGATGGTGCTGCTGCTGCTGCTGCTGTTGGTGGAGGTGCTGCTGGTGTTGGGGCTGTTGCTGCTGCTGCTGCTGTTGCTGCTGCTGCTGCTGCTGCTGGTGGTGCACGCTGACGCTGCTCGTGAGCAGCGTGGTTGTGGTGGGCGGGGGGGCGTTGCCGGTGAAGCGGCCCTCGTAGGTGACCACTCCGCCCGGCTGAGACACCGAAACGTCCACGTCTCCGTAGAGGGTGCGCGTGGAGGCGGGCACGTAGCCGCCCTGTCCGTCCGGCGCAAAGTACTCCCGGTAGTAGGGCTCCGTTATGAAGGTGGTGGCGGTGGTGGGCGGGGGGCCGGGCGGCAGTCGGCTGGCCGTGTACATCCCATAGTCGTTGGCGGTGATGTACGGCCCCGGACTGGGGCTCTGTGCCTGCAGGGAGCCGGCTCCCCCGGATCCACCCCCGCTGGCACCACCTCCTCCCGCGCCGCTGGCCGTGCTGGGATGTGAGGTCTGCAGGTGGTTTGGAGTGGAGTGTTGGTGTTGGTCTTGGTGTTGGTCTTGGGGTTCTGGTCGTCCTCTGTCACTCCTCTGTCTGTCACTCACCTGTAGGTAAATCTGTGTGCCGCCCGTGGTAGCATACATCTCTAGTTCGGTGGCAGGACTACTGGATCTGGATCTCGATCTGGATCTGGTTGTGGTTCGGGTACTGGTTCTGGTTCTCGGTCGGGTGGTGCAGGGTGTGCTGCTGGGTCTGTGGCTAATCTCGCTAATCTCAGCTTCGTCGGCTGGTGGCGATGCATCCACGTGCAAGATCTGAGGGAAATGTGCGTTTGGTTGTTGGTTTTTGGTTTTCTTTTTCTTTTTTGTTGTGTTTTGTGTTTGGTTTGGTTTTGTTTGGGTTTGTTTTGTGGTAGGGACAATTCTTAACACTAAAATGCTTGATTGGGTGGTGGTGGTGGTGGGGTGTTGGTGGTGGTGCTGCTGCTGCTGATGGATCGATATCGATTCCCAGTCGAGAGGCCAGCTCCGAGCATTCTGGCGTTTTATTGTCGTGGCTAATGGCCAAGCATTTTTCATGATTGATGGCTTTGGCTATTGGGGCCCCGACAAGGTCACAGCCGGAGCCGGACAGACATAGAGAGTCCGAGTCCGAATCCGAGACCGATTTGGACCCAAAACGAGGTGAGGTGAGGTGACACAAAATTGTGCGTGAATCGTGCACGTTCTTTGAGTTTTCTTTGGGCCATGATTCATGCAGCAGCCGCGTAAACAGCTTATTGAAAATAACGTCAACAAGTACAGTTTTTGATAAAAGGCCACAAAAAAAGGCACATACGACAGCCCGAATGAAACACAGTCGCCGTCGTCTTTTGTCGCCGTTGTCGTCGAGCGGAGTGGAAAGAAACCAATTAAAAGAAAAAACGACCAAAAAAAAAACACCGAAAAAAGCGCGAAAAAAAATCACAATTTATATACAAAATACACACAGCTAAGCAGATATATATGTATAACCGAATATATATAGAGATATATAGAGATATATGCATATATGTTAATTATCATTGTTTTTGTTTTTGTTTTTTTTTATTGGTCGCCCGAAAATGTCAAACGTTTTTGGAGACAAGCCGCAAATGAGGTAATACAGAGCAAAAAGTGTGGTCCACCGATCCACCGATCCAGCGCTGATATATCTATATACGATTATATGTATATGGCACTAGAGATGGGCTTAGACTGGGGCTGGGTCTCCAATCGAAATTAGCAGCTGCCCGATGATTGCCACTCGGTCTAAAGAAAGTGAAACCCCCCTCCGAAAAAGACCCGAATCGAGCCACAGACGTCACTCATCTCTGGGCCTTTGATCAAACCGGTTAACTGGGCCCAAGGCATGGGCATGGGCCTGGGCCTGGTCTAGTTTCGGTTACACTTTTCGGCCACATATTGGACACTCATGTGTTTGGGGAAAAGAATCTTTGTAACAATTTGTGGTATTTGTTTTTCGTTCGAGAGACCACGATTTTTGCTTTTTGGTTTGGTTTTTGGTTTTTTTGTGCGTCTTTCAAATTTAAATTTATACGGAGGCTGGGGCCTTTGTGGCTCTGTTTCTCTGTGTTTTTTTTGGTCGGCTCGGAGCTCGCATCGAAGTCTCTTGTATAATTTAGCATCGGTAAAAGATTCTAGCTGCGAGCTAATTAAATTTGTTCATCAAAATCAATTTGCATTTTAAGCTTTTAACGTGCAACGTCAGAGAAGGCCTTGACGCGGCCGATCGACCAGCGATCGCATCGGATCGGATCGGATCGGTTCGATCTGAATGGATCGATACACCAGCAGGGCAGCAAACAAAGATTTCATTTTCATTGCTTTCGGCTCGGCTCGGCTCTTCTCTGAGGTGGTTGGTGCGTGTCTCGCATCTGTATCTGTATCTGGGCATGGGTATGGGTGTGGGGATGGGACACGGGGAGGTCATACCCATATCCGAATACGACTAAGTATAGTTCGAGTATAGGAGCTATCGGTTATGAGGCTGGGCCTTTAGAATTATGCTAAGCAGCGGCGACAGACGTCAGGCGGTCGGTGGTTCTGGCACATATTTATGCATGAGGAAGAAATAAAAAGCAGCAACAAAATGCTGTACGAAACCACACACAAAACACAAAACAAAGCAGACAAAAATAACAAAATAACAAAATATTTAAATAAAGCCAATTAACTATTTTAATGCCTTTTGGAATGATAAAAAGTGAAACTTTTTTTCCCTCCTCTTCTTCATACAGTCCAGCGTTTTATGAATATCGTTAATTCTCGGAAATAAACCCGAACGAAAAACAAAAACAACAAAAACAGAGAAAAACCAAAAATATATATCCACATATATGTATGTAGGAAAAAGATTGTTTTGTATTGAGTTGAATACTTGAATGGTTCCGTTTCTTGATATTGTAACTCAAGCAATAAAATCGAAGGATAATTTTGATTTTTTGGGGTATTGGGTTGGGGTATTGATTGGTGGAGAACAATCCATAAATCAATGATATTTGCTTTGAGTTATCTTCCATTATGCATCGAATATTTCAGACTTTTTCTCATATTTCGTATTTCCATTAGTTGGATCATTGTTCATAGGCGAATATTGCCATATCTTCTAATCATTCCATATTAATGGATTTGTTATTGAAATTTCTGTGTGGTTTTGTATCCACATTTCCATTATTAAATGATTCCGGGAAATACAAACTGTATTCCATTTGTTATGGGCAGAAATGTAATAAAGAGAAGCCTGTCATCTTAAGGACTGAAATATCTGATTCAGCCTCGGTCTTTGAGTTCCCAGAAGTTTCAGAATTCCATATTAAAGACTTGAAGCTCAAGAAATTGAGTGAATAAAACTAACTTCTGAGAGAGAGAGAGAGAGATGTCTAGTAGCAGTGAATCACTGATAAGTCAGACTATAGATAGTTGAGCAATTAGAAAGGCAAATTGGTTCGTATTCGGCAGGGAGATATCCCCAAAGAGGGAGAGAGAGAGGGAGAGGGAGAGAGTTGTTAATCCGAGATCTCAATTTGTCTCTGTTTGCGGGTCTACTGATTACGCTTTCCGGTGCACAGGCGGGTCGGTCGGAATGTATGGAGAGCAATCAATTGCCAAGAGCAAAACAAAATCAAATCAATTTTTTTTCTCTCCGATTCTGTGCCATAAATTAAGATCGAGCGGAACCTTAGACTTTAAACTATGCACTTGTGTGCGTGTGTGGCTGTGTGTGTGTGTCTGTGTGTGTGTATGTAAATTAATAAGACAAATATTAAGAATAATTAACTGTCAATGCGAAAAGTGTACGATAAATTAGAGTGCACCGCAATTTAATATTTATTTTCGCATTTCGCATTCGTATTCCCCACTGTGTGAGCTGATGGCTGCGGAGGGGGTGTAGGGTGGGGCAGCACCTGAAGAGAGCAATTAAGATTCTGCTCAATGAATTTTCTGAGCCGAACAGACACAGGCACACATGTGCACACACACACACACACACACACACACAAGTGCACTCCCGCCCCAACCGAAAACCGAATTGAATCGAGGCGATAAAAGTCCAACTAAAACCACTGTTCGTTCTTGTTCTCCATCTCCATGTGTCTATCCCACTCTTTCGCTCTCTTTGGCGGGCAGCAATTGCGCGCCAAACAAAAGACTTTGGCTGCGAACTTGTTCGCTGTGTGGGTGTTGAAAGGCAACGCGTTGCGAGTGAGCTCCAGCTGGTGGCACTGCACGCCCACACACAAGTATGACGCTGTGCTCGTTGCTGTTGTTGCTGTTGTGGCTCGGGCTGCTCTGCGCGTGTGCGTTCGCTCAATTTGTTGTTGCTGTTTGTTTGATTCATTGATTGTTGTTTTGTTGTTTTTGGCGCACGTTTCGGATTGCAGGTGGATTGAATTGGGGGATTCGATACGATAGGGCATGGGTATGGTATGGTAAGGTTTGGTATGGTATGGCATTACTCTCGACTGCAGCAGCAGCAGCAGCTGCCCACACATTCCAATCAAGCGGCACTCATAACTACAATACAATAACTATATGTGTATCACATGTATCATGTATCACACAATATGCAAATTGAAGCATATCCAATTCGGTCACAGAACTCACACAAATGCACAATGCTCACTGCGGCTCACTCGATTGATTCGCACTTACGGTCGAGAACAATATTGTAATGTAATGTACTGATCCGCTGCGATCCACTGTTGCAATCACAGGGAGGTAGATACCGATACACGATCACGGATTACGTTTGTGCGATTGCACGGTCTTGCGCGGACGAAACATACGCGAGCGGTGCTGCTCAAAAATCAGACGAATCGAAAACGATCCTACTCCGACAGCGTGATACGAATGAATGACGCCGTGCGGTCGAGGCTGAGGCTGAGGGGCCAGGTAAGACCAGGTATGACAGCGTCGACGTCGGGCTCTGCTGACAGCACACACACACGCACGAACACACACACTCGAGCACCTGGTTGCGTCGGCCAGTTGGACCAGCGATCATGCCTACTCACTCACACTTGGGCGCAAAGCTCATATCAGTTCAAAATGGTTGGAATCTGTAGCTGTCGCAATATTCTGACATGTAAAAGGAAAGGGGTGGAGTGGAGTGGAGTGGGAACGGGTGGCCGGACAGGGCGTTGCAAGCAATAAGCAGTAGAAGAAGTTGTTGCTGCTGCACTTGCACCATTCATTGATCCAAATCCGATCGCAGGAAGAGCGCAAATAAGAAAGAGAGTCGAAGGGGTACAGGGAGCCGGAGCCAGAGCCCCAGCCCCAGCCACCGGAAGTGTACACTTATCCCCCAGCGATTGTCGCCCTGAGTTTTGCTACTGCAATTTCCCACAGTGCAGAATTGTTGCTGTTGCTGTTGCTCTGGCTATTGCAAGACATTTAATTACGGTTTATTGCTACTGCTGTCCACTCTGCTCTGCTCCTTTGCACTGCTTTGTTTTTGATAAACCGTTCGAGCTCACACCTCATGCAACTCGAACATGCGAAAGGAAACGCTTCGAACATGAGCCAACCACTGCTATGGCCAATCAGTGTGAGTGCAAGCGAGAAGACTATACAAATCACATACGCACACACACACACAAACTGAGTGAGAGAGAGACTTGAAAACGTCGCGATCGTATAACAAGAAGCGTGTATAACAGTTTCAATGCAGGCATTGCTTTGCCTTTGCCTGAGATCTTTGTAGTTGTTGTTGTTGCTGCTGTTGTTGCTGTTGCTGGTGCCGTCTCATTGCTTTCAATAGAACCGAACGACAACGATTCGTATTGGCTGCAACCACTAACACTCATTGCTCTCACTCACACTCACTCACACCAGCAATTGACAGACCAATTGCAAGTCTGTTAGACAGACCAGCAGCAACTACAACCACAACTACAACTCAAACCGCAGGCCACAACAAGGCGGCGGCGGTGGTGATGGTGGTGGCGGCTAATTGATGTGGATGCGCCACTGAGGATGGGATGGGATGGATAATTGTGAATGGGAGCGGGACTGGCAAATGGCATATGGTATGGTCTACTATCTAAGTTCTGTTTCGAGATTTGCGTGCGTGTCCATTAACTGTTTTCCCTAAACAAACAAACAAGCAAAAAAAAAAAAAACACATCTTAATTGGAAAGATATCGCCTACCTTTTGCGTTATGACCGAACCCGCTCCGCCGTTCGCTGCCGCCGCTCCGGCAATGTTACCGTTCTTCGGATCCTTGCGCAGATCCTCCGGCTCCCTTTTGATGGTGATCAGCTGCTGCTGCTGCTGTTGCTGCTGCTGCTGCACCGCCGTCGAGACAATGGAGCCAGCACTCCCCACGCCTGCGGCACTCACAATGTCGCCGGGATGCTGCTGCTGCTGCTGCTGCTGTTGCTGCTGCTGCTGCTGGTGCTGGTGGTGGTGCTGCGAGATGGTGGTGGTGGAGACAACGCCAGTGGTGCTGACCGAGGCCGACGACGAGGGGTGGGAGCCGAGCAGAAAGCCTTGGATCTCATTCTGCGATAGGCCCGAGACATCGATGGGTGTGGTCTGGCCATTGAGCTTTCCACTGCTGTCGAGAAAGGGAGAAAGACAGAGAGAGAGAGAGAGGGTAGAGAGAGAGAGAGAGCGCCGCATAGTGCATTAGTTAATGGTTGATAAATGATTCAAGTGCCCCCCATTGACACCCCCACAGAACAGAATCAGCGCTTATCAATCAGAATCAGCGACACCGCAATCAGTGCAGCAATCACACATGAAATCACACAAGCAATCACAATCAGGCAACAAGTGCAACAAGGCTAATTTCATTCACATCTGCAACAACAACAACAACCAATTCCTGCGGCAGACACCTGTGCGCAAGCCAAGCTGCAACCTGGATCTGGATCTGGATCTGAATGTGGAAGGGGTAGGGGATGGTGTGCCTGCCTCTCGCCCAAATGGGAGCAATCCCAGCTATAATCACACATGCAACAACACCACACAGGCACTGGCTCTGCCACTCGCTCTGCCCCTCGTACATATAAACCAGATTCCAGCCTGCTGCGGCGGCAAGTGCTCCAGCCCAGCAGCAGCGGCAGCAGCAACAAACAACCACCAGCGACAACAACGTCAACAACCACATACAACATCCATCCAGAACCAAAACAACTTTTGGCCAGCATCCCAGGCAGTCAGCCAGCCAGCCAGCCAGCAGTTGGCAACAAACGAGAAAACGAGAAGACGAACACTAGCTCCCAACCGAAGCATTAGATACCCTGACATCTCGCTACCATATGCTATAGATAGTTAATCGATTCTGATCAAACTGAACAGAAACATGGGGAAACACTTGGAACGACTGATTGTCCAGTTTAGTTGGCAACAAGAGATCCAGAGACAACTATAAAGATCTTTAAACGAAAAACTGTGGAAAATAGATGGCCAGGCTTCCAATGGCTGATATTATATTATAAAGGGTGTGATCGAAATCATAGTACCTTCTGCTAGGGTATCTGGTATCCGATTAAATAATCCCATTGAGAGAATCAAAGGTATGGGCGGGGGGGAGGGCACTCCCCACAGACCGCAAGTCTACCCTCAGCCCAAACGATTCTCTTATCGATCGCCTTATCGCAGACAACTCTAGGAACAGTCATAAATTAGGCATCACGATCGAATGGGTCCACGCTATAATCGAATATTGATAGCTTTTGGCATTCTACCAGAGAAACAAGGATACACAAGGATACAGACACACGGAGAGAAAGAGAGAAAGAGCGGCAGAGAGATAGACGCACAGGGAGACGGAAGACATGCCACCAAGGTCACCCAAAAGCAGAGTCCTTGCAGCTGGCAACTGGCAAACCGGATCTGGCCGGGTCGGGTCGGGGCATTACTTCCCCGTCTTTCGGCGACACAAAATTAAAGCTCTTTGAGGGAAACTCTCGCCCAAGACGCACAAAAAAGGGCAACCAAAAGGTGACTATACAGGGAGTGTTCCACCAGGATGACCAGAGGGAACATCCATACATGTGTACTCTTAGGAATTATAAAAGATATTCCGTACTGAACCTAATCAATGCGTTCGGTTCCATTCAAAGCGCAGAAGACCATGCATAGAAGGATCTTAAGACCACTCCACCACTCTTTGTTTCTGGAAATTATCCAACCACTACTTATTTATCATATCATATCAAAATTGTATTAGAATTCGATTAGCATAAGGTATACCTATCATAGAAACGCTGGATCTGAATCCTATAGCTACTATCGGAATCCTATGGCCAGTATTATAGTTATTCCTATCAACTTTTTGGACTGGTTCTTCTGTCAATCTTCAATCCTGCACCTTCCTATGGTTCTTTATTATTTCTGTGAATTCAGCTTGTAGCTTGATTGATTGATTGACTGTTCTTCTTCTAGCAGTAATCCTTCCTCAGACTGTATTTCTTTGATTGATGGTACTACCCTGTGAAAGGCTCCTCTTCAAGCCCAAAGATGTTCCACTCTTGGTCTGCTGATCTGCTTGGGTCCCAAACTCTCCAAGAAATTCGATATAGAAATTCCGATAGAAAGTCCCGAAATTTGTTGAAATTTGTCGAAGCTGGAAATCTGTCGAGTCCGGGCCACACCTTTGGACACACTTGCAGATACGCAGATACACGTCTGCCTGTATCAGTATCTGCTCGTATCAGTGACTGCTGTCCGTTGTCCGCTGTCCGCTGTCTTCCGTTAGCAGCTGTTGCAAGAGCTTTCTGCGTTTTTCCCTCCGCTTTTTTTTCGGTATTTTGTTCTTTGTTTTTTTTTTGTTTTTTTGGCATTGCTCAACGTTGACAACGGCCGCGGCAGAGATTGCGATCGCTTACGCTCTTGCCCCATTTTGTGGCACTTGGCCTGTCGCCGCCGCAGCCCAGTCTCCCTCTCTGGCCAGCGAGTGTCCCGGTTTCACCCGAAGTTGTTGTTGTTTTGTGTTGTTGTTGTTGTTGTTCAGGCTCTCCGCAACGGACATCGACATGGGTACAGCAGAAAGCAGCAACAACGAAAAAGCAAAACAAAAAAAAAGATTGTTTTTGGCTTTTTTACGAGTTTGTTCTGCAGAACATTTTCGCTATTAAAAATGACACTCTGATCCCCCCGCCCGGCTCCCGCTTTCCGGCTGCGCTATAACATTTTTTCGTAATGCGATATCTGACCAATGTCGTCCGCTGCTCTCTGCTGCTGTCCGCTGCTCTCCACTGCTCTCTGCTGCTGTGTTGCCCGTCCGTTCCCCGCTTTTAGGGTCAGAGCCGTGTAACTCACGTAGCGGTTACGGGGAAGCGCGAAAAGGTAACAAACAACGAAAAGACACACACACACACGCACACACACACACACTTATACAGGGCAGCGGACCCTCCCTCCATGACAGAGCTGAAGTTGGCCGCCAGAAGGACTAGCATCGCAAACTGGCAGATGCACTGGGACCGGTCAACCAAAGGGCGCTGGACTCACACGCTCATCCCGAGCATAGCGCGCTGGGTCGGAAGGAGCCACGGGCAGGTAGATTTCTACCTCACCCAGGTGCTGAGCGGTCACGGCTGCTTCCGCAGCTACCTAAAGCGCTTCGGGCACGAGGCGGAGGACGGGTGCCCCGAGTGTGGTGCGGGCATACTGGAGGACGCTCAACACGTCCTCTTCGAGTGCCACCGGTTCCACCACGAACGACAGGCGCTGGAGGCAGTAGCTGGGGCCCGTATAAGCGTCGAGACCCTGGTACCCCTAATGTTAGCGGACCCCAAGACATGGGAGGCAACCGCGGAGTTCGCCGCCAGCGTCATGCGAACGCTGAGGGCCCTAGAGAGAAGGCGGAAGGAGCAGACGGAGTAGGAGTCCGCGTCGCATGCGAAGCAATGCTGGGTGGCAGTACCGCATGTCGAGGGGCCCCTACCCCACCTAAATTCCTGTATCTTGCAAATTTTACTAGTTTTAAGTTTGTTTACAGAGCTAAATAAATATGAATATAAAAAAAACACACACACACTTGTTTATTAGACACACAAAGTGCCACTCATATCTCTGTTCTTCATTGTTTTAAGTATTTCTGTGGCTACAGTGCTCGCTGGCTACAGAGAAACAACTCAAATCAAAAATAACTACCTTTTCCCCTGTATCAGGTGGAAAAATGATTCAAAGAATTAATAAATTATTCCATTATTCAAGTATTAAACAGATATACAGCTGCGCCGAAAGAAATAGCACCAAGACTCATGGTAGGTATCTGTCTGATGGTTTTTGCTTAAACAATGGTTCCAATGAATGCTTTCAAAACTTATATATAAAGTTGAAGGCGTAAATTAAGATATCGCAAAGATTGTTTTGTATTGCAGGACTCCAAATGAAAATATTTCAAAAGAAAAGGATTAAATCCGAAAAAAAGGCGCCAGCAAAAATAGCACCAATTTACCAAAGAATTAAAAAAGCTTTAAAATGCACAGAAGTTGTCCAAAATTTGTATTCAGTTGTATTTATAACTTAATATTTAGGTGTAAGTCTTTGGGCAGTAAGAATTCAATTTTCGTGAGTGGTTAAGGAACAAAATATGATTAAAGATTGGGACTATTGTCTTCTAAGGGCTTTGATTTTCTCATATAACCTGTCTTGAATTTGGCCATTTCCTCGCTCTTTTGAGGCAGTTCCCTCTTTCGCATGCTCTCCACCATTTCGAGTGTCCACTGTGGCTATATTTTAATTGTGTTTCTAAGCCAAGTGCTCGGACGCACGACCTTTCCCGGGCCCCCGAACCGCATTACGGTTACGGTTTCATCATGGCCCTATAAAACAGAACTGAATCGCGTTCCGATGTTCCGTGTTTGTGTGTTTGTCATAACCCGCGAGGCGACGCGTCGCGACGTGCCGCATGTGGCAGATTTCCAGGGAAAATGGCCAGCCAGGCCAGGCCAGGCCATCACACAATGGATGGACGGCTTGGCGACTTACCTCCAGAGCATTTCTGCCCCATGGGGATCGCTGTTGTTGTTGTTGTTGGTCTCCTTGGAGGCCTCGTGGCCCTGCTGGCGGTAGTAGCTGTAGATGGGATATGGCCCTGGACTGGCGATGCTTTCTGGGGCAGGATGGTGCTGAGGATGAGGCTGGTGCTGATGCTGCTCCTCGTTCAGCAGGAGACCAGACTGCTGGTGGGGCTCCTGGTGCTCCTGGTGGGGCAGTGGCAGTGGCAGGGACAAACTCAAGCCATGATCCTGGTAGTGCGGATGCGAGTGGGAATGGAGCTGCTGCTCCTGCTGCCCTGCAGCCGGATGCAGGGAGTCCAGGCTGAAGCCGCGGCTGTGGGGCAGGGATTGGGGGCGGGGAATTGGGTTGCATTACAACATGATTCAAGCCAAGCCAAGACGGGGCGTGGCAGACAGACAACGCCCATGTGTGTGCATTGGTTTTTGGCAATCGATGGGATGGAAATCGGAGTCGGAGTCGGAGATGCGGCATCATTAGCATTTCCATTTCCATTTCTATTTTTACTTTTATTGTTATTTATTTGTATATTTACATAATCAATTTTTGGACGCCTGAGATAGCCAGGTGCGTCCCATTGTATCAGTGTGCATGTGCGTGTGTGCGTGCGTGTGTGTGTGTGTGTATTTCGGTTTGTATCTGTATCTGACGGATTTGTAAGTTTTGCGGCAACGCTTTTGACTGCTTTCGGCTCTTGGAATTGATTCGTTTAGCGCTATTAGCGCCATTCGATGGACAGATACTCGTCGGAACACCACAAAAAATGCCCACCAAAAAAAGCGTCAATTTTTTGTTAACACCCTCCCCGCTAGACCCCCCTCCCCGCGAAGTAAACCCCTCTTCGGGGCACTGCAAGTGGTCCATTCACTAATTATTTATTTCCCATGAAGCTTTGCCTTCCCTTGCCCCCTTGCCCCCTCCGTCGCTGTCTGAGGATGCCGCTAAGTGCACGGCTGGCGGATGGTGAGCCCGTGATTAGGCCAACACTTCGGCCACGCCTCTCGAGTACTCGGGAGGGCCGCCCCCCCTGTGGCGCCGCTCGATTGTGCAACAAGTAGCAAACATTTTGGCAAAACAAAAGCACACAATGACAGCCCCTGGTGGCGGTCCTGCGGCGCCTCTGCCACCTGAATCGGGGTGGCACGCCGATTGCGAATGTATCAGGAGGAGGAACAGGAGGCAGGCAACTGTGGTCGGACAGAGAGAGAGAGAGAGAGAGAGAGGGAGAGAGAGCTAGAGCCTGGGAAGTGCTTGCCCAGGGCAAGGTGATCCGCTCGGACCGAGAGCCGAGATCGGAGTTCCGTGGAACCGGTTAAGCTGGAGCAGCTGCCTGCCGCCACAGCTAATCCCAGGCGCGGACCGCGGGCCGCAACGTAACGGTTAAGGCAATCATTATTGATATTAGGAACCTCTTTCCCGGATCCCAGACAACGGCAAGAATCCGAGAAACACAGAGACAGCTTGCTCGGACACCGTCCAGGAGGAAGGGGGAGAGAGAGATCTTTCGGCCCCTTCCACAACAGGAATACCCGAACAAAGCCCCTCATTTGCATAATGCTTTCAGCCAGGCATCTACAAAAAGGATTCAAGATTCGTTCGGGATTCACGGCAACGGACCGCGGACCACGGACCACGCACCACGGACCACAGACTAAGGATCGCGATGGACCCTGGCCTGCCTCGTCTTCGTCTGCGCCTGCATCGTCTGTCTCAGAGGCATTTGACACGGTCGAGTGAATGCTCCTTTTTGTCATTGTCTCTCGATGTTGGACATCGCACCTCATTCAGCGTGCAACCCATTCAGAGGGTCCTGCGCGTCCGCGTCCGTGTCCGTGTCCGACAATGTCTTCTGCTTGTGCGCAACCCCTTTCTGGGCAGCGTCCTGCGTCCCGCGCCGTGATTTGCATAAGGGCGGACAGGACAAGGACAAGGACGACTTAGGTAACGCTTTCAACCCCCTTTTCGTTAAGCAAAGCTGCAGATGCTCCGGGACCACGAGATTGATTGAGATTCGAGTCCGTATGCAAACAGAAAGCAGAACAAAAAAAAAACAGAAAAACAGAATAACAGCTAAAGCGAAAACAGAAGCCAAAGGACCAGTAGGTCCATTAATATGTCCCCGAGGCGCATCCTTTTCAGCGACCGAGCTACACACAGACACAGATACAGATACAGATACAGATGTACATATGTACCTCTCGGATCTCTCGGACCACAGATCGACTGTGAGAAACCTCTCGAGATTCTGGTTGGAAAGAGTGCCAGCCCTGGCACTGGGAATGGTATTGGAGACTTTGTTGTTGCCTCTTGCTGTTGCATGCCGCATGCAGCATGCAGAGAAAATTATCAACTCTTAGGCCATTTATTTGTATTCTTTTTTCGTGTTTTTTGTTCGATGCTGCTTCGTTTTCTTCCCCCCCGCGATCCCTGGGGTCTGTGTCATTTACATGATCATATTTTATGCAAATGGCTCGCGACGGTGTATCTGTCTCTGTCTCCGTCTCCGTCTCTGTCTTGGGGTCTGACTCTGACTCTGGCTGAGGCCTCCCTCCTCTGGGAGAGCTGTCGGGAGCGAGGGGGGGGGGGGGGGGGGCCCACAGCGATGGCCAGCAGCGCTGTCGGGCGTGGGCCATAAATTTCTCATTCGTATCGCATTAATTACTACAATATTATCAGCAGATAGCCACAGCCACAGCCACAGCTATAGCCGAAAGCCACAGACAGATACACTCGGACACAGACACAGACACAGATACAGTGATACACGGATACACGGATACACAGATACATCTACGACAGCTGCCATATTGAAAATTAGAGATCAGCAAAGCGAAAGCTTTCTGGAAGCTCAGCACACACACCCAAACACGCACACGCACACGCACATGGAAAGCTCTGATGGATCCTTTCCGCAAGGACATGGACACAGACATGGGCGTGGTCTGTCTGGACCGTCGGGACTGTCGGGGATCGTCTACCGTGGCTCGGCCATCCAATCCGTGTACGACAGCGCATAGCTGGTGCTGCTCGTGGCCTCCTGCATGGCGCTCGACTTTGGTGGGTATCTCGTGGGTCTATGTGCAGCACCCCAAGCACCGATGGACCGGGCAATCGGGCAGCATTTCCACCGAGCACAGCACCGGGCACTCACTCAGACTCAGACTCGGCTAAGCGCGATATTGAGATACTTTTTTCGATACACTTTAAGCGGATTACGCGACGGAGACGGCGACGGCGTCCGAGCCCGAAGTTCTTTCACTGATTTTGAAAGATCAACGAAAACTATACGTAAATGCAGAATGTGGATACATGGGTATAGCTCTGCGGTAGATATATGTATGTGCACATATGTACTCGTGTGTATATAAACTTGATGCTGTTGTCGACCTTGTGGCTTTTCGATATCAACTGAAAACCACTTTGAGCGTTCGATAAACTTGTAGCGCCAATTCAGAGTTTTTCGAGTGGAGCCGAGAGACGCAAAGATCACCAACAAAAATACAACAACAACAACAACAACACCAACAAAAATACAACAACAACAACAACAGGCAACAGAGTCAACGTCGACGTCGAGCGTATGAGACTCTGAATTGTGTTAACATGTTTCTTTCTTGTCTCCCCAACATCGTCTCCACTTCCCCATCTCACTCTATCTCTCTCTTTGTGTTCTCTCCCCCTCTCTCTCTCTCTCTCTCTCTCTCTGTCATCTCGCTGCAGGTAGACTGCGCAGGTGAACAGGTTTGTTATTGTATCAAAATGTCCAAACGCTGTTGCACCTTTTAATATTAATAATACTCGTAATAAAATGAGAAGCAAGAAGCACAAATCAACAGATTAACGACTAAACGCACCACAGATACCCTTTCAATTCTTGGCAATTCAAAGCATACACAAATGAACTATATCTTTTCTTTTAGGATATTTATCAACTTAAATATTCATGAAACTCCCCTTTAAAAGGTTTTGAAATATTGCATGTTTTTGAGGGTCTTATCAAATGATTTGAATACAGAAATATCACTAATATTACTTTCCAAAGTACATATTAATATTTTTTAATCGAAACTTTCCAAATTGATGCTAAAAATGTCTTTATACATTTTTCTTTGCCTTTAAAATGCTGTTGAAAGGATCAGATAGCATTATATATGCTTAGACAGATAACAGGGAGAATAATGTTCTATCATTTAATATCCAACTGGGCAAACACTCCAGCCTAGCCGATATGCCCTGCGAGTGTGGGAAAGGGCATGCATGGAAATGCTCCATTTGCACAGAGCGCGTCTGCGCCTGCGCCTGCGCGACAGCCAGCCTGCTGCCAGAGGCTGTGAAACGGCGACAACAGTAAAAATACTGAAATATTGTCAATCAGGGAGCGAAAAAGGAGAGTGGAGGGGCAGTAGGAAGGGGGGAATAAGACAAGAGGAGAGACAGAGACAGAGAGATTGGAGTGAGGAGAACTGTGACCAAAGATAAGAGACACTCAAGAGTGGAGCTATTTTTGTGTAGAGGAGTGTAACCACAACACACACACACACACACGCACACGCAGCATAATAAACTTTAACAAAATCGAAAATTAAAGTAAAATAAAATAAAGGAAAAAATATATGGGGGGAAAATACAAAAAAAAACGAGCAAAAAATTTGTTTTACAGCTCTGAAATTTAATACGATCGGTTAAAGTGAAAGTAAGCGGCAAACATACATATACACATCCACATACATATATATGCGATATATGTATATATATTGCACGAGTGTGTGACATACGCATTGACCGCGAACGCCCCGATCAGAAGGCTACGGCCGAAGGTTATCCTTGCGTATGGAAATTTCATAAAATGCATTCATTTTGCACAATTTGTGGGGTTTCCGCATCGCAATAAGGAAAATAAAAAGCAAAGTCCCCGCTACCCGCTCCCCGCACCAACCGAAACACTGTGCAACAAAATGTTGGATCGCAGCAAATGCCAAAGGTGAATATTTCCCAGAGAGAAAAGCTTACGTCAATTGATAATAATAATCATATTTTACGGCCATCGAATTATATAGCACTCTGAGCTTTTATACCAATATGATTCCTAAACGATTCCATCGAGTCGCTTCTATTTATAGCTCTATCGAATGTCAAAGGTAGCCCCTACAGATTTCTCAAATAAAGGAAATGCAAATTTTGATGAATTTTTTATATAGCATTTTGATTGCCATTTTACTTTGGCACAAAGATATTGTTTTTTATCGATTCATTGACTGTAGGCAGCAAATTGTATTTATTAATGGATTTGCTTAATATTCAAATCGGAGTTTATTTGGTGAGATTTATAAAAGGGATAATTGCACTCCATATCGTTCACATCTCGAATATAAGACTATTTTTTAAGTCTTTGCCTGCGCCGCGTAATTAATATCTTTCCGATATGCAGCTAAAACCCATTTTATATTGCCTCCCATCGTGAGAATTGTTTTTGTTTCGAATAAAACATTTTCATTGGCAATTAATTCATACAATACGATATCATACGAGTCCATGCCACTTGCGGTGGGTGAGGGGTGGTCGGGGCAGCTGTTGCATAAGTCTTCGTGCGCTAAAACAATATAATGCCAAATGTACACCGTACAGGGCAATAAAACAGTTTTAAAACCGAATAGCGGGAGAATAATAAAATTGTACATCGGTTTGCACTCAGCTCAGTCGAATAATCTGGCCAATACGGTGGATCGTAAAGCGACTACTTGTTTATAAGCATTGGCAATTGCCAGAAATGCAATTGAACTGCTTCGGCGGAGCTTTTACTGCTGATTGGCGGAGCTTTAAGCTTGGTCTGAATGCAGCCCTGGTAGTGGGTAGCATCCCAAATGAGTGTATGGATATTCGAACATCCTTTTCGGAGCCCTAAGCCATTGCAATCTTTGCTGACTAGTGTTCATTCATATGTACATATGTATCCTTTGCTGTGGAGTGTAGATTGAGACGCTGAAAGGCATACATACATCTGT
Source organism: Drosophila helvetica (assembly GCA_963969585.1). Taxonomy (NCBI): domain Eukaryota; kingdom Metazoa; phylum Arthropoda; class Insecta; order Diptera; family Drosophilidae; genus Drosophila; species Drosophila helvetica. The sequence goes on along the minus strand of OZ018404.1, from coordinate 18,812,495 downwards.
ACATCTTTACATCTGTGATGCGGTGACAGACACAATGGAAAGGATCGCACGAAACAAAGGTCAACTGGAATTTATACAGACGCTCGCTGGCTGGCTGGCTGGCCCGTTGCAGTCTCTCCGCCTCGTCCTCCGCCACACCACACGAATTGGCTGCGGCTTAATTTGACTTTAATGAAAACGTGGCAAAGCGAACACTTTTGGGACGTGGACGCGGACATGTGGACATTTCGGACATTTTGGACATGTCCTCGGATGCGGCTGCTTATCAACGAGCAAACAAAACAAACTGTACATCAACTCGGTTGAGGCGTCTGTGGCGGCTCTGGCTCCGACTGTGGCTGGGGCAGAGACTGAGGCCAAGTCCAATCGGGCAACACGCAAGGTCCCAGGCTGGTCAAGCGGCAGCAGCCACAGCATGCCACAGTGAGAGTCAGAGGCAGTGGCAGAGGCAGACGCAGAGTCAGAGCCACAGTCAGAGCCAGGCCAAAGCCAGACCCAAAGTCCGAATCGAAGACGACGTCGGTCCATATGCGGAAACGCAATTTTGTCGTTATTTATGGACCTTGCCGCGCATGCAACATGCAACGGACGACTCTCGGAGCGGAGGCTGCTGCTATAACAGGATGGGCTGGGACGTTGGCATTAGAAGAATAAGTATAAGAATACGACGAGCATCAGGATGGCGGATGGCGGCAGACGGAGGCGGAGGAGCAGGAGGCGGAGGAGTGGTGCTGGTGCTGGCGGTGGCGATGGCGATGGCCATGCTGATGCTGATGCTGCGGCTGATGCTGATGCGACTGCGGCTGATGCAGATGCGATGGCGTTGCAGATGTCCGACCAGCGAAGCAACCGATCGAGCGACCATTCCATTCCGCCATCCAGCCAGATGACGATGACTTAGTTGCTCTCGACGAGGCTGCGAGCCGAGGCCGGACCGCGGCCTGCCCCCGGCGGCACCTTGCTCAAGGAGTCGGAGGCTGCGCTTGCATCTCACCTCGCTAACGGTTCTCTATTAGATTAATTTATATTCAAATTTTTATTACTTGCGCATACCAAATGCCCCACCGATCCGCACAGCCAGCCGCACAGCCTCCACCACTGGCGACTGCTCTGAAATGAATTGCCAACCCATTCGGGGGCTCTCTCTGTTCTCTGTTCTGTGTGCTGTGCTCTGTGGTTGGGGCACGGCACACATCCGCGTGGTAGAGCTGGAGCTGTAGCTGTAGCTGGAGCTGAGGCTGGTGATGGTGCCTGGATCTGGGTGTTATTAGCTCGCCTACTTGCGCATTCGATGCACGCCAGAATGCCAAAGTTGTGGATGTTGCTGCTGCTGCTGCTGCAGCGACTGATGTTGCAGGGGCAGCAATAACGTATAGAAGAAACAGTTACAACGGAAGCTGTCATTCCACTGGGGGAATGGGGCATGGGGATTGGGGATTGGGCGACTGAGGATGAGGACTCTGACTTGAACTCAATGTTTGGGGAATGGGGCATGGAGAATGCCAGAATGCGCTGGCGTTGCTGCCACTGCAACTACTGTTGCTGTTGCTGCTGCTGCTGCTGCTGTTGCAGATGTTGCTGCTGTTGCTGCTGTTGCCGGTTGCTGATGTTGGCCTATCGCAATAATTAACAGTAAAATGCGCGCCCGGCAAAAGCGGTTAATTCAAATGCATGAGAAATGCAAATGACAAACATTGATTTGAAAGGACCTGAAAGACACTGAAGAGGCAGCAAACGGAAAATAGAGAACTGCGAAAGGGGATACGTGGAGACGGGGCAGACGGGGGCAGGCGGACAACCGAATCGCAGTGTCCCCAATTAAGCTGTTGATGTCGTAACGACCGCTGCATCATCATCAGGAACCAGAAACACATCCAACGATGGAGCAATTAGTGGAGCCATATCTTTGGCTTCAAATAGAACAGAACTCAAAGAACTCCAAGAACTCGGAGAACTCGGAGATGGAGTGGAGGAAATCCTTGTCTCCAAGGCAGCTGCAGAGCACGTCTAAGGGTTACCTTTGCAACGATCCATCAAGGATGGAGGAATCCTCAATTCCTTCAAAATTATAGCCATGATAAGATGATATGTATCTCATATTTTGCAACTTTATAGGCTCAATAAATATTGCTATGGCTAATCCTAATAGTCTGAGAAAATTATCCTTAAGTCACGTTTCAAGAAACCCGCCTCTTCTTTTGATATATAAGATATATTTGCAATTTTAAGATCTACATTCACACTAGGGAAAAGGGTAGGTATTTTCCTAGTGAAATACATTTATAGCCAGGAATCCAATCCTCCCAGTAATCAGCCATACGCTTGAGGAAAAAGCTTGATATAAAAAAATATTATACCTCCTAACAATGAAACGACTTCTCCTAATTGAGAGCCCCGTAAAGTTCCAATTAAGCCAATAATTAAGGAGTTTTTTCTCTGCTCAAGCTGGGCACAAAACATTCACACCGAACCACTTAGGGCATGGCTCTTTCCCGACAACCCTTTTCCCCCTGTAGATCGGACGCGTACTCACCTTTGTAGATGGTCCTCGCTGACATCGGCCACGATGTAGACGGGCTGGCCTGTGGCACTGGTGGTGGTGGCATAGGGGAGGCCCGCCTGGACCACCACTTGGCCGTCGGAGACGAGGCTGCCGATGTCGCCGCCCGAATAGATCTCGAGGCCCTTCTGGTCGGTGGTGGAGTAGATGACGGTCTTGCTGCCGTCGTTGTAGATCAGATCGATGTGCTTGTCCGTCTGGTAGAGATCGGGGTCGAGCTTCTGCGGCACAGCCAAATGGGGCAGCTGTTTCACGTTCACGTTGACGCCGTTCGGGTCGGAGGTGGTGTAGATGATGGAGCCCCCGCCGGCCGCATGTTTCTTGTGGTCCTCGTAGAGGTCCGCCTCCGTTTTGATCACGTTGCTGTTGTCGTTGCTGTAGTGCAGCACGGAGGCGTCCAGCGGCAGGGGCGAGGTCTGGTAGACGGCCTGGTGGTCGTTGTTCATCTTCTGGGCCTGGTTGTACATGGCGGTGGCCACCGCATTGTCGTTGGGCATCAGCTTCGAGGGATCGCTGACGATGCGCGTGAGGATGTGCTCTCCGGCCTCGTTCCGCGACAAGATGTGATGCTCCCCGTTGATGATCTCGCGCGAGATGATCTGCTGCTGCTCTCCGTTCGGGCCCACCACGCGGATGATCTGGTTCTCATCGAACTCGATCTTGGCCAGCGGCTGGTGCTCCGTCTGCTGCTGCTGCTGCTGTTGCTGCTGCTGTTGCTGCTGCTGCTGCTGGGCGTGCTGCGTACCCAGCTGGGCCGCGATCCGAGCATCGATGGCATGGGCATCGTCCGCGGCCCCGTCGGCGGGCATCACCACCTTGGGCGTCTCGTAGATGAAGACCGCCTCCTTGTCGTACAGCTTCGAGGAGTCTGTGTGCAGGTCGAGGACGTTGACGTTCGTCATGGTCGCCAGCTCCGGCTGCGGACTGTCCGGGGAGCGGTGCATGGTGGTCAGCAGGGGTACTCCGTTGGGCGCCAGGGGGGAACTGTTGGCGCCTCCGCCGCCGCCGCCGCCTCCTCCCTGCTGGATGGGTGAGAGAGAGGCGTCACTGAGGACACCAACGCCTACACCGATTCCTACGTTTACTCCTCCTCCTCCGACGCCCACTCCGATCCGGCTGTGGGGGTGCTGGTGCAGCGAGTGCCCGTGGCCGTGGCCGTGCGTGTGGGAGTGTGTGTGCGCGTGGGCGTGCCCGTGGGCGGACAACGAGAGCTCGTTGGACGTGATGACACTCGTTGTGGCGGTGGATGTGGACATTATTCGACCTGGTTGTCGCTCCTGGCTAAGGCTCCTGGCTTACTTCACTAATTTGAACTGGATTCCGGATTGCACTCGTGGGTTAGGCTAGGACTGCGTGGGACTGCGATGAGGAAGGACTGCGCCTAGGACTTGGCCTGCTCATCGATTCCCGACCGATGGTTAAGGCTCTCGCTGTTGCTGCTGCTGCTTCGACAGCTCCTTGCGGGTATAAACATAATAAATATCACTTATCAACGGATTGATTAAAGGCACTATGTTGATTTGATTCGATTTGTGGATATCGGTGTTCGGTTGAGCTTCAGGTTGTTCTTGCTGCTGCTGCTGCTGCTGCTGTTCTTCGTTGTCGCTTCTTCAATCACTGCATTCTATGGCACTAAGGAACTTCCTTCGTTGGTTTCTCAGCTCCGGCTGCAAAAAGACAATGAAACAATGGACAGAAATGATTAGACAGTGTGCAAAATATAGTCTTGATTATAGGGATGGCCAGATCTTTAAGATCTGCAAGAAGGTAATGATAAATAGAGACTTCTAGTCTGAGAAATTGTAATTAGAACTTCGGTGAAATGTCTATCTGGTGGGCGGACTCCAACGCTTCCTGTGGCACCAAGAGAAAGATTTCAGATCTGAGCGGAAACAGCTTACACTGCTTACACCTGAACTGCTTAGGTTCTACAACGAGTACTGCTTGCTTGAGCGCTCAATAAATCCCTTCTACACTGCCTGTTAACTGTTAACTGCTTATCGATGCTGCTTATTGAACTGCTTATTGAACTGCTTTTCTTGCAGAGATTCCCCTCACTGCACAGGGAATCCCCAACTGCTCCTCTCTCACTCCCACCCTCACAAATGTGGCACTCCTCTGGCCCTCCCACCCCTCCCCTCCCTATGTGCATGCTCAACTAACAACAAAAGCAACAAATGTCGCAGTCGGTGTCGCTGTCGCAGTCTGCTTGGCGCCAGGGCCCTGCTCCACACCCCCTCACACACACACACACACATGCCCCCACCCAACAAAACGAAGCAGCGCAACCCAAACATAATCGGAAGACGGAACGGGTTCAAACGTCGGCGATGAGTCGAAGCTGTTGTTGTTGTTGTTGCTGAGCGATTTGCAAGCACACAAAACAGACCAACAAACAAACAAACAAAAACGGAAACCGAGAGAACGGCAGACGAATGGACAGACCAGACAGACAGACACAAAGACGGAACGACGGAACGAAAGGGGGGCAAACAAAAGCCAGATTGGCCTGTGCGGCGGCGCACACACGTGCCCGTCGAACAAGTTTGACTCCTTCGCAAATGTCAAACGTGTAACTGCATAACTCAATCCAACCCAACCCAACACGTCGCAGCCGCAGCCGCAGCTCATCAGCAGCAGCAGCAGCAACAACAGGTGGGAAAGTAGAAGAAGAGGCAGTGTGGAGTTGGGGAAGCGGCGTCGCTGCCGGCGCAGACAGAAGCCGCTGGCAGCGCTGCCATATTTGTGTGCGATGTTGTTTTGTTTACAACGGTGCTTTGTGTGAAATTAAACAGAGATCTACACCTCTCCGCCCCGCGCCCCGTGCCCCATGCCCTGACACTACCAAACAAGCAGCAAACAAGCAGAGCAGAGCACAGCAGAGCAGCGCATCGCAGCGCAGCGCAGAGAGAGGCAACCAACCAGTCTGTCGATCAGCTGTTAATAGTCCAGAATATCTCATCTCCGACTTAGTTTTATCTGTCTGCCGCACAGCGAAAACATGTTTATGAGGGATTTTGAAACCGAAACCGAAACTGAACCAAACCAAACCAAACCAAACAAAACAACATCAACTTCGACAGCAACAAGTTGCTCCCTCTCTCGGCCTGGCTGCTGCTGCTGCTTGTGCTGCTCCCAGAACAGGTACCGGTAGCCCGAGTGGCAGACCCATGCCCAGACGACAACAACAACGCCTCAATCCTTGACCTAATCCAGAAGCTGTAGCCGGCCTGGCAGGTCCAGGTCCAGGTTCAGGTCCCAGTTCCCAGTTCCAGTCGCAGCAGTTCCAGTCCCGAGTACCCAGTATTGTTGTGTTGTTTGATGATAAAGCCAAAAAATTGTTGCTGCCTCCCGATGGTCGATGGTCGGTGGTCGGTGGTTGGTGGTGGCGGTGCGGTGGTGCTGCAAAGTTCACTGCCGCTGCGGCTGGGCTGGGCTGGGATGTGGATAAACCCGTTTTGTCAGACCCAAGTCGGCAACCGGCGCGAGTTCATGACTCTCCGCACTCCGCACTGGTTGCCTGCCCCTCCTCTCCTCTCCTCCTACTCCTACTCCCGGCCCAGTCATCGGGTGATTCCGTTAGTAGGTGAGGTCAGTGTCATGCGGCGTGCTGATAGACTAGTTTTGGGCAGACACACAGCACACAGCAACTCCCGATCCCCATCCCATCCGATCCGGTCCAGTCCGGTCCGGTCCAGCGTTGTGTGGGTCGCGTTGGCGCGTGGCATGCTAAAGATCCCCGCATCCAGATCCGCAACAGGGGCAATCGACAACTGCGAGTTGCGTAGAAAGTAGAAAGGCAATTAGGAAACAATTAAACCGACATCAACACCACCGATAAGAAGTGATCTATGTGGGTCAGCCAGCCATGCATCCAGCTCCAAGACGAAACCGACAGTCCGGGAACAGTGTCGCCTCTGGGGCTTACTGGCCGCATGAATAGAGGAGAGATGCTGATGGGTGGATGGATGGATGGAGCCAATTATTCATTCGGTAGGTGCAAAAGAAATCCACAAAGAATTCACTGTGGACTTGCCCTCAAAATCGAAACGATATAGGTGGCAGATAATCGCAGTTAATCTGCGGTAGAAAAGATTTCAGCGAGAACAGGGGGAAGAACTTCGAGAACTTTCTTGAATGCGGGCTTAATGATTGCAGGGAAACTATTTTTTATTTTAGAAATATTTCTATCGAGAATTAATTTATTTGGATTATTTATTTTTTATTTCTTTTTCAGAGATTGACAGAACAATGAACCCGCAAAACAAAGACTTGAGAAATATGCGGAAATAAACTTTGCTCGGCTTTGATAGCTCTATAATTGCAAAAGCCAAATCAGGAAGCTCAAGCCTCATAAATAACGTTCGTTTTTTGTTTTAGTTTAGTTTAGTTTTCTTTGAGAAATACAGCGAAAATCTGTTAATATTTAATATGTACCAGATAGTACCACAGATCAAAAGCACGAACTTTGACCTAAAGGTGATAGCTTTGGAAACTCAGGCCTTCTTTAGGGAAGCACACGTATATATGATACCAATATCTTTGTCTGAAAGCATGTTTTAAGCCTTATTTGCTCCAAAGCAATGGAGACATTCATCGAGACTTATTATATATACATATGTAACAAATGGAGTATAAAGTCAGATACATAATAGATTTTTTGAAACCCTTTTTTCTACGGTCATTTAGAAATTTTACCAAACGAAGTAAAAAAATTCAGTAAAATTATAAAAACGATTTATTCAACAAGAGCTAAATTTCTTCGATTAGGTTGTTTTGTTTCCTGCAAATTAATAACAAATTCATAATAATTTAACTTTTTTTTTTTATTTACCAATTAATTAATATTTTGTGGCACCAATCTTGGCAATGGGTTAAGGAAAGTTCGTGTTACTATAAAACGAGCCTCAGGATCGATTTAAAACTTATGTTCAGATAGCACCAGAGGTGCAGCAACGTTTTGCAAATGATATTTCGGCTCGAACTATTGAGCATCGGCCAAAGAAGGTGTCCTTAACGGCAAGGACACCTGCCAAAAAGCCACTTCAACAAACCCCAGGCTGGAGAGGTCAAAATTGAACGAAATTTCAGAGTGCGGCACTACAGATAGTACATACAATTTTAGTTCTTCAGTTCCCAGCATAAGGAGAACCCCAGCATTCAATTCAAAGAGACATAAAAACGCCTACACATTCTAACGATCGATCTAACGATCTATTCCCCCCCTTCATTTTTTCCCCCTCCAATTCCCCATGGGTTCGCTTCATCTCAGATGCGAAGGGAATACCAAAAGCAATTCCATTTCAAATCCCATTAAGATTTGACATAATTTGAAATTTGATTTTTACCTGCCCCCTCGTAGCCCCCCTATTCTTCTTGGCCCCGAATCAACCTTACCACGAATGGTGGTGGGAAGAGGGCGATGGAGAAAGAAAGAATGGAATTGGTAAAAAGCAACGTAACCCCAAGCCCGTAGCCATCATCGACGGTCAGAGCATCGGGGCAACCATCGGGCATCAATAACCAAAGCCAAAGCCAAAGCCAAAGAAAAACACAAAACCCTGAAGAGCAGGGGGAAGGGTGGGAAGGGGGCTACGGCCGAGAGTCGGAGGAGAGTCAAGAAGGCAAAGAACAAGCGAAAGAAACGAAGAAAGGTAAAGAAAAGAAAAACAATAAACGTTAACACGAACACGAAAATAAAATAACTCTCTCACGAAGAGTGCCGAGTGCCCCTGCCCCTTCCCCGTCCATCTATCCCCCTTAGCCATAAGACAAGTGTATGTGTATGTGCATGTGTGTGTGGGTTACATGTGCATGGCCATGTGTGTGTGTATCTTGTCTCATGCAATCATGTGTGTGTGCTGCGTAAAAGAGCGAGCAAGCGAGCAAGCGAGAGAACGATAGAACGGACGACGTTCTTTTACTGTACCATAATCGCGGGGCTCCCAAATTGATCACCATCATCATCAACGTGCGGCGGCCACTAACAAAAAGGTAGAATAAAAATGATAATAAAAAAAACGGACGCACAGAACAAGAGAGGCGCAGCGGCAGCGGAGGCAACAGAATGGACAGAAGAGGCAGCCAGAAGAAAACGTAATCAGAAACACTGGCAACATCATCGATTTTCGAACAAGACGGCAGAGCAGAGGCTGAGAGCAGAGCCCGATCCGATCCGATGCAGAGACGGAAGAGTCAGGAGCAGAGGCAGCGACAGCGGCATCGGCAGAGACAGAGACCAGTGGCGTCCGTCTTAACAGGCAAATACCACCACACCAAGGTGTATTCGTGGAAGGTGAGGCTGTGTCCATCCTTCGTATTGCCTGTTTTTATTGCCATTTGCACGCTCTCTTTGTGGCATTGTAAAAAAAAGAAAGCACACTCTGAGAGTGCCCTTCATCTGACATGAATATATCCTGTTATCCTTGTATTCCACCTGTTGGAACTATTGTGAGAGCAGCTTGACTTTCACCTGTTAAATATCTTTACTATAATATACTTGGGAGCACGTCTTTCACCTGCCTCACCTTGCATGAAATACACCTTGATTCCCACCTTTTGATCCCTTTTCTTGCTCCCACTCTGTTCTGTTTGCTGCGGCGCTCTTCCCCTCACTCTCTCTCTCTCTGTTTTGCTCATGTGCGCTGCCTCTCTCTCCCTCTCTAACATGGTTTTCTTGGCAACACCAATACTTGGCCGTTTTACCTGCCGCTGCTCTAGTGCTGCCGATGCCGATGTCGCTGCCGCTGCTCTGCCACTGCTGCTGCTGCGCAGTCGACGAACGACTTGGAAATAAAACCAAACAAAGAGGAATGTGTGCGCGAAAGATACCAGCAACAACATCAAGAGGAAGAAGAAGACGAAACAGAAGAGGAAAAGGCAACAACAATTGAGACAGAGGCTGAGGCTGAGACGGAGACCGATCCGAGCGAGGCTTAGGCCATGTCTGCGCCACAGATACAGGGTGCTTCGTTCAGGGCTGGCCCAAAAGCCAGGGCTGCACTGATATTGTCATTGCTATTGCTATTGCTACTGATGCGTTTATAATTACTTCTTGGCATTTACTTACTTGAGCAGCTGTGTCCGTCCTAAGCTGTGTGGCTCGGGCTCTGGCTTCTGGCAGGTAAGCGCAGGGATCAGGATTAGGCTGTTGATTTTGGCACTTAGTGAGGATCTCTATGGCACTCTATCTGGCATTGGAACTGGAACTGCAAATGGGAGTTGGACTTTTGTTGGCTGGAGTTGGCTCTAACACTGCGTGCAAAGGCAAAACCGAATGCGGTGCCCGCTTAAATTTTACGACTGCTGTTGCTGCTGTTGCTGTTGCTCTTGCTGCTGCTGCTGCTGTCTGCCTGCTGGTGGGTGCACCTTTCGCCACTTTCGTGTTGTTGGTGTACTTTTTGTTGCTGCTGTTGTTTTTGTTTTTGTTGTTGTTGTTGTATGCGTCTTGCTGGGTCTCCAAGCTCTGGCCTCTTTTGTTGGCTTGACTTTTTTATGCTTCTAATATGCCACTCGTTGTGGTATGTAGAGCTGTTGTTGTTGTTGCTGTTGTTGTTGTTGTTCTTGTTGTTGTTGTTCTTGTTGTTGCTCTTTCTGCTGGCGGGCGGGTGGACGTTGTTGCATTTTGGCCCCAGTCGCGTCGTGTGGAGGGGCTGCGGGGATGTGTGCGGGGCGCGTTTGATCACAATGAAGTTAACATTTTATTACCATTGTTGGTGTAAAGAGAAGGTGGGAAATGGCATTTGCGTATTTTCTCTTTGCTTGCAAAATGTTTAAACATGTTTCATGTTGGTGGTTCTCTTTGAGTGTTTTTTGTTGTTGTTGTATTTCTTCTGCTGTTACACAATTAATTTGTAATTATTTCACGCTGCTTGTTCCTGCTTCTGCTCCGCTTCACTGTTATTAATCACTATTTTTATTTTGAATTTTATTATTTGCTTTTGTTGCTGTTGCTTTTGCTTTTGCGCTCAGCTTTGATGGCGTCTCATTTCAGCTTACACTCACACACTCACACACACACACGCGCGCGGGCGCACACATACTCTCTTCCAGCAAAGAGCGAACCAGCACACAGATACACAAACACACGCGCACGGCTCTCATACATATAGATATTTTTCGTTTTTTCTTCTTCTTCTGCTTCTTCTTGACTGAAATTTGTATGTGTTTTTTTTTTCTCGAAAAAGTTTAAGCGCGGATTTTGGTGTTTGTTTTACGACTACGACGACGTCTGGACACTCACAGATCGAACAGATCGAACAGATAGATATTCGCACTATAGAACAGAACTATTATTATGTATATGTACAATGTACAATGCGCCGAGCAGTGTCCAGGCTTTTCCGTTGGGGCCAGGGCGAGCTGTGGGCACGGAGTGGAGTGTGGCGCGCTGCACGGAAAAAGGTACACGCAAAACTTGTCGTCGCGGATGAACGTTGGGGCGAGTGGAGTAGAGTAGAGCTCTCGGGATCGGTTTTGAACGGATCGGATCGGATCGGCTCGACTCGGCTCGGCTATAATGCCCAAAGAGTCAATTGGAGATTGTTCAACTGTTGAATGTGCGCTTGGCCGTTGCCGTTTGCTGTTGCCGCCACTGCTGCTGTGAGTGCTGCTGCTGCTGCTGCTGAGACTGCTGCTGCTGCTGACGCCGACGCAGCGTCCCATGTGCCTGTGTGTTGGTGTCAAGGTGCTGTCCGTGTGAGCCACACAGGTGGGTTGGCTGTGCGAGAGAGCGAGGAGAGCGTGCGTTTGTATGCCCGATTATTATTGCTTTTTATGGTTTCATCTCTTTCGTAACTGATATTGAGCGAGCGGGCAGCGCAGCAGCGTCGCAGCAACCGAGCGCGAGTGAACGAAAACTCAAAATTCATTCGAATCGATATACGTATGTGTGTGTATCTGTGTGTGTGTCCACACTCAAAAGGCACCAACACAGAGCCAGGCTCGGCTCTCACCCGCTCTCTTGATCCACAGGTAGTCCACTGCCGCTCTCTCCATCTCTATCTTACTCTTTGGGAACGTCCACTTGTCCCTCCCCTCACCCCGAGACGCGGCACCTGCACACATTCAGTGCAGGTACAAGAAATACAAAAGACTTAGGACACGAACCCTCGCGTACCGCATTTCGTCTGAACCGGCCCTGGACACAGTGCGCTTTTTGTATCTTTTCAGAGCCAGCCAGCCAGCCGTTCATTTTGTGGCTTGCTTGTGCATTGCATTCATTTTCGAAAGTTCGAACTCGAAAGCACTGCCGCGCCACTGTCGCCACCGTCGGCACCGTCGCTGCCGCCTGTTGCCTGTGTTGCCTGCGTTGCCTTGTTCTTTTTTGTTTTGCTTTTCTGTAAGCCAAGCCGTGTGAAAGTGGTGGTGCAGTCGCGGGCATCAGGTAGAGAAACACACACAAACGTGCACACATCCATGCAAGCTCAGAGATCAGGAGAGAGAGCGAGGGAGGGAGGGAGTACGACGATCAAGAGAGAGCGAGAGAGAGATCAAGCATACCGAGAGACGGCTGAAATACGTAAAATAGTTATGCATGTACCACAAACGAATCCCATGTAGCGGAGCCGCGGCACAGACTCCGGACGCCGTTGGCTTTTGTCGGCTGCCCCTTGCCCCTGGCCGCTGCCCCTGGCCTCCCGCCCCCACCACTGACGACGCTGCTGCCGCAACCCATAGTACATTCAATTTGAGGTACGTGCACGGCAGTACACACGCGCATGTGTATGTGCAGCATCCGCATATCGGTGCACAGTTAGCAAAAGTCTCAGAACATAAGCCAGCTTTTGCGGCTCACCTTCTGTGCAATATACCTTGGACTTTACTTAACCTCCGCTTCGGCTTCGGCTTGAACGACAACGACAACAGCAACAGGCACTGCGACGGCAATCAGCGCTGTGTCGTGGACGGACTGCCGCCCCACCACGGGAAAGGGTGTCTCCATGGTCGCCCCCCTCAACTCCTGCCCCACACCCCAATCAGCGGTCTTCATGTGGAGCAGGCGCGCACGCGTGGAGCCATCGGCTGGGCTCTTTGGTGGCCTCAGAACTTGTGGTCGCTTCACCCAAGTGCCAGTCCTATGAACAGATTTGTTGCTTTATGTAATTTTACATCGCTCTATGTAGATATGTGATTATGTACATATGTATGTATGTATGAAGATCATGTATTCCAGATCATGTAGAATTGAGAGACACAGACGCCTGGGAAGTGTTTTTGAGAATTTGTTGTATGCTTTAATTTGAGTTTAATTTTCATGTTTGTTTATTGTTGCAATATATTTAATGTTTAAATCTAAATGTAGGCTTAGTTTAATCCATTTTGTAATTATTGATTCTTTGACGTGGGTTTTATTTAGATTGGGGTTTTTTGTTTTTTGTGTAATAAATTTAAATTTGTTTTTTTTTTCTTTTTTAACTGGTCGAAACTTTTCACTAATGCTTGATTACGTTTTGCCTTGTTCTTTTGTTTTTCAAATGCTATATACATTTACATGTATGCATATTTGAGTGTGCGTGTGTGTGTGTGTGTGCGTGTATAAAACTAAACAAACAAACAACAATCGTATTTAACGTACTTATACTCTGGTTTTGTTCAAAAAGTCTTATATTTGTCTGCATTCTGCAAAGCAAGAAACCGAAGAGAAACAATCATTAGCAAAACGCTCCTGCTCCGGCTCCGGCTCCTCCGGGTGCTGTCCTGGAACTAGAATAGTTCCACCCGAATTGCCTAAAATTAATTTAACGAACCATGGAAAGTGGCTGATCGAACGGTACATCTATATACTTGTAATGCATAGTGCAACAGCGATTGTCAGTTTCTCAATTCCAAGCTGCAGCCTGAGTGGTTAATTCAAAGGAAACTGTGGTGGCGTGGCAGGAACTGGCTTCGGAGTTGCACAGAATCACATCATTAACATATGACTATATATATATAGTATAAATAAAAACAGAACATGAATTGAAACCGAAGCTGTGGGTAATCTTCCGATTTGATTTGTGAATAGAAATGCTGCAATTGTCCTTTCTACTAAAAGCTACAACTGAATGCCTGAACAACAAGTCAAATGTAAAATATATATAACTAGCATTTAATGGGGAGCTGATATATCATAGTTCTAGAATCTAGTTGCAGTACTCAAAACAGATAGATCGACTGGGACACAAAGTAAACTAAGACTAGGACTGAGGGCACCTGGAAGACGCTTAAATGCTAGTAAATTATTCAATGTTTCGTGTGTTTGTTCTCGTGTGATTTCCGTGTAGGTAGATGCATTAAAACTAGGCACACCGACTAGCTACTAAAAACATTCTCTTCTCCTCCCTCCCGTAACAAAGGTACATCATAAATACATTTCGTGCCTCCGAAGAAGCCACTTAGAGACAATTAATTTAAGTAAAACTCAACTTATAGCGAAAATACAATGTTAACTTTTTGCCTAGGGTTCTCCTCGCAGGATGCGCAACTGCCTCGAGACCTGTCGCACCCTGCCCTGATCTCCTCCTCTCTTTGTTCCGTCTTCTTCTTGTTTTTGCTAAAAACTTCAATTTAACCGTACATTTCGCATTTTTATTGTTTCTTTTTATTTATAATACTGTGTTGTGTGTGTTGTTTTTCCTTTTGTTGAATAGTTTTTCTGAATGCGCAAATCAATGCAGGGTGTAGGGTGTTGGGTGTGGGGTGTGGGGCGGGGTGATATTATTGGAAGCCCCGCTGTGTGGGTGAAAGATCCAGAGTGGCATATAGACTGATAGATCTATTGCAGTTTTGTGTGTGTGTGTTATCCGTTATCCTTTTCCTGTTTCTTGTTGGCAGTGATATTGCAAAACGTTTTCTTTCGATTTGGAAATCAATGCGAATCGAAACAATAATAAATATAGTTGTATTAGTTAGCTATGCGCCTGTTCGCCTTAGTTTGCCTTCGAAGAGGTGACTGGGAACAACTAGATCGGACCTCAATCGGAAGATCAGGCATTATAGTGGGTTGCATTGGGTTTGTCTTGATCGGTACAGGATTATACATATACAAATATATGGTATATAGAGAGAGAGTGCTGTGCTGCTGCCTGTTGTGTTATTTACAAAAATGCTTCGATGTCGTCACTCATATATGTACATACATGTGTACGTATGTATGTATATGAATAATATGGTTAGTATTTATACACATATATACAGACATATGTATGCATATATGACCTAATCGTTTTCCAAACTAATTAAGTTAAAGGGTTTTGTATATAAGTACTATATATGCGTGTGTATATATATATTAATATAAATTTATGTAATACGTTTAAAAAGTTCATTTGGTTTTGGTTTTTCTGGAAAAAGTATTTCTGTTTACGGTTTACGGTTACGGTTTACGGGGCACGGTTTCCGGTTGCCGGTTGCCGGTTTACGTTGAATGTACTCTCGCATTCGTACTGTACTGTTTGTCGGTTCCGTTATCTCTGATGCAATTTGATTAATACGTCTCTTAGATCACTAATATTACACTAGTAGCTACTTCCCTCGCGCGCTTCCGGAACCGCCTTGAAAAATGCCACGTCTCGGGGATCCGTTGCCCGATCCCGATCCGTTACACACTCTAAGATTAAACAATTAATTTAGCTCCTAACTCTTTGGTTTGTTAACGACTAGAACATAGGTAGAGAAGGAATCCGTTTCACGTTTTATGCATATCGTCTAAGTTTTGGTTTTTTTAGTTTTTTGGTTTTGTTCGGGTCCATGTATGTAAATGTTTGCCTCGCCCACTGCCCTGGTCCCACCTGCACCGGGGGCTGCACGCAAAATGGTTAAATGGTTCTATTAATGGATACATATTGCTTGAGGGGATTGCAGCAGCGGCAGTGGCAGTGGGGGGCATTACGGGGATTGCATGACTGGCCCCCAAACTAATGGAAATACTAATGGGGAGCAACTACAGAAATCAACACAGCGCAGAACTGACAACGATCCGATGCGATCTAAGTGGGACTTTCCGCCTTGGAGCCGGCATTCGAATTGTCTTGCATTTGAGCGAGTGTCTTGAACTTTTGAGAGTTTAGGAATCTGCAAGAGACGAAAATAGATCAGATCAGTGCAATCCTGTCCCCCAAAGGGGTGGCTCTCACCTCGGATATGAGTCTCTGTGCATTAAAGTGTAGATCTGTATTTGAGCTTCGTCGAAGGTGTGCGTCGTGGGCTCGATCATGTTACGGTTGACAATCTCGCGCACCCGCGAGTCTAGCGACACCTCCCTCGGCGACAGGATCGAGATGTAGTCCTCGTATATCAGGCGCGCCTTCTCCTCGACCACCTCGGCGCTGTTCTCCTTCTTGAGGTCCTCGACGGCCAGCCAGAACAATATGTTCTCCTCACTGAATTCGCTGCGCAGGAAGTTCTGGAATACCTTTCGACCAGCTGCGGAAAATGGGGAAAACAGTAAGCACTTCAGGTTCAGGGTGGAATATCTCCATTGCATGCTCACCTGAGCTCTTCATCAGCTTGTCAAAGCTCTTGCCCCAGCTACGGATTTCCTCTAATGTGGGTCTGCAACGGAAATGGATGTTAAGCAATGTACAAATTCCATTTGGAAATATAGATAACTCACTGTTCGCCGTCTAGGAATTCGGAATTAGCGAGATCACGCTTTGTGGGAGCATTTTCATCGGCATTTTTGATGGCCAGACTGTAAAGAAAAGAGGAAAATATTGGAGTTGCTACAAGTTTTCATTGAAAATCACTGGGAATGGTAACAATTCTAGACATTTGTTCATTAAACGTTGGCTAAGGATCTCTAGAGGACTTATGGTTTTCTTTATTCAGTATATTTGGGGGGAACAGAGCCAGCTGATATCGATATTGGTGCTAGAGATATATGTGTGATTTTTGCTTTGTACTGCTCATAATAGCCATAGTTTGTTCTCCGCTCATCCGTCACCCTTCAAAGTAGACTACGATTTAGGCTTGACTACTCTCTGGCTCAAAGTGTATGGGGAAGCCACTTGTACAATAGATATATGTAGCTATGTATATGGTATGCGCGTAGTGAGAAGTACATACATATATGTATGTATAAAGTGGATAATGCCATATCAACGAAGCACTCGAACTTGCCAAAGCTCCGTTATCTGCTTGACAGCTATCAAAGCGACTCGACTCGATTCGATTCGATTTGATTCGATTCGTTGCCCCCTCCCCGAATGCCCAGTCAAGTGTGTTTGGATGTATGAATCCAATTGTGGCATGTACCGAAGCGTGTATATGTCGGTATGTATGTGTGACCAGCTAAACACACAAAGGTGCGGAGGCACGCGCAAGATTATAGGAGGAGGGCCAAAAGATTCTCGCTTTCATTCACGAAAAACGAATGCAACACTTTGAGTAGCCGTCCAGCCACATACTTATTTATATTTGATTTAAACATTTTTGGCGCTCCCGAAATTGTGAATGAATGCGGGAGAGCAGAAGTCAAAGAGCGGGGTACTAGTCACCCAGAGAGAGAGAGAGAGAGAGCTCTCACCGCGGAGCGTTGCCAGAGGCAAGAAAAGAGCCTCCCATCTGCTTCTGCTTCTACTTCCCCATGTCCGCGTTTCCTAGCCGTTAAATAGTGTGTGTGTGTGTGTGTGTGTGTTTGTATGTCCATGGGTCGGTAGTTTGGTGTAACTTACCATTTTCCCCTGTTTTAGCGGTTGTTTTTATTACAGTTGTAGTTGTGGTTAAGCGGTGACGAGGACGATGACAAGTTGGGGAGCGGGGACAGGTACCCGTGGAGCAGCAGCAGCAGAAATGGGGAAAGAAATTGATTCCGTTTTAGTGGCAATACACAATAATGAGGTGCTCTTAAGGATACTCACCAGGAGCAGGAACAGCAGCAACACCAGCAGAAGCAGCATGGCTTCTGCGACTGCGGCCGTTGCAACGTTGCCGCATTCGACTCTTGCAGCACATTCGAGGTGGCACTGCTTGCCGTGACGCCGCCGGCCCCGACTGACACGGACACGGAAACGGCACTGCCGCTGCCCCCTCCTCCGTTGCCGTTGCCGTTGCCATTCCCATTCCCGTTACCATTACCGTTGTTACCGTTGCCATTGCCCCCGCTATTGGCGCCATTGTTAGCCGCGCTCTGTGGTGTGGATGCAGTCATTCCGCCGCGCAGTCGACACCCACTTGGCAGCTCCGAAACGGTACAGGACATTTGGTCCTTTGCTGCAGATGGAGGTGGGGGGGTGTTGGGACGATAAGAAACAAGAAACAAGGGAAGCTGTGCGGGGAGCACCACTTACCTGCCCTCTTAAATTCGAAGTTGACGCTGGCGCTGGCGCTGGTGTTGGTGTTGTGGCTGCCACAGCTGGCAGACCGCCCACTGCCACTGACCTACCCACTCACTGGCTCCGCTCCGCTCCGCTCCCTTGTTCTCTCGCTCACTGCTCACTGTTCTCTTGCTCTCGCAATTCGATGCTCTCTACCTTTCTCCCACTCACTCGCACTCGCACGCGCACTCTCTGGGCGGGCGGGCAGGCAGCGATGGCAATGTGGTGGAGAGCCGAAACCGTTACGTATTTATGTTTTTGCTAATAATTTTTTATCGAGTGTGCTCCAGCTCTGCTCTTCTTCTTTCTCTCTCTCTCTCTCCCGTTATCGTTCGATTTCCTTTAGCTGGCGCTCTCTGCTTCTTGTATGGCAACCGTAACTGTTACTGCTACCGTTACCGTTACCGCCCTGCTCCTTCAACTTTTCTTCTTATTGTGGTTTTACATGCCTTGCGGAGCAGCAGATATTTTTCGGGTTGATCTTCTGCTTGCTTGGGGATTCTTTTGTCTCTTTTATGGAAGTTTGACCGCCAAATTCATGCACATTCCTTTGTGGGTTGATTCTCCTTCACCTGCTGCTCCACCCTCCTGCTCTGCTCCGTTCCTTGGTTTGTGCGTGGGATGGCTGGCTAGCTGGACTGGCTGACTGGCTGGCTGGCTGGCTGACTGGCTTTGGGTGGTGGTGGTGGGTGGGTGGGTGCCCTTAGCATTTACATATTTTGTTGTATTTACGGCACACAAATTACAAACGATTCAATCACTGCGTGCCCTGCACCAAGGGGCACATTTACACCCAAAAGCGTTACGAAATTTATGAGCAGCTGGAGCTGGCTCTCTCCCGCTCTTGCTCTTGCTCGCTCTCTCTCTCTCTCTCGCTCTATTTTTTGGTTAAGTTTTATTTATTTCTTGTGCTAGTCATTACACGGCGGACGACTCACTCCCGTGTGTGTTTGTCTGTTTCTGTTTTTGTGTGTGGTGGGAACGCTTTTGTGGGATTCGATTGGCGGCGACGGAGGTCGGGCTGATGGGGCGTATGCGTGATGCTCGCCCGCTCGGTGTGTCTCTCTCCTTGCGGGGGTCTCGCCTGCTGTCTCTGATTGTTGTTCCTATTTGTTGTTGTTGCTGTTGTTGTTGCAACAGCTGCAACTTGTACCGCACTGCACTATCAACAGAACGTTGTGTCTGTGTCGCCGTGGCGGGGATTTTTGGAGGGGGATCCCGGGGATCGTTGCTTTTATCACAAAATCAGCTGCTGTTGTTGTTTTGTTAACAGTTAACCACTATCTCTCTCCTTTCCACTCTACACTCTCCACTCTCTATCTCACTATTTATCTCCTTTTTTCGTGTTGTGCGCTTCCGTTAATATTTTCACTCACTCTCTCTCACACACTCACACACACACATTCACGTGCTGTGTGCTTTGGTTTTGACAGTGCTGGCAGTCGGTTAATGGGATGGGGGGTGGTGCGGGGGCGGGTGGGGATGGTATTCGATTGAGCAGGGGTCGCGGGCAGGGGCACGGGCGCGGGCGCTGTGTCTGTATGTATTTAGGAGCAACGAGTACATACGAATTTCTGCCTTGCCACAGCCACTAAAATATACCCGTACTTTTATTCGTATATCTATATTTTTTCACTGTTTTGCTAGCGCCTTAATTTCGACCCCAATACCGATTGAAATTGCCAAACCGATTCGGTTCGATTCGATTCGACCCGGTCCGTACCGTTTCGATTCGTTTTTCTACACGGAAACTGCAGTTTTCTTTCGGGGCACTCTGGGATGGCGGAAATACGTTTTCCACAATCTCTGGATTCACATTTCGGTTGCTGCCATATTTTGGGCTCCGCGGCGACCACACATTATTGCCGTTTCATTTTCACTGCAGCACAGACACAGACACAGCCACATACACAAACGAGCCCGTGCGTGTGTGTGATTTTTTTTCTGCGATAGCCAGGCCAGAACACAGAACAGAACCCACAAATCCTCCTCGACGGCGGGCGCGAGCACAAGTGTCGGACGTGTTTCTCTTCGCTCTGTCAAAAGGCTGATTTCCAAGCAGTGCCATAGCAGGCAGCGCTTGATTTTCCAATGCGCGCACATTCCCACACCACCCCACCCCTCACCCAGAAAGATATGCCTGGCGGCGCCAAAGGTGCCCACAGAGAGAGCGAGTGAGAGAGAGCTCCGCTCCGCTCTGCTCCTCCACATAGCTACAGTTTAAATTCCTGGCCCAATATTCACACATGTGCGCAAGTTTCGCAAAAGAGCAAAATGCTCTCTGGAATTCTTAGAGCTTTCGCCAGGGCTGCACTTTCTGCCCGCGACCTTATCGATGTTAATAAACGCAAGAAACGATTTGGTTCCGTTAAAAATTAATATATTCACTATCAAAATTTCACACAATCAACATGAGGGGGCACAAGGGTGCTGTCCATCTATGTGTACAGGCGGATGGTGCAGTCGGCACCAGTGGAGAATACCCAGGGCTGAACGGGATGCCAGTTAACGTCTAGTACGCCGAACTCCTCGCGTTTCTCGTGCGTCTGCAGTTTCTTCAGCGGCACAATAAGTGGATTCTGCAGCAGATCACTGAAGGAAAGAATCGAAATTATAAATCGTTTCATTGTTATTCAGATCAGTTTCAGTGTTACTCACTTGTAGACCATTCCGTGGGAGACGATGACCGCCTGGTCGTCGCTGCCAGAGGCAAAGAGCGGATACCGTAGATGGAAGGCCACACTGCGCACGGCATTGCGATGGAGTCGCATGGTCTGGTAGGGCTTGGTGGACAGGTCCAGATCGAACCACAGCATCTTCTTGTCGTATGTGGAGACGAGCAAATTGTCGCCCTTCGGGTGGATGGACATGCCCGAAATCCACTTGGAGTTGGTCAGCAGCTTCTTGATCAGCTCCTGCTTGACCAAATCATAGATGCGTATATTGTGCTGGGTCTGAAAGAGCACAGTAACACAGTAGTAACCAATGAGTGACACGAGCAAGCCCCTCCTGTTCTTACCGCCACAAAGAAGCACGGCTTCACCGGATGGAAGAGCACGCACTGGATCAAGCCCTTGCTCTTCGAGAAGGGTATCTGAGAGCGTCGCTTGGAGAGCTGGTGTATCAGGGCTGAGCGATTGGCGCCTTCGGGCATCACCGTGGCCAAATAGTCGCCGCGTCCATGCCAAGTCACCTGACGAATGGGCTTAAAGTGGGTAATGACCACTCTGACGCCCTTCTCCTGATCGGCGGGCTCCGCGTTGGCCCACTGCACTGCCGTCTTGATGCGCTCGTTCTCGATGACGTCCAGAACTGGGGCCTCGGCCAGCAGGTCATCGGTCTTCTTCACGAGAAGTTTGTCACCCACCTTCGGGTTGACCAGCAGCAAACGACTGCCGGTGGCCACCGCAATGATGGAGAGCTTGGCATTCGGACACCAGGCCACACAGCGCACCACGTCCTCGGTCTCGATGGTGCGGATGCAACGACCCGTGGCAATTTCCCAAACTGCAGGAAGGAAGCAAATTGTTAGCAATCAATTATAAGAATTTCATAGGGCCAGTTTCACTTACTCTTGACCGTCTTGTCGTCGGAGCCGGAGACGAGGTACTCGCCCTTCGGTTCCACGCTGACGGACCGCACGAGGTCTGTGTGGCCGCGATAGACCAGACTTTCGACTGTGGGGAATGGCTGTAGGTCGCGTGGTGAAGGCAACTTGGGGATGAGGTACTCTGCATCGATGTTCAGCTTGACGCGCTTGGCACGCGGACACAAGTACAGATCAAGGCAGCGCAGGAAGCGTTCGCGGAGGTAGCGCGAGTAGGCGGGCACCTCACGCAGCGACTTGAATTTCTGCGGCATGAAGTGCAGCTTTCGCCTGTGAGGCTCGTTCTTCAGCTTGTGCCACTCCTTGGCCTCCTTCTCGTCGAAGAGATACTCGGGCGGCGGATTGTAGGACTCTGCGTGGCCGGGCAGGTCGCGCTTGGGCGCTGACACGGGGTCGTGGATACGACGCATGTGTTCCCGACTGGTGTCCGTCTCCCACAGCATGTAGAACTTGGGGCCGCGCTTCTCCTGCTTCTCCCGCTCCACTTCCTCGGTGGTCTTCATCCAGCCCATCTTGAGGGCGTGCACCATGCGCGAGACGGTCTTCTTCTCGGACCCTGAGGGCAGGAAGGAGCGCTTGTGGTCGGGCACGTTCTTGATGGGCATCTTCTCCACCTCCGAGGTGAACCATTCGATCCAGGGCGCGTACTCATCGTGCTCTGGGTTCGGTATACGGCCCGAGTTGATGCGCTTGATTAGGGCAATGTCGGCATCTGTAAGAAATACATCCTGGCCGGTCAACGGATCCTTAACAGTACGCCAGAAGTTCGGGTCCTCGATTTTGCGCAGGAAGTCATCAATTTGATCGGTCTTCGGCGGCTTTATAATCTTCTTGGCATCCCAGTCGTAGCCAATGTGCTTATATTCGTCATACCAGTGCATGGGAATGTTGCCGACAGTGTTGCGGATATCCTCCTCGTCGGAGGTGTCCGAGTCGGCGTATTCCACCTTTGAGGGATCCCTTGCAGGAGCCAGTGGTACGCCAACTTTCTTACTGCTGGTGGGCTTCTCTTGTGATTTCTTGATCCCCTTGGACGTTGTGGCAGGCTCTTCGTCATTGCTGTTGCTAGACTTTGTATCATCTTCATCTTCATCGTCACCTTCTTCTTCGTCTTCTGCGCTCTCGTCGTCATCGTCTCCCGAACTGCCTTTTGTATCTTTCCTACCCAAATAATTGCCTTCTTCATCGCTTTCGAATTCGAGGTCCTCGCTACTGTCTGTCTGATACTCCTGGTCTATGCCCTCATCGTCGGTGGAGTCTTCGCCTGGATCTTTCACGGCTTGCAACAGATCCTTTGAAAATACCGACATTAGACTGAGTCCTAAAAGTGGCCTTTTGGTGCGCTTACCTCCTCCTCCTCCTCCTCATTGTCGGAAGATTCGTGACTGTCAGGTGCTTCATTTTCAGGCTCTGGCTCTTTTACTTTCCGCTTAACTGTTAGTTTTTTAGTCATTTTTAACAGAAAACAAAACTAACGCGGCGCACGTGTTGCAGACGGCGATAGTGATGGGTGTGTTGGTAAAACGATTGTGCGGGAATTATCGAATCGACTTCGATGTAGTGCAGCTCTGGTGACGAAAATATGAGAAATACCAGCGTTCACCCACATACCCTAGCGCCATTTACATATTTTTGTAAGATTTAATTTGTCTGTGGATTTAAAGATATAATTTTTACTGCCTGAGCAATAGTGCCTAGCTATTTTCCCCTCCGCCCAGAAAAAGAAACCGCATAGCTACAAGTGAACAGACAACAACGCTGCCTTACTCATCCGGAGAAGCTATATCTGCTGATTCCATCGATTTCACACTCACCGAAGAACACACACACGCACACACACACACACACAACACACACACACAACACACACACACACACACACAAGAGAACACAAATACGAAGAAAAAAATGACTGCGCCTCGACGCCTTCGAAAAGAGCTGTGCGATTTGCAAGACAATACACTGAAATCCTTCCGCGACATCAAGGCCGACGATGAGAACCTGCTGCGGTGGACGGGTCTGATTGTGCCCGACAATCCACCGTATAACAAGGGCGCCTTCCGCATAGAGATCAACTTTCCGGCCGAGTATCCGTTTAAGCCGCCAAAAATAAACTTCAAGACGCGCATCTATCATCCCAACATCGATGAGAAAGGGCAGGTCTGTCTACCAATTATCAGCACCGAGAACTGGAAGCCGGCCACGCGGACCGAGCAGGTCGTCCAGGCTCTGATAGCCCTCATCAACGACCCAGAGCCCGAGCACCCACTGCGCGCCGAACTGGCCGAGGAGTTCCTGAAGGATAGGAAGAAGTTCGTTAAGAACGCCGAGGACTACACCAAGAAGCACAGCGAAAAACGTCCGGCGGATTAGTGCCGTGGACATGGCTAGCCACCATCAAGCTGCAAACGAGGACGGATGACGAAACCAAACTAAACCCCATCCCATCCCATTTTCATCCCTCTTTGGAGTCCACACCGAGTGCGACCGAGGGCGAACAAATTATTTCACGCTTACTACGAGTTCTCCCCATTTTGTGATTTTCAATTAGCTTTTTAATGTTTTAACTTCGTTTTTTGCCGTAGAAAGTTTCGCAATTCTCCCAATTCCAACTTGTAAGGATCAGGATCCGTAGGAAGGGTAGTTTTCTAATTGTAGCACTGTAATTTTATGCAAGAGAGAAATACATGTTCGTTACATTAAAACACAATGCCATCGATGGGCGGCGTCTCTTTGATGGCGGACACAATCGACGGCTGCTCGACGGCAGCATCGACGATGGGCATCGGAAACGATTCCTCGCCTAGCATTCGGCGGAAGCAGGTCAGCAGCACGTTGTTGTTGTGCTGGATGAGTGCATTGCTGAACTTGTTCTTCTGCAGCTCCTTGATCTCCACCAGACTGTGTATGGCCTCCTCTTCCGTTTCTCCAGTGTCACTTTTAAGCAGGCCCAGAACTTCCTCAACGCTCGCATCGCTCTCCGTCATGTTTGGGCTGCTTAGCGTGATCGTTTGCAACTGGTTGCTCTCGAAGTGGGTCTCCTGGTAGACGGATTCCACAAGAAACAGCAGCACGGAGGCAGAATAGTGGGTAAGGAACAGGAACTTGTGGAAAACAATCTTCTGTGGCCGCTGACGCCGCACGCACTCTAAAAGCGCCACAAAGAATCGACGCTGAGCACTGTGAAAGGTCTCCGTCTCACCTTCCGTGCATGGCAGAAAGTTTAGTTTCTGGCTATCCAGCTGGCAGTTGGGAGAAGTTTGCCAAATGGGATCGAGATCGAAGGTGTCGAGGATGCGGAGACGCAGCAAAAGCACGGGCTCTGAAGCAAAAAGGCTGCTCTGCAGCCTTTTAACAGGTGCTCCCCTGGAGACACGCACGGTCAGGGGAGCCACTCGATCCTTGGCATACCTATAGCTAGTCAGGCCATTGGGGCACTTTTCCAGTTGATTAAACTCACGGCGCAGGCAATATATCTGTTTGAGGAGATCGCCATCCTTAAGCTTCTCTCGCTCTGTGTAGGAGCCTCCATAGATGGGCACTGAGAATCCCAGGGCCTTGCTCGTCACCTCCTTATCCACGATGCACAGCTCATCGTCCAGGGGCTGCACCTTGTAGCGGTTGTAGTACATGGAGGAGACAAGGCCGCGTAGGTGGTGCAGGTGCCGAAAATATAGACGATCCTTGGACTCGTACGCGTAAATGCTACTCTCAATGGCGTCCGTCTGAAGCTTCATGTACAGCCGGCAGGCGATTTCATGCTGCATCATGAAGTCGTTGGGTATTTGGGATTTGGCAAACAGAGGCATGACCATGGTATCGTTTGGCTGGGCGAGTTTGGCTTGCATTTGTTCCAGCAGACTGGCCAGACCGGGCGTATCCTTCTGGTAGTTCATGCAGATTACATAGACCTCCGAATTGCCGCGCTTCGATGTAGCCGGCTTGTAGATGTGCACCTGCTCGAAGATGCAGTTGAGCATGTACAAGAGCGAAACGCTGCAGGCCTCGAAGAGTGTGAACATTTTGACCACGAACTTGCCGCCCGATTTGAGTATTCTCAGCGCACAGATGGTCTCGGCGAAGAACAGGCGAACGACGATTTCCTCCTGGCAGTCCGGTTGGGCAGCGCAGTCAATGGAGCCGTCGGCGGTGATCAGGTCCACGCCTCCACTGCCGTTGTCTTTGAAGTCTTTTGCACAGCGTTCAATCATGTGTTCAATATTGCCCATATTGATGAGATTTCCTGTGAGATCTTTGTGGAAGAGCCAATTGTCCAGTGTGTGGAATATGAACCGGTCATCGGTAATCATCTCGTTCAATGCGTTGCCCTCGTAGTAAGGATTTAAGGTAGTGGAGCGCCAGCACCACTTGATCTAAAAAAGATTCGATGAATTGATTGCCCCCTCAGGTTTGTCGCTACTGACCTCATCTTTTCCGTAAGTGCTGTGCAAGTAGTGATTCAAGGCCGCAATGAAGGCCCCAGGAGCTTCGCAGAGATGGAGCGTGTTCACCACCGGCCCCGTCACCAGCGGATAGCGGTGCAAGCACTCAAAGAACTTGCACCAAGCGACGGTTACAAACTCCGCCTTGGTTTCGTTCTTCAGGCGCCACGGCACCTCGCCAGACGGATCACGGCGATTGGTGTGCGAGCTCCACTCCTGGACTCCATAATCGTTGAGCTTGCTCTTGACCAAATTCAGTTGGTCCTTGAGATTCTGCAACGCTTCGTACTGGTAATACTCGCTGAACAGCTGCTCCCGAGGCAGCTCCCAGACGCCATCGCCCCTCGGTTTCTGGTATTGAAACTTTTTTTCAAATAATTGTTCCAATTCCGATCTCAAGTTTAGCTTCGGCATCATTATTATTTTAAAAGAACTTAACCCAGTTAAGCCCCCGATTGCTTAAACAGATGTTCAACTTGAGTGCAGCCGCGGAAAATAATACTGTTTGTAAATTCTTCTTGTAAATACATTCTTTCTTTTTACTTACAAGCAATATTAATACGAAACGTTTCACCTGAACTACGCTGAAATTCTTTCATTATTTTCGATTAGTGCATTTTAATACCTAGATAAGGGTCAGCAATGGGTTAATCACTCTCTGTCCATAATCGAAAATCATATTCCTGGATTTTGATATTCAGTTGAATATTACTACCTTCCTAGGACCTTCAGCTCTGTGCACATAGTTTTATCGGATGGAAAAATGAATTTTCTACAAGATATGCTAATTTAAGTACTCTATTTCATAGGAAAAAGATCTAAGATTAGGTTTAATAAAAAAAGCCAACAAACGCTAAATAAATGTTCTTACATGATAAATACACACTAACTACATATAATTTACGTATTTGACATCTGTAGCACAACTCGATAATAGAATAACCGAAATATGTTGATTGTTATCGAATTTGAAAATTTAATTTTATAGTTGTATAGTGTGTTATTTTCACATTTTCCTTATATATACATATGTACGGTTTAAGCACATAAAATGTTTTGTATGACATTCAATGGATTGTAACATTTTGTAGTTTTAAAATGCACAAAAAGGATCCTAAGCTATTTCAATGAAACAGAAATATTAATTTCTTTGTAAATATATTATTTATTTAGCTAATCAAAGATTATACATCACCTGAATGTATATAACTTATTTTTATATTATCTAAAAGACGAATCAAAATTAAGGGCAAACATTTGTGTAGCAGTGGACTTACAATAAAGATCTAGTTGAAGAACATGTATTTTCCACCTAATCTAATTAATTTCGAAGAAATTTTAAAGTATTATTGGATCCTATTACCACTAAGTTTCTTAAACTACATTTAAGGCATTTTTTGTCACAAATTATGTTACAAAATGCTACAATAATTAATTTAAGATAGATATCTGATATGAGAGCATAACGCAATCTTTGGAGGAATAATTACGATATACTTTCCAAAATAATAATATGTAAACCATTGCAATATAATATAAACTTTAAAACATTTGGAACGGAATATTTGTACGCATTCTTCCTCACAAGCATTTCCCTAATCCAATCCTTCGCAGGGTCGTCCTAAAAATTCTATTTATTTCACTAAATCAAAGATGGGATCACGATCATCAGCAGAGCATTTCCCGTAGAAATCCCATTATCGATTGGGCACATGCCTCAAATACCAAATGGCTTATTAAAATTAATTTCTTCCATTCTACAGATATAAATGTTTTAGAAAGCGCGAACCTCCCGACATGCATATAAGGCTTCAAAAAAGTTAATAGACAAGGTTTTGATATTACGAAACATTTGGTCATCATCCGTGAGCGCTTGGACTATGCATATTAATCTCAGAATTATAAACGGACATGACACATACGGAAATGGGAGAAATTGTGAAAAACGAACATTGAAGAATTACAGGAAAAAGCTTATGGCGGCCTCCTCTGATATATTCACATACAGCCAAGACAGTTGGTATGCGGGCTTTATACATACATACATATGTATCGATGTACATCTATCTGGTTGTTTTGGTTGTTTTGGCATTTCAATGGGGTTGGCTTTGGCCATATCGTTGTCAATGGTCTGTCTTTATACGTGCATGCGCTGGCGACTTTATAGCTATCAAAACGTGAGTCGTGTGCATATGAATAATAATATTCAAATGATGACTTTCCAAAGGCTTCCAGACACTGAATGACACACGAAGGAAAAGAGGTAGGATCCCAATATACCAGAGTCTTCTCAGGCTTAGAACAGTCCAGTCCAGTGATTGGTATTGTCAGTGAGTAACATTCCCTGCTTTCTGTATACTTCTGTACACGATTATATACGTATTTGTAAGTATAGAACGAAGCATATGCACGAGTAAGATATATAGGTAAGTGTAAGTCCAGAAATGTATTTGTGAGTATATATAGAAGACCGACACGTGACTGTTTTGTATAATCGGGCATAAATATCTGTAATGTAAAGCCTATAGATGGCTCACAGAAAACTTGAGAACCTGAACCTGAACAGAACAGAAGAGAACGAACGACTGTCGGCCAGTTCGGAGTAATCGTCGTCTGGAGATCTATTCCCGCAGGTGGCTGGCTGTCTCTCCTCCTGGCGAGCGGAAGTAGCAGCAATCGATGGAAACATCCAACTGCGCGCATGCGTGCACGGATCACACCGAGGTGAGGCGAGCGGCCATACCAAAATGCATTTTGGGTCTGCTTCGACCCGCGATGGCGGCGGCAAGCGACGAAATTCCAAAACGGCACTGACTTTGGGGGACGGGGATGGGGACTCTATTCGATTCAATCCGAGTCGGACGTGGATGTGGACGGGAACGTGGACACGGCTTTTGTTGGCAACTAAATTTTATTTCATTTCATATTTTTCTCAAAAGGGAGTTCATTAATATTCCGGGCAGGCGGCTGTGCGCTAAAAACGCTTAAGCGGCATTGCAGAGGAGCGACGTCTCGGCTATGGCTACCTGTCGTTGGCGCATGTACAGGTAAAATGTGCGTGTGTGTGTGCGTGCCCGTGCACTAACACCAGTGCCTGCACCCCCACTTTGCCGGAGTATGCGTGCGCTGGCAACGGGTCTCGGTCTCGTCCCAGTCCCCGTTTTAGACAACGTTCGATGTGTGTGTGTGTTTTGTGTGTGTCTGTGCCTGTGTATGTGAGCGAGTGTCAAATGCCAACTAATTGAAACTTCTTCAATTGCGGGCTACTTTGGGGCTGCGCTGCCGTCCGGCCCGAGGTGTGGTGCTGAGCCAGTCGCACGGCTTCGAAATCAGTTGCCAATTAGTCTTCAGCGCCGACGGATTACAATTGTGGTTCGCCTTCGGCATCGGCATCGGGCCCACCAAGAGCACACACCAACCAAGAGCTCAGAAGACCTGCTGCTAAGTGCTTTTCAAAATAACAAGCGTTTCATTGATAAACGCTGCTTTCTTATGGCCGGTTGTCCGGGCCAAATGACATACACACATATCGTCTATGGCCGAGCCGAATCATTTGTGCCCTGTGAGAATGTTTCTGTGAATCGTCGTCGAGCGTCTCGGATCGTATCGCATCTGTTGGTAAATTGGCAAGATGTCGGCATAGCTGAAGTTGAAAAGCGATCTTTGAGAGCGCTATGCTGCATCTAGTCAGTTATTCAATGGAACAGTCAACAGATCGAGATTGCGGATATTGGATAATTCTTTTATTAACGATTTGTTTGTATATTTGCTGATTATATTGAATAATTAGAGTTTTCTTTGCAGTTAATTTAGGTCTAGCAGTTGGACGAAATCTGAAAAAATTACGGAAAATGGCCAAAAATATCCGTGGCCATGAGATGAGGCGAGCTTATCCATCGAACTTTCAGAAATTGTATTTTTAGCCGGATCGATTACTCTTAAAACGGAATAAATATCAAAACCTGGTTCTGTTGGATACTGAAATTGGTGGAGATATTTATGATTAATATGACGCCAAATAATAAATATTATACTTTCTAATTTGCTGTTTAAGTTTTTTTTTTAGTCAATGCAAGTCAAACTCGATTGACTTGGCGGTATCTCGATACTTACTCGATAAATCAGATACCCAGTGTTTGGAAATGTTACTGTAAACTCCAAATCGATACTACATAAACAGCACAAACAAAAATTGTACAGTTATAAAGCTAATTTTATAAAAAATCCAATACAAGTGGGTCTTAAAATGGAGCCATTCTTGTAAAAATTGATTACTTTATCAGATAAAATTGTCTGATCAGTGCGTAAGGTTCTCATTTGCTAGTAATTTTAGACGGAATATCAAAATTGACGAATATTTGCGATACATTTCCAAGCTTTTTACCGTCGGCAACAGTCATTTGTATGGCCAGCAGCATGTGTCGCGAAATGAGCAAAATGCATACCATAGGGAAGAGGATGTTATAGAATTAAGGAAATGTTTGTCATACCAGCCAGAAATTAATGACGAAACTAGTGTTGAATCTATCTCAATGAAATTTTTCAGCTTGAAGTGTTCTTACTGATACAAAACATTTGAATCAGCATCGAGATATTTACAGCAAATAAATCTAATTCATTAACATGCTAAAACATGTTAATCTGTGCAAAAGACATTAATTTTTACGTTTTAAAGCAGATTGGAAAACAGAAATTTAATATCAATTAACCGAAAAAAGGTATCCAAATGTCGAAACCACCTGTTGACACGCAACAAGTGTTCAATGACGTGACAATTTATACTCACTTACGTTGAATTTCATGCTCACTTGTGCCTTGTGCGTATGGCTACTGTGGTTTTATAATGACAGAAAATCGAGATGCACCAGGGCATTCGGTTTATAAAACCGTATGCCGTTTTTCAATGCAAGTCAAATTCCAATGACTTGGCGGTAGCTCGATACCTGCTCGATAAATCAGATACCCAGTGCTGGGAAATGTTACTGTAAGATCCAAATCGATACTACATAAACAGCTGTTTGCTCTGCACAAACAAAACACAATTCATTGTCAAATATTACTCTCCTCTCTCTGAAGAGGCTAAATAAACAATTATTATAAACAATTAAACAGTTTAACACTGGCGAATCTTAGATCAAATTCTTGCATAAGATATGGATAGCCAGGTAAGTGGGTACATCATGTGGAGGAAGTATTTTCCGCTTGTTGAATGTTTCTGGGCATTGCATTGTTTAAAGGAGAGAATAACTAGTACTTAGCGCCTAGCCAGAGAGTGTGTCCAATCTAATTGTCGCTTTGGACAAATAAGTCGCAGCGCTCGGTTATCAGAAACCCCATTGTGATAAATCTAAATACGCGAGTAATACGTGTGTCTCCATCGGAATATAGCATTGCGATAATTAGGTATGGCAAAACAATGACGTAATTTACACGGAAATACTACCATAGAGCATAGGAGGATGTGTGTTTTCCTAATCCCAATGGAGAGGACGTTTCAGTAATGACACTTTTTGGGCATTTGCAGGCACCGATCGATGATCTGCTGTTGGACATTGTAGACAATGCTTGGCGCACGGAAATTCTGCCATTCGACCAGATACTAGTGCCACTCGAAAAGCTCCCCGATCCGGAGGCCGATGGTGGTGATTCACATTTGACTCTGAGCGAGCAGGTGAGCAACGACGATAATTTTGGGTTTGGGTTTGGGTTTGACTTTAGCAAACACTTTACGACCTGTTCGTTATATCTTCCAGGAACAAAAGTGGGCTGATTTGGCGCTGGGTTCGCTGGCACCCGATGCGGCACTGATCGATCAACTTAATATTACATCTATCTAACCAAGGACGATCAGTCCGCGGGCGATCACCACCTCGCCCACCTTTCTAGCCCCCCACGTTTTGTACTCAACACAAACACTCCACCAGCATGAATAACAACAGCAACAGCAACAACAGCAGCAGCACAAGCACCAGCACGAGCACGAGCACTAGCATCCACCACCAGCACCTGCATTCGCCCACCAAACTCACGGAATTCGCGCGAAACTTTGAAGACAAACCAGAATCGCTGTTCGGCCGTGTGGTGAACAAGATCCAGAATGTCTACAATCAGAGCTATAACACCGTCAACGACATATCCAGTGGCAGCAGCCCGAGCACCAGCAGCAGCACTGGCGCTCAGGCCGTTCAGGTGGGAAAATCTCAGTTCTACAGCGATAACAAGGCGCCCACAATCGAGGTTGCGGAAGTGGAGGACAGCTCGTCGTCCAGCCTCAGCTCGAGGCGACAGCCGCCGACAACGCTGAATTTGCGGGCAAACAGCGAGACGCAAAGCACTGGCAATTCGAGCACCACAGCCGAAGAGTCCGAGGCCAACGAGCGTGTCGACTTGCAGCCGCTGAGCAGCGATGCGAATCAGGGGCGCACCGTTTCCAATGTGCTGAAGCACATCAGCAACATTGTGGCCACAAAAAACAATAACGTGAGTGAGACTGTGCACGAATGCATTGTTGCGAGAGCTGCTGCAATAATAATTATTAATAACTTGTTCGCAGGATCTGCGCAATTACAAGGACACGGAGCTGCAGAGGTTCTGGATGCCCGATTCAAAGGCCAAAGAGTGCTACGACTGCGCCCAGAAGTTTTCGACCTTTCGACGCAAACACCACTGCCGCCTGTGCGGCCAGATCTTCTGCTCCAAGTGCTGCAACCAGGTGGTGCCCGGCATGATAGTCCGCTGCGACGGGGACCTCAAGGTGTGCAACTACTGCTCCAAGATAGTGCTCACCTTTCTGAAGTCCTCCAGTTCGGACATTGGCCAGGATCTGCAGGCGCTGCAGCAGCATCTCAGCAACAAGTTGGAGGTCCAAGGCAGCAGCGCCCCCAATGCTACCCCGCAGCAGCAGAGAGCGCCCCTGTCGCGGAAGACCTCGCTGGGCTACCAGGAGGAGCGCTTCAGCTCGCATCCCAACTACACGACGCTCTCCTTCGATGACCGAAAGAACATCCTGCAGCAGTCGAACTCTCTCATCACGCTGCACGAGGAGATGCAGCGAGATTTGCCCGCCCAGAACTGTGGCCAGGTGCTGATCGAGTTCCTCAACAGCAACAACAAGTCGGCCAACGAGGT
This sequence comes from Drosophila helvetica, assembly GCA_963969585.1. Taxonomy (NCBI): domain Eukaryota; kingdom Metazoa; phylum Arthropoda; class Insecta; order Diptera; family Drosophilidae; genus Drosophila; species Drosophila helvetica. The sequence goes on along the minus strand of OZ018404.1, from coordinate 18,779,462 downwards.
GCAAGCGGTGGCCATACTGAATGCCATGCTGGCAGCCGGATTCCTTGAGCCGATCGTGCCCGATCCCGACCAGACCGAGTTCGAGCCGACGCTGCACTACAAGTTCGCCAAGAACAGCAGCTCGGAAAACTCGCGGACCATCAGTCCCCAGTTTGAGGCGCCCAACGGGGAGCCGCAGCCACCCAAGTCGATGGACGTTTCGTTGAGCTTCCACTCGGCCGAGGATATCGAGCTGGAGAACGATCTGTGCTTCACTGCGGCCACGTCGAAGCTGCTCGAGTCCTACTGCGATCACGAGGAGCAGCTGCTGGCCCAGCTGTTGCGTGCCCATCACCTGGACCAGGAGTGGGACAAGGTGCTGCAGATGCTCTGCTCAACGGCGGCCAACCACTTTAAGCCCGAGTACTGCACCAACGATCTGATGGACATTCGCAACTATGTGAACTTCAAGAAGGTGCCTGGCGGCCGGCGCAAGGACTCCAAAATTGTGCACGGCGTGGCCTTCTCCAAGAATGTGGCGCACAAGGATATGGCCACGCATGTGGCCTTCCCGCGCATCCTGCTGCTCCAGTGTCCCATAGTCTACGAGCGCATCGAGGGCAAGTTCGTCACCATCGAGACAGTGCTGCTGCAGGAGAAGGAGTACCTGCGAAACGTCTGTGCCCGCATCATGAGCTTCTCCCCCAACGTGGTGCTCGTCCACAAGAACGTGACCGGCATTGCCCAGGACTTGCTGCGCTCCTATGGCGTCACCCTTGTGCTGGACGTCAAGCTCTCGGTCATGGAGCGTCTGTCGCGCACCCTCCAGTGCGACATCGTCAGCTCCATCGAGTCGAACATCACCATGCCTAAGCTAGGCTACTGCAACGACTTCTACATCCGCAACTACAACGGCAAGACGCTCATGTTCTTCGAGAAGCTCACCAGTCCCCGGGGCTACACCTGTCTGCTGCGCGGTGGCAGCAACTCGGAGCTCACCCGCGTCAAGAGGGTGGCATCTGCCCTGCTCTTTGCCCGCTACAACTGGCGCCTGGAAATGTCCTTTCTGTTGAACGAGTTTGCGCAGCCGCTCAGCCCCAAGGCCTCAATATTCGATTCGAAGGAGGCTAGTCCCAATAACGACTCTGAGGCAGAGGCGGAGCTCCGATCCGGATCTTCCAAGCGTTTGCCCTTGCCGCAGCCGCAGACCATTGCAGAGCGCAAGTCGGAGGATAAAGTCACGTCCATTGTCAGTGAGAATGTGGCTGACTTTACAGATCCGCTGCGGTCGACGGAGGCCGACGCCCTGTCCACATCGCCCAGCCGTGTGCTGCCCGTGGTGCAGGCCCTAGCCGTGGAGACCCGCTACGATAATCGATTCCGCACTGCACTCAGCTCCACTTTGCTCTCAGTTAGCCCCTTTCTCACCTTCCCGCTGCCCTATCTGGAGACGGAACAGGGCCGCAACTGTAGGCTGCGAAAACTCTTTCCCGCCGAACTCTACTTCTCCAAGCAGTGGTCGAATGCAGGACCCGCGTCGATTCAGGAGCGTTCAGAGAGCTGCGGCGACACTGAAGCCGCTCTGAAATCGGAGCTGGGAAATAAGGAAAACGAACAGCAGCTGCAGCTGCTGCCAGCCCACGAGTTTGTGCAGATGAAACTCACGGCGCCAGCCACCAATCGCGACATTCAGACAAAGCTCGCCGAGTTCCGATCCTTTGGCGGTCGCTTTCCCAAGGGCAAGGCTCCAAGTAAGTTCAAACAGGAAGTATTTAGAAAATCAGTCCTAATTCGTAGTCCTTTTTCGACAGTGCTGAGGCCCAAGAAGAAGATGCCTGAGATTATTCAGAGGCCGCAGAAGGTGAGCGAAGAGCAGCTGTACAGGGACGCACTGGATCCGCAGAACCACCAGAGGCTGTCCGTGCTCTTCTGCAGCTTCCACTACAACCCCAAGGGCGTGTCCTCCTTCTGCAAGCTGCCCATGCTGCTGGACATGAAGTTCTACGGACAGTACGACATAATGCTGGAGCAGTTCCTGCAGCGCTACTGCTGCCTGTTCAACTCGATGTGCCCCTCCTGCAACCTGCCCATGCTGGGCCATGTGCGACGCTACGTTCACTCGCTGGGCTGTGTCCATGTCTACCTCACCGAGGACCTGACGCGCTCCGATCCCAAGCGCATCTTCTTCACCGCGTGGTGCAGCATCTGCAACGCTACCACGCCCACCGTTCCGCTCTCGGACTCGGCCAAGTGTCTCTCCCTGGCCAAGTACCTGGAAATGCGCTTCCATGGGCATGCCTACAAGCGTCGACCGCCGGCTGACGGCGACCAGAGCAATCCCTGCGAGCACTCGCTCCACCGCGACTATGTACACCACTTCAGCTTCCGGGGAGTGGGCGCCAAGTTCCAGTACACCCCTGTAGAGGTTTGGGAGACGGACCTGCCGCCGCTGACCCTGCAGCTGGACCAGCCGAAGCCCTTCCTGGGAAGCCAGGTGCAGGAGGAGATCAAGAACTTCTCAGTGCGCGGCCATGAGGTTTACACGCGGATCCACGAGCGGATCGCCGACCTGGCCACCGAGGACGAGAACACTCCGCTGGTGCAGAACCTGAAGACAATGCTAACCCACGACCAGTTTATTTTCAAGCAGAAGATCGAGATTGTGCACACGCTGCTGACGGAGCGCCGGGCCAACGCGTACGACATCAACGATGCCCTCGCCATGGCGCGGCGCTCCCTGGCCGAGAGCATTGAGCTGTGGAGCCCTCGGCTGCAGGAGATCGAGCTGGTGGCCCAGAAACTGTCCGCCAAGCAGGCCGTCGTCCATCACATCGACGCGGGCACCATATGTACAGAGGAACTGCGCCCGGAGCAGGCCCCAGCCAGTGCAGGCGATGACGGAAGCAGCAGCAGCAGTACCAACGCCCCTGTGGAGTGTCCGGCCGAGGACACGGAGGCGGCCACCGGCAGCCAACCCGTGCTCGACAAGAAGTTCTCCATCGATCAGCTGCTGGCTTCTACAGCCAGCGTGCACTCGGACAAAAAATCCATAAGGAGCATCCTCACACAGCTGCTGCCCTCGACCAATCAGGCCAATCCCCTGCAGTCACCGTTCCCGTCCCAGGACCACCTCACCCTCCCCATGGGCTCTATTCCCATCCACGTGCGCGAGACCGATCTCAGCTCTGTGATCGCCTACAGCCTGACCTCGGTCGACTACCAGCGAGCCCTGGACGAAGCTTTCAGTAGCGGCGGTAGCGAGGCTCCGGCTGCTGGCCACTCCAGCCCGCAGCTCAAGCGGAAGGTGCCGCTGCCAGAGGGCCTGAGTGATGCCGAAGAAAGCAGCCCAAATCTGTCGCGCACCTCCAGCAACACCAGTGCGACGCCAGGGGCGGCTGCCGCTGCCTCCAGCGAATCCGAGGAGAAGATAAAGGAACGAAACAAGTCGCAGCCACAGTCACCGAGTCCACACGTGTCGCTGGCCTTCAACGACAACGGGTGCCAGTTCCAGTGCAAGATCTACTTTGCTCGAGAGTTCGAGTCCATGCGAGCCAAAAGCCTACAGCCTCCGAAGCTGGATAGGTCGCTGTACCGCAAGCTGGAGAAGAGCAAGATGCGCGAGGAGCTGAGAATCTCACAAAGTCGAACGGGCTCCGAAATGGAGCTGGTGCGCAAACCCAGCGACGTCAGTGGTGGACCGCCACTGGCCCGAACCTCGGAAGAGCATGCGACGGACATGGAGGAGGAGTCGCGCATCGCCCTGGCCCGCAGCCTGTGCAACAGTGTGCAGTGGGAGGCACGCGGCGGCAAGTCCGGATCGCGTTTCTGCAAGACGCTGGGTAAGTTTTTGCTATGCCACAACCAACAGCATTTTCCCATTATATTTGGATTCGTGCAGATGATCGCTTCGTGCTCAAGGAGATGAACTCTAAGGACATGACCATCTTCGAGCCCTTCGCACCGAAGTACTTTGAGTACATTGACAAGTGCCAGCAGCTGCAGCTGCCCACGCTGCTGGTCAAGATCTTTGGCGTTTTCAAAGTCAGCGTTAAGAAGAAGGAGTAAGTTCCATGGTCTAGCATCTCCAAATGGCTTTCGACTAATCCGGAATTCTTCATCCTTTCTTTGGCAGCTCCTTTGTGGAACGCTCCGTCATGGTCATGGAGAATCTGTTCTATGGCTGTGAAATTTCAAACAAATTCGATCTTAAAGGCTCTGAGCGGAACCGACTGGTGGACCCGACCAATCAGCAAGGCGAGATTGTGCTGCTGGACGAGAATCTGGTCCAGAGTGAGTAGAGTCCCATGGCAGCCTCTTGAAATATGATCTGATCACCATCTGATTCCCTTAATAGTGTCCTGGTCGAAGCCTCTCTACGTGCTGTCCCACAGTAAAACCGTGCTAAGAGATGCCATTCAGCGGGACTCCTCGTTCCTGGAGCGAAATGGCGTCATGGACTACTCCCTGCTGGTGGGCTTGGACAAGAAGAACAGCCTCTTGGTGCTGGGCATCATAGGTGAGCAATCGAAATGCTCTACATGGGAAAGCTCACATTTAATTCCTTCGCAGACTACATTCGAACCTTCACACTGGACAAGCGAATGGAGTCGATCATCAAGCAGTCCGGTCTGCTGGGCGGCAAGGGCAAAGATCCCACGGTGGTATCGCCAGAGCGCTACAAGCAGCGCTTCATTGATGCCATGGATCGCTACTTCCTTACAGTGCCCGATCGCTGGGAGGGCCTCTCCAAGGTCTGACTTCACACCCCCCACCCCCCAACACACACACAGTTATCATAGATGTAGACGCAAAATAAAGTAGACGTCACACAGCTCCACAATCCACAGTCAATCTTCATTGCCCCTTGGGCGCGGCAGCTTTTCCAATTCCGCAATTGAATTGATTTGGCCTTGACCTGCATCCGCAGCGGGCGGTGCGCCCCGGAAGCCATAGCTGCTCATGACAATTGAAAGCCATGTACCGTATACGTGGGTGTAGGGGAACTGGCGACCAAGTTGCGTGCCTGGCCAAAAAGGAAAGGAAATTATTATCATGATGGAAACCACGTCGCGAATGAAATCGTTAAGACGCGAGTAAATCAGGGAAATGTGCGCCTCTTAAGGGCATAAACACGGTTTCATTATCGAGGCGTCACAGCTGCTCCGACATGGCCCAAAACTGGGTTAAGAGACTCCACTCGCGTCTGACAGGTGCAGCGAGGAATTTAAATCGAAATTAAAACTCAAATTCATATTCAAATCAACTGCAGGTGGCAGCTGGGAGAGGAGAGGGATGGAGTTCTGGGGCGGAGACAGCTACAAACTGCTCGATTGCATGTAATAGCACTTGGAGTCAAGCCCTGCCCATGCCCCATGGAGAACGGAACGCTGCAGTGTCGTATTCCGACTGCGAGATACCCGCTACTCAGATTGATTTTGTGTGCTGATTGGAATTTTAAAAGCATTGTCCTTTTGAATTGTGCTGGCAAAGCAAAAGCAATTGGAGTACTCGTACCGTTCAGTGGTAGATCAGCGGATAATGAGCATCTACATGTTATGGGTACCAAGACTATGGGATCGCAGATACTTCCCTCTGCTTAGCATTACCATTATCCCCTGAGTGGCTATAAATAGCCCAAAATGAAATCCTTTCTGTTGTTCGATTTTATTATTTCGCACTAGTCGCGACCTAGTCCCATCATATCTCATCCCATCCCATCCCCCAATCCCAGTCATTCCGCGTGCCAGTCGAAAAAGTGACACCTCAAGTCAGTCGCCGTGGCAGAAGCGTTTGGCTTGGGTGTTTTGCGGGGCCACACCCCTCTCCGGGCAGGAGCCCTTTTGGAAGTTGGCGTGCGAAAAACGGGCTAACTTCTTGGTGGCGCACATTTCCACATTTCAGTTGGGATTTACGATCTGAGCGGTCAAGTTGTGGTTCGGCGAGCTGCGCTTGAATGGGGCCATTTGCGGTTCAGTTCGGTTCGGTTCGGCATGGTTAGGGCTGTGGGCAGCGGTGGCTGTGGTCGTGGTCGTGGCCTGTGGACTGCCACTGGTCGAGTCCGTGGTGTGCTTGCAACTGTTCCATTAAAGTGCAAACTCAACTAATGTGTTCAATTAAAGAGTAGTCCGTAGAATACAATCCCCCGAAACCCCGAACCCAACCATGGCGATAGCTTATGACTGGAAAAGCAACGACGGGTAAGGAGATGCCGGCAAGACCGAATAGGGCTCCCTGCTGCGCTTCTGCTTAGGAATGCAGGGCACAGTCCAGTCAGAAGCGTGGTCTATGGCATATCATAAAAGGATATCATAGAACATAGCCTGACCTTGGCGTCCATGTCTTGTTGATGGTTAGCATAATGGTGCATTCTTGTTTACTGCATTACGTATACGCCCCGTGGCGTGACTGGTTGTAACAGCAATTAAAACGTCATAAATCTGCAACTGTAATTATGTGTGTGGTGTGTGTCGGACCGCACCGAACCCTACCGTCCTGGGCATACCGTGGGATGGGGCACAAAGTTAGCCAACTGTGATTAGCATATTTAAATGGGTTGCCGCCACTGCTGGCGCGATTAAAAATAGCCAAAGGTCATTTGGCATTGTCAAGATTAGTCGGCAACCTCTAGTCGGCAGGACTGGCGCCCTTTTCCTTTAAGTAGTCGTCGTCTTTAGGCGCAGCGTCGTGCCGAATTGGGTCAGACCCAGGCCGACATGATTTGCTCGCCTCCCCAGCCCTTTAATGCTTCTGTCTGTTTCCGTTTCTGTTTGGGCCGAGAGTCAGTCAGTCAGGCAGGCAGGCAGGCAGGCACGCACACTCGCAGACAGCTCCCCCGCTGTACATACAGACATGCAACAGAATTGGGGTAAAGAATATGAAACATTTTGGCAGCCATCAATTACCGCCATTAGCCCAACATATTTCCACACGCTCGAGAGCTTCAAAGAAAAGCGGCGACCCGACTCTTCTAGATTCCCAGAATGTTGGCATTAAGAACTGCAAAGGCAACAGGTGCTTGGGGTCACATTTACCCCAGGCACAAGCCGGAGGCACGGCCGTATGTTGCGCGGGTTCACCATTTGCTGGGGGCTGGGGGCTATCCTGTCGTGCATTTTCAATGGCTCGAGTCCTTGACAATGGCTCGAAAAACACCCATTTCCGGATTAGGACTATCGTTTGAGTGCGTGTGTGTGTGTGTTTTGGGAGGGGGCGTTGTCAGGGATAACAACAGACCTCCATTGGTCGTTCTATTGATTGACATCGATTGGGATGTGGCATGGGTGCGGACTCTTGGCGCGGCTGCAACCGCTCCAGACAAATCAAATAGACAATTTTCCAATTTGAAGCAATTTCTCATGCATTTTCCATATTCGTTCAGTTCTGTTTTCATACGAGTGTGTTTTTGTGTGCCTAGCAACATGGCCATGGCACGCCATGGATGGCTGATGGGTGGTGATGGCCAATGGAAATGCCTTCACTGGCTGGCTAGACTCTGAGCTGAGCTGAGACTCCGACAGTGCAATTGTTGTTCCTCCGCGTGGAGAGGGAAGGCATTAGGTGCCCCCATTATTAGGGGACTCGCCTGTTATTTGGTTGTGGTGCCAACGCCAGCGTCAACGGTGGAATGAATAATGGCAGGAACATTTTCCGTTCAGTTTTCAGCTAAAGACAAGACGATTCGGATGTACGCAGACGTATTCTGACTTTCTGAACATTTTTCTCTGTCCACTTGCAGCTTTGATGCCGATTTCGGCTGGAATCGCTCCTTCTCCGAGCCCGATCTCTCAGTCAGCCAGAAGCAGGGCGATCTCAGCCGGTTCACCATCAAGCATCCGCACGAGTACATAGCGATAGATGATCTAAAGTACTTCCGCCACCGCCAGCCCGACCAGCTACACACCCAGAGCAACTTCTGTCTCTACAATAGCGATGAGCCCGTGCTGTCCTTCGGCTCGCTAAAGTCTGAGTACTGCCGGCAGTACCACAGCCACGGCACTCCTGGCCAATCCAGCCAAAGGTCCTTGCTGCGACGCGCGACATCGCTGCATCTGGAGGGATTCATGCATCTGCTGACGGAGAGCCAGGACAAATATCACTGGTACACGCCCGAAGACCTGAAATTGTGAGTCCAAATGGTACAGATAGTACAGATCCAGGATTAATTGGTGTATTTCAGTTCCCGCTGCTATCCCGTCCGCAATCCGGAGAACCTGCAGCTGGGCGGAAACGCCGATGGCGAGAGCAACATGAAGAACTCCTCCTATCTGATGGCGCCCATGCTGGACGCCGGCACAAAGATACTGCCGCGTGAAGTGTTCCTCGGAGAGGGCGAGGCAGCGTCCGGCAGGAATCAGGCGCACAACAGCTTGGCGTCCGACAAGTTCAAGCGGGACGTGGCCGCCCAGGAGCAGCAGAGATGTCACCTGCAGATGCGGGCCCAGGCCGTGGACCAGCAGCCAGAACCGTCAGAGTACAAGCGACAGTTTGTCCAGCAGTTTCCGGAAAAGGCCCACTCCATACCGCAGATGAGCAACATCAAGATCCAAGGGGACTTTGTGGCCGTGCCAGAGTACAAGGACAGCTTCAAGATGTACGCCAACTACTCGAAGAGTGCGCCCATCAAGAAGGATGACAACCTGCGCGTCTCCGGCTCGGAGCGAGAGAGCGATCCCAGGCCCGGTCACGGTCACGGTCACAGCCATGCTCCCGATGTGGCAGAGTATCGCGACAAATTCATCGACCCACCCAAGCACATGGCCAAAGAGAAATCACTCAAGACGGACGATCACCTGCGGCCTCGGGGCGAGTTCACCCGAGAGATTCCCGAGTATCACGAGAGCTTCCGCGACCCGCAAATCACCGAGATGCCCGAGCGGGGCAAGGCACGGGAGCCGTTTCTACGCCTGAGAGGCAAAATCGAATTTAATCCGGAGTATCGCAACAACTACCTGGATTTTCCACGCTCCCGGCCAGTTGTACATAAGCCGACCTCCTCCTTCCGGCTGCCACACTCGGGCGTCCACAACGTCCATCCCAGCCACAGCATTGGCTCCTCCACCGATAAGCACCATCAGGCAGATCCCGAGCCTGCCACCTGCACCACCGTGCCGCCATCGGAGATGGTCGCCACGCCAGAGTATCGGCGGGCGCAGTATAACTATCAGCTGCGTGAGCGGCCCCGGGAATACGATGTCGTGGGGAACCTTCGCAAGAGTTCGGAATCCTCGCTGGATGTGCGCCAGCCGCAGCCGCAGCAGGTCTCACACAAGCGAAGGACCTCGCGCCAACGTCTGGTGAAGGAGCCCCAGCCAGTGGCCTCCAGCTTTGAGGATGTGGGTGGCAACGAGGCCAAGAAACCCGCTCGATACGGCAGACGATCTTCCGTAATGCAAAATGCGCTCAATTGCCGCGACAAATCGTCGATCATCGAAGGCAATCCCAAGTACGCCGCCGCGGGCTGTCGTCGGGCCAAGCACAATAACGGGAGCCAGAGGGATCAGAAGGGATCCTTTGTGGTGCTCGACGAGCCGAGCAAGCCTTCCAATTGGATGAAGAAGACCTGGTACGATTCCTAGGCCCAGTAATCGACCCCTAAAGCCGAGTATTCTATTTATTATCTCCCGAATTCAAAAGAAATAAATACAACTAAATTAACAATTAAGTGGTCTGCTTTTAGTCTTATTCGTAAGGTGACATCTTTACCGGTTCTGCCTAAGAGCGTAAACAAACTGATGCGTTCTCACCACAAGCATTATCTTATCTGGGTCCCTGCCCTACCCACTGATAAGCAGTGCGACGGGAGAGGCGGTTACTCATAGCCCGCTCAGTGTCAGCACGCATTTCACCAGCTGCAGATGTAAGGTACGCGTCGCTTCCGCCCGAAATCCAAGGGGAGTCCGCACACAGTTGGTGACATCAACATGGAGGTGGGACTTGGACATGCAGCCAGTCCACCGCCACATATACTCGGCTACGCCATACGGAGCCGCACACGCATCTACTTCTCCTACATAGTGCCCACTTGTCTGGCGCTGCTGCTGTACATTGCACAGACTGCATCCGACTTGGCCCTCAGCTACCAGCTTTTCAGACAGCATGCGCCGGGCTTTGGAGCTGGCACACTGGTCCTGGTGCTCGTGCCGCCCGCCCTAACGTTCCTCCTGGTGATCACGTCCCGGGAACAGCGCAGCAGCGCCAGCTCCGATAAGAGCAGGTGCGCTGCCCTTGGCATTGGCTTGCTGCGGCTTATGCTGTTCCCCTTCTCTGTTGTGCACAGGTAGGTGGACGGAGAATATACCAGTGTATATATTGTATGTGGGTCAAGGCCGTAATGACACTGACTGTTTCCGATAAGGTTCTCGATGCGCCTGTTTTGGGCCGTCGAGGCACTCTTCCACGACGACGACGATGTGGAGCGCATGAAGTGCCTGGCCAAGGCGACGCAGACCTCCAGCATAGAGCTCTATCTGCTGATCCAAGCCTACGCCCAGGCAGCGCCTCAAATAATCCTACAGCTGTACTTTATGCTTGAGCAGGACCTCTTTCGCAACTATGAAACCTGTAAGTAGAATGCCAGCCCCACACTGCATCCATTTCAATCCGTTGCCATTGCAGCCGCCGTACAGGCCTTGTCCCTGGTCTTCTCGGCCATCGATTTGGCTGCCATAACAACCAGCTATCATCGCATTGAGAGCCAGCGTCGCGTGGGCCGCCACTACCCCTGGGCCACGCCCCAACAGGTGGAGGCGCATCGCTGCCAGCTGGAGCAGAACGAGCGCCTGTGCTGCGAGGCCGAGTGCAAGAAACGCGAGTCGGAGCGCACAATCGCCAGCTTTCCGGAGTCAGAGAGGATCATGGCCAACTTTCATGCACGCCAGCAGACGGATCCGGCTCAAGGTGTGGCCACTCACGTGGTGCATGTGCGGGGCGAAGATGAGGTCGACAATGACGGTTTGGAACAGCTCGAGACGAAGGCCTTGCTGCACGCTGGACCCAAAGACAATGCCACCGACGATGACAAGCTGCAGGTGACGAGGCCCAAGCTGCGACTGCGGCAAAAGGATCTCGGAGACCTTGACACCATCGAAGTGCTGGACACAGTGCCCGAAACACCGCCTCCACCTCCACCGCCGGTGACAGCACCGCCAGACCTGCCCGTACTAAAGCCCTCTGATGATGGCCCCCCACTCCCTGATCTGCGACGAACCGTGTCGGACAACGAGCAGCGGCGGAGTCGTCGCGTCACCAGACCGCTCTCCCAGCTGGAAACTTTCAAGGACATGCTGCTGGTCAATGCGCAGCTGTACATCAAGGAGCATGTACCACGTCCGCCAAAGCTTCTTATAGGACGACTAAACGAGGAGCCTAATGAGGAAAGTAGTCCGCTGGTGGCCCGATCGCCAGGGCCACAGCCGCCAAAGGACACCCCGCTCACGCCCAAGGATGTCGTGGACTTCTACTTCCCCCGGCCCACGAAAATAGTGAACGGCATTCAGCAGGATGACTTTGCCGGTCGCACTGTTGCGTTCTTCGGCTGGATTGCCTTCATCACGATGCGGATGCTGGCTCTGACCACGTTCTGCGTCTTCTATCCCAGAGCCTTCTTCATTGTATTGGGCGTGCACTATGCCCTAATGCTGGCGTGCCTGGCACTGGAGACTCGCTGTCGTGGCAGCTGGAACCGCACGCTGTTCTATCTGTTGCTGGCCTACGTCTACATCTTTGTGCTGCTGGAGTTTCGCGTGTGCTTCAAGAGCATCCGTGTCTGGTATGGCGGATTTCTGGTGCTGACGCTGGTCGAGAACATCACCATGACGGCCATTTGGTATGATAACGAGGAGTTCGAGTCCTGGTGGTTCGGCTTCATCGGCGAGTGGATAGTCTACAGCGGGATTCTGTTCGTGGCCACCCTCATAGTCTACTACTGCATACTGAGACCCAGGGACGTCTCTCTCATCGTGGAAGACGATGCACCACCAGCGACGGATCCGGAGCAATCTGTTGCCTAGGCACTAACACTGCCGTTGCCCGGTGCCGGGGGTTGTTTGGTCGAACAAGTAGGCTAGTCCATAAGTATTTCCATTGTCACATTGCTGCTAGCATCATAATAAATTATTCTCGTTAGTTTTAATACTAAAAGTTACGATATTCACAGCTGCCATAAAAATGGCCGAACCTAGTAAGAAACCTCCAAATTCTCGCGGGCCGTGCCCCATCGAATTCACCGAGTCTCAGATAAGTTATGGACCGCCCAAAATCAACAAGGTTCTGCGTAAGTCGTGTCTAAGGATCGTGTGTAAGGATTTGATTAATGGCATTTTGTTGGGGTTGCAGCCACCCGTGCCAGCCGAATGGAGCAGTTCCTCTGGCAGGAGCTATTCGATGAGTACAATCGTCAAGCCTCGGCACCCTCGGACTTGGGTGTGAACACCACTGAGTATTTCGATGTCTATTGTAAGGATATGCCACCGGAGGATGCAGAACGGAAGGAGACTCTGGTCAACAAGTATCCTGTTTACTGTACCACGGCCATAACTCTATGGAACCATGATGGTGATCGCACAAAGACCTTCAAAAAGAAGTACTTGATTACTAGGCCCCTTCATGAGTGCACCGAAAAGTTTGCACCATAGCATATGTTCGTGTAAGGCAGCAATTATCCTTAATCAGATCAAACAGATATTCAAGGATACTAATACTCACTTTCCGATCCGCCAATAATGTATTGCCATGTTTTTCAATAGCAGAACATTCTGTTTTGTCGTTAAATTAAATTGTTTTAAATATATACACATCGATAGATCTGATTTTTTTAGCATGTTTACACTAGGGCTTCGTTCTGATCTTTGAAGCTTTTTTTTTGCATAGGATAAGCATTGTAACCTAGTGGTGGCACTCCTATTTTGCGTTATTGTATCTATTCCAATATCGATAGCAAACGCGAGGTAGTGTAACAGTGGTAGTTTATAGTTGGTCACACTGCTGTCCGCTGATATATCCATAAAAGAATAAGTGGTGACAAGGAGTGCTGGGATATATTTAAAAAAAGTTATATTTAGAGATTGATTTATTAAAATGGGAATTATATTCAAGAAATCCCCTGAATGATGGAATCCATCGATACTTAACAACACTCAATCGATAGTTCGCCACTACCATCGATGGTTTTGCAGCTCTGCCGCTGACGTGTCTGTGAATATCGAAGCTGGAGACGGGCTGTGCTGGCTATTTTGAGTGATTTTTATTTGTTTTCCTTATAGAATATAAGAAAAGTTGTTGAACGCAAACACAATATAGGAAAATGTTGAAGTTAGGTGCGTAGTGTTCGCTAAAACCGTGCCCGAAACCAGAGAGTTTTGGGGCACGGCACCTGCAAGGCAAACGCCGGCTGCGATATCGTATCCGTAGTGCTGTCTCTGTCTGATTTTCGTGGTTAGGCGATTGCCGGCGATGTGATGTTCTTGCTGCCCCTCGAACTTGTAATTCTCACGGTTCTGTTCTGTTGCAGGTGTGACGCTCTTCTGCGTACTATGCGCCTGTGCGCCAACGTGGAGTACGCGTACCGTGGATAGCCATCTGGGTCCAAAGGATCTCACCCGCCTACAAAAAGTGTTTGTGGATGGATTCGGTTCCAATGATCTGCAAGCCATATTTTTCTCCAGCCTCAACATTCAATTGACCGATGCCACCCAGAAGGAACCGCTGTGCAAGAAGATAGCGGCGCTGCATCAGGAATCAAAGCTGAACGTGAGTACTTGACATACACATTCATTGAACCTTGAATCATCGCCTTTGTTCTCGGTTGCAGAGCTTCGAAAAGGACTACTATTTCATTGGTGCTAGCAAGAACCTGGGCTGCTCAGCAAAACTTGACGAAGCCCTGCTCTCGAAGGTGTACAGCTCATTGAACTCCGAACTGGCCAACATTCAAGAAATTTACTACCGCTTAGTCACACACAAGGCCCTCGGTGTGCAGGTCAGCGAGGCCACTCAGGCCAAGATTGTAAAGCGCCTCCAGGAGCTTCTCAAGAAGGACGACACACTCACTGGTCTGGGCTACGGCTTTAATGTGGCTGTTCAGCTGGGTAGCGGTGCCGCCTTCATTGCGAATCGCGTTGAAGACGCTATCGTCCAGGCAGATGAGGTGGACGGAAAACTTCTTCAGTTCGAGGGAGGCTTGAGCATCACGTCTTTAATCATTAATGGAGCCTTCGGCGTTGCCAAGGCATACAACAAGCCAGCACCAGTCAGTGCCGCACAAGCTGTTAAGTTTGCCAACTATTTCCTGAGTCGCCGTTCGGTGCAGTCCGCTAAGGGAGCTCACGTATTAATTGAGGCGTTGAAGACCATTGGTGCTGCCGAAAAGATTGCTCCCATCTGTGTGCAGCTAATCGGAAACGGACAGTTGGACGCTCAGTCACCCACGCTGAATATAGCTGTTGTCGATTTACTTGGCAAGCCTTTGTCCCCCGCCCCGAAGATCATCACTGCCAAAGTGTTCCACAAAAAGGACAACTCTGTGCTGGCTGAGAAAATCTCAGTGACTTCCAAGTCCTCGGACAAGACCACCTATGTGGCCGATTTGACCAGCTTGAAGCCGGTCCGTGGCATCTATCAGGCCGAACTGAGTGCGGACAGCGTCTACACGCAGACGGTGCAATTCAAAGTACTTGGACGCGTCAAGGTCCAGTCTCTCGACATTGGCATTGCCGAGTCAGATGCCAGTGCTGCCACGCGTAAGCAAAGCGTGAAGTATCCCAGCAAGTTGACGGAGACTCTGTCGGCGGATACTACCCAGAAGCTGCTGCTGAGGGCCGTATTAGTGGAGGATTCAAGCAACAAGCCACTCGCCGTCCACCAAGCCTTTGTGCGTCTCTACAACAAGAAAACGGACAAGGAGATTATCTTTGTGGCGGAACAGGACAGCAGCAAAGCCTACAAATTCGACATGGACATTGGCAGCAATGGCAAAAACTTCAATTACCAGAGTGGCACATACAACATTTACCTGACCGTGGGCGATGCTTCGCTTTCCAACTCCTTCGAATGGCTTGTGGCTGATATCCAGCTGAAATTCAGCGAGGATAGGGGTATGTGGGCTGTAGTTTAAATATTGAGAGCGTAATTTAACAAAATGGTTATTTTTTTTGCAGAAGTTAAGCCGAAAACTCCTTCAGGACCCCGTCCTGAGATTGCTCATCAATTCCGTGTGCCTGACAAGCGGCCGCCCCGTATCGTCTCGGACATATTCACTGGACTCTGCATTACCCCGTTGGTGCTGCTCTTTATCTTCTGGGGCAAGTTGGGCGTTAATGTCTCCAACTTCACTCTGGCACCGAGCACAATCGGTTTCCATGTGGGCTTTGGCGGCATTCTGTTTCTGTTCTTTGTCTTCTGGCTGCAACTGAACATGTTCCAGACCCTGCGCCTGCTAATACCCATCGCAATATTCACATTCCTTACTGGCAACCGTTTGCTAAGGCGCCTGTATGCATTACGCAACTCAAAGAACCCGTCAAGTGCGTCGTCATAAATTCAAACTGCACCAGACCTGGTCCGTTCATAAATAAATGGGGCACTCTCTATTCATCTATCTATCTACTTTCAACTTTGCAGTATAGTAACCTTTAATAAAACGATTAAGTTAAGCTACTATACGACCCACACAAGCTGCTTTTGTAGAATACATAAAAATGGTTTATTTATTCGTACGAGTATAACTTTACAGCCTAATTTCAACTGCACAACAATATATTTACAGAAGTAACAATAGCGGGGAAGATATCCCCCTTAATAAGTGTATTCAGAGGTGCGCCTTCATGAAGGGTTTCAGGTACTTGTGGAATGCTTCGTTCACAGGCTCCTTGTTGAGCGGATTCTTCTTGGTCGACTCGAATATGCGCTCGTAAACGTTGCCGTCGTACGCCCCCAGTACAGAGTCCAGCACGCGATCATGCAAATCGAAACTGTCCACCAGGGTGACGGCATTCGGTCGCAATTGCTTCAAACAGTTCTGCAGGCGAATCTCCAATGTTGTGACATCTTTGTCTGTGAGGTCGATGAACTGCAATCATTTGGTAGTGAATTAAAACATCCAGAACTGCAACGGCTGAAAATCTTACGCGCAAGAAATCGCCAATGCGATTGAGGCAGGCATCGACCAGGTATAGCTCCAGCACCACCTTCAGGACATCACCGAGCGCTGGCGAGACCTGGCGCGACACGGCCAACAGTTCCGTATAGGCTGATTCTGCCAGGAAGGCACGTCCATGCAGCTGCATATAGCAAATTGTTTAGATCTATAATTTAGATCAACTATAATTGTGATATTGACTTACGTCTGCCGCTGCCGTCAAAAAGGTTCCGCTCAGATTAGCTGCCATTTCGGTGCTGTGGCCTTGTCTACGACGCTGCTCGATCTGCTCATAGGCAATACGGATTTTGCTGCATAGGGAAAATAATGATGGATTGTATATATTCCACAGAGATAGATAGAGTCCTGAGGATTCACTTACTTGGCGGCCACAAACTGGAAGGCCTTGACAATGGATTCTAGGGAACCATCGAAATTAACAAACTGCCTTTCCTTCAGCGCATCGTTGATGTAGGCCACTGTTGGCACCAGCTTCTCTCCGTTCAAGGCCTGGCCGTATACCTTAACCAGATACCGGGCAGTCTGTAGCAACATAACTGTGTTTTCACCCTCGTACGTACAGACAGCTGTCGTCATTCCGTATATAGTCGGGAAGTTGGAGCAGTCCATGTAGCCATGGCCGCCACAAGACAGACGGCAGGTTTCCACACCAGCGGCGGCGTCAGCACTGCAGATGGCTTTCAGGCAGCAGGACAGGGCATGCATCTCGGGCAGACGATCCAGATTACCCTGCTCGATCTCCCCGGACAAGACGTTGTACATGTTCCAAATACCATCGCCGGTCGTCTTGAATACAATGGACTTGGCTATTTGGGGGAATACCTTTAGTTGCTGTGTGGTGTGGTCCATGATCTGCGGCTCCGGCTGATTTGGATCGATGGGACTCTGTCGGCGCACCGCCGAGTACCTTGTGGCAATGGTAGATGCCTTGGCCAGGCTCTGGGCGGTGTCGCGAATCAGAGCGCATCGAACAAACATCTGGAATTATTTTGTAAATGTTTTAGCTAGGGCTTTAAGTCAGATTACAAATTTTAGTACCATTGTTCCATAAGTAAGAACGCTGTTCTTGGGCGCCACATAGGTGCCGTCCGGCAGAACCTGTTGATTCTTCATGAGCATGTTGTTCAGAGGAACGCGGACATTCTTCAGACCCAAGTAGCCATTGTTCACGGACTTCATGCCCAGCTTCGTGCCAATATCACCGATGTCGATGCCGGGCATAGGCTCGTGAGTGTCCGAGTGTCTTAGCTGGACGATGAACGGCGCCAGACCACGGAACTCGCCCTTGGTGTATAGCTGAGCCACCACAACAGCATGGTTAGCCGTATGACCCACTGTGAATGCGATCGTTTTGAATTTGAAATAGATGGTCGTATGATTGTCGTATACTTACAGCCTCCCGGCCACCACTTGTAGGCACTAAGGCTAGGTGTGTTAATGACAAACTCCTGGGTTCTCGCATCGTAATCAGCGCGAGTCTCAAGACCCCGCAGGAAGGTTCCATGTCCCAGCTCTGTTTGTGCATAGGTTCCAATAATCTCGCAGTCCCATGCCTTGCTCAGCCACTCGACCTGCTGGTCCATGGTGCCCTGACCCATGATGGTGGGCACAAACATCACATAGTGCAGGGCCAAAGGATTGCCCTCCTTCAATATGGCGGCGCCCAGAGAGCCACCAAGCAGGGCACTAGAAAATATCCAAGATATAAACAATGAACTGCGAATATTTTTGGGTTATTTACTTGTAGGTATCGACGCCATCTTCGCCATCAGCGCGGAGTTTCCGTATCTTCTCGCCTATGATACACGCCTTGCGTAGGCTGTGCTCGTACAGCTCCTTGTGCGACATGTAGGAGATTGGCAGGTCGTCCTTCAGTGCCGGGTCCTCGAGGAACATTTTTTCTATTTAAGGATTACAATTCAATAAAAGTCTTAATGATAGCATGGTAATGGATTACATTCTTTATCAGTGGTATTAAAAACTTGTCCTTTGGCCATTTTTATTGCTCTGTTCGACTAAGCCAAATCTGTCAGATAAGCCTATCTATCAGGTAACGGTTTGCAATAGAGCTATTTCAAGTGGCTCTATAAATAGATGAAATAGAAGCAGCTCCAAACAAGTTCCTGCGCTATAAAACATCCAAAGTACACGCCGATTCAGATTTATCAAGAATAGCGCTACGGCGCCAAAGTGCAAAGATTAACACCCGCAGAGTAAAGCTGCTCTAGCTGGAGATAATTTGGCCTAAAGGTTACGAATCTGTTTTAGTGGACTGTTCGTCGCTGGCATATGTGCATAATTAATGAACTTGGCAAAAGCGTACAGCAAACTAATGAATGGCGAGCCGAAGAAGGGGCTAATCAAAACAAAGACTTCGATAAAAGGTTTGATGTAGGGAAAAACAAAAACCACACAATTGCATTGCTGATAAGAAATCCATATTTGGATTATCAGTTTAAAACATATGTACATGGGTACTTATTCTGCTCCGTCATGCTTCTGGCACAATTTTTCTGGCGCTGACGATTGTGAAACACGATTTGGATTACGCCAAGCTCGGCTAGAGCTGGGAATACTGCTATTAACCGACCGGTTAATGTTTTATTAAAGTTTCTCCAGTGAATGGCAGTGCGTAGCCCACCCATACAAACGAGTAAATACATCTGTATGCAGGCACATACTATACATACATATGTGTGCATGTAGAGTATCTGTTTTATAAGAGCAGAGCTTACCCAGGCTTTTCTTCTCATTGTATCTCTCCTCGCCACCAGCCCAGAAGACGGCAAACTCATGAGGATCAAAGGAAGCTGTGTTTCGCTCCTTCTGCAGATCGGGATTCACTTCTTTAGATGGCATTTCGATGCGGTTTCGTAAAAAAACAGGTTTTCGATTCCCGGGATTGGATTCGCGTCGTGTGCACAACAAAGCTTCCGTCCTCGTCGGAGAGCGCTTACTGACTAACTAAAGAAACAACTTTTAAGTGCTTGCTAAGTGCTACCGGACTAGTAAGTTACTGTGGAGTGGACAAAAGTTAATTACGATTAGTTCTAAGCGAATGCGAAATCTAATCGCAGCTCTCAGCTCTCGAACGTGAACTTTAACCGCGCCTCGACGTATGTGAGCGAATACATGTAATTGGTTGTGTCGAAATAATTGTAAGTAAATCCACTTTCAATTGTTGTTGTGCTACATCTGATTCATAAATACACAAAGGCAATACTCTATGGACAACATTATTAAGACTTTGACGTCGCCTTGGCCCAACAACTAGCACCAGTCTTTTTTACGAATTTCGTACTCTCATATATCCACTGAAACGTTTATCCCGTTCAATCATTTCGGTTTTTATTTGATTGTGCACTTATTATCGGTGAAAGGGACTGGACTTGTTGGCTAAAGGGTATACAAATTTCGTGGTTAGCAAAATGCACTTTCAGCTGAGTTTGTTGATAAAATGCTCTTTGTTTGTGGAATCAGCTGTTTACCAGGGTCTCCAAATTACCATGGCTGCATTAAAAACGCCCGAAATGTGGCGCCAACCTGTTGTGTCAAAATTCAGTGCTGATTAAAGACATATATTTTCTATAAATCTAAAATATAAATCTTTGGCCTTAAATATGATAGGTGCTTGGTAAGTTTAAGTAAAATTATAATTAAATCACGATTTAATACAATTACGATAAGTTAGTAAATTACATTTGGCTTGAGTTGAGGTGAGAACAACATTCACAAAATTCATTTAAATGCATTATTATAAACCATGGGCATGGCTGGTAGCTATTGCTATGCCGCGCTGGTGCTGTCCCATTCCCGCTGTGGCCGTCTCATATGCACACCCATTGATTGTGGCCGTGACCTCCATCTGATGCATCTCCGAAGGATACCAGTGCCCATGCGAATCCTGCATCTGGGCGTAACTAAGGTCGGCCGGAACTTCCAACTCGCTACGGGCGGATTTCGGGTATGACTGCGCCTGCAGCGACTGCCAGTCCATGCGGGAGGAGCCAAAAGGCAGGCTGCGATTGCTCTGATGGAACTCAAAGGGCCAGCTCTGAAAGGAAATGGATGTGTGGATGTTTTCATAAATCATATGGCCAGAGGAAAACCGCATAGCTATAAATGGAACAATATGACGACAACCGAACCGACAGCGACAGCGCCTTTGTTTGTTTATACAACTTTGATTGTTTTTAGTGGCTCCTCTTCGAAATGTTTTCATAGATCAACAATAACAGCCTCATTAACGAATCTATAAAAACATAAACAGCCAAACACTTGCGGACAAAAGACACCCAATTGCAGCCATATACATATGTATGTACATATCTCAACGATTAGGCAAAGGGATCGAGCACAAATGACGCCAGGGAAAGAAACCGAGCCAATGGGTTACGTTGCGTATGTACGTATGTATATTACCAGCAGACGCTGCAGCATTCACATGTCAACTTTTTAGCGGCGCGTGCGTGAGAGTGGGATAAATTAGGGTGCTGGAACGGAAAAGGGACTGAGACTGCGAAATGGAACGATCCCATCTCATGAGAGATCTGCTGCCATATGGGCACAAGACGGGGAAATATTTGCTGATATTTTCACGCATTCAATTGAGTAAACAATTGCTTCTATTTGGATAAGTAGCGAAGCGGTATGTGTGCCACGAATCTGTACAGACAGATTGTGTAAACCTCATGCCATTCCATTTGGAAAAGAATATTGGAACATCTATGGTTTCTAATCTGGTTAGACAGACAACTTTTAATTACAATTATCCAAGCCAAGTGGGAAAATTGCTCTTCTCTGCCTTGCCGTGGTCTGGTCTGGTCTGCTCCGCTCTGCTCTGATCCGTCGCGGCGACACTTTTCCCTTGGATGTCATTCACTTTGGGCGCATCAAAGTCGAGCATCTTTAAAAATAAAGCAAAGACTAACTAATGTTGCCGTCTATCGCCCCCGCCCGTCCGCAGACCGTCTCCATGAGCCTGTCACTCATATTTAATATTTTTGAAATTCACAAAAGTATCGGATTACAGGAAAGCAAGGCAATCTGAAATCACAAAATGTGATTTGAATGTTCTGCTAGTGGGGGGGCCGCTATGACTCTGCTCTGACTGCCGCCGACTGGCCTGGACAGGGGATGGGGATCGGATTTGGGTATGTCTTGGGGGACCCACCTCTGACTACAGAAGGTGGAAATACTTCAGCAGCATCGCAGCCTTCGAGCAGATGTTGCCCAATAAATATGCAAGTGTATGTGCCTTCGATTTCCATATCTTGTGACCATTCAAAGTCGGAAAGCAGTACTCAAGAATAGTCCAATCCAATATTTGTAGTGTATAGAATATAGGATGTAAATTTGAACTAAATTGCCGTCTTAAAATGCCGACGGCTTCTACTATCAGAGAGGATCCGTCAAGGTAGGAGAACAAATATAACGTTGTGACGTGGATTATGCTGAGATATATATTCTGAATTTGCCTCAAATTAAAGAGATTAGAGATATAGCAGAAATCGAATCCTAGTAATATCTCCTTGACCTGATAAATCCCGTTTAATTGACCTAAACGCTTCTACCAAAACTCAATTTTGTAATGATGATCACAGGGGATCGGATCGCTTATGACACCTGTCAGGCATGGCACTGACAATGCCCAGCTGCAGGTGATGCCATTCATAAATCTATGGATGGATGCATGGTGGATGCAGCGTTAAGTGGTGCCACTGACATCACTTATCTTGTGCAGGGACTCGGTTCGGATCGCGAGAGATCGCACAGATTGCAATGACACTTACCATGCCGCTGTGTCCTCCATTGTGGAAATGGAAATTGCCTCCGCCTCCGCTTAGGCTTCCTCCCACGCTGGCCCCACCACTGCCGCAACCGTGTGACGCTTCTGGCATGTGACTCGTGTCCAGGGCATCCATTCCGGTGCTGTTCGAGTGGCTGTGGTTGTTGCTGTGGCTGTGGCTGCCAGTCTCGACGGCCGTAATTAGCTGTTTAATGTAGAGCGTCGCCAAACGCAACGTGTCCAACTTTGAGAGCTTCGTGTCGGGCGGAATGTTGGGCAATTTGGTCTTCAGACGTCCGTACGCACTTGACAGGACCCGCATACGCATCCGTTCCCGGGCATTCGCCGCATTCCGTTGCACCGGCGGTTGGGAGCCTACAAAATGGAATGCAATTCATGAGCATACTATTGCTAGTGACTGTGGCTCGGGTGACGCGACTCCCTTCCAGGGACGCTGGAGTTGGGCTTACTTTGCGAACTGGCATCCTCATCAAAGTCCTCATCATAGAAATCCAGGGGACTGGAGGAACGCTTCTTGCGTGGCATTATGTGACCAGTGGTCACTGAAAAGCACTCTTCAAAATGTGGATATATAAAATCCACGTACAACAATACGTATGTGGTATGGGGATCGTATAAAGTGAAAGTAAAACCCGAAACCGAACACGAACACGAACACGAACGACGTCCGATCTGTAGCACAATTAGAGCACTTCTGTGGAGGGTGACGAGAGAATCCTCCTTTTTGAGCACTCTTCTCCATTCTGCGGCCCATCTATTTCTGGCACTTGTAGGCGGTGCTCCGCTCCGTGAACCGTCTGCAATTGGCGGAAGAACCAACACATGGTGCGATCTCGGCACTCTCTCCTGCTGCTGGCTGCCACCACATTGGCTCGGTTGGGAAAAACAAAATGAATCAACTGTTTGTTGTTTATCCGCTGGCGTTTATTTCCGAGTTCTCGCACCCATCTCATCCCATCTCATCTCATCCCATCCCATCCCAACCCATCCCATCTCACACTGAAGGATACGCTGCGATAAGCGAGTGCGAAGCGTGCCAAGCTCCCAGTTCCAGCTGGAACCACCTGGTACACAGCACAGCCCTCAAGACAGAGCATTTAATGGCGGTGGAGAGGGATCATAATCCTGGGGTTCCTCTGCGTGTGTATAGGATGCATATCCTGTGTAAGGAAAGAGCTTAAGTAATTGATCCAGAGGTAAAATCCTGTTGAAAGATTGGCTTTAAGGAAATTTAATTTATGTGGCTTTTCATTCCACTATTAGATGCATAATCTTCTACTTATTCTCTGAGCGGGAAGATTACAATGCTTTTTGACCTATCCCAGGCCGAAACTAGTATTTGGCACACTTCCGAGATAAGATTTCGGCTGCCACAGCGGAGAGGTATAGTTTTTCCAGCCCATCTGTGCCTTGCCTTGATCAGTGTCTCTCATTATCGACGAGGAACGTCATAGAACCGGAGTTTATCAGGAGGATGGCGACCCCAAGGTTCAGCAAACCATTGACAAAGCTTATCAAGACGCGACCGGGATCGTGCTGGCCTCGAAATCTGGGGCCTAGGGCTTAGTAAGAATTGTGAATTCGTTACGAGAGGCAGCATCTTGAAATGTGGCGCCATCGCATCTTGCATCAGACATCAGCACGGAAGGGGATCGTCCTCAGGCCGGCTAGAGCCCTCAGCCAGCAGGGAGGGGCAGGAGCACCGACGGGTACGCTGCCAGCATCGGCGGATGTGGTGGTAATCGGTGGCGGGTCGGCAGGATGTCATACCCTGTATCATCTGGCGCGGCGTGGGGTGAGGGCGGTGCTCCTGGAGCGTGCCCAGCTCACAGCTGGCACCACCTGGCACACTGCCGGCCTGCTCTGGCGTCTGCGCCCCAACGATGTCGACATCCAGCTGCTCGCCAACTCGCGCCAAATGCTCCAGCAACTGGAGACGGAAACTGACCTCGACCCCGGCTGGATACAGAACGGTGGCCTCTTCATCGCCCACAACGAGACGAGGCTGGACGAGTACCGTCGCCTGGCCACCGTGGGATCTGCCCTGGGCATTGAGAACCACATCCTCGGTCCGGAGGAGACACAGAAGTTGTTTCCGCTCCTAGATCCCTCTGCCTTCATCGGCGCCCTCTACTCCCCCGGCGATGGTGTCATGGATCCGGCCATGCTGTGTGCGGCCTTGAAGAAGGCGGCCACCAATCGGGGCGCACAGGTGATCGAGAATTGCGGAGTCGATGACATTCTCGTGGAGCAGACCTCGCGCGGCAAAAAGGTAGTCGGCGTGGCAACGGCCCACGGCAACATACGAACGGAGAGAGTGGTGAATGCCACAGGGGTCTGGGGAAGGGATCTGGTGGCCAAGCACGGCTCCCATCTGCCGCTGGTGCCGATGAAGCACGCCTACATCGTGTCCGAATCGATTCCGGGAGTGCGTGGCCTGCCCAATATCCGGGACCACGACTACTCCACGTACTTCAGAATCCAGGGCGATGCCATCTGCATGGGTGGCTATGAGTCCAACCCGATCCTGCTAGATCCGGTGGCAAAGGACTTCCACTTTGGCCTCTACGAGCTGGACTGGTCGGTGTTCGAGACGCATGTGGAGGGTGCCCAGAAGCTGTGCCCCAGCTATGCCAAGTACGGGGTAAAGAGCACCGTCTGCGGCCCTGAGTCATTCACGCCCGACCACAAGCCTCTAATGGGACCCGATCCCGTCCTGAGCGGACTGTATCACAACTGCGGCTTCAATTCGGCGGGCATGATGTTCGGCGGCGGCTGTGGGGAACAGACCGCCCTCTGGATCCTCAATGGGCAGCCGGATCTGCCCATGTTTGGCTTCGATTTGCGTCGCTTCACACCCGAGCAGGGACGCGCCACCCAGTGGATACGGGAGAAGTCGCACGAGAGCTACGTGAAGAACTACAGCATGGTGTTCAAGTACGACCAGCCGCTGGCCGGGCGTGACTTCCAGAAGGATCCGCTGCACGACCAGATGATGCTGGCCAACGCCGTCATGGAGGAGAAACAGGGCTGGGAGCGGCCCGGCTACTTTCTGCCCTCGGGAGCTGAGAGAGCTGCCATCCAGCCATACGACTGGTATGGCAGCTACGGACATACCCGGAATCGGGACAGCGTCTACGAGCAGGTCCTGGAGGGCGATCTCCAGTACGGCCGATTCTCAGAGCATCATGATCTGGTGAGTGTTTCTCCGAGATGCCTCTTTTTCTGATAAAATATCAAAAATCAACCAAATATCGATTGCAGATCAAGTCGGAGGCGTTGGCTTGCCGAAACAACGCGGTGGTCTTCAACATGAGCTATTTCGCCAAACTGCTGCTCGAGGGACCGCAGGCACAGCAGGCGGCCGACTGGCTCTTCTCCGCCAACACGAACCGTGACCCAAGCAAGTAAGTCAGTCCTGTGAATAGCCCTACAGATCCCTTGGATCACTATTTATTTTTATTTTTGATTTTTTATTATATTTTTCAACTCTTATTTGTGATCACTGCTTTTTATATGTTCCAGAACTGTCTACACCTGCGCCCTGAATGCATCCGGCGGCGTGGAGGCAGACGTGACCATAACCCGCCTGGCTTCCGGCTCAGGCCAGATCTACGATCCAAAGTTTAGCGGGCAAGCGTACTACATAGTGGCCGGCGGCGCTTCGGCTTACTACACGTACAGCACATTGCAGGACGAGATTCGCAGGCAGGGATTCGAGGCCAATCTCAAGGACCTAACGGCTGAAATGGGCGTCATTTCGATACAAGGCCCCAACAGTCGCCAGATCCTGCAGCCCCTGCTTGACTGTGAGCTCTCCGACGAGCAGCTGCCCCCCAACAGCACGCGACTGGCCAAGTGCCAGGGCATTGGACTCCGTCTCCTCCGGGTCAGCTTCGTGGGAGAGCTGGGCTACGAACTGCACGTGCCCAAGGCCGATTGCGTCGCCGTCTACAAATCCCTGATGGCTGCTGGGTCATCTTGTGGTCTGCGCAACGCTGGCTACCGCGCCCTCTATTCCCTGAGCAGTGAGAAGGGCTATCATTTGTGGAGCTTCGACCTGCGCCCGGACGACACCCCGCTAGAGGCCGGTCTGGGCTTCACCTGCCGCAAGAGCGGCAGCGAATATCGTGGCAAGGCGGCCATCGAGCGGCAACGTTCCGAGGGTGTACGGAAGCGCTTGGTCTATCTGACGCTGCAGGATGCGGGTGTTCCCATTTGGGGCCTGGAGGGAGTCTATCGCGATGGGGAGCCGGTGGGGATTCTGCGACGGGCAGAGTACGCCTATTCACTCGGCAAGTCCCTGGGACAGGCCTACATAGAGCGACCAGATGGACAAACCATTGACACCGACTACGTGAAGAGCGGCCAATACGAAGTGGACATTCTGGGCAAGCGATACCGGGCCGACTGTCACTTGCGCAGCCCATTCGATCCCACCGGCCAACGGGTTCTCGGTAACTACCACCAGGCGACGGCAGGCGCATCATAATTCGTAATTAAAGTTGAACCTTTGTCTTCCAAGAATGAGATTGAGAATGAGAACTCGCTGGTGGTGAAAGGACTTTCCCTGCCCCTCCCTCCATTTCTGTAGGTACTCGAGAAGTGCCTGTGAAGTGCCTGTGGACGGCCATAAATTACATTTCTCCGATGCATCAAGGGTTCGAAGAAAGGTCGCAGCCTTGCGGTCAACAGCTCAATTAATTCTGTCGCCCAACTGTTATGACATAGGGCCAGCCTTCTCCGAAGACCAGACAACAGACGTAATTCTATAGCCCTCTCCTCTCCCGATCCGCCAGACACATTGTCGCCAGTAAAGAGCATGCATCTTATTTATTATTGCTATATTAGGTAATTGTCTGAGGTCTGAGGCAAATACTGTTTTAGTTCCTAGGCCTCAATAGATACAGTTGAGGCTGAGTTGGAAGGACTATCGAAGTAGGAGGCAACCAGCTCCTCCAGTGTCAGATCAAACTTGAAGATTGGGCGGATATCGTTCTTGAGGCGGCAAACGACGCCGGCGGAGGCAATGTTCCATTTCCAGCAGATGAGACCACAGTTGAGGGCGTCCAGATCCCCCTTCAGGGAGACAATGTTCTGCAAGAGATCGCATTAGAAAAGGCGGGCAATCGAAGGGAGAACACCTACCATGGCGACTGTGTAGTCAATGGAATTGATCTCTTCGCCTTTGATCACAACCAGACGCGTTTCGCCGTTCTGTTGGTTCAGGAAGCGAACCACCTTCTCCTTCAGATACTCTGCGGAGGCGTAGTCAAGCTTCTGCTTCACATCCACCACGCTCACCTCGTGGCCATTGATCTGGAGGGAGTTGGATACGTTAAGATTTGGGTGCTATCAGCCTCATGGCGTTCTGGGCCTACCTTCTCCAATCTTACGTACACCTGGGGCCGTGCACTGCTGTAGAGAATGTAGACCATATTGGCGGCAATGCCGCAGAGAATGCCATATTCCAGGCTCCAAAACATGCAGGTGACAATGGTGACCACGAACGGGAACAGATCTTTCTCTGCAAGACAAACGAACTGGATTAGAATCTGCTGGGCTAGGCCCACCATCGACTCACTCTTCGACTTCCACATGTCCGCAATCTTGTGGAGCTCCACCAGCGATATCATGGCCGCTATGATGATGGACGCCAGCGTGCACTTGGGTATGTAGTAGAAGGTTTGTGTGAGGAAGGCCAATGCCATGAGCACGAGAGCACCGGTTACGGCTCCGCCCAGAGGCGTCTTCACTCCACTGGCATTATTGACAGCCGTGCGTGTGAAGGATCCAGTCACCGGCATGGAGAGAACAAAGCTACCCATTATGTTGCACATACCCAGGGCCACCATCTCCTGCGATGCATCCACTATTTTCCCCTTGGCTGTGAATGCAATTGCGGGTTTCTATGAGATATGGAACTCAGCGCTGGACTGGACTGATATTATCTACCGATCCACACAAAACAGCCGCCTCGATCGGATGATTCATGCAATCAGAATGCACAAAACGAGTTCTTATACATATACATACATTTGTACGAGTATTGGTTACGTTACGAGAATGTGCTGTGGGAAGCAAATTTCTCTTTTTCCCTAATATTGAGAGAGGGCTGATGCGACAGTTCCCGAGTGACTGAATCGGGAAATCGGGGAATTGGGGAATTGGTACTTACAAAATGCCTTGGATATAGCCACGATTTCCAGAATCGATATCAGCGGTATGGAGCCCAAAGAGGCGCCCACTGTGCTGATCATATCGCCGAAGGACACGTACTCTCCATCGACGGTGGTGCTGAAGGGCGGCAGGCGAAATGGCGGCACGCCCGCTGTGATGTTGCCAGTGACGCGGAAAGGCTGGTTTCCATCGCGGCTGAGGATGTAGGCAAGGAATGTGCCGAAGATCACGGCCAGGGCATTGCGCGACAGGGCCAGGTACTTCCAGAATATGCGGTTACCCCACTTGATGTCCTTCACATGCTGTGCGACATGCAGAGATTAGTTGACGATCTACTATTTCGGATATCTATTGCGGAAGTGTACCTTCATGAGAAGCAGGAATATGAGGGAGGACACACCCAGCAGGGCATCCCATTTCCTAATCGAAGGCAAGTGGGTGAAGAAATTCTTCCAGGACGGCAGCAAATCGTTCGATGGACCTATTTTTTGACGAAGAATAATAACCCAAATTAGTCGGCAGCTGAAATGCTGCTAAAATGTATTCCCACTCACTGCTGAGGCCGACTATATTGTTGATTTGGGCACTGCCGATGGTGGTGGCCGCCGCCATGGTGAAGCCCGTGATGACCGGAATCGATATGAAGCGCACCAGCACTCCCATGTTGAGGAGGCCCAGGACGAGCACGATGCAGCCGGCCAGGAAGCACACTAGCACAGCGTAGTCCGGACTGATGGTGGCATACTGGTTGACCATCAGGGCCATGATGGCAGTTGTGGCTGTGGGCGACAGTAAAAAAATAGGTATTCTTTGGCTAGACAGAAGCGCGGACAGGGACAGACAGGACCCTTACCGATTGTGACATCCTTGCAGGAGCCAAAAACTATGTAGGTGAAGCAGCCCATGAAGGCCGAGTACAGACCGTACTGTGGCTCCAGGCCAGCCACGACCCCATAGGCAATGGCCTGCGGTATTGTGGTGAGTCCCACAGTGAACCCTGCTATGAAGTCCTGCATCAAGTACTCGATCCGGTAGCGGGGCAGCCATTTGAGGATGGGAAACTTGTTGGTGATGGTCGCCGGACGACACAGCTTCCGTCCGCTGTCCCTGATCAGATTGCCCACGCTCGGAAGCTGCTCTCTGTACAGATGATCTGCAGGTTGGGAATGAGTCTCAGATTAGTTTCCACTCGAAAAGCGTTGGTACATTCCGATAACCCCCCCACGGAGATAGCAATCAAGCGATTGAATCACCCTTGGTAGCACTCGCGCTCTTATCAGTCGGACTACCCCAGTAGATAGATAAGCCTCCACGATACACTTTTATGAATTGGCACGTATTTGCTCGATTGGCCACAATTGATTTTATTGGTGAGAATTTCCACTAGCACGCGATCGCCTTTCTCCTTTCGAAACTGACCACACATCAGGGTTATATCGTTCAACCTTGAGGCAAATGCAAATGCATGCGGGAAACCCCTGGGAACCAGCTGGAACAGCCTACTCACCCTCGTCCGCCCTCATCGCGGATTAGTGTTTGGATTAGTTTTAATCTCGCGAATTGCGTGTAGAAACAACAAAAGAGAGTGGATAGAAAGAGCGAACACTGAGCAATAGCCGGGGACAGAACGCGACCGCTCTAAACGCCGTTCCAGACTTGAATGAGGCGCTCACCAGCTTCGGCCTGGCTCGACAACTCTCCAAGTGGCCGTCTGGCTGAGATAGCGTTCGGACGCGTTTCTGTTTGCCGGTGTTTACCGGCCATATATGATTTACAAGAGCAGCTACAAGCTTATCTTGTTAACAAGTGCCTATACAGAGATATCGTCGCAGCAGAGTCTGCTCAATGGCACTGCCGCCTTAGATGAAACACTTGTGGGTCAATTTGAATAGGTTTATTCGCTAGATTTACTGATTAAGGAACTCGTTGTATGCGTTTAAAGGGCACGTTCACTTGCTGTCTGGCTATTCACAGCTCTTCCATGCTTTGACGGTGAAAGGCTTCCCAAGGGAACCAGTGGCAATGATGTTCTCCTTTGGGTGACAGTCGGTGCAGATAACCAAGTCGCCGTTGGTGTCAATTTTCTGGACCAACTCACTCGTCTGCAGGCTCCAGATGCATAGCGATTTGTCCTCACTGCCAGACACAATCCACATCCCGGCCGTAACGGAAAAGTTGGCGTTCAGGCAGTAGCACTCATTCTTGTGTCCCGTATACCGGCGCAGAACCTTTGACTTTTCGTAATTCCACAATTTGTGGGTGTTGTCAAAGGTGGTGGTCAGTATGTATTTGCCATTGGGCGAGAACTTTGCATGGCCCACCACGGGGTTGTCGTCGTCAGTCAGGAGCGTCTTCACGAGATGGAAGGTGGCGGTCTCCCACATTCGTACGAATCCGTCGTGGCTGCTCGTGATGAAGTGGCTGCCGGTGCGGTTGAAGTCCACAGATGTAGTGGGATCCTCATGTGCGGGCAATCCCTTGAGAGTCCTGCCGGTTCGGATATCCCACAAGTGCACCGAACCGTCGAAGCTGGCAGACGCAATGAGGTTGGTCTGCGGATTGAAGCAACAGCAGAACACACAGCTTGAATGTCCCTGCAAGGTCTTAACACAACTGTTGCTAATCGGGTCCCATAGCTTCACCGTTTTGTCGTCGCTGCAGCTGCCGATAAGTTTGCCATTCTGTGAACACACTACCTCGTTGATGCCCTTCTCGTGTCCTGGCAGCGTCTGATAACCTTGGAATGTGCGCCCGTCCCACAACTTGATAAAGCGGTCTGCGGATGCGCTTACCAAATAATCGCCATCCGCGCTGAACTTCACCGATGAGACGGAGCCCAAGTGGCCAGCCACCGATTCCTTGCAGCAGTAGTCGGGTTTATTCTTGGCAGCACCACTTGGCGGCATTGGCATCTTGAAGGCGTTCTCATCGGAAGCAGCGAAGGTATTTGGAACAGCAGCAGCATCTGCAGCATCTGCAGCATCTGCAGCTTCGAATTCACAAATTGAAGTCATTTTGGCAGCATCACCACCTTCCGGTAGCAGAAATCTAGTCACATTAGTCTCGTTTTCTGCAGACATCATTGCAGCCTAAGAAATTCAGCTAACTTTGAGGAAACTTACTTTAAATTCACAATATATGTATATTATTTACAACCAGCTTACCGAAAAGAAATGACTAGCAAAAAATAATAACGAAAAGCGTTTGTCAATCTAAGAGCGTTGCTCAACACTAGGTGCCGAAAAGTAGCAACGGCCTTTACTATGACGTAACAAACTGACTTGTGATAGTGCGTATTTGAAATTGCTCTTGTTTTCGCACAGTGATTGAGAAATTCACGCCTAGTCAAAAATAGGGTGTACACAAAAATGATACATTCTGACAAGAGCAAACAACAATGGCAATTAATTTGCAATGAGAGTAAATATTTGGAAATTGGGTGGCTTATTTGGACAGCATGTTATTCTGCGTAGACATGTTAATCAAACATTAAACAAATTCCCCACCCCAGCCGTCTATCCCACCGTGTGCCAGCAATTTGTCACCGAATTATTTGCTGACGCTGCTAATCTACGCAAAGTTACAAAGGAAAGGTGTAGACAGGTGTAGACTGCACAGTTGAGAGCGTGCGATAAAAAGTCAGTGAACTTTTTATGATATCCATATTAATAATAATTTATATTTACATAATAGTCTAATCCGAACGATAGAGCTTAAATAAGATATTTATGGCGAGTACAAATAATATTTACTATTTTCGGTTTATCACCGGTATAATGTGCAATTTATAAAGTCGGCTATCGCATGGATATCGTACAACGTCAAGGCTACTTACACAAGCGACATGCCATTGTCCGGAGTGCAATTCTTGCTATCGCCGACGCTACGGCTTGGGTGGGTATAAATGCAGGCTGCAAACGGAGCAGAGGTATGATTCCGCAAGATGAAGTCGTTCACGGTGATCGCAGTTATTTCGGTGGCACTGCTGGCACTTGGCTGCCAGGCCAAGCACATCCAGCGGAAGGTGTCCTATAAGGACTTCTTGACAAGCCAAAAGTTTGTCCTCGACATGATCCAGCGCATCTACCAGGATGTGCTTGTTAGGGAATACCCCCCCACATACAACGACTACAAGCCATGGGAGCATGTGAGCGACTACAATCACCCCGAGATGCTGGAGAACTTCTTCGAGCTCTGGCAGCACCATCCGTTCAATGACGATCAGGAGTGGTCCGTGATATACGAGCGCCATGAGGAGTACGCCGTCGGTCTGGTGCGCCTCTTCTACCTTGCCAAGAACTGGGAGACCTTCCAGCACTCCGTCTTCTGGGCCCTCCAGAATGTAAACAAGCAGCTGTTTGTGTATGCCCTTACATTCGCCCGCGACTCCATGCAGGATATTGTCCTGCCGGCCTATGAGATCCAGTGAACATTTTTATGATAATTGCAAAGGTCTCTACATTAATTTCAATTTTTATTTATATTCTAATATGATCCAAATGATATAGCTGAAATAATAAATGTATGGTCGGTCCAAATAATAATAAATATGTTCGTTTGAAATCCTTTTTAAAATTGATTATCATCGGTATAACGTCCGATTATTAAAATCGACTATCGATAGCGTCTACCTGGTCGCCGCTGCATGCGGCAACTCTGCTTCAGACGTATGAAGAAAACGCGCGAATTTTGAATTTTTGAGAGAGGTTTCAACCAACAAAATAATATTGAATTTAAATTTAAACCGAATTGAGTTGCAAACGGAAATTGAGGACTTTAAAGATGGAATCGATTATTTGAATTATCTCAATATAGATGAGATGTCTCCAATTGAAGTTATTTGAAATATATTTCAATCTTGAATCTTATAGTTTAAGAAATGAGTCATCTGAGAGTACATGCAACTATGGACCCAACTATCTGCAATATACATACATATATGCGAGGGAGGAAGACCTATTCTTCATTGCGCATTATTTGGACATTTATAGAATTGGACTATGTGTCTGCTGATGATCCAATGCTCTTTGCTGTCTTCCCTTGTTGTTCTATGATTAAAGATTGCAATTTGGAATATTTATAGCACCGCTTGATAATAATGCGCCTGACCGGCCAGAGCCAAAGAGCGACCTGACGATGCAAAAACAAAGCCATCTGTAATCTTATCAAGCGGCTGCCTAGTAACGTCCAATCACCAGGTGATCTGGCAGCAATGTAACCTGAATAGCTTATGTAATTGATTGTAAGAAGGGCCTGTTCGGTCGCTTGAGCCCCGTCATTTGCCGATAGATGGACCCATGCCGATGCCGGTCCAGCGTCACTATCGTGAGCCTTATCACCTGCAATTGGGATCGGTGCAATTGCAGGGGTCGAACGGATCTCGTACAATGTCAAGGCTACACAAGCGACATGCCATTGGCCGGAGTGCAAATCTCGCTATCGCCGACGGCTACGGCTTGGGTGGGTATAAATGCAGGCTTCGAACGGAGCAGAGGTATGATTCCGCAAGATGAAGTCGTTCACGGTGATCGCAGTTATTTCGGTGGCACTGCTGGCACTTGGCTGCCAAGCCAAGCACATTGAGTCGAAGGTGGCCGACAAGGACTTCCTGGGAAAGCAAAAGTTTGTCTTCGACATGCTGCAGCACATCTACCAGGACGATGTGTTCGTCAATGAATACCCCGCCACCTACGCCGAATACAAGCCATGGGACCATGTGGGCGACTACAATCACCCCGAGAAGCTGGAGCACTTCTTC
The DNA here is from genome assembly GCA_963969585.1 of Drosophila helvetica. Classification (NCBI taxonomy): domain Eukaryota; kingdom Metazoa; phylum Arthropoda; class Insecta; order Diptera; family Drosophilidae; genus Drosophila; species Drosophila helvetica. Next base: position 18,745,583 of record OZ018404.1, on the reverse strand, counting down.
GAGCTCTGGCAGCACCATCCCTTCCATGACGATCAGGTGTGGTCCGTGATGTACGAGCGCCACGAGGAGTACGCCGTCGGTCTGGTGCGTCTCTTCTACTTTGCCAAGAACTGGGAGACCTTCCAGCACGCCGTCTTCTGGGCCCGCCAGCACGTGAACAAGCAGCTGTTTGTGTACGCCTTCACCGTCGCCACCATCGCCCGCGACGACATGCAGGGCGTCATCCTGCCGGCCCACTACGAGATCCATCCCTGGAGCTTCTTCGGCGCCCAGACCCTGGAGATGGCCGAGCACTACAAGATGCACGGCTTCCACCACGTGAAGAAGATGGACAACGTCTACAATGTGGTGCTCAAGTCGAACTACTCGAACCACTACGGCAACCTCAACTACGATCACGAGCTGGCATACTTCCTGGAGGATGTTGGCTTCAACAGCTTCTACTACTACTACAACCTCGACTATCCGTTCTGGACCAAGGGTTCGGAGCACCATGTGCTGAACCAGGACCGTCGCGGAGAGCTCTACCTCTACACCCACTGGCAGCTGCTCGCCCGCTGGTATCTGGAGCGTCTGTCCAACGACATGGGCGAGGTGCACACCTTCAACATGTACGAACCGGTCGCCTCGGGCTACTACAGCGCCCTTCGCAGCTACAATGGCGTTCCCGACTGGCACCGCGACAACCACCACAGCTTCTACCATGAGCACAACATCGAGCACATCCAGGAAGTGGAACTCTACACGCAGCGTGTGATGGACTGGATCCACAAGAACGACAAATTCGACGTGGAGGTGGTCAACCAGCTGGGAAATATCATTCAGGGAAATGCGGACAGCATTGACAAGAAGTTCTACGGCAGCCTGGACAAGGAGTACCGTCACATCGTGAACGGAGGACACCAAGTCGGAAAGCACTACGAGAGCTTCCCCGGCCGTTTCATGCACTACGACACGTCGCTTCGCGACCCTCTCTTCTACGAAGTGTACAAGAACCTGGTCGGCCACTACTGGCACCTCATGGAGACCTTCCCCGAGTACAAGAAACACGACTACGAATTCGAGGGCGTCAAGATCGATGCCGTTCACATGCCCGAGAGCCTGACCACCTATTTCGAGTACTTCGATGCCGACATCAGCAACGCTGTGAATGTTGAGCCCGTTGTTGCAGATAGCCACGATGTCCTGTACTCCTTCGGACGCAACTCCCACTACAACGGTGTGAGCTACGTGATCAAGGCGCGCCAGCATCGCCTCAACCACAAGCCCTTCGAGTTCACCCTGGACGTCAGCGCCGACAAGGCCCAGGATGCCATTGTGAAGGTCTTCATTGGCCCCAAATACGACGAGCACGGACACGTTATCCCACTGGAGCACAACTACCAGAACTTCTTCGAGCTGGACCATTTCAAGGTCCATCTGGATGCCGGCGTCACCCACATCAAGCGCAACAGCGGCGACTTCTTCATCTGGGTCAACGATCGCACCACCTACCTGGAGCTGTACCAGAAGCTGATGGATGCCTCCGTCAGCGACTACAAGTTCAAGCTGGATCAGTCTGAGGCCCACTGCGGTGTCCCCAACCGCATGATGCTGCCCAAGGGCAAGAAGGGTGGACAGGTCTACCAGTTCTTCTACATGGTCTATCCCTTCCATGAGACCGCCGTGGCCCAGCACACCGGCTACGATCCCGTCATCAGCTGCGGCATCGGTCACGGATCCCGCTATGTGGATGCCCTGCCCTTCGGCTTCCCCTTCAATCGCCCGGTGAAGCACGACTACTACTTCGATGTGCACAACTTCAAGTTCTTCGACGTGAAGATCTTCCACCGTGACGAGCACACCAATGTGGCCTAGACGGAGTACCCACGAGACAACGAACGAACGGAATCGGATGCGACCACCTGTGTTCCACTCCAATCCATTAATATTAATCCACTTTCCCACGAACCCCATAGATCAATTCAATTTCACTTTCAGCTTGTCCACCTTCCTTGTGACCATTGAACAATAAACTAATTCCGAACACAAAGCTAAGCATCGATTTATGAGCACCATTTTTTTGGAGCACTATTTTCTTGGAGCAGTTCGCTGCCAACCAATCTCGAGGATGAACAGCAGCACGGCCAGCAGAGTCAGTAGCCCATAGGCCAGCCAAACCCATTCTAGATCAATTAGCCGCAGGGCTCTGCCAGTTTGATGAGCCCCTCGATGAATCTGGTCCAGGCTGGCGACACCGGCGACAGACATGTCGTAGTGGTGCATACCCACCCAATACTGATAGATGCCGTTGGCCCTCGCCTCCAAAATGAGTTTGCTGATGGGCGCCTCAAACCAGGAGTTCTTGGGCAGCTCAAATGTCAGCAGAGCCAGCGACATCAGGCAGGCGTCCTTGGAGTAGATGAAAAGCTCTCGCGAAAAGTAATTTTGCTGGCCCTCGAACAGGGTCCAGTCGAGGCGCGAGGCGAGGTAGACGTAGCTGGTATTCGCGTTGTCGCGCAGCCGGTTGTACTCACTGGCATTGTAGGTCAGAACGGGCAGATGGAGATCGGCTATAGAAGCTAGATCTTCTTCAATGGCAGCTAGGGGCAGACGGGCACGTCTGACATCAGCGACGCTGCGTGGCTGGAATTGCCTCGGTGGGTGGGTCAGCATCGTTTCCAGCGCCGCTCCGAAGATGCAGCTGATGTTGAGGCCGACAATGCTAAGCATAAGGTAGATCCACTTGCTGGAGGAACCGATCTCTTGATAGGTCATCTTGAAGGACTGTCCCAGGACTCCGCGAAGAGCTCTGTCGTTCAGCAGGAAGTCCACGAAGTACACTTCTCGATCGTCCAGGCGCTTTTGACAGGTGAGCACCAGGCCATAGGCGTACACAACGGCCAGAGCAATGCAAATGTTTCCAGCGCTGCTCAGGAGCCGGTAGATGTCCCGCACAGGAATCTCGTTTGCCACGGGAATCATCAGGCACACGTGTGTCAACTCAAAGGGATAGCTGATGTGAGGCAATTGTTCCGCCTGGCTTATCAGGGATATGCTGGCCGGCACATCGATGGGCAAGCGCTTTACAAGATCTTGCATAGCATTCGCATTGAGAAAGCGACCCGGGATAACAGCCTGGGCGTACTGCATGGTGGCGTTCAGTTTCCAGACCAGGGTGCGGACAAATCTTCCGACAGATCCAGCGAGAACCTGTTGCCCCGTGCGTCTATCCACATAGACAACGGAGCGTGGGTGCCATTGGTCGGGCATTACAATCAGCGGCTCCCCCTGCATGTTCGGAAAGTGCAGGTCGAAGATGGGCGACGACTGCTGGGACCGCCGCTCTACCCTGAACTTGGGATAGGGAAGGTACCGGTAGTAGAAACGCTGCTCATCGGCGGCCATCAGTCCGACCACATTCAGCATTTTCAGTTCGTAGCAGCGTCGCAGCACTTGGTCTATTGCATCGGGATGGGGAAATCTATTCGCCAGATATATTAAACACTTCTCGCTGCGTCTGTCCTCCAGCGAAGTGGCAAGAGCTTGCACCAGTTTCTCCTCGTGCACCCCATCACCATCCGCGGGCAGGCAAATAACGTGCAGGGCCCGGGAAAACTCCTCGCGCCGAGGTTCCTCACTGCTGGCTGCTTGAAGAACCACTGGGAGGGAGGGCGATGCGAAAAGTTCAGTCAGCCAGGCGTCTGGACAGTAGTCATGGCGGATTATTAGCATTGCCAGCGAAGACTCCTTGGCCGCGCTGCGGATGAAGTCCACAGTGGAATCCGAGGCTATGGCGGTAGCCCAAAGGAGTAGCAAAGGGCTCAGGACAGGCCACATGGCGGATGGGTAATGTGGAGCAGAAAACGATGACCGAATATATTTATATGCTGGGCCCATTCAGGCGGGGGCGTTTCTTGGCAAAGAATGAGGTGCGGTGCGTGCGTAGTGCGTGGGATTCACGCCCCCGAAGAGATAAGACAGTCGTAGTTTTCTTTGTAATATGCATATCTCAAAATATGTTATCTTTGTTAGTGGTTACAACTATTTAGTATTCGTGTTTGTGTGTACTCGTATTTGTGGTAAGCGCGCGAATCAAATCGATTTCTATTGATTGAGCGGCGCTTTATTACAATTATTTGTCCGTTGCGTTCTGCAAATAAATATTACAATTAGGTAATTAGGTTATTAATAAATAGCTGTTCATGCATCTTAACAATACGGTGTGTTTCTGTATATATTCTATATATATATGTATATATGTGTGTATGCTTTCTCTAGGTACTTAAGTCACGGATAGTTGCCAATGGTGTTGCATCTGAGAGCGAATAGAGATGGCGAATGGTATTAAGATAGAATTAGGAGAGATTCAAAGAGATTTAAAATTCGAAACGAAGTACATCATGGAGATCGCTTAAGTAACTAAAGTATATGTGGTCGTTAGCCTAAACACAATGTTAATTTGCACTAAACGGAATGTTAAATACATCAAAAGAATGTCACGAGATTGCTCTACTAACAAGGGGTTGGGTTGAACTAAATCGGCTTGAACCAATCGGCTATAACAAAATAAATATATATATGAAAATCATCATGGGGTCTCAGATAACACTGCTCAGATTCGACCCGGAGCCGTTTCTGGAGTGATTCTTTTGCGGCGTTGTCGTTGGCGTCCCCCCATTGGCCATTGCTGGACCGTCCAGCAACTGCAGCAGCCTTTGCCGTGTGCGCTTGTCACTGGCACAGATGCACTGTATTAGGTTTGTCAACTGTTTGGCGGAGTAGTCGGCCTCCTGTCGCTGCTGCTCGATCCACTGCTCGAATTGTTCCGGTGAGAAGTAATAGGTTTTGATGAACACATCCACATACGAGCGGTGCTGGGGATACTTTTGATTCGAGATAAGCTCAAGGAATGACATAAAGTTGGCGAAATCCAATTGCATCAGTGCCCGTCCTCCGGCCGAGCATTTCTTCACATTGGAGAAGCTAAGTGAGAAAATTTTAGTGAACGTTTTTACGATGTGGGAATCTAGCAGTCGACAGCATACCCTTCCACGAGCAGGTGCGTGGCCACATGTGCCATGGAATTCCAAACGTGCTTGCTAGGCACAGCCACCTCTTTGGCCGTCTCCTCCAGGCACATGGCAAAGCTTTGTATGTTCTGCAAATAATTTGTTAGAGAAGATTGCCTGCAATGCGATGCCCTTTACCACATACCCGATTCAGTACGTCGCTGTAGCTGCTATGCTGGTGTATCACATGATTCACATCCCACTTGACCTTGGCCATCTGCGCCAGTATGGACGACAGATCAATGACGCGTGAGGTGACGCAGGTGTAAACTGGTTTGGCCAGATCCAACATGTACTCGCTATACTCCAGATAGCCAACCAACAGCGGGCGCTCGGCCACGGGCAAAAGGTGATTAAGGTAGTGCTGCAGAATGTAGAATTGCTGGAACATGCTGCGTCCTGCCTCCACAGCCACAATGCGCTGCGGCAGGCCGTAGAGAGTGTCTGGATTGGCCAGCTCGTTGTTGGCCTAGAAAGAGATTGATTATAAGATTGCGCCCAAAATGCAGATCACACGAGCCCGAACCATACCAGAGAGGAAAAGTTGAGCGGCCACAGCTTGATCTGTGGCAGAACATTCGCCTCCACAGAGCGCAACCGTCTCTCCAGCCGTGGCGTATACATATTGTCCGTGGGCACCAGCTGTACGTGCAATAGTATTTATTTGTAATTAGGGGTTTTAATTTGTTAGGCTTTTACTCACTGCGTCCTTGCCGAAGATCTCGTGAACTGCGTACGCGTAAAAATCAATAAGCTCCAGCATGCAGGACACAATCTTAGGAGAGATGCAGTGCAGCAGCTTGCACATTTGCAGGTATCGTCCAAGGCAGCGCAGCACATTTAAGGCGGTATTGTTCACCAGCAGTTGGCTGATCAAAGGATTTCTTTAAGATAGTGTTATGGAGGAGAGAATGGGGGCCACTTACTTGCTGGCATCGTCAAACTCTTTGCTCTGCAGACTCTTCTGCTCGTCGTCGCTCTCCTCGCTGAAGTAGCAGGAGGCCTCGTCCACAATGCCTGAGAGAATATCCTCCTCCAGCATGGCTGCATCCAGGCCGCCGTCAAAGGGCGAACTTTTCTCGGAGAACCGCAAAAAGTAGCCATAGGAACCATAGATGGAGCTGCCACCGTCCTGTGAGTGCACGGAGACCAGCTCGTCGCAATTATTGTTGCTAATCGGGGAATTGTTCGAGGAGGCCAACAGCGCTGTTGTCGGGGACTTGTGACGACGCAGCGTGTGACGGACCGAGCGGAATTCCTAAAATCAATGAAAATAAAATTAGGAATCAATAAAAATTCAACAGCGGCACTTACAGGCAGTTGAAGGATGTGTGCAAACGAGTCCACTGGCGTCCAGGATTCGTTGTCCAAGAACAAGCAGATCTCTTCCACACAGCAAATGTGATACCGCCTGAAGAACTCTTCGCTCTGCTGCTGCATGATCTCAATTAGTTTCTCCGACTGCTCGCCACAGAACTCCACTCCCACTTTCTTCAGGCGCTGCACAATGGACATCACTTGGATGAACTGGTCGTATTTAAGCGCAGTCAGCTTGGCGCTCTGCAAGAATATGCAGACTTTGGTCAGTATATCGTTCCAGAGTCGTGACTGCCCCTTCTTTAGCTTTTGCTGGATGTAGACATCTGGAGAGTCGGCCTCCTCGTGGCCATACAGCTTGTAGTTGTTGTGCCACATCACAACCTGATAGTAGGAGGCCAATATGGTCCAGAACGTTTTGCACAAGCTTATCAGGCAGGGTATAAGCTTCTCGGAGTGTAGTTGCTCGCACAACTGTTCGTAGAGCAGCTTGATCTGATCGTCCTGACTGGGATCGCTGTAGCCACGGAGAACGGCGTTGACCGACGAATGAATTGCCGAGATATAGTTGATGTGCAGCTGATCCATTGCCATGAGCGACTTGTTGGCCAACTTGTAGGCCTCCTGCAGCTTGGCATACTTGCGCGTATCAAAGTTCAGCACCATCTCATTCAGCACCGTATCCAGCTGAAATTCCATGAGCAGCATGGTCTCCTGCAGCTTCTTGTAGAGCGACTGCACGCAGTTATATTGCATGTAGGCTTCTGCAGAGCTTTTGCATTGCAGAAGGAGAGCAATCGCTGCGCTGTAGTTATGATCTGCTAGCAGTTTCTGCAGCTCCACGTCAGTTGTGCGCTGGCAAGGATTGAAACTGTATAAATATTGAATTGATTTATAGAATAATTCGAGTGTACCAGTTTCCTTATGGCCATCAGAGTGTCCAAGACCTCTTTGAGCACCTCTCGCTTGCGATAACTGGCGAGTATCTCCAAGCTGGTCGTGGTGAGGTTTGTGCGAGCGAAATTCAAATAGGACCTCGCCTTCTGACACGTCCAGAGCGACTCCTCCAGTTTTTTTTGCGTGTCATTGATGGCGGAAAACTCGCTGCTGCAAGCATTGCGCTGCTCCAATATGTTCTGCAGAACCTGCTTGGTCAATACCTTTTGCTGTGTGCGCAATTGTGCAATGGTGACCTCGATAAGCTCGTTGTCGATGCCGTCGCTGAGAACTTTCTGCGGGAGGTGGCAAAGTGAGAAGACTGCGATTCAGGCGAAAGTTCAACATCTGTGTAGTTTACCTTGAGTTCATATAGCTGCGGATTGCTGTCAGGGCTATAGTAGCATTCTTCAATGCTCTCTAGGATTTCCTGATCCGATCTTTGTGCGTTCGATGCTCCAGCCGAGGCTTCGTCAGTGGCATCCACTTCATCGTTGGGTGAGGCATCTGTTGTCACCGTTTGGATGAAGTAGTCCGAGAAACCCATGGCAGGAATTTTCATTTGTCGATTCGTCTGTGTGCGTAAGTTTTATGATGAGCGAAACCCAGAGTACCAAGTGTGCACCGTTTCCTAAGAAACTTGTTATCACCTGTTTGTGCAGCAGGTCCATGACTTTCGACTTAAATTCGTCCATTTTGGCCTTGGAGTTCTGCATATTGCAGCCATGAAGAAACTGCGGAAAACAACTTTTCTTTTACTCCTACCCTCCTACTACTCGAGTTGCAGCACGGTGAGACCGTACGCAGCAGAAATACCTTTTCCAGCACTGTAGCACTGTCATTGAGAATTGTACAGCACTACGAAAAACTGCAGGCCGCATTAGGGTTGTGTGCTCATTTTAAATTATTGTATTTTTATTTGTTTTATGTGATGTCCCCTGCATGTGAGCTAGCCATCGTCAAGTGTGAAAGATGCGCATCTGCATGGTGTCGGACTTCTTCTATCCGAGCATCGGAGGGGTCGAGGAGCATGTTTACAATCTCGCACAAATGCTACTTAGTCTGGGTCACAAGGTGAGTGGAAGCCAGATAACGTACGACGTGTTTCAGACGATTGCATTGACTAATCTCCAATACGGTTCACAGATTGTTGTGCTGACCCATGCCTATGGAGATTGCAGTGGGATCCGCTATGTAACGCACGGTCTCAAGGTCTATTATCTTCCCATTAAAGTCTGCTACAATCAGTGCATCCTGCCAACAGCCGTCTGCAATGTGCCCATGTTGCGGACCGTCCTCCTGCGGGAACGTGTGGAGGTCGTGCACGGCCACTCGGCCTTCAGTGCGTTAGCCCATGAGGCTCTCATGGTGGGCTCTCTGCTTGGTCTAAAAGTATTACAATTGAGTCATATTTGGTCGATAAATGACTAATCTTTTGTCGATTACAGACGGTATTTACCGATCACAGCCTTTTTGGTTTTGCTGACTTGTCGGCAGCCCTTACCAACAATCTTCTGGAGGTCAATTTGAGTATGGTGAATCATGCTATTTGTGTATCGCACATTGGCAAAGAGAACACGGTGCTGCGAGCCCGTGTGGCCAAGCATCGGGTTTCCGTGATACCAAATGCTGTAGACACCGCCTTATTCACCCCAGATACCAGCCAGCGACCCAGTAACGACACAAGTGAGTGGACAAAACTATCAAATAACTCGCGACACACAAATTCAACGTCTCTTCCGTAGTCAACATTGTGGTTGCTTCTCGTCTGGTCTACCGCAAGGGCATCGATCTGCTGGCCGGTGTGATACCCCGCTTCAAGAACACACATAATGTTAACTTTATTATCGTGGGTGATGGACCAAAGAGAGATCTGCTGGAGGAGATACGCGAAAAGACCAATATGCAGGATAGAGTAGAAATCGTCGGCGCTGTGGAGCATGTCAAAGTACGAGATGTTCTCGTGCGCGGCCATATCTTTGTGAATACTTCGCTAACGGAGGCATATTGTATGGCCATAGTTGAGGCTGCCTCCTGCGGTCTCCAGGTGGTCTCCACCAGCGTTGGCGGCATTCCCGAGGTGCTTCCAAAAAACCTAATACTGCTGGCAGAGCCGGATATTGATGCCATTCACTCTGCCATTTTAGTAGCCATAGATAGACATCAAAAAAGTATATCTAGTATGACAAAAACTCCTGCCCCTAATGGACACATTCCTTCTGCGACTGATGGACGGGGAAAGCGACGACAACGAAAAAAAAATCCCTCAGCTCCTGATCCGGTTAGCTGGTCCCAAACGGGTTGCTCCACACCTGCGGACGAAAGTAGCCAAATGGAGCCTGTGCTCTGCCCATACAGATGCAATGAGCTGGTGGAGACTCTCTACAACTGGGAGGATGTTGCTCTTCGGACAGTTAGGGTCTACGATCGAGTCCTTCAGGAGAAAGCCTTCACCATTAGCGAACTGGTATACGCAGTGTATCAGCATGGTTACTGGTTTCTGGTCTTTTTCGTAGTGGCCCATTTTCTGGTTCGACTGTTAGACCTTTGGCGTCCCCGCAGTCGCGTGGAGGTAGCTCAAAATGTAGCACGTCAGCCCAGCTAGCGATCCTTAAATGAATGCTGTATTCTAGACAATTATACATGTAACAAATTCAACCTCAATTTTATAGCCTTTGGAATTCCACTCAAGTAAATATTGAGAGAGTCTTGGATAGTTTTTTACCATTAGTTATCTTTTCGTATTGTAAAATTCTTTGTAATGAACAAGTATCCGGAGAAGTCCACGGATGGACTATCGGGCATGGAGTCGCAACGTTCGCCTGCAACTCTGATAGATCTGAATGTCCTACGACCATTAATGCATGCACCCTATCTTAGTGCCATGGCGACTGATCGCAATGTGCCGACAAGTGAGTTTTCTTTGATCTCATCGGTCCGATTGAATTGAGTCACACTTCTTCATTGACAGCTGAAAATATTCCCCCTAATCTTTTGGAGAGGATTTTTTATCTGCTCTCGGTCATTTTGATGGTGATAACTTTCCCCATCTCGGTGTTCATGTGCCTTGTGATCCTGCAGGAATATCAAAGAGCGGTAATTTTGCGCTTAGGCCGCCTCCTGCCTGGCGGACCCCGTGGGCCTGGACTGGTTTTCATATTCCCTTGCATCGATGCGTACATTAAAGTGGACCTGCGCACCACATCTTTTGACGTATCGCCCCAGGAAATTCTCACCAAGGATATGGTGACGATCAAGGTCGATGCTGTGGTCTACTATAGCATCAAGCAGCCAATTGATGCAGCTCTGCAAGTATTCGATCATAGGGGAGCCGTTGAATTGTTGGCCAAGGCCACTCTTCGAAATGTGGCCGGCACACACATGCTGTTGGACCTCCTAATGTCCAAGGAGACGCTGTCGAAGAGAATTGAAGCTATCCTTGATGATTGCACCGACCCGTGGGGAGTGCGTGTCGAGCGGGTGGAAGTGTAAGTAGCTCGCCAAAGTATTTCCATTCCTCTGTTGACTGAAATGTATCTTGTCAGTAAGGAGATTCTTCTGCCCGACCAGCTGCGTCGAGCTCTGGCCGTCGAACAGGAAGCGTTACGGGAAGCTAAGGCCAAGGTAGCGGCTGCTCATGGAGAGAGAGACGCTGTCAAAGCTCTAAAGGAAGCTGCCGATATAATGGAGACAAATCCCATTGCTCTGCAATTGCGGTATCTGCAAACGCTCAACACAATCTGCAATGACAAAACGCGCTCCTATGTGTTTCCCTTCCCAGTAGACATCGTCAGAAAGATGATGAAGTGATGAAAATTTGAAGAACTTCAAATAAAATAGATTACTAAATTTATTTAGCCGTGCTATCAACCAAAACACTGTTTTCCAACACGCACAGCTGATTAAGACCAGACTGATTTATATACAAACACAAGACAGTGTAGCCGTAGAGCATGCACATCTGGTCATACTAGTCACACAGCAAAATATAGGCTACTTTCCGTCGCAAGAAAATTTTGCTTGTCTGAGTACTAGGTTTAAAAATGCTGAGATTTAAATGAAATGAATGATTGGATTAAAATGCAGATAGCATTAAAAATCGAAACTAAACCATATATTTATGTTTTGTACTGATGGCACTTAAAAGTATATTTCATCGTCAAAAGTTGTATATCTTATCGACAAATACACGGTCACACTGGCAGCGATGCAGCCCTGCGCAGATAAGCAAGGTTTATTTGGAAAAAAAATTACGAGGAGCAGTGGAGACGGGCGATAAACTAATTAAGCACTGTTAATACATAATTCGCGGCGATAGGTGTTTTGTAATCCAAATTGATAGATTCTATTGCCTTGCTACCATTACGTGTTTCGTTGAGGTCAAGGTGAGAACAAGGTTCACATTCGGAATCTCCAGGTGTCCATTGGTGGTGGGTGGCGTTTTGAATGTGACTGCGACAATTTCAGGTCGCTGCTGGCAATGGCCGAATTGGTGAGAGACTGGCTGGCGGACTATCAGCGGACTCGAGGGCAGCCAGCCGAGTCGGAGGCGTTTGTTGTGGAACATGAGACAGACCTGGAAATCGCCGAGGCCATCTTCACCATATTCAATGAGAGGCAGCGCAACGAGGAGCTGGTACACGACATTTGCCAGCAACTGTTGTCCTTCTATAGATCGCCTCAGGTGACGCTACACAAGTTTCCGTTGCAATTCATTCCTGTGTTAATCTACACGTACCTGCATGCCGTTTCGGCGGGCGATAAGAAGGCGTCTCGCGGAGTGGAGACACTGCTGATTTGCATTTATAACGGTGAGGTGTCCACCGACGATGGCGGACAGAAGGTGGTGGTCTTCCGCATGCCCATCCTAGCGCAGACGTCTGTGTACCATGAAATGAAGAATCTTCCATTGACCGATCTGCGACGCTGGGAGGAGAACTGCAACCGCGAGCTCAAGTGGGGGCCGCATCAGCGCGTTGAGACGGTAAATGCCCAGAACCGCATGCGGATCCTAACGACGCTGCTCTTTTGTTACAACCAGCATGTCAGTCAGACGCAGAAGTCTTCACTGCTGCATCTATGCCGTGTGACTTCGCAGTTGGTCAACCAGGGATTCACCACCAAATCCGGGCACGGCCATCGCATGAGCTATGGGTGAGTACAAACTATAACTATATAACTATCAATGGTCTATTTAATATACTCCAATGCATTGCAGATCTGATCCGGCGACGGGGGCCACTTTTCCAAAACCATCTTCTCCGCGCATTCCGCTCTCCTCGTCCTTCTTGATCGAATTGGTCCACGCCATTTACTTTGCGATGTTCAATGGCTATGGTACGATAGCCATACAAACGCTAGACGATATACACAACCGTGCCATCTATGAAATGTACACGGAGCTCATTCTGGTGACAAGCGCCGTGCGAAATTCGCTGCATGCCAACCCGTCAGGGCAGCCCAACGACGGGCCAATGGGACTGAGCGTGGCCTTGACACCAGCTACCAATACGGTGACAACATCGGTATCGAAATCCATGATCACGAACGCATCATTCCGAACGAAAAAGCTGCCCGACGACATACCCATACAGGTGCAGGACCTCACCATGCAGCAAAACCCACAGCAGCTGGCCAGCGTGATTGAGGAAGCTGAGCCGGGAGCCAAGGAGTCGCCGTCGACCAAGGAGAGCTCGGGCACTCGTTCTTCTATAATGCGGCCGAGCATGGAAGGAATCAAGGCCCAGGCGCACAAGGCCCTGATCGCGGGCTTCAAGAAATCAAAGGATAAGGAGAAAGACAAGGAACCGCCGAAACCACCGCAACGAAAGTTCGATAAGCACACGCAGCGCAACTCGCTGCTGCAGCTGCAATCGGAATTGAATTCGAATTCCAATGCAGAGCAGCAACCACCCCCCTCCGATATGCTGCCAATGCAGACGCTCTCTTTGATCAATGAGAACGGCAGCAACAGCTTCAGTATTGACAGCGACCTCAACGATGGGCTCGGCGTCGTGGCAGGAACCGTAGCGCTGCCCTCGATAAACAGCAACACCAACTCCGTCACCAGCAGCGACGTGCTGACCAAAAGCTTCGATTCCAGCATCGAACTGGCGCCTCTGGGACACAGCAACAGCAACGGCGGCAAGCTGGCCGAGCATGGCCTAGTGGAATAGTATCCCACAGCCAATAAGCCAAATCCAAGTATCAAGTATATATATTTACTATCATTATTATATATATTCGCACTTTACTGCTGGGTATTAACTGAACGACACCAGACGCGAACGCGGATGAACTGTAAATCTGATTGGAACGCAATACTTAAGGATCGTTTGAATTTGTTAAAATTGGATGGGATGGATTTTCTCAGTTGCTCGTATACTTATATGATAATGTATTCTAATCCTAATTGTTGGTAAAATATACATTACTACTTATGGAAGCATGTACATATATGTATGTTATTTGTCGGTTAATTTGATTAGTTTAAGTGTTGCAATTACGTCACAACAATTATACAAAAGTATACACTCGGATCAGTAGATTGCAGTAGATATCGTTGAATGCAAATTCCCCTAATTAGTAAATTAGTGAGAGTGGAGTTCATCCACTGAAGGATGAGCATAATGTATACGTTTCAAGGCATTTCATTGGATTTAGATAATCAAACCATTCTGCATTCGATATCTACTGTATTTGCAGCCAGAGGGATGGGGTCGGCCGAAAAAACAACTTCAATTGAATTTAACAGGTATCCATTCTACTTTGTCCCTAACATACGATAGCATATGTAAACTAATAGATACTATATACATAAATGCATACAAATATTTATTGAACGTTGACTTGAACCATGTTATTGATTTAAAATAAAATCGAAAACTATATACGTAACAGTTTGCACCTGTCACAGTGTGCGTAAGTCATTTTTTCCTGAATTTTCCCTGCAGAAAGATGCGCGGCACGTCGACACCCTCCTTGATGTTTAGAGTTCGGCGATGGACGTACGCGTTGGTCAGGACCTCAAAGCCGCTCTCCGTGAATAGCTGGGCCACCTCCTGTTCGGCAAAGTAGTAGCTACGTGTGCCGTCCTGGCGCACGTACAGATTCTCTGAGATTTTGTTGCCTGGCTTGAAGCGCAGCTGGGCCATGTCGTACAGCCCGTAATCTCTGAACAGAACTAATCCACCTGGTTTCAAAAGCCGCCACAGATTTTGCACCACATCTTTGAACTTGTGCGGATGAATGGCAGACAGCACAAAGATCATGGTGCACACGTCCAGGCTGCCGGCAGGAATATGTTCATGCACCTGTTGCGTGGTAATGTCGCACTGAAAGGCCGTAATGCTGCTGGGATCGTACAAGGGATTGGCTCTAACAAAATCAACAGCTCGAGGCGAGAAGTCGCAGGCATAAAAGTAGAATCTACCACGGGGCACCGAATCGTCATGGCCCACCTCCCTGGATTGTTCTTCTAGCAGTGGGAACACCAGATTACCCACCCCGCAGCCCACCTCCAAAAGTGTGCGCTTCTGTTCTGCTTCTCGGAGGTCACTCTGGTCGAGTAGCTCTTGGAACTCGCGTGTCGTCCAGTGGCGATCCTTGAAAAAGCGGGTCTCATTTCGTTTGTAGAATATGTCCCAGTGTCGCTGAGCATCCACTTCCAGTTTATTGGCTTTAAATTCAGGCACAAGTCGTTTGTTTTGTTCTTCTAGCCTCTGCCTTTCTTCTGCCGTAAGCTCTTTTTCCCTTGCAGTAAACACATCTGCAATGAGCTTATATTCAGTTTCCATATTTTTATTTGTTATTATTTTTTTTTTGGATTATTATCATATTATCATCCACATGGCGAACTTAACCCACTTAACCCCCTAAATTTAAACAGATGAACTTGAGATAAGCCGCGAAAATAATACTGTTCGTAAATTCATCTTGTAGATGAATCCATCCTATCCATCCTCTTTACTAACAAATAACCTCACGATACCATTCACTTGAAACGCGCCAAAATTCTTTCAGATTTATATTTTTTGTGGTCCACATTTGACATTATGTTTGCTACATGAACTAGTGAACTAACTCCGACTGGAAACAGCTGCGAACCAATCGAACTCATAAATTAGATTTAGTTCACAATACTGCAACAGCCAAAATTTGAATTATCAAATCACCATTATGGCAAATGCAATCAGAAAGTAGCTAAAAAACATTGCTTTGGGGCTCTAGTACTCGGATTAAGTTCGTCATCAAGTATCGCGCCACTGTGGATGTTAATGCGGCCAGTTTGTCAGAGCTCTGCTTCTTTCTTATGTGCCTATTAAATGCACAAAAGCGGTCGCAAGAAAATCACAATAAAGTGTCGCGGATGCTTGGCGTCTGTTTCCGCTCCCGTTCCCGCGCTCGCTACCGCCGGGTCTGTTTATTGAGCAAATCGCGAGCTTATCACAAGCAAGCCCTAGTAAGCGAAAATTGGAAAATACAAAAACAAGCACAAGCTTCAATTAAGCTGGATCTAGTTACTATGAATATTTGCGAAAAAATCTTGTAAATTCGCATGGCTAAAGTTTGTTTGTTTATCGTGAATCTCACTTCGGTTAGGCTCTTAAAAATTCCATTGTCGAGCCTCTCCAAATTCATTTTCCGCTGGCACTGATCGCAGTAGCATCGGGCTTCTGCCCGGTCCGCCTAGACTATTTGTCTCGCCTGGTGCAGACGTACCGTACTCTCCCATTATTAAAACAACGTTCTTTATCGCGTTTCGCGTCATACGGAAGCAGTGCCGCCGCCTCCCCCCGTGCACCTAGCATCAGCAGCGGTAAGTGATATGAAAATCTTTATGCACACAATCCGACAGCTTAGCAGAAAAATTTTAGAGAGAGCACCGCACGTAAATAGCTACGACTGCAAATGCTACAGTAGCTATCTGCTAAAAGAGAATCTTATGAATGATAAGAAGAAAGGCCCAAAATATTGTATACCCATATCGATCGATCGTTGCTACTATCTGTGAGGCTTTCCATTCCACTTAACTGTGAAGAAGCACATTAATGTGCTTGGGCGATATGTACAAATAAATTAACTAAATTGTTTTCTTACATGTACTTATAGTTAATTCACTTATAGTGCTTAACAGGAATCGGATATCTTAGCTTTCTGATACCATGCTGGTGGGAATGTGAAAATATTTGTATCATGAATACTATTGAATACAGAAAATTCCCCCCAATCATGGCAGCTAGTAAATTAAATACACATCAATTAATGGTAAATAGATAATCTATTGACAATTCGATTTCTAGATATTGGCCCGTTGTTATTTGCAGGGCTAAAAATAGGCTTTTGTACCGCGGTACTATATTAGTTGCCATCCCAAAATATCTACGTTAGGCCGAAACAGTTCAATTTCAATCACTTTGCAAGTGAGTGTAAAATGAAGTGATAAGTTCACAGATGATTTATGTATGTATTTTCCCACCCCACCCCCGTATCCATTAAATATGAGCGCATTAAATTTTATGATATTGCTTGGGCCATTTCAGCTTTGGTCCAAAGTAAACTCAACACACATGCACACACACATACCCATATATGGACATACAAGCATACGCTCCGCTCCTCCTTTTGTCCGGGGGCTCGCATGGACGAAAAGTGGAAAGTTAAACAATAACACTTCCATAAACAAAAACCCAACCGCACTCGACCCAACCTCCTTCCCCTCCCCACACACCCACACACACACACACACACACAGAGAAGCACACCAACAACTGCAGACGTATTCCAGGGAATGCCAATTTTGTTGAAATAAGCGTTTCAATTACCTGGACCTCCCCCCTACCGTTACCCTCATCATACGTACATATATATACATACAACCAACGCTGACCTGTCCTGCGGTTAGCACAAGGTATATTAAGTTAAAGGTACGCCAGCACCTACGCCGAGAACACAGCTTTCATCAGAGCTGCCAAATCGTGAGTGTGCCCTCTGGGCAAGGCGCACCCTCGCATAAATACATCTTGTAATAAATGTTCTTATCAGGCGCGTTTTGTTTGGGAAATTTCCCCACCTCACCCTCGCCCTCAGCCACAGGCAAGGGCAAGGGCGGGCTTAACTTTTTTTTTGTTGAGTGTACTTTATCATGGCTTAGCACCTGACAATTTGCCATGAGGCATGCAGCCATTTCTTTTCCTTTCCTCTTTCCCCCATCGAGAGCTTTTGCCTTTCTCCCCTTTGTCTTTGTCTTGTCTTTTGCAATGTGGGGCGCTGCTCTGCTGCTGCTGCTCTGCTGCTGCTGCTGTTAACTGCGCCTCATCTCAGACGGGTCCCTCTCCACTTGCTGCTCCTGCAGCTTGATGTTTGCCGTTGCCGTTGCCGCCTGTCTCCTGTCTCCTGCCAGGCAACGCTTTTGAGACACGAAGCGCAGCGGCAATTAATTAAATTAAATCCGATTAGTGCGCCCAGCAGTGGAAACTTGTAGAGTCCTTATCGCTGGCCTTCTTGCTGCCTCCTTCCCCGCCCTTACCTTCCCATAACCGTTCCGTTTCGCCCTTATTGGTCTGCCACTCTCCAAACTGAATTAAATTAAACATTTCGGACTTTTAAACAAGTCAATGCGTCGGTAAATAAAATCCAAACGAAAAGGTTGCGGCACGCCACGTGCATGCAACAGGCTCTCTACGTCCAAATATACGCCCACGCCCCCGCAGCGCAGAGTTATGGAGTTGACAGCCCCATCAGTCACTCGCAGAATTCCCGTTGAATCACAAGCCCCAGTTCTGCATAAAAAAAACCAAGAGGGCGGGCATTCCAGCGCAAAGAAAGACCTTTACTTGGCCGTGTTATGGCCATGGTTTTGCGTGCGGCGTCGCGTTGGCTGCCACTGCTCGACATTACCAAGCGCACTTCAGCAGGCGTCACTTCTACAGCGGCAGCGGATTGGATTCCACACGTCAAAGGATTCGACGGAAGTCGGTAAGTAGCTGTGAAAGCTTAATGCCACCGATTGCCGACTGAAGAGCTGCGAATAAAGTGCGCCTTTTTATTCAATTAATTACACATACCTATATTTTGTTTGGAAAGTAGTGAAAGTGTTGTGGGGAGAGATTAGATGCTGGCAGAAATTAGTGCCATAATTAATTTGCAGAGACCGATAGCTATCTACGTGCAATATGCATATATATGTATCTATGTGATCGTGGCCATGCTTGGCAATTTTGCACAAATGGAAACACTGTTGTGTTTCATTCAAATACACCTGTTGACCTTTTGTTAAATTTATGACTTCCTGCCGGCCTAAAAGTTGTACCCAATACTTGGAGAGAAGCGCCAGGATGCATTGTAAATGTGTAAAGTAATGCGACTATATGAATACCTCATCAGCTCTGAGACTAAAAGAGCTGGAGCATACTTTTGTGATGATACGCAGATCAAGTTTGTCCACCCACCCGACACAATCGAAAAACCCTTCTGGTTTCTATTCTATTTTACGACTCTTCTTACAGTTCACAGTATTACTTTTCCCTTTAATTTCATTGCGGAATTAAGTCGTAAAATCAACAAATATTTTGGAATATAGAAATCGGACCAAGTACTTGGAACATATACTTGCCATAGGAATAGGATATATGTACATACATCTGCCAGGGTATCTTACACTTCGGCCCCCGACGTTATGCTTTCTTTCCTTTTTGCTTGTATAGTGGTTTCAGTTTGCCCAGGAACTGTGATTGTGATAAGGGGCCAATGAGGGGTGGGAGGGTATGTTCATCTGTGAAAGGAGGGGATGGGATGGGATGTGTCTGTGTCTGTGAGGGTGCCATAAATCAAATCAACAATGCGAGACGGCAACAACTACAGACAATGTTAATTGCACACAAAAGCGCATTATCCAACAGGGATTCGCAGTTCTGCAAAGTCAATGCTTGGGTCTAAGCCCCGGGGCTTAGTATTCATACGTACACCTGCACCCTGCCTGGGCTCCTCTGCTTTCTCTGCCTTGAGTGCCGTTGAGCGAGTCTTTGTGGTAAGTGCATATCTGTGCCATTTTTCGCACTCAAACATCTCACGGATCCTTAAGGATTTTTAATTTATTTTAAAATACCGCAATTAAATGACCAAATTTTACACAAAAATGATAAGTTCAACTAGGAACAAGAAAAGTTCCATCGCTTTTATCATTGAGATCCAATTTATTCCGAAAGATACAAAAAAATGACAGACTTGTTGAAAATTGAATCCTCAATCGGATAAAATTCTGTGTTCAGTGCAATGGGTCTAGCTTATAATGAATATCAAAATTAATTGTAATTTCCAATCATGAAATTATGAATTATGATCATGAAAAACTATTAATGCAATGTCAAAACTTGTCAGGTATAATAATATTTGTATAGGTAACTCAAGTTGTCTACCTGTTTAAATGTAGGGGGGTTAAGTGGGTTAAGTTTCGTTCTCATAGAATGTTTCACTCGAACGTTCTCTGCTCTCTTTGGCTTGAGCCGTTTGGTTCGACCGTCGTTCGCTCTCTCTTTCTCTCTCCTTGCCAAACGAAATCACGCTCAAACCCAACGCAACTCGAATCCAACTTTCCCACTCATGGTGGATGGTTATAACCATGGTGAAATTATACCATGGTTATAACCATGGTGAAATTATATATAAGGTGACGTATTCACCATACGTGCACTCTTTCGGGGACGTTATTTTGTGTCAGTCCTTAAAATTGATTAGTTTATCAGATAAAATTATGTGGTCAGTGGGTGGGGTCTTGGTTAGCTAGTAATTTTAGGCGGAAGATCAAAATTGACGAATATGTTATGTTTTCGATGTTTTTGCGATGTATTTCTATGTTATGTTCGCAACATCATCGCAACATTAGCAACATCATCGCAATAACATCGACACTCACTTACGTATTTTACCGTTGGCAGCATTAATTTGTATGGGCCAGCAACATGTTCCGCGAAATGAGCGACAATGTTCCGCAACATGGAGCAACATGAACACGGAATGAGCAACATTCTGCATACCCCTTGGAAAAAGTTATGATAGAACTAAGGAAATGTTTGTCATCGCTCCCATGAATGCAGAAAATATCTCAACGAAATATTTTAGTTAATGATCCTCTTACAGAGAGCTAACCATAAAAGTACTATATCGAGATCGGGATCGCGATATATATACAGGAAAAAAATCAATTGAATGAACAGATAAAAAAAATGTTGATTACGTTAATTACGTTGTTAATTACGTTTTAAATCAGCTTTAAAAACACAATTTCAATATCAATTAAAGAAAAAAGGGTATCCAAATACCCACACCACCGGTTGACAGGCAACAAGTGTTCAAATGACGTGACATTCGACTCTCACTTACGTTGTTGCTGCGGTTGTTTAAGAAGTACCTTGTGCATATGACTACTGTGGTTTTAATGACACTCGGGATACACTCGTTCATACAACCGTATGCCTGTTTTTCGTGCGAGGTAGCGTCAGTTGGGTCGATCTGTAAGCCGAACGGATCCGAGCAGCAAAATGAGATATTGAACTTAGCTAAAGCAATATACCAAGAGCACATACAAACAAAATCTCGGTAAAATTTAAGTATTTTATTTTTTAAAGTCCCGTCAAAGTTGAAAAACAACGAAAAAAAATAGATGGATTAGAAAATACGTTTTTCTTTAGAACTGCAACTGCAACGGACCAGTTTTTTTTTTGAGTATGGATAACAATGAATATACCTAATAAAGGATACCAAAACCAGAATCAAACGTTGCCTAGTTTACTTTTTATTCCACCTGAAAGATGCAGTATGTGAATAAATGTTGAATACATTTTTGCACTGTGCTCATATCTCATGTCATATTTCTGATTATCCAAAGTTTCTATTTTTACAAAAGCTTTGGAAAATTCTCTATTAGATGCGTTTATTAATGTTATCCAAAGCGCTCATGGCTGATGTCCCACTGTGCACCGTAGATCGTTCTTTAGTCCAATCAATGGAAAGGGAAACGGAACGCGGAAAAACAGTTTTCAACAATGAATTAGTAATTTGATTTCCTATAGTATATAGTATATAATATAAAGTTTATATAACGTCGTCGAAAGAGGTTGTGTAGCGCACGATTTTTCGTTTTCTTCTTCTTCATTGTTTACGAATGTACTCGTACAATGAAGAAAACATGCTATTATTTTAAATCGGCATATATTTAATAAACTATGTTATATATATACTGTAATGTAATGTATATTACTGTAATGTTTTGTACATATTACTATTATCTTTATAAATATATATGTATTTGAATTTCGCCCTATTAAATATGAATTAAAATGTTATAATTTTGATTGAACTATTTCTTTAAATTTATTAGCAGACAAATTTTGTTCTCTGCCAGCTGAAACAATAACAAACGAAGAGTGCAGAGCGAAAAACGCTTGCCATCTCTTTCTAGCGCTTGCCTCTCTGAGAGCGGAGAGAGCGAGTTGAAAAAATAACGTCCTCACCACTGCCGAATACGTCACCTTATATATAATTTCACCATGGTTATAACGGTATAGTCGTGTGCTTTGGGCCTCTTTCGGTTCCTCTATGTCGTGGGCAACAGCACGTCTATCCGAGTGCGGCGCGTGCAGCAGCAGCTGTTGTGGCCAGCAGCAACAACAAGGACCACAGCGGCATCACCATCCTCGAAGTAGGAGCACCAGCACCAGCACCACCAGCAGCAGCAGCAGCGGCAGCAGTGAAAGGAAAGGAAAGTAAAGGAAAGGAAAGGAGGAGGAGCGGGCCTAAGAGGAAGTGCTGAAACGGCGCGTTTATGTAAAGGAAGGAGAAGAACAAGGTGAAATTCGAGCCTCATAAGTAGAGGAGGAGGAGTTTATCAAAAATACAATAGATTAAAGAGCAGCAAAGGAATGAATTGAATTGAATTGCATTTAATTGCATTGAAGAGTGTTTTCCCATTGAGAATGTGACAAGACAATAAATTAGCCGTAACCTGCACTTTGTTATTAGCACCTGGATCCTAGTGGATTATACATACACACATAATCGTATTTGCTGCTCGAAACCGTTATTTTTTGGATTTTACTGTTACTGGCTTGGAAGAGAAGCCCAGCCACAATAACCGTTGAAAGCCAAACGGCGAGTGATCAAAGTTAATTTACCAATACAAAAGCATTGAATTGGATGCTAAAAGCCTGAACCCACCCTACATAAGTATCAACGGGCACAACGTGTCGAGAACACGTAAATTCTATTTACGCAAATAATACTAAACAAAGCAACAACAGGAGCAGAGCCGAGCAGAGCAGAGACGAATAAAAAAGAATAAGAGGCTGCGAGCGCCAGAAAGTAGGCAACAGAAGCCCCAGCAGAGCAGCAGCAGCATCAGCAGCAGCGGAGCAGCGCAAACAGGATACTTAAAATATACACACGCACTTTCACCCACACAAACAAACAAACAAGCAATCACACACACACACAGCATACATACATACATACATATACTGTCGTCCTGGGGCCTGCTCAACGTCAACTAGAATTGTATTGCCTCTGTCTGCGTCTGTGTGAGTTCATATTTTTGGACTGCCTTTCGTACAAGCCGCCCTTGCCCTCGCCCTTGCTCCTCACCATCCTGCCGCCCAACCACCCAGCCAGCCACCCAGCCGCCCAGCCAACCGACACAACTTGTGAGCAAAGCACGAAATAAATATAAAATAGACCCGAAACAACAACAGTCACTGCTGCGCGCTGCCGCTGAGGTGTTTTGGCCCGAGGCGAGGCGACGGGCGCAAAGCAAACAACACAAAAAAGATACAGAAGAAAGATGCCCGAATGCTGGACAGAGATTGATGCTGGCTGCCGCCGACGTACACCAACAACAACAACAAAACCAACAACAACAACAACACCAACGATAGAGAGAGAGACAACCGACAGCAATTGAGAAATGTAAGTAACGCACACACACACATGCACACGAGATGTACATACATATATGTATACATGCATATATGTACATATGTATTGGGGAAAAAGCTTTATGCATATTTTTACAGCATTTAAGTGTGAAATGATGTGTTAGAGCATTATTTGACTTGGGCTCCGAAAATGCTAAGCCACACAGAAACAGAAAAAGACAGAATAAAAGAGATATAGAAAGAGAGGGAGAGGGAGAGAGAGAGAGCGCGGAAGGAAGGAGAGACAAAAAGATGTGTGCCAGAATGAGATAGAATGAATTTGTTGAACCCAGTCCAATGCCCAGTACTGGTCCCAGGATCAGCCGGAGTTGAAGTGGAAAACAAACAGGGCAACAAAGCAGATACACACACACACACCCACAGACACCGAGACTGGCTACAAGGAATCACACTTAGACATCAGGTTGTATGATACACAAGTTGTATCAGCTTGTGCCCGTCCCTGCCCCTGTCCCTGTCCTGTCCCACTCGCGCAGCATTCGAACTCAATTTCGATGAAGTAAATACACACACTCGCACACACACACACACGAATAGGGATACGAACAGGGATACACACTGAGGGGCATAATATACTCTCTGGGCAGCAATTGGTATGCCAAAAATTCCAAAAAAATCGATGCAAGGCAAAAAGAACGCGACAGAAAAGGCCGGGCAGCCGAATGAGAGGAAGACAAAGCAATACAGAATATTTCTGTGGAGCCCTGGCCAGCACAATCGGCATCCGATGGACTACTACTTCGCGACCCGACCCGATCCCCCTCGAAAGTATGCAACACTTTGTCAAATACTTAAACCAACAATTCATTCCCGATAAAGTGCGCTGGAAAATCAATTAGCAATGTCTGGCGCCCAAGAAGCGAGGAGACAAGTTCAGAATCAGAGACAGACCCTGCTCGGGTTCAGGGAACCCCTAGGACCGAAACCTTACATGAAATGAGCTTGATTGAAGGATCTGGAAATGGCATTCCCAGTGTTCATAGGGGAGAAGCCGCCATCAATTTTATACTCGCTACTCAATGAGTACAGGGTCATAAAACAGAAAATCTCACCATCTTGCTTATCGCCTGGTTCTCAAAGATTATAGGGATAAAAGAGAATAAATGTTGTGTACAGATTGCTCTGTTGTCATCGCACTCAATCAAGTCATATTTCCCAGCTGCGCCACAGTTGTAAAGATCCGATAGCAAGCGCAGAACCATAAAGAATGAATCTCCTTATATGCCAGATTTGCGAAAAGTGGAAAAATGATTTACGTTATCTCTTGCAATATGGCTGAGCGCACTTAGAAGCCTTCGAGGGATAACGATAAATGGATACATAGAAACTAGATACAGGATATCTATAAATGTACCTGTAGCTCGACAAAAAATATTCCGTAATCTAGGACTTGACAATTTTCTAGAATAAAGTTATCTGAATGTGTCTGATGATAATATTGTATTTAATTATGATATATTTTATTCACATACAATAATATATGCTTGGTAAAGTACAAATTATGACTTAAGTGTACCCGCTACTTGATATATGTATAATAGACAATTATCTATACTTATGATTGCTAAAACAAAAACTATACATACGATACACGCAAATTGAAATTCAAACAATTTTAGTTAGGATGCAAATCGGTAGATAAAATAAGGATTTTATAAGATGCTGATTTACAGTCGTGCCATGGGGTTTTATTTATTTTTTTTGATTTGTTGGATATGCAACAGCACAGCAAAAGTGTCTGCTATATACAGGTGTTCACCTTAATACAGAGACAAAGACGGAATTCAATTAAATAAATCCACAATTGAATCAAATATTTTGTGATTTTAAGACACAAAAGCCTTTTCGACATATTTAACTAGTCGAATTCCAATTCGACACATTCCAAACCTAATCAGAAAGGAATCTTTTTGGTATGGAGCCCATCCCAGGCAGCTACAACAATGGTGGACCGATGGCGATGGGCTTTCAATCCAATGGAATAGATAAATAGATAAATTGCTTCATTCGACTGCTCTGATTTGATTTTAATGAAACTCCCGGAGCCCGGGAAGCACTCCAAGCGGATTACATCTGAAGTGGGAGGAGCAGTGTGGAATGTGGAATGTGGCGGGAGGGTGCTATAGAGAAAGGATAATTTAATGAAAGTCTGGGAATTGCGCAGTGGGCCACAGACACAGACAGAGACAGGCCAGGCCAGGCCAGGCCAGGACAGGCCTCTGCCAGTTGCAGTCGCACCGCAGCTCCTGAAGTCGCCTGAAGCTGCAGCCACTCTCGGAGCCACATTCTCTGTGTCCTTGACATTCGGATTGCACCTACAGCCACCCGCCCGCCAGCCTCCGGCCTCCAGCTCGGGAGAGCGAGCTGGCGCGTGTCAGTAGTGGCCCACCTCAGGGACGGCTCACTGTGGCCTGGCTGGCTGGCTGACCAGACTGTCAACTTTTCTAAACTAAAAACTATGCTTAAACTCTTCGCAACTCTGACTATCTCATTAAAACTTGAGGTGAAAAAGAGGACTGTCCTGTCTGTTGGGGGGACACGGGAGCAGGAACACAGAAGGCGGAAAGTAAATTATAACGGACAGCGAGGGGGAGGGGGGTGGGGTGGCTTCGGAAGAAGTGTTCAAGAACGAAAATCAATTTCCGTAAAACCCGACGACAATGCAAACGGAACAAAACGGAAACTGAAATGGAAAAGGAGGCGAGAAGGGGATTGGCAGGGGCAGGGGCAGGGGCCGACTGCGAATGCTGTCTTTCATTTTTCCATCCACTGGATATGCTGCATATGACCACGGCCGCTGCCCCGCCACCCCACTCCCCCGCTGCCCCATTGCCCCACTGTTCGTTCCGCTGTCTACCATTAACGGTTCGATGCGCACGATATTCACTCTGCAAACTGTGTCCCTCTGGCTCTTCTAGCTCTTCTAGCTGCCGCCTCACTCTCTCTTGCCACTTGACACACACGCATACAGAGAGCATACAGATACATGTATGTAAGTGTAGAGAGGCTGACAGACAGACACGACACCCATCATTGTGCCGTGGCAGGCAGCATAAGCCGCAGCCTGCCACGTGCGCCCAGCGAGACGTTAGAAACAAAGCGCCAGCATCAGCGCCAGCGCCAGCGCCAGTCAGCGTTGCCCTGTCCGCATTGACTAATGAAAGTAAAGCATGTCAGGCCAGGACTCTGGACTCAGGACCCAGCCCCAGTCCCCAGCTTAGCTCCCTTCGATCAAAATGTAAACTGACAAAGAGGACAATGGCGTTGACGATGACAGTAAATATTGTACGTACAATGTGTACAATGTGGTCCCCACCCCATTCCATCCCAGCGAACGCATCGCCTACTCCTACACTTGCGAAAAGTCCTTTCGAAATCTACGCAAAATGCGCGATTTATTTTTCTTCCTATTCTATGAAAGCGCAGTGCCCCTTTCCACGAAAGTTTGGTTTTTCCGAGTGTAAGCATATAAATTGCTCAATGCTCGCTGTTGTCATTGGCTTTTTTGTTGCAATCCTGGCTGCCTTTCCTGTCCTTGCTCCTCGCCGCAACATATGTACATACATACATACATATATATATATATATATATATATAGATCCTAATTGGATTCGTTATTAATGAGGCAGCCCCAGTTCTGTTTCTTGCCAGTAATTGTTTGTGGCACAATGGCATTACCAATCATCTAAGAAGGGTACCAGTCTGTGGCATTAAATTATCCGAGCCTGTCCGGGGAAAACATAAAACTAACAGCCCAAAAAACACTCTGGCCCAAAGTCGAATCGATAAAATTGTAGTCGTAGCTGGATACTCGTGTGAAACATTTTCATCGCCAAGTGACGCCCCGCCTGGCCACAGAATATCCGTGTGGACTCCTCTCCTTCCTGCTTGCACCATCGGCAGCTTCTTTGTACAACTTTGAGGGCTTGTGTCTATGCAGATACGAGTACGAGTACGAGTAAGTTGTGAAAGTTAGTTGAGGTCTATTCTATGGCACCGGGATCGTACTCGTACTCGTACTCGCACTCGCACTCGCACTCGCGCACAAATCAATCATGACAGCTGAGTGGCAGGCAAACAGCATCCAATTGCAGGGAGTGGAGTGCTCCGGAGATGGACAGCCTTCGCACTTGCCAGTACGAGTATGTGCATCCGCATCTCATGTGGCCGATCAGATGTCAGCGGAAATGAGACGCAGTGAAACCAGTCGACTGGGAAGGGATGGGATGGGATCGGATGGGATGGGATGGGAGGAGCTCTCGTGCCCTGACAAAGATTGTCAATCAGTGGAACGAACGCCCTTTGAATGTAAAATGGAAATGGAAACCAAATGCCTAATGCTGCGAAAAAGCGGAAACCCAGGCCACATGGAAACGTTTATGCACGAGATACAGACACAGAAAAAGATACAGATACAGATACATAGTACACAATTTAAATTGCTGAACAATTCGCCCTTCCCTGTTTGGACTTTGAAGTCGTTCCTCTCTCACTCTGTGTGTCCCTATCTTGCCAAAGCCATTTGCAGCACGCGCTCGAGCAGAGAGAGCAGCAGTCCACAATCAAAATCACATTATGCGACGAGTATCGCACACCATCGCATTGCTGATTGCACAATTACGAACAATGGCCTACTCCCTCCTTATTCCCTGTCATATTTCGTTTGTCTGTGCGGGCTACCAGCACTCCCCAAGCACCCCCCCATGCGACTGTCGCATGATTTCACAGTAGACTCAACTTTAACCCCAACATACCAGACTAATGCTGCGCTCGTACTTTATGCTTGTCCCGCCAATCAATGAATGCCTCTCAGAAGAAGGTACCCAAGTGTCTTGTCTATCCTGCAGCATTGAAGGCTGGGTGTGACTTCCTTCCTTGCTGCCTCCAAAGTATATGCATGATATATTGTACTTACTCGTACTCGCATGACATCTATTCTATGGGTTCCTGAGGGCGTTGGCGTCGGCCGAGGCCTCAGAGCTACCTGGAAGGCTGTTGCCGCCCGCTGCACAAACTAATTAAATGCTCAGCCATAATTTATGAGCGTCCCATCCCCGACAAATGGGAGGCGGCAGCATAAGCAGCGAGTCGGCCATAAATTTAAATTATGGCTGGAGCCAGAGCAGAGCACGAGCCAAAACTGAATACATACGTCCCACAGGCAGGACAGGACAGGACAGGCAGGACAGGACAGGACAGAGAGAAGTGCTGGCAAAAAATTGCCAGCACATTTTGGGCATAGCTGAATAGCCCTGCACAGCCATCTCTGGGACATTCTATCCACCGACAGTGCTGACCAGGACGGCCTTGTAATGAAATTCCTAGAACCCTGGCCTGGACGGTGGTGTTGGCCAGCCCTGGATGGCCTGGCGGCCTGGACGGCCTGGATGTGATGAGCTCTAGGCAAATATGCCAGGAGCGATAAAGAAAACCTGAATTTGAATATGTTACATATGCCTAATCTGTCTCACCCATGTCATGGCATCCTATACTGATTGCACAGTCTTGGCAGGATGTAGGATGTGTGCCAGACATTGTGCTAGACCCTCGATAATTGGCCCCGTCCGTCCCCCATCCCTCTGCGCCATGGACAATGTGACACAAGTGTTGATATATTTGTATGATTTTTAAGCTGGGGTGGATGGGGTGTAAGTTCAATTTCGCAATGATATTTCGAGGCTTCGACTCGGGGGAGAGCATGCCTAGACTCTAGAGCTGCGGAAAATTCCAAGCGTTGAAGTCCTAAGCAAGGGTTCGAGTCTCAGAAAATGAAATAATTTGCCAATGTCGTTACGGGGGATTTTCCCGCATTTTCCCGTCTGCTGATTAACTCGGAATTCCATTTCCATACGCAAATACTTTCGAACAGCAACAATAGCAGCAAGAGTAGCAGGAAAGGAAAGGAAAGGAAGTAGGAGTCGGAGTCGGAGCAGGGCCAAAGGCATCCGCACAACTAGACGCATACTTAATAATGTGTACGAAAGCTATCAGGACCGTGGAAACAATTGCTGGCATCCTGTCTGGTTTGGGTTTGTGGAATTTCAACCTTTTCAGACTTATATAAGTGGAGCTGGAACTGGGACTGGGACCGGGTCTGGAGCTCTGGCTGGTTCTGGTTCTGGCTCTGCTGCTGGCCCCATCTGGTCATCACTGAGATTTCTGATCTGTGAGTGGAATTTGAGAGGCTGACACTTGGCAAATGCGCCAACAATTTGGATAACAACCCAAAGGTCAGCGATAGATTAGGGAGAAGTGCTGGGGCAAGGATAGGAGGCCCACGTCCCTAATATAATTTAAAAGCCCCTTACTACCACACCTCCTCCTCCTCCTCCCTCTTTCCTGCTTCCTGGGCAAGGCTGATTGCTTTTGCGTTGCGAATTTCGTTGGGGAAAATTGTTGGGGCAGGAACGGGAGGACAGGGGACAGAGGACAGGGGACACGGCACTGGGCTACACAAAAGCAAACAATTTATGGTTCATATGAGTCTGGAATTGCTGTTCAGCATACAAATGCCAGGCAAATAGAATTTGTATGTTTATCCTGTCTCCATATATCTCTCCTCTCTCTATCTCTCTCTTTTTTTGCTTGTGGGTGTGTATGTGTGTGTGTGTGTGTGTATGGTAATAGCCAAATCCTATGCATATCCATGTGTGTCTACATATTTGCTTGGAAAACTGAGGAAGCGCCTGATAAATGAGCGTTTTAAATGTGTGTTTGAACTGAAAGAAAAAACCCCCACCCACACCCCCACCCATCGTACGTAGCCTCAGATTATGCACCACAATGGAATAAAACCAATATCCTGTAATTTGTATGGTCCTTTAGCCAGGAATACTTTCCACATTTATAATACATTTAATAATCGAATTAAATGTTTTAATTTATAATAAATAATTATCCAATTATACGGTTATACGGTTATAATAGTTCATAGAACAACTCCACAGCAAAACAGATTTGATTATAATGCCGCTTAAAACGTAATTTTAACAGGGGAAAACTTTGCCAATTATGGATTTCCATGAGGTTCCATCCGCGAGTAAATAGGGGGCTTTTCGCTCGGGGAATATGCTAATCTAGTTAGCAACTCTATGGAAAAATCATGCACACAAATGCCAGGCACATGCCCGCTCGGGCACAGGGATATGGAAATGGACAGGACTTGGGCTTGGGCTTGGCCATGGACATGCACGTGGTGGTTGTGGCGGCTGAGGTGGAGGTTGAGGTGGACATGTCGCCTTCTCACCTGCCAGAGTTGATTGCATCCTATTAGTGTCAATAGACGTCCTTGACACATCATGAACTCCGACAGCTCGCCTCAGCTCGACTAAGTGGGTGGCCAGTGGGCGGGTGGGCGGTTGGGCGAGTGGGAGTGGGCGCCTGCAGCTACCAGGAGGTTATATGCAATGAGTTTGTGTGTGTGTGTGTTTTTCAGTGTTCTGTGTGTTCGTTCGCCCTCAAATCACCCTGCAATGCTTCACCTGTTGACTGTCTCGCTCTGGCCTCGGAAATGAGGGGAATGCCTCCGATTAAAGTAGGTCACACCTAAATTTTGAGGAAATTCTTTCTATGTTTAAAGACTCGTAGATAGCCCAAATAGCTGGCACCATAAGCTCCACATCCCCCTTAAAAGTCAGCAAAAGTCCATCCGGTTCTGAGAACGTATTTAATTGATTCCCAGAAACAGATTTCCTCTGGACTCGCATAAAGTTTATTGCGATTATTGCGAACTCTCCGAGGCCATATGGAAAACTCCGATAATGGACAGCTATCATGGCATGTCAAGGGACGAGCACGGTATTCCGAGAACTGCTGTATCCGAACAATCCAGAATCCGAGATAGCCACATGAAGGGACATTTGAAGGGACTCTGTACAGTCAGTCTCTAAGAGCATATTGCAAGGCAGCGCAGGGCAGCGCCCTTTCCTATGCCCATAAGACAGGGCCTAGCCGCCTAACTCAATTCACTTGCAGGGCACTTCCATTGGTCCCTGTCGGTCCCTGCCGCTTAAATGAATTTCGATGGAAACTCAATCAAAGCAGCTCGTGGCAGGAGCATCTCTAACCGCCAGGAGCCAGCACTCACTCCGACCCAAGGAAGGGAGCAGGACAGTCGGTGCGAGGCCGAGGGCAATGTCAATTTGTGGGGCAAGGGAAGCGGAGGGGCAGGCAGCTCTTTGTGCTATGAGCCAACTAATGGCATCCATTAGACACAAAAGGCCAAATTGCGTGGCACGATGCATCAATGGAGTGTCTGTGTGTGTGTGTGTGTGTGTGTGTGTGTATGGATCTATTGTCACGTGTCCGTCCGTGTCCGTCCGTGCCCGCCGCCATCTCTCCCTCGGGCTTCCCTATTGTGGTGTGTGTGTGCGTGTGTGTGATGGAGTCGATTGTGTAACTGATTTATATGATTTGCATGACTTGCACATTCCGGCTCTGTCTGTCTGTTTGTGTTCACATTCCGTTGTGAATTGTGTGAGTAGTTCCCTTTGGATATGCATGGCAGGCAGACCGCCTGGGGACTCCATATTGGGTA
Source organism: Drosophila helvetica (assembly GCA_963969585.1). NCBI lineage: Eukaryota > Metazoa > Arthropoda > Insecta > Diptera > Drosophilidae > Drosophila > Drosophila helvetica. Next base: position 18,713,757 of record OZ018404.1, on the reverse strand, counting down.
AAAGAAACCTTGCAATTGCAATTGCAATTGTAATTGTTGTTGTTTTTTTGTGTTTTGTGTTTTGTGTTTTTTGTTTAGTTCGATTCGCATGTGGATCACATACGCGAAGTGATAAACGCTTTGATTTCGCTTCCCCTTTGCAGCTTAATCGATTAAACGAACTAAATATACGCACTCGACATGAATAAACAATTCCTGAGCGTCGCCCAGGAGCAGCATCCGCCCACGACCGACGACCAGCGCAGTCGCTCGCGGTAAGTTGTCCTCCTCCTGTCCTCCAGCCCTGCCTCCAGTCCTGCCTCCTGCCTCCTGCCTCACCAGCAGACGTTTTCTCCCCATTTCAGCTCGGAACGTGCCGCCAGCCTGGCTCTGCCCCTCAATTCTCTGCTGGACTTTTACGACAAGCAACAGGAGCAGTGCAAGTCTGTCACACTGCTGCCACTGCCCAGCGGCTCCAACCACAGCGGCCACAGCGGCCACAGCAGCCACAGCAGCAGCAGCACCAGCATCGTGCGGCGCCACTCGTCCCACTACTACCCCATGCTCGAGGATAAGCAGAAGCCGTCGCAGCTGGGGGCAGCCCAGGGGGCCAACGAAATGCTGGTAAGCCACCAGAAAGTCCTTTTTCTATCTCCATTTGGCCTGGAAACAGCTGATGTGTGCCTTCGCTCAGGCCATAAAGCTTCGCTGGCTCTGCATAATTTATAAGATTGTTGCACCCATAGGCGGGGCCTCTCCTCCCCTCTCCTTTCCACCCTTCTCAGCTCCATTTCTATTTATTTGCCTCTGCCAGAATGCTCTGGTAAATATTGTCATCATCGACATCATCACCTGCAACGACGAACCGACTCGAAAATGTCCTCTTTTCACAAATCCGGATCACCCCCATACCCACCCCCACCCCCCACCCCACCCGCAAAACTCAAAGCCCCTTTGCCGCTGTTTTCCGGCTATTTGCCATTCGTGCAGATTCTAGCAGCTTACTCCGTCCGTCCGCTCCTCCGCTCGTCCGCTCGTCCTCTCGTGAATGGCATTCAAGGGATTTGGCTCCGTGGGCTTAGACTGAGCCACAGCCAGCGCGCGGAATATTGCTATTTGGCAAGCTATAGCTTTATGTACACACACCTCTGACCTCTGACCCAGCCTCTCTCTCTCTCGCGTTTCTCCCGCTTCTGTGGCAGGACCTGAAATACGGCAAGTCAGCGCCAATGGGGGCGATTGGGATGGCCAAGCAGCAGCAGCTGGTGCGTGTGGACACGCCGGTGACGCCACCGCCGCCCATTCCGCGCCGCATGCTGCGAGGCAAGTCCGGCTGGCAGCCGAGCCCAGCCGGACAGGAAGGCGCCCACGGCATTGGCACGGTGTTTGTTTATCCGCAGCCAGCAAACGTGACCACAGAGCCAGCCGGGCTGCAATCAGCACTCCTTGTTGACATAGCCACACGTCCGGCGCACGGATATTCGGACACCGACGGCATTTCCGATGACGACCGCATGAGCCTGGAGAACTCCGTGTTCGATGAGTCGCTGACCTCCACACCGGTCAAGGTCGCCGGCTACCATGCCAGCCGGTACGCCGGTCTGGGCAACATGGCCAAGCGGGCCCAGCGCTCCTCCAGCAGCACCGTGGACTCCGCCTACGGCTCCTCGGGGGGGCACAGCGAGCGCTTTGCCTCCAGCTCGACCAGCGTCGACTTTCGCAGCCGCTTCTCCTCGGTGGACACACAGTCCTCGCTCGACGAGAAGCCCGCGTCCATCTCCATAGACTCTCCCCTGGCCAAGGACACGTTCCGGCTGGAGCGAGACCGGGAGAGAGCCGTCGCCAATGATGCCGATGCCATGCACAAGCTCAACAACAACAACAGCGCCAGCCCCGCCATCGGCCTCGGCCTCGGCCTCGGTGTCGAGTTGGCCAGCAACAACAACATCATCGCCAACAGCAGCAGCAAGCTGCCGGCTGTGCCGGCCCGCAAGCAGCCCCCAGTCAAGTTTGCGCCCCCCACCAGCGGCAGCGCCACCAGCAACTGCTCCAGTGGCGAGTCCAACAAGGAAACGAGCAGCGTGTCTGCCTCCGCCTCCACATCGTCGGCCGCTTCGGCTGGCTCCAGCACCATCTCCAGCGGCACCATGTCATCCATGTCGCTGGGATTGGGCGTGCCCACGCCAGCTCCAGCTCCAGCTCCAGTTCTGGCTGCAGCTGCATCTGCTGGCTCGAGCATCAGCCAAAAACGTCCAGGGCCACCGGAGCCGCCACAGCGCATGAACAGCTCCTTTGATTCCGTGGACAGTGCGCCAAGGGTGCACGCAGCACCGCCCCTGACTGTGCGCAACAAATTGCGGAGCAACAAGCCGCCGCCCATTGTCTACCCGAAGCTGCAGCAGCGCCAGGACTCAACCCTGTCCAGCGACAGCTACTCCATCAGCTCCAGTCCCGGCTACAACTCGAAGCTGATGGAGGTGCCACTCCTGCCCATGGCATCGTCGGGCCAGAGCGGTCGCAAGAACAACAATCCGGGCATGGCCCAGCGCCAGCAGACGCCACTGATGGACATGGCAGCCACACGCTTCGGCAAAATGGTTCCGGCTGTGCCGCCGCCGCGGGGAAAGATCAATTTCCGCCAGGACTCGACCATTTCCAGCGATAGCTTCAGCCAGACGTCCAGCCCCGGCTACAATTCGAAACTCATGGAAGTGCCCCTTCTGCCCTCGTTGTCGGCAAAGCGGCTGTGCAGTGGTAAGTAGAGGGACCTCGCATCCGCGAGATTCAGATTCAAACAATTAGCTAACTGATGTCGAATCCTAGCCCCGGCTCCGATCGTCTGCCGCCAGGGAGTGCAGCACGAGCCCATCGAGGAGCTGGAGCCACAGCAGACTCTCTCGCCGCTCAACAAGGCGAGTGCTCCGCCCAGCAGCTTGCAGACCATTGTGCGCTTTCAGAACGGAGCACCCCACACCATGTCCTTGCAGCATCAGGTAGCAGCCGTGTGGCAGCCTTGAAGGCGCATCTAAAACAAAGAAAGCGTACTCAATCGATGACTTTTCAGATCATAAATCGCCGCAAGAGCTCCAATCCGTACATCACCAACGGACGCTTGAAGTTCCGCCTGTTCCAGATACTGATCAACGCCTTCGCTCTGCTGGCCATTGCCGGGGGATTGGCCGCGTACTTCAACGCCTACCCGACCATCAAGTTCGTGAACAAGACCATCATCAACACCATCCATGTGGAGGAGAACTCGAGCTATGGCAAGAACCCCGCCCCCGGCACCTGTCTGCCCATCATCGTGCGCTTCTGCCAGGGCCCGCAGATACCCTACAACTACACGGTCTTCCCCAACTACATCGGCCACTTTGGCCAGCTGGAGACGCAAGTGGTAAATATGGTGCGAGCCCCTGGACATGCCTTTAATCCATCTCGCTTGCAGGACCTCGACTCGTACGAGGCTCTCGTAGACGTCCGCTGCTACGAGCTGGTCTCCCTGTTCCTGTGCACCCTCTTCGTGCCCAAGTGTGGTCAGAGTGGGTGAGTTTTAAGGGAATTCACGACTGAATCTAGGATGAATAGAAATAGAAATACAAATGATATCCATATCCATTCGATTCCATAGTGCCACAGTGCCGCCATGCAAGACGCTCTGCACTGAGACAATGCGCCGATGCGGGTTCTTCTTCGATGTGTTCGGGCTGAGTCTTCCCGATTATCTGAACTGCAAGCTCTTCAAGGACTTCCCCAGCTCCGAGGACTGCGTGGGTCTGGAGGAGGTGCGAGACGTTATGATAGCGGCCTCCAATCCCAGGTGCGATGGCTTCCAGTGCGACCAGAACCGCTGCCTGCCGATGGAGTACGTCTGCGATGGACATCTGGATTGCATGGACCAGACGGACGAGGGCAGCTGCGACCGGTGTGGCCCGGACGAGATCTACTGCGGAGACAGCCAGTGTATTGGAACCAAGCACATCTGCGATGGCATCATCGACTGTCCGTACGGCCAGGATGAGCGCAATTGCCGTGAGTATTGGGATCCTCCTGAGTCTGACTGAGTCCTCACCATGATCCATTGCTTTTTGTTGCTTTTGCAGTGAGGCTGAGTGAGCGAAATGGGGATGTGGGCGCCGGGGTTCTGGAGGTCTACCGCATCGGCCAGCGCCAGTGGATGCCCGCCTGCGTGAAGAACTGGGACCGGGCCGTCTCGCCCAGTGCCGTCTGCTCCATCCTTGGCTACTCGGCCGTGAACGCCACCAGTGTCCTGACCCAGCGCACACACCGTCCGCTACTGGCCTCGGTGAACGTCTCCACCGACATCTGGAAGATGTACGCCAAGCGGCGCTCCACCCTGATGCAGGAGTTCGCCAACTGCAAGAAGACCGAGGACTATCCCATGGCCGAGCTCACTTGCTCCAACTATGGTGAGTCGAGGAACTGTCCTCCAGCATAGGACTCATGGCTGACGACTATTTTCCACTCGCACAGAGTGCGGCAGGGTGAAACGCGGACGCCACAAGCCCTCCAGGCGGATCATTGGTGGCAGTCAGGCCAATCCCGGCAACTGGCCCTTCCTGGCCGCTATTCTAGGCGGGCCCGAGAAGATCTTCTACTGCGCCGGCGTTCTCATATCTGATCAGTGGGTGCTCACCGCCTCCCACTGCGTGGGAAAGTAAGTATTGCATCCCATCGCATCGCATCCGACTCTGCCGCTTAATGTTCTCCTGTGTCCTTTCTGTGGTTGCAGTTACACCGTCATCGATCTGGAGGACTGGACCATTCAGCTGGGCGTGACGCGTCGCAACTCCTTCACATATACGGGCCAGAAGGTCAAGGTGAAGGCGGTCATTCCCCATCCGCAGTACAACATGGCTATTGCCCACGACAACGACATTGCTCTGTTCCAGGTAGGTTGCAGCTTTCAGGTTGCAGGTCTCCCGAATGTGAAACAATCACTCCATCCATTAATCTAATATCCTCACAGTTGGCCACGCGTGTTTCCTTCCACGAGCATCTGTTGCCCGTCTGCCTGCCGCCGCCGAACGTGAGGAATCTCCACTCCGGCACCCTCTGCACCGTCATCGGATGGGGCAAGCGGGAGGAAAAGGACCGTGAGTGAAGTCGGAAGACGTGATTGGGCGCAGATTGGACTGACCTCTTGTTTACTCCACAGCCAAGTCAACCTACGAGTTTATAGTCAATGAGGTGCAGGTGCCCATCATCACGCGGAACCAGTGCGACGAGTGGCTCGACAATCTGACCGTCTCGGAGGGCATGGTGTGTGCCGGGTTCGATGATGGCGGCAAGGATGCCTGTCAGGTGAGTAGCAGCTGCGCACCGCTTCGAGCTGTGTCTGGATAAACTGACCTTCTTTGCAGGGCGACTCGGGTGGTCCGTTGCTCTGTCCGTATCCGGGGGAGAAGGACCGCTGGTTTGTCGGCGGCATCGTGTCGTGGGGCATAATGTGTGCCCACCCGAAGCTGCCCGGTGTTTATGCGAACGTGGTGCAGTATGTGCCCTGGATCCAGGAGCAGATGCAAAAGCATGCACGACCTATCGGCGAGGAGCGCGTCAACAAGTATGATTTGCATCCGGGCGGACCCGACATGCTTTCCAAAATAGCCACAGATCCCATGCGCAACGCGAAACCCTATTACTACACCCACGGCAAGGTCATGACCCATGACTAGGCCACAGACGTACGTACGAGTAGATATAACAGACATAATGTATATGATGCGAAAAGGAGAGAGATGAGATGCAGGAGAGATATCAGACGCAGGACAGACGCAGCAAATACTTGAGTACGGCGTAGATGTGCATTAACGAGTGCACAAGTACAGTTCCAGGAACCGGAAACCACACACAGATCAGATCAGATCAGAGGTGTCACACACTGTGGACGAGTGGCGACGAGTGACGGATAGGATATATTTTGCTACTGAACTTACGGTATTTTGGCGGATCTCGAGGCGTATCGAGCTAGCTAGCAGAACACCGATGTGGGCAACATAATCATGTGTCAATTTGCCGAATTTATTTGTCAATTTTTTTACAAAGAGATTTCTATGAACCTAAAGGCGAGCAAAGGAAAACCAAAGATAATCCAAACCAAAATGGCGAAACTATATGTCAATAATTATTGAATAACCGATTTATATATTTACACGAAAAACGACGATAAACGATATACATACATACACATACATATATAAACACAGAAGAAGATGTAGTGTATACCCATATCCTAACCATAACCTAACCGATATGTAACCGATTGGTAAATGTGTCTAAATATGCCGAGTCGTCCCGGACAATAAATCAATTTCATAGCTGAATTTCGTGTTGAAGGGTCCTGTAAACGGAAGCCTTTGTATGAATAAGAAAACGGCAAGCAAACATTTTAATAATCCACAGAAAGAAATGTATGATTGCCGCAAAATAAATATACAAATATATATTTACATATATCGAGAAATGGAGAAAAGAAAAACATACCATATAGTAGATAAAAAACTATTAAGTGTTAAAAACTAGAAAACGGAAAATAAGTGAAAATTCCTGTAGACACGATGTATTGTATCGTAAAACTACTCGTTAAACTAAGCAAAAGGAAACTTGCTGATCTACAGCATTTAATGGGTGTTCCTGTTCTGCAGAATCTTCTTCAGAGAGCTGGTCGTATACCAAAGAATCTACAAGGTAAACAAAACAAAGTGCAGTTGACAATAAAGAGAACTACAAATGCACAATAAGCAAAGCAAATGTTTGCATCTAGCCTATAAGTAAATGAAAATAATAACTATAATGCGTGGGTTTCAGCTTTAAAAACACGAAAGAACAAAGAGAAATGTCACAAGGAACAGTACAGTGCAGTACAGTATAGAATATAAACACATATGTATGTATCTAGAAAGCGGATCGTATAATAGTATAGTACGAAGAGCGACACTGGAGTAGTAATCAATATATGTGCTGCTTGTATTATTTACTATTCGCACGGTGAACAGCAGAATGTGTATGTCTACATGCTTCTCAATAGACAATAGACATACCAGATATATGTATGTATAACTAAATATTTAGAGATATTTACACATCGACTCAACTTGTTTCGCACGTGCCCCAACAAAGACTATCACCATGATTGGTACTACCTACCTACATATGTGTGTACTTCCCCACATTACCCTCGCTCATTCTATACCCCGAACCTATGCCAGGCTATGCCTACCTTTGGCGTAGCGTAGCGTAGCACCTAGTAGACATACTAAGGTGAAACTATTTTGCTAGCCCAACTGAAAGGGAGAAAAGAAAAGTAAGAAAATGTATGTTAAATATGCGTAACTAAAGACTCAAAATTGGTTGTTTCAGCTGACAGAACACACTATCACACACACACGCACACACACACCACCCAACACACGCAAAGTTGAGCTTCGAAAAATGTACAGCTTTGGTATTGTTTTCAATGGGTATCGAAGCCACGATCTGGCCGCGATTTCAAGTGCTCGATTATTAAAGAAAAACCTATGATTTCTAGCTAAAACTTGTTGAAACGCTTCAGAGACAAGAAATGCTAACGTATAACCGTTTACCGTTTACTAATAGCTCTAGTTGGCCTGTATACATATACAAATATAGCTATACATACATATACATATATGTACCTATATATATTATATACATGCATGTTTTGTACAATCAGTTTACAAGTGGAAAAAATGTATTACTAGTTTTAATGGGGGTTTAGTTTTATGAAGAGCGCATATTACACAAGGCACAAACAGCATGTTTAAGAGGAACATGCACACACAGAAAACAAAACAGAAAAAAAACCAAAACCAAAAACCAATATGTAACTGAAATATATACAAGAAATATACATATAACGGAATAGATATATTCTATATATATATACATATTGTAGCTGTAGCTTGTAAGAAGATGTGATGGTGTCTAAAAATATACATAAATACATACAATACATACAAACATGCATATTACCAAGTGGAAAAGCTTAGTTTATACACAAAAATGAATCTGTGGCTTTCGTAGAATGAGCCGAGGACAAGCGACAAACAGATAAGATATATCAATGACAATACATATAAAGATATACATATACGAGTATTATGCTTATTTCGATTTTATATTATACATGCATACATATATAGAAAAATATGTGCCATTTGTGTTTGAGCTCTTTCCCTTCAGTTTCTCGATCTTACTCATATTCGTTTTGCAGTTCTGATCCATCCGATGTGATGTGGATGGATCGTCCACTTCCAGAGCTATTTTTATACACCCATGCAAGAGGCATGCTCCAGGCTACTATCAAAACGCTTAGCTTTATGTACACTTAGTCTAAACGAAACCAAAATATGAATACATCAATATGTATAAATGTAAAAATGCTTAGCATTGTCGTCAAGTGAAGTGTGAGTGAAATATGTTACATGCGAGGGTCGCCCGACAGACCGGGGCCCGGCATGAATTAGCAGATTAGATAAATACTAAGTACAATATTCATACAATCACGTAACAAAGTCCCACGCATAGGAGCCCGCACAAGCCCCCAGCATCCTAGTTGAATTGCCGTGCTTGAAAGTTTCGGTTCTTTTCCGCATACTCCAATGACACTTAAACACGTGAAATAAACTAAATATACAAAATTATGAAGAAAACCAGGAAACTGTAGCGAAACTTTGAATGTAAATGTAGTAAAATTCCAAAAATAAAGAAAAGCCAGGAAGCTGATTAACAAACTAGTTGAATTTACATACATGCGTCACGTCACAAAGATAAAAAAGCCATAACATACCTACACAAGTATCAGACATATATGATATTTAAAGATGATTCGATTCGAGATTGAGAAGCAGGAAGCACTTGTTATTTATGCACAGATGGAACTTTGTGAAGAATTTACAAGATCAAACATTGACAATAAAATACAAACTGAATTTTTTCCTTTGAGCTGGACAAACGCAGCGCATTGGAAACATTGAGAATTTATGAAAAGTTTTACATTCAAATTTTGAAGGGAATCCGTGAAATTGTTGAACATTTATTTTGGACAAAAATAGATAATAATAACTTTGACTTTGACTTTGACAATGCGGCAGTCATTTGGGACTGGCCATACAATAACTGGAAGGGTGCAGAAGAAGCCTAAATGTAACTACATATAATACACACAAACACTTATAACCAAGTAAATGCTAAAAGCAAAATGTCATACATACATATATACATGATATATTCCTAAACACATACATACAATATACTATATATATATATATAAATGTTAGAAAATAAATGTATAAAAACACACATGCATTGTTGCCAATGTCTTTTTATTTACACTTTATGCCTAATCTAGTTACTATAGATACATAAAGGCAGCTTCACTTGAGGTAGTTCTGTACAACATCCCGCATATCCTTGATGACCTGTCGCTGATCGGTGGCGCCCACCACAGCTGTGCCGGATACAATCATGTTGGCTCCCGATTTGGCACAGCATTCAATGGTTTTTGGGCCCACACCGCCGTCCACTTCGATATCCAGATTGGGATAGTTTTGACGCAGCCACTCCACTTTGGGCATCATGTCGGCCATAAACGATTGACCCCCGAAGCCGGGCTCGACGGTCATAACCAGTACAACATCGGCTATGCTGATATACTTCTCCAAATCCTCCACCTGTAACCATGTGCAGCAAACATGTGCTATAGCGTTCATTTGGAATCTTAAACATAACCTCAACTGACCTTGGTGCCCGGCTTAATGGCCAATCCCACCTGCATGCCGGCCTCCTGTATCAGGCGGCTGACCTTGCACACATCGTCCACCGGCTCAATGTGGAACGTGTAGAGGTTAACGCCCGCATCGGCCATGGGTGCAATCCATTGCTCTGGATTCTGGACCATCATGTGCGTCTCAAAGAACGCGGTCTGTGGATTTACACGGGGAAGTTACAAATCTCGTCTAGTGGACCAAGAAAAACAGCCAAGTTACCTTGATCTTGTTGCGCAAGCTCTTCACCATGGGATGGCCAAAGGTGAGGTTCGGAACAAAGGTCCCATCCATCACGTCCAGGTGCAGGTAATCGGCTCCATTGTCCAGTAACTTCTGGGACTCCACAGCCAGATTGGCGAGATCGGCATTCAGAATGCTGGGACCGATTTTAGCTTTGACCGACATTTTCTTGACACAGCCACAGAGTGATCGGAGCAGTTTGGGGCTTGGAGGGCTTGAGAACGCCGTTTTGACGCGTTAAGGTCAAACAAAGGCGAGCGGAGCTGGAGGAGCAGGCAGGGAGTTTGCATTGAGAATTTGAGAGACTGAGAATTTTGAAGGGCAGCAGGCAGCTGTTGTTTGAGTAAAATGTCATATTCCTCGATTTTGCTATTCGGTTCAGTATTACTAGCTGGCTCAGACTCTCAACACTGAACAAATATTTTTATACGATAAATTCTATTATTTTCTACAAGATTGGACAATTTTTGATTCTCCCTTTTATTGGATTGCTTATAAAATAGGTTTTAAACCAAACAAGTCAAACGAAATTTACAGAATATCTATGTTTTTAAATTGCAACTACTCATTTTATACATGTCTTCTACATCATAAACAACAGATACAAACCGATATGAAATGCGCATCTCCAACAAGTATCAAGGTGTGAGAGCTAGAGAGGGTGGGTGTTTACATACGAATAGCCGAGCAGCAGGGATACTCTTCAATGAATTTTCTTTATTTAAATTTGTTCATCTTTGTGCTTAAAGTACTATGTTGAATGAGAATGTAGTTCTATCTAACCGGGTGTCTAGAGCTCGTCCTTTACGTTTATGCCAGGGTATTCCTTGTTCTCGATGGAAACTCCCTTGCAACGGTCCTGTTCGACCAAAAAGTCCTTTGCCTCCCAAGCTTGGGCACCGTCTTTGAAGAGGAATATGGCACGATTGTCATCGACCATATACCGCTCTGCCTGAATGTGGTTATTCCATAGGCTGGTCTGCCAGAGCTTGGTAATGGTTTCGCCTTCCTCACGCGTTGGGTTGCCGGTAACGGAGACAAAAGTCATGAGCGTGCGTCCCTTCTTCGAGACTTTTAACAAGTCTTCTGGGTTCTTGCTGTCCAGATTTGAGAGATCCAACTTTGGCTGCGGGCGCAAGTGCTCGGGCAGCTCATCTGGTTCTAATGGTTCCTCATCTTCCTGTAAAGACGCCTTACATTATGCGGGCTCTTGTGTTGTTATTTATATGAAACTTGCATCCCACTGGTCCAGCAAACGTTCCAAATCAGCTTCGCTGTAGTCGCGTATGTCCTTCTTGGCCCACGCCGGTTTTTCTTCATCTGCGAACTTCTTTGCCAGCACAACAGGCGCAAAAGCCAGGCACAGCAAAATTAGACCGGTCTTCATTTTAATTCTAGTTAATTTTCCACGCAGAGACAACCAAAACACGTCAGCTATTCATATCGAAATAATCATATAAAATATCGAAAACAAATAACATCGATGTTTCCCCACCTCTAGCACCTCATGAACATAAATATAAATACAAATTGAAAAAATTACAATTTTGTTTCATTTATTTTTAAAAATGTGCCAAAACAAATCTCGTATCTATTGATAAAATTGTATTAAAAGTATTGTTTTTAGGAATTTCTCCATAATCACATATTTTTTGTTGTTTTTTTAGTGGTGATACTTCCACGATAGGCAGATCTGGGTTTAAAAATTCGGAAAATCGGACAAACTCGATTGAAACTCAACCAAAACTCAACTTTTTTGCCACCTCTAGGGCTATTAATGACAGCCCCAGCGAACAGCTGGAGCCGCAACGGACATGCAACGTATGCCTTGTGCGTATTTCTATCGTGGTTTTTTAATGACAGAAACTCGACAACCCCGGCGAACAGCTGACAACAATTTTGTATTGCGTATTGAAATGCCGCACTCGATGCTGGTAAATAGAGTGTTTAGTAAATAGAGATAACTAAGCCACGAGTAAAGTAAAAAGCGAGGCAAACACACGTGCAATAAATGGAAACAGTGCGGTGCGACGCAGATAGAGGGCTTCGGAAGGTGTGGATCATTGGAATATAGCGTGCCCTGGCCACTGCTTCGTGTCCAATAAAGTGGAAGTGGAATATAGAAAACAATGTGCCAAAACATTTGACTTGCGTTTTCCGTCGGTTCGGTCGGTCGGAATGCCGATGACATCACCATCATTGTGTTTATGTGTTTCCCCTGTTCCATCTGTTTTGTTATGTTTTCGTATATTTTAGAAAAATCTTAACCCACACCACGAAAGCGAGTGCAAAAGTGTTTAACGCAAGACGAGCGCAGCGACCTCTCCCAAAAATTGTTTAAACAAAAGAAAGGAAGGAAGAAAAATCAATAAGAAAAATCAACACGTCCAGCTGCTAGAAGATGGTCTTCGAGGCAGTGGTTGCCGATGTCCTCAACAAGGTGCTGGGAGACTACATCGAGAATTTGGATCGTAACCAGCTGAAAATAGGCATTTGGGGAGGTGAGTTCTTAATTTTATTCAGTCATTCAGTCCCTCCCCCACAGTATGACACAATTATGCTCCACCCAAAGGCGATTCCAGCTCCCTTGCCTTTTGTTTAATCCATTAAGTATATCACCAGCTATTTTATTGCTCTATCTGCACGCACTGTTTGCTTTTGCGACCCCCAACAACCACACCAGTTGACCTTATCCTTCGCAATTCACGATTACGCGAAGTGACCCAAATTCAGCCTTCGCTGAACGAACATAATAGAGAGACATTGGCATGGGCCTGAGAGGCACTGCTGAGAATAATTCGCACGCTCTCAGAGACACGGCACTCCCATGGTTCGGATTTGGATTCGGATGGGTGGAGAGATGGGGAGCGGCCAACTGTTGCTTCTGTAGAGAGCCAGCAGATGCGCCATGTGTATCGTTCGTAGGGCCAGCCAGGCCACCCGGTTGCAAGCATCGGCAACAGGAGAATGTTTTTGCGGCTTCTATTTACACTACTTCTTTGGCCTCCATCAACAATCTTGATATTTATATATGTACATATGTACAAGCACATATCGGGTGGCTGTGAAACTGTAAACACTTGGTCTTATCAAGTGCAGCGCACATTGAAGCACATTTTACTCAGACAATGCTTCGGTAGACCAAGCCAAGTGCACATGCACTGGAGTGACTTTATATACATAGGGGACCCCTGAGGGCCGACCTGGGCGGCTGCCCTTGGGGTCCACATAACCAAAAACTATCAAGTTCAAGGGTCTTGACTATAAATAAAATTCCACCAAACAAACGGGTTTATTTCAGGTCGGAGCCACAGGCAAGCCTGGTTTATTTTATTTTATTTTTTGTGTGTGTTCAACTTGAACTTGATGACATAATGCTAGCCCGTTCAGCGTCATGAATTAATTTCGAACTCAGGTTATTTTGAACAGAGTGTGTCGGCACAGACAAGAACAGTGGGCTGTCGTTTTATGCGACTAAAGGCAGTCTAGTAGAGGGGCAAACTAGTATAACACGTCTCTTCCGCTTTAGCTTTTGTAGGTATTCCCTTTCGACTTGGGAGTATTCTATCATCCATTTGCAGAGCTTTCTAATCATCACCATCATATATTTCATTAAAACAATGCAATCGAAATACGAGCATTCCCATTTATTTGTCATCATTTGCCAAGAGGGCAAGAACAATTGCACCCCTTTTGTTTGTATTTGAAAATAAACAAATCTTATCTCGCCCAGCCATAGGAGTAGTACATATATACAAAAGTAAATATTACTAAAATTATTGTTTTCCCCCACACTCGTGTATGAATGGTTTCATTGATAGACTAAGTCACTTTTATTTTTTATTCCATTTTAAAGGTGTATTTGAGCCTTTGCATTGGTTAATTCTCTGGGCAGGAATCAGGAATCAGTTGTAGGTTCAGCCTCTGGTTCTCTGGGGCTTATGTGTGGCTCCTCTGTGATGTCATGTGTGTCAAATTATTGACCCATATGGGTATAATTCAATTAATATTCAAAGTTTCCCTCTGCTCATTCGGAATTCCAAGCATTTAAGAAAACACTCGAAACTCGAAAAATAGAATGCGGCATGCCCAAAAGCCAGACGCTTTTAATTGGAATTGATATATACTGGCTGGGGTGGGGTGTGCTGTTTCCCTACATACAGCTTACAGTGCGTATCAATAGCATAAGACAGCAAAAGAGTTCATTAACCGGAAATCTCTATTTAATGCTACTTTCTTGTCGGTCATGGCATTTTTAGCTCTCTCTTACTCTCTGGGCATATGCTACTGTCACGCACTGTATGCTTACCTTATTTGTTTATCGCCGGTTCGCTTTTGTTAACATGCATCACCGCGATTGCAGCAATAAATCAAAAAGTTCACTAATTACTGGACATTTTGAAGCAAATGGAACCGCATTATTATACTACTACATATATGTGAAATTACACGACTCTTTACCCACTCTTTTTATTTGTTTTTGTCAGGCGATGTGGTTTTGCAAAACCTAAAGATACGCGAGAATGCCCTGGACGACCTGGACCTGCCGGTGCAGCTTGTCTACGGCTATCTGGGTGAGTGCGTGATACGTGTAAGGGAAGAAGATGGGAACTTAAATGGAGCGACTCTTGTTAGGTAAACTGGTGCTGAAGATACCCTGGAAGAACCTGTACAGCCAGCCCGTGATCGTGAACATTGAAGACCTCTATGTCCTGGTCTCGCCCAATAACAATGTCCAGTACAATGCCGAGAAGGAGGCCAAGTATGAACTGGATGCCAAGATGGCGGCGCTGGACGCCCTCGAGGCAGCCCGCAAAAAGGAGCTTGAGAAAAGTGAGGCTGAATTAGTGAAAATTATACAGAACGTAAATGCGAACGCCTCATCGGGCCTTCTCTCTTCTCAGATACGGCCAAACCCGATGCTGGATTTGCCGAGAAGCTAACGGCGCAGATTGTGAACAATTTGCAGGTGACGATAAACAATGTGCACTTCCGATACGAGGACAGCACAACGACGGGCGTTCCGTTCTCCTTTGGCATATCGCTGAACAGTCTGGAACTCTTCACCACGGACTGCAACTGGGACAAGACCTACATGACGGAGCAAGCCTCCCAGGTGTTCAAGATAGCGAATCTCTCCTGCCTGTCTGCCTACATGAACTGCACCGCTCGTATGTTTGTCAACGAGTCGACCTCGCTCACGGAACTCTTCCACACGAGCATTGCCCGCAAGGACTTCAAGCCCGTGCACTACAACTACGTGCTGGGGCCCATCTCGTGCAATGCCAAGCTGAAGCTGAACATGAATCCCGAGCACGATAGCCCGGCCTTCCAGATACCCAAAATAGATCTCTGCTTGGAAATGGAAACCCTGAATGTGGGTCTAACCAACACCCAGTTCGACAATATTATGAAGCTGGGCGATGCCATGAACCGCATGCAGTTGGGTGTTCCCTACCGCAAATATCGTCCGTACAACCTGCGTAAGAACTCCGCAGTACTATATCTTCAAGAAACGGCCACTTATGATTATAACTGCCTTCTCTCATCCGCAGCTATCAAGGGCCATGCCAAGGAGTGGTGGCAGTTTGCAGGCACCGCCGTACTCGAAGTGCAAGTGCGAAACCCCCGACGCTGTTGGACCTGGGCGCACATCCAGCAGCATCGGGAGCGCTGCAATAATTATGCACAGGTGGGTCTGCAATTCAATGTTATCCGTTGACTCATTACTGACTTATTCCTGTGTGCACTGCAGAAATACAAGGAACGAGAGCTGAGCAAAAAGCCTCCAGCAACTCTAATAGAGACGTGCACTCTGCTGGAACGGGAGCTGGATGCCTTCAACCTGCTACTGATCCGACAGCGAGTCAACATCGAGATAGAGAAGCTGAGGGAAGCAGCGCCTGTGGCGAAGGCGGGCTGGTTGAGTGGCTGGTGGGGCGGCGGAGCCAAGAAGGAGAACGACGGCCACGATCACAATTTTGGCAAGAAGCCCTGCTTACTACTTACTTTCACTGGTCTACAATCTAGAATTTTTATTTGCAGTTCAAAAATTCGAGGCTGCCATGACGAAGGAGGAGAAGGCCAAGATGTACAAGGCGATTGGTTACCAGGAGAACGCGAAGCCACAAGATATGCCCGCCAATTATGAAGCTATCAGAATGAACTTTAAGCTGATCGCTTTGGAGGTGGGTCTGTACTTGGACAAAGGCTCGGCCACCGACGCCAGACATTCGTACGACTACCTAGATCTGCCGTCGCTGGTGCTGCTCAAGTTCTCCATGGCCACGGCGTCTGTGACCCAGCGACCAGCTGCAGACGCCCTCACCATTACGGCTGGCATGAAGGAGCTCAAGGTGACGGGCCTCGCTCGCGACGGCCACACGCCCATGCTCGTGGAGTCGAAGATAACCGACGAATTCAATCTCCTGGACATATTCTTCGAGACCAATCCTTTGGACGGGCTCTGCGATCAGAGAGTGAAGATCGTGGCACGTCCTCTGCAAATCATATACGATGCAGAAACGATTCTGAACCTCATCAGTGTGTTCCAGCCGCCCAAGGATGTGACACTCTCAAGGTTCGAGGACGCTGCCAGCCAGCAGTTGAGCAGCATCAAGGAGCGCTCGGCCACAGGCATGCAGTATATGATTGACATGAAGTCCATTCTCGATGCGGACATCCTGCTGATGCCCAACGTCCTGGTGGTGCCCCACAAGGGAGTCTATGTGGCGGACCAGACCTCCCTTGTGGTCATCAGCATGGGACAAGTGCACTTGACGACCAACCCCCGTCGGCGTGCATCGAACAGTGGGTTTAACACCAACGAGGAGCGAGGCGAGATTCTCAAGAACGTCATGGAAAACGCCTACGACAGATACATCATCAAGGTGGACGACATTCAGCTGCTAACGGCGCGTCCTGGCGAGCCGTGGGATCATGTCCTGAAGGCTGCCGTCTCCACGGATATGCATGTGCTCGAACCCACCTCTCTGATGGTCACTGCCGCCCTCTGCGTCGTGGACAATGATCCCCGAATGCCCAAGATGAAGGTTGACATTGAGATTCCCACTGTCCAAGTGAAAGTCTCCGAGGATCGGGTGATTGATGCCATTTCAGTGGCCACGAGCATACCCCTGCCACAACCCTCCGAGCCAGCAGTGCAGATGGTAATGACGCGCTCCCGCAGCTCGATCTCCAGTTTCCTCAACAAAGACGTGATCAGGTTCAGCGGCAGCAACGGGGGGAACAGCAAGCCCTCGACAGTGGAGGAGATCATACAGTACACCAATCTGGAGGTGAACTTCTCACTGATGGAGATCTCCCTCGGCCTGTATCAGTCCACAAGGCTGTCCGAGAACGATACGGATGTCACCATTGAGTTTCTGACTCCGGAAGGAACAGCACTGCCGTCCCCTGTGGATGAACCGCAACCGACAAGAGAGATACAAGAAGAGCCGAGCCAGGAGGCGCCCTTTGCAAGACGTGCACCCCAGATTCTGTCCGTCCAGATGCACCAGCTTGAGGCAACATTGGCTCAGCGAACCTACGAGACAGTTGCCACAGTAAAGTGAGTAGATTCTGGTAGATTCGTATATTTCGGACATTCCCTCATCCCCACTATGAACTCTCCCTTCAGGCTTGGCGGCGTGAAGATCAGACAGTTCGACTGCCAGGATAACAACGAGGATGTTCTGGACATAATTGACACGCCCGGATACAAGCCGGGCAAGGACCTGGGACAGAGCGCCAACTACCTGTTTACCATATCGTGTACGGTGGCTGACAAGACGTCGCCAGAGTTCACCACCAAATACAACTCCACGGAGCAGCTGATCATCGCTAACTTCGAGGTGCTTAAGATTGTGCTGCATCAGGAGTGTTTGCTGCGAGTGCTAGAGCTTGTGAAGGACTTCCAGAAAAACCTGGACAGTTTGCTACAGAACGACAAGCCGCGCGATACCTTTGGCCATGCTGGTGCCGGCGATGGCTTCAAACAAAAGCTCAATGTTATCCTGGAGGATACTGAGCAAATCATGGCCCCCAAGCAGACCAAAATGCGGCGAATGAAGGCAGCCCAGCAGCGTGTGGAGAGTGTGAAGGTGCGCTTGATCGCCAACCTGAATCAAGTGGGGTTGATGCTTACCTCGAGAAACCGCCCGCTGGCGGAAATGAACGTGAAGAAATTCGTAGCAAGTCTGACCATGAAGAGCTCCTACACGGAGCTGAATCTCGGTCTGAAGGATATCCAGGTCATTGACCTAAACCCCCAAACGATTCACGAGAATGTATGTATTCTGACAGCAGCCTGAAACCTGTGAACTTATTTTCCTTTCTTTCCGCACACAGATATTGAGCATTGTGGGCCAGGATGCCTTCAACTGCCAGGTGGTGCTCTACAACAAGCCCGAAACAATCGACTACAATTCCGATGACATGAAGATCACTGTGGACATTGGTTGCATAAAGATTATCTTCTTGAATTGGTTTGTCGCTGGCATCCTGGTAAGTTCTTATCGATTATTTGTGGACTACAGCCTCGTTTGCTTAAATGGCTTTAATGCATTTGCAGAACTTCCTCAACAACTTCCAAGCCGCTCAGCAGGCGTTGTCCGACGCCAGCGCTGCGGCAGCGGAGTCCGCCCGCCAGAAGGCGATGGATGCCTACGAAACAGCGACGCGCATGAAGTTAAATGTCCGGATAAAGGCACCCATCATTATCATACCCATCGACTCCAAGAGCAGGGATGCACTGTCCCTCGATCTGGGCATGCTGGAGCTAACGAACAACACTGTGACGGTCCCCGTGGCCGGCAGAACCGAGCGGGCCGTCATTGACGAGATCAAGTTGCAGCTGAGGGATGTCAAGCTATCCAAGGTTATCATATTGACGGGCAACGAGTCCGTGGTGGATGGTGAGTTTTGAAGAGACGTTCCATCTATGGCTTCTTCTTGTAATTAACTGTTCCGCCTTAGAATTGGATGCTGCCGTTGGATTCAAGTCGAAGCTCAATATGATGAATCCCATGAGCTTCACCATGCTGGTCACTCGCAATCTGTCGAGCACCTGGCACAAGGAACTACCCGAGCTTAATCTGTCCGGTCGCCTGAAGTCCATCGAGGTAGAGTATTCAGATAATATATTTTGGTATTGATATATTCTTGTATCGTCAATAAATGTAGCTCACACTTTTCGCGGACGACTACGCTCTGGTCATGTCGATCTTGAACCGAAACCTCAACGAGGGCGTGCAGGAGTTCCCGCCACAGCACGACCCACCGCCCACTCACCCATCCCCAACGCGGGCAAGTATAATGACTGAAGGTCGCAGCGCCGTGAAGCAGTCCTTCCCAGTCACGGCAAAGCAGAAGAACGAGAAGATCTACGAAGTGCTCAAGTTCAATTTCCAGTTTGACGGCGTGATCATAAATCTGATGGAGGGTAAGTGTGAGAGGGTACGATCGGTACGACCTAACTGAGAAAATTCCCACTTTTAGACGAAGATGAAGGACTAGCGCGGTTTGGCATATACTTCCTATCTGTCAAGGGCACAAAGCTGGTCAACAACACTCTGAGCACTTCCCTGGTGCTCTGCAACATTCAACTGGATGACACGCGCACGAAAACTAACAGCCAGATAAGGCAATACTTGAGCCGCAAGGACTGGGTACAGTCCAAGCTGCAGACGGACGAGATTATTGACGCTTGCTACAACGAGCGCAATTTTATGGTTGATGTCACGGCCATAGTCAAGGAGAACGATACCTTTGGTAAGTGTCTTCTTCGGACGATAGCCGATCACAAAGATAACTGATTGACTTGCTTTTGCAGCCGAAGTTCGTGTTCGAGGCTTCGACCTGATCGTCTGCATAGACTTTCTACTCAAGCTGAGTACGTTCCTGACCCTGCCGGCAGACAGCACACCGCGGCAGTCGTTGGAAGCGCAGCCCATTCACAGCCCAGCCCAGACGGGTCAACGTGCAAATAATTCGTTCCGGGATACGGTCATTGCAACCAGCGATTTTGCTGACCCGGAGTCAGTGGGTATGTACATGGATGGGGTTCAACGTCCGATATCCGACAATAATCGGTGCCTCATCCCTTTAGATGTTCAGCCCAACAAGAAGATAAACCTTATACTGCATGTGGATGAGCCGGACATAATCCTCGTGGAAAGCCTGGACGATCTGAACACAAATGCCATCATTTTTAATGTAAGTCGAATCATATATCAATCGTTTCGTTCTGTTTCGTGGTGACCAGACGTTTTTTTGTTTTGCGTTCCGCATTTTCCTATTATTTTGAAGTTCCGTAGTTTTGTCAGGTCGGAAATTACCGTTAGTCGCGACGTGCAGGAGGGGCTCTGATTGGAGTGTACTCATACTTCACGTCGGAAAATTTCACAGTGCAGGTTCAACAAGAATTCAACTGGAATTCCTGTGTGTAAAACTGATTCTTCCACCTTTGCTATCTTCATTACTTGTTCGTATATTCCACCTTCTTCGGATATCTCAATTTACTAGCAGCACCTGTACGCCATAAAAGCTATTTTTTCCTTGCCATCTGATAAAGACCATATGATGGTTCTTGGTGACTTCAAGGTACTGTTTGTTCATCGGTAAACGAGTCTAATAACACTAGTCAACACGACATTTCCGCTGTGGCCAAAAAGACTTTTTCTGATCGATTTGGCGATTTAAAAACGACGCCTTATTAATGTAACTATTTTTTTTTCGACTTTTCCCGAGTTTTGAAAGTCAACATTTCCGAAAAAAATACCGCAAAAAATGATACAATTTGAATTTGAAAGCTTAGGAGGTCTGCGTTCCTGCCTGGGAACCGCGCGTAGCAGGCTTCGGCTTGGTTTCGCAAGGCGTTTATACTAATATATTGTGTCTTTTCTTTGCCCCTATACATTTTTGGAACCCTTTCAGGCTCAAGCTCATCTCAATTATCGCGCCGTAGATGACAAACAGATCATTAATGGACAAATCGATGCACTCAAGATTTACATGAGCGCCTTTCTGCCGGAGCGGCGGGAGCAGACGCGCCACTACATCTTGCATCCGTGTGTTATCAGCCTGCAGGGCTCCACGCCCGAAGAGCAGGGTCTGCACATTAGCCTCAAGCTGAGCGATATCATAATCAACGTGTCTCCTGCCACGATCGAGCTGCTGAACAAGGCGATAATGAGCATAGCCAGCGGTTCTGCTGGCAGGGAAGTCGAGGAAAGGGAAAAGAAGGACTACTCAATGCTCTGGCATCCACAACGTTTCCACAACCAACTCTATTGGTTCACCAGGGTGGATGAGGGCTACGATGCCCTGCAGTTTATCCAAAACGAACTGAAAGAATCACAGAAGCACAAGACGGAGAAGTGCGTCATTGAGCTGCCCAGCATCACGGTCGTAATTGAGTCGGGCGTAGGATACTACACCAAGCCGCTCATTTCGCTGGACACACGTATCACAGCCGTTTTTAACAATTGGAGCCGCAATCTGAGCGCAAATGGATCGCTGACCCTCAACATGGTAAGCAGGTGGAGCACCATATCGATTGAAAGCTTCAATTTAATCACTGAAATTGGATTATAGAACTACTACAACCAGTGCCTCGCCGAGTGGGAGCCAATAATCGAGCTAAACGAGGTGGTGGGCCGCAACGGAGTCAGCGAGTATACGCCCTGGGAACTGAAGTTTGACTTGGCCACGGAGAAGGTGCAGAGCGAAACGAACGATGCGTTGGAGCAGCAAACCATCAACATGGTGATCCATTCGGATGAGAATCTGGAGATAACATTCAGCAAAACGAGCTTGTCCCTTCTCAGCGAACTGAGCGAGGCCTTCTCGCAGGCCATCGACCAGAAGGGTCTGGCCAAACCGGACATTGTCGCGCCCTATGTCGTGGAGAACGACACGGGCTTTGACCTCACCCTCAATCTGCGCAGCGGCATCTTCACCCTACACGAGGTGCATCGCGGGGGCGTTCATTCGATCAACAGTTCATTGCTTCTCTCCACCAACGAACTCTCCTCCGAGGTGGATCCCAACGACATACAAATATGCACCATTTCAGCCGGTGGACGAGCCTATCTGCAGACCAAGGACCTGAGCACATTAACCGATGAGCAGGCCGAGGACTACAATCTATATTTGCAGGTAGGATGACATTCGCATAGCCTGATGGCACCAGCCACTAATGATCTGTATATGTTTTCGTTGCTTCAGATTGGTTCCATCGAGAAAGGAGTCGTGGTGCCCGTGTCAAAGTCCGATACGAGATACTTCCCCCTTATGCGGGGCATATCCCATGATCCCTGGGGCATTATTTCCGAAGTGAAGCAGGATTATGGCACCACCACTGTGAACATTCATGGTGTAGTCAGTGTACGCTAAGCAAAGCCAGTATTTTCTGCGAATTTCGCCTGCTAATTGGACAATCTTTGCAGGTGTATAACCACTTTACTAATACCATCAGCGTTTATCGGCGCAAGGCGACGGACAATAGTGATATTTATGTGGGGAGTGCTGGTCCCGGAAAAGTGTTCCATGTGCCCTTGCACGCCATCTACGCGGACTCCAAGGAATTGTTCTTCTCCTTTCCGGGCTACAATACCTCGGTGCAGGGAATTTCCTGGAGCGCCAGTCCCTCGGACCTCAACTACTCGCATCAGCTGCAGTGCGACCCCATCTCCACATTTGAACCGCTGTACATAAACGCAACGAGGACAAAGGATGAGGTCTATCACGAGAATACCAACAAGTTCAAGCTGTTAAGCGCCTTCTACACCATCCACTTGCGCCCTCCTCTGTACCTACGTAATGCCCTCCCCATCAACATAATGGTATCGGTGGCTGGGTGCTCTGTGCGAAGGGACTCGCTCGAGCACGGCCCCTCCACCGATTTGGGTATGAACATCAGAGAGGACTTTCTGGACTACGGCGAGAAGCAAGTGAGGCCCGGCGACGTGCTGCACTTGCCTACAGTCCGCATGTCGGAAAAGGGAAAGGACGGCAAAAGCTTTCTGGTTGTGCGAGTAAGTATATCTGCATTCAGACTATCCCCAAGAGCCACTTGCTGAGTGTCTATCTTCTCAGCTGCTGCAATACCTAGAAAAGGACTGGTCCTGTGCCACCGAAATTTCCGACTGCAGCGGCGGACTCTGCACATGGACGTTTTCCTCGTACGACTCTGAGATCAAAGTGGATATGGACCTCAATGTCCGGTAAGCGAATTGAATTTAGTTCATATTTCTGTCCGATTTTCTGATTTCCTCCCCCGCAGACCCGAAGATCGACACGGCAGCATGATACTCACGTTGTTCAGCCCCTTCTGGATGATTAACAAAACGGGGGAGATGCTCACCTATAAAACGGACGCCACATCCGTGGAGGTGCTCTACCATCCACCAGAGTACAGGGGACCCATACTCCTTACCTTCCGCGATAAGCTGTTTTTCGATAAGAAGAAGGCTTCGATTCGCTGCGACAATGGGGACTGGAGTGAGAAGATTCCCCTTGACGTGGCCGGTTCGGTGGGCGAAGTCACCTGCCATGCCAACGATCGGAGCTATCACATCGGGGTCCACAATCACTTGACCCAGGATTCGTTGACCAAGCAGATCACCTTCATACCATTCTATATAGTGTGCAACAAATGCTCCTACCAAATCGAGCTCCAGGAGCAGAGTCGCCCGGGCGATCCGTGGATGGCCCTTAAACCAAATCAGTTTGAGCCGCTGTGGCCGAAACACGAACACAAGCACAAGCTCGTAGTTCGAGTGGAAGATAATGTGACGCCTGCCTTCGACTACACGGAGGTGATCTGTACCCTATTGAAGCTGGAGAAGAGCAGACATGGAGGCATCAACGTGGACGTGCAGACAACGGAGGGCGGTGTATACATAACATTCACAGAGTACCAGAAATGCGATGCACCGGGGCTGCTCATCAATCACACCAGAAGGGAAATCAGTTACCACGAGAAGAACACCAAAGAGGATAAAATTCTGTATGCCAAAAATAATGTTATGTTCGCGTGGAACGATCCGACGGGTCCCAAGATTCTTGTATTTGGCAAAAACAAACAGGAAACTGACTTGCGACGTGACGATATTGGTGAGGTCGTGTGAGTATCACATCGTATCCATGTTTCATTAGTCTCTATTAATGCAAATTTCACACGACAGCATGCAAGACGGCACCAAGGCCTTCTGGGTCTCGTTCCTGGACGGTCTGCAGCGTGTGTTGCTCTTCACCGAAGACGAGTCGATAGCCAAACGAACCGAAACCACCGCTTCCCTGCAGACGATTACGCAGAGCATCGATCTGCGCATTCATGGCATCGGTCTGTCCGTGATAAACAATCAGACAGGTCTGGATATACTGTACCTGGGTGTCACCAGCTCTGGCATCATTTGGGAGTCGAAGAAGGAGGGCAAGAAGCGTTTTAAGGAGATGACCATACACGAGACCGACCTTATGGAGGCTGAGTACCAGCGGTATCTGGTGCACAAGAGCGTTAACGATGTCCAGAGCTACAAGCTAGACAATAAATTTCCGGTAATAATCACTACGCACTGGCTTCACTCTACGGACTTCTGACCACACCTTCATTTTTCAGATCGATTTCGACAGAATGGTGCTGAAGAAGGCCATGGATCGAAAGCTGAAACGCAGCTTCTACCCGGCCATTTGGGTGTCGAACAAGTCATCGCCATTCCAGAATCAGCTGCATATCAAAATAAATCGAGTCCAGGTGGACAACCAGTTCATCGATCCCATATTCCCAGTGGTGCTAGCACCGATACCGCCGCCCAAGAGTGTGGCCGCCACCACAACTCTGAAGCCGTTTATTGAGTGCAGCATGGTGCAGCGCGTCATGCCCAACTCGACGGTGAAGCAGTTTAAGTACGCCAAGATACTGATTCAGGAGTTCCACTTCAAGGTGGACATACTGTTCCTTACGGCTATTTCTGAGATGTTTGCCAAGGAGGTGTCCGACGAGGTGGCGGCCAAGCTGTTCCGCCAAGACGTCGAGTCCATTGAGCAGCCCCTGTCCGCCATCTTCGAACTTCACTCGCTGCAGGAGCAGAAGAACTTCTACGACAGTCTCCACTTGGGGCCAATCAAGATACACGTCAGCTTCTCGATGGCCGGATCGGACACCACTGCACTGCCAGGCTTCCTGGGCACCCTGGTGCAAGGCGTAGGCGTGACCCTCACCGATGTGAACGATGTCGTCTTCCGGCTGGCTTTCTTCGAGCGCGAATATCAGTTCTACACGCAGCAGCAACTGGTCAACGAGATTACCTCCCACTACACGGGCCAGGCACTGAAGCAGCTCTATGTCCTCGTGCTCGGCCTGGATGTCCTTGGCAATCCATATGGCTTGGTGATTGGCCTTAAAAAGGGCGTAGAGGACTTGTTCTACGAGCCATTCCAGGTACACCTACCATAATCTATTTTCTTTATCTCTAAAATATAACATATTTTCCATTTTTAGGGGGCTATACAAGGGCCTGGCGAATTTGCTGAGGGTCTGGTCCTGGGCGTTAAGTCTCTCTTCGGTCACACTGTTGGCGGGGCAGCTGGTGCCATGTCCAAGTGGGTTGAACATTTAGTTAATGGATTTTCCCATCGAGCGTAATATTACCATCCATTTATCCATTAGGATTACCGGCGCCATGGGCAAGGGACTGGCAGCGCTTACCTTTGACGAGGACTACCAAAGGAAACGGCGCCAGGGCATGAACAACAAGCCGAAGAACTTCCACGAAGGATTAGCGCGAAGCAGCAAGGGTTTGGTGATGGTACGGTTCTAGACATTCAACATTCTGAGTGAGACATTGAACATTTTTGAATGTTATTTCAACTTCTTCTCCTAGGGCTTTGTTGACGGGGTCACTGGTGTTGTAACTAAACCTGTGAGTGGAGCTCGCGAACACGGGGTGGAGGGTTTCTTCAAAGGATTGGGCAAGGGAGCTATTGGTCTGGTCGCTCGCCCCACCGCTGGTGTGGTCGACTTTGCCAGTGGCAGCTTTGAGGCGGTTAAACGCGCTACAGAGGCCAACGAGGATGTCAAGCGGCTGCGACCCACTCGCTTGCAGCACAATGACCATGTGCTGAGACCCTACTGCTACAACGAGGCCATGGGCAACAAAATGCTAAAGTAAGTGGTGCGCGTATATGCTCGTATATTAGATGGCCTGATTTGACGTATTGGTTGCTTCTCTCCTCTCCGTAGGGAACTCGACAAGGGAAAATATGCCAGTACCGACAGCTTTGTGCACTGCGAGGAGATCATCCAGAAGGCCGAGTATCTTCTGGTCACCAACTACCGCCTAGTGTATATCCAACGAAACGAGATGTTCGGCATCTGGACGGTACGTTGGACTTGTACCCACATTCAGAACCGCATTAATGATTATGGTCTTCATTTCAGTCGCTCTGGTCGTACCTGTGGAATGAGATTAGCTGCGTAGATGCTACGACTCGCGGTGTACAAATCACTGTCAAAGTGGAGAGCAAGAAGGTGCTCGGCTTTTTCAGCGGCAAGGATTCGCCCCGCAAGCTGGTGCTGCTGGCAGATGACCGCAAGCGTCGCGCCCTCACGGATATTATCGAATCTCATTTAGGGGACAGCATGTCCAGCGTCAGAGGCACAAACACGTATCCTGATCAAAATCCAACTAACTAAATTTGAATTTATCTGCTAACTGTATTATAATCCAGCACGTCCCCACGGCGGCGCCAGTGGCAGCTACTACCACCCACAGCCTCTGCCTGAGACTTTGTAGGTGCCACTCGTTTGAATAACTGCAAATAAATCCGCACTCAAATTCACACACAATAACGAATGCTTTTACGTACCGTATGTTAACAATTATTTTTATATATTAAAATTGTATGTCACTATAAAAATGTAACATCCAGAGAGCGGTTTCCACTAGCTTAAGGACTAAATCTACAATACATCTGTGGGGGGATGGGCTAAAGCGAGCGCAGAGACGAGACGAGACGAGCAAGATCGTGATGAGTGCCCTTGGATTTGGTCTACACCTTCTTGAGGAAGCTGCTGGGCGGTGTGGAGAGGGGCATGATGGGCTCGTAGTTGTTGCAGTTGTCACTGTCGCAGAAGGAGGTGAGCGAGGCCAGTGCATTCGCAGCCAGCGCCTCCACGCTGAACATGGTGGACAGATGGCCGCTGCTCTCGAACTGATTGATGATCATGTTCACTTTGCTCTTGGCCTCGGCCTTCAGGCTGGGGGAGGTCGGACTGCTGTTCGGCAGACTCAGGTCGCGTTCGCCTGAATGCCCTCCATCATAGGCGTAGCCTTCCCCGAGATCCGGATCTGTCAGCAGATTCTCCTTCTCGCTCTGCTTGCACTTGGTGTTGGCGGGCGCAGCGCTAGCCGTGCTCGCCGTCTTCTGTCCTGTGCTCTTATTGAGACGGCTGAGAAACCAATTCCTCGCCAGCTTATCACAGTCCTTCACGGGCGTGGTCGTCGTCGTCGACTTCTGTGGACTCGTCTGTGCGGATGTCTGAGATTTGCGTTGCTTCTTCTGCTCCTTGTTGTTTGGGCTTTGAGCAGGACTCGTCAGCGACAGCGACAGCATTTCCGAATCGCTGCTGTTGCTTGCACACGAGTAGCTCTTCTTCACCGCCTTCTTCATACGCTCCGGACTGGGCCCACCCGGCGACAGCTGAGTCGACAACTCACTGTGGACGGTCTTTACCTTGGCCTGGAAGTCCATGACCAGACTGCCGTGCAGACTGGACGGTTGCGGCTGTGGCTGTGGCTGTGTCTGCGCTTTAGATTCGTCATCGCTAAGTAGCACCATCGTTTCCACCTCCCCGAGGCATGATGTCGGCTCCTGCAGCGGCTGCGGCGGACACTTTGGCACGTCGTACTCGAAGCGCCTGGCCAGGGCGCTGGGACTGTGCGTCTTCTCAGGCAGTTTGGGTGGCGTCGCCGACAAATCCACGGTTAGGTTGTAAATGGGCGAAGGCTCTTCGTAAATGCTGTCCGTTGCTGTGGGCGTAGCTGAGTAGTTTGTCCTCTTCGTGACTGGCGGTGTGGGCAGTTTGCGTGGAAGGGGGCTCTTCAGGGACTGGTGTACATTGGTGGTGGCATCGCCACGTATGGCCGCCTCAATGGCGTGGATCCACTCTTTGGCATCGACCTCGTTGTTGGCCTGGTAGACGAACTTCTTGTTGGGATCGTCGGTGGTTATCTGGAAGCAAATGTCGCGCCGCTTCCCCTCGCCAAAGTGCTCGATCTCAATGGCGGAGCTCTTTAGGTAGAGACTGCTGCTGGGCCGACAGGCAGTCGGGCCGTCCGCATAGCAGAGCATCCACTCGTTGAGGATGCCGCAGTAGCACTTTCTGGTCTGGTCAAAGAACAAGCGCTTCGGCACGATCCGCTGAAGCTGGCCGTATTTAGTGGATCTCTGCAGGGACAGGTGTCCGGCGGGAAGGTCCGCGTAGGGACAATCAATGATCAGCTCATGGTTGAAGGGTATGACCTTTTGCGCCTCATCCTCGCCCTGGTCCTGGCCCTGACCCTGGCTCTGGCAGGTCTCATACAACTGCTGATCCCTGTCATCCTTGGCCCCTGATCCTGCCCCTGGTTGGCTGGCGGAGAAGCGAAAAGTCTTGTCGCTGTCCAAGGAGCCACTGCTGCTCAGATCGATATACTCCCGCGAAGCGGACACTGCAATTAGGGGTAATTACTAATTACTGGCGGTTCCAGGCAAATAACTGGGCTCGTTCTTCACTCACGCGAGTTCTTGGACGACGATAGCGAGGACAACATCTCCAGATAGCAACTGGGACCGGTCTCAGCGCCCACTTTGCTATCGACACAGTCGCCCATTCCATTCCCATTCGATTTGAGGCTTGGAGCTGGCACCCGGTCGTCTACGTTTACGTGTGCGTCTGCGTAGCCCGCCAGCAGCAGCTCGCAGCGCTCCAGCAGCTCCGCCGTCTGCTCGGCGGCCGTCATGTGGAAGAGATTCGAGGTGTTTTCGTACTCGGATGTCTCCAGCGAGGCACGAAAGTGGGCGCGCACATCTGCAACGAGACGAAAAGATCATACAGCCATGAGTTCGAATGTTCGGTTTGCTTAGGTTCGGTTTGCTTAGGTTCGGTTTGGTTCTGTTTGGTTCTTGCTAAATATGGTGGCGGCCTATTAGCCATTAATTTCGAAACGCATCATTGGCCTTAATAGCCCGCCCTGCCCCCGCCCCTACCACGGAGAGCTGCAGTTGATCAATTGAGCAAGAGCCATCCCATTTCCATAGACGCTGCAGCAGTCTGCGGAGGGCAATTAGCTGGCAGCAGTGTCTTTTGCAGTGACTCAGACTGCTCCGAGCAGGAAGCGGACAGGCCATGCTTCAGTTAATTGCTCTGGACTGGGTCTGGTTTTGGCTCTGGCCCAGTATCAGTACCAGTAACAGCCCAGCCCCAGCCCCAGCCCCAGCTCCAGCCCCAAGACTACACATGAATGACCTCATAAGCTCTCTCGCTCAAGAGTCAACTGCGAATTGACCGCGGCAATTAAAAATAATTTCACTGACCAAGAAAGTTAACTCTTCGTCGGCGTTTTTTGTTTTGTGCTGTTCTTCTCTCCGCCTCCTCCCTTGCTAAGCAGTTTTTTGTGGTACATACTATACAGACATATAAGTATAAATTATTTAACTGTAAACCAAAAAGCAAAGAAATTTGCAAGAGAACTTGTTCAAATTTGAACACGCAAGCTATGAAGAAGTCTGTAATCGTAATACGTCTGTTTATGGCAATAAGGCCCGGCACCAGAGAACCGAACGAGAGATGCTCTTTCAACAATACTGAACGGAATTTCCGGAAGATAGTTTATGAAGAGGCTTTTCCCTCATCCCCGTTTCTCGTTTCTCCTGAACTCTTAGTCTTGTCTTTGATAAGTAAGTGGAATTACCCACTGATATGTATTCACGGAAAGAATCCCATTCGACTTTGCCATTCGGTATCATGAATCCACAAAGAGTTCAGTTTATCCCTAAGATAAATTCGAAACTCTCTTCGGGCCGCTCCAACTTTGTTGATATGGTTCTTATACTTTGGCCCTTCATCTTGCCCAGTGCCAGTGCCAGTGGCAGAGTAGAGAAACTTGCTAAAAAGTAAGGCCAAGAGACGGAGGCTTAAACAAGCGCTTTGAGCTTGGTTTATCCTCGTTTAATGGTATACCTTGCGGGCATACGGACTTGTACATATGTACTTATGTATGTATAAATGTTTCGATGGAACAGCGGCTAAAACGACTGAGCCAAACGCCTTCGACAAAGTGTACACAAAAAAACAAGAGCATGAGCCAGAACAAAAGCGTATTTAAAGTTGGCCCCATCCAACGCTGCTGCGGACGCGGCTCGACGCCGGGGAATGAGTCAATACTACATTGGGTTATTATTAATGTTTATGTGTTGAAGTTTCAGTTGGATCGGATCTCGTCTGCTCTGCTCTGTTCTGTTCTGTTCTGTCTGGGGTGTGCGCCCCAGGCGGGCAGGCTCAAGGCACGAAGTTTGATATAAAAGATTTTGTGTATGTAATTTTGGGACTATACTATGCGAAATGAACAAAGACTTAATGATGAATCTGCCAGTAACTGCT
This sequence comes from Drosophila helvetica, assembly GCA_963969585.1. Classification (NCBI taxonomy): domain Eukaryota; kingdom Metazoa; phylum Arthropoda; class Insecta; order Diptera; family Drosophilidae; genus Drosophila; species Drosophila helvetica. The sequence continues at coordinate 18,683,085 of OZ018404.1, read as the reverse complement.
TTTATTCGGGTTTTTAGTTGAAGATTTTTACACTTACCCAACAAAAACTGTTCCAATTCTGGCCGCTTAGTAGTCGCCATTGTATCCATTTTTGTATTTATTTATTTTTTTCTGTTTGTTTTTTTTCAGTGTTAATTTGAAACGTTTTGCGTTAATGTGCGTTGAATGCTTGTTCTGTAGATCGTTTGATTTCTCGCTCGGGTTTTATTGTGGCTTCTCTGGCGGTTGTTTTTGGATTCGGATCTGGCATGTTCATCGAGTGCACACAGTTTTCGCCTTTTTGCCTTAGAAATTAACAGCTTGCTGTCAAAAGTAGATAACACATTTTATAAGATCACATGCACTGTTTATTGTGGGCTAATGGCTGGGAATGGTGGATGGGATCCCAAAGAGAAACCCAGTAGCACACTAGGGACAGGGAGCAATACTTGGAGTATTTTGGGAGACACACGACACACACGCACTGGCAGAGACAGACCCGCAAAGCGACTGAAGGTGTTGCTGGATGTTCTCCACCGCCTTCTCCGTTGAGGCTACAACTCCCCCAGGGCGCCGACGAGCAACCCGCTGTGGTCCTTGACTGCATTGTCTGCTCTGCTCTGCTTGGGTTATTAATAGATCAACTAAACATACTATCGGAGCCACGGGCGCACCATTTGATTCTATCACCTAAAAGCTACGCGTGGAAACACAATACAATTTGTATTGCGCTTGAGTCGCGTTTTTCTTTTTGTCATTTTTTATTATTATTATTTTTATTTTTTTTTTTGGTTGCACGCTTCGTTTGGCTGGAAACTCATGGAAAATCAGCGGCTGATGACGTTATGCTTTTCGTTTTTCATCCCCACTATACTATGCAGCAGTGTGTAGAGGGGATCGAGAGTATATATACGTATAGTAAGTATATACTCTCTAATTTTTTGACTCGCTTGTGTATCTGTATCTGTCATTAAACGTTATTACGAAATCTGTTTCGGGCGCCCAGCGCCACTGTGCACTTCTCTGGGTGTAGCCAAGTCAATCTCAATCTCTATATCTCTCTCTACCTCCTCTCTGCCTCCTCTGTCACTTGCGGTTTCCACTGTTTTGTGGCTAAGAATTGAACACAGTTAAATGCATGTATATATGCATATGGGTGCCACAAAGACACACACACACAGAAGGGGCAGTGCCTTGGCCTGGGCCTCCACCTCCTCCGGCCAAGCCTTTTGATTGTGACTCATCTGAATGGCGACGCGTGTCGTCGCCGGAAAACAACGAAGAATGAGTGCCAAGTGCTGTTGACCGTCCATCTCTCCCAGCACTTGCTGCTGGTACACGCTTTTACTTTTTAGTTTTAATGCCACCATAAACGCAAATTGTAATACTATTTGCACTTGGCTGCCGTTAATTGTTGTTGTAGTTGTTGTTGACGATGGCATCGCAATTTATCGCAGCCATGAACAATTTGTTTTGTTATTGATTGAACACACATTTGAAACGAAACCCTAAACTTCTGTTTGGTCTGGCCAGAGCTTCTTTGAAATCGGTCAGGCTAGGCTATTGCTTTCCGAAAAATAGGTTTTCATAGAGGCTTTTCCGGAATTGACGGGACGGGTAATGGCCTGTGCGCAGGCGTGTCTGTCTCTCCCTCTCTCCCTCTGCCTCCATTGCTCCGTGTGCATTTCCGGTCATTTTCCAACGACGGCCTCTGACGGGTCGCCTTCCTGCAGCACCGGACCCACCAATTACGAAATGTATCCACGCACAGGCTTTAATTTTGCATCCGGTTTTCAGTTCTTTTTGGCTTTTAAGCACACGATTACACTTTGCGCTTGTTTGCACTGACAACGTTGACACCTTTTCTTTTCTTTTCCGTCCTCCGTTTCGGTTTCTGCACTCGCCTAAGAACGATCGTCGGCCATTTCACCGCTCTGACCGAGACGAGACGAGACTGAGTAGAGAACCAAGAGCGGCTTGCTCGGTGCGCGAGAATCAACTGACGGCCGCCACTCCACTGGTCTGTTGTCTGCTCGCAGTTGGAGCGGCAGCAGAGGAGCCGAGTGGGCCCGAGCGTCGTGGAGCCCAATCGGGTCTGTCTGTGTGACAGAGTGTGTGTGTGTGTTTTTTCGCAAATCATTTTATTACGTTTTGTTTCGTTTCGTTTTTGGGGAAACGCTGGAGACACAGCTGGAAAGCCGGCCGGCCGGCCGGCACGTTAGTAGAGGCCAAAGCTTAGTTTTGGCCAGTCCTAGTGCCAAGCCAACAACTACCTACCCTACCCAAAAAATCTGTTTTGCAGAGCTCGCCTTCGATACAATATTTTAGTGCCCATCATGACCAAATCGGGGCTACCAAAACAGGCTCCTCCATGCCAAAACCAACTTAAATAACCAGAAATCTTCTAATGTGCGCAGCCAACAAGAAAGCAGGCGGTAGCAGGCAGATGTTGTTGCCGCAGCTGCTGCTGCTTCTTCTGCAACCAAGAAATCCGAGAGGTGAGCCTTCTTCAGAGAAGCAGGGAAGCCAATCTGCGGCTGTCTGTGCGTGTGCTCTTTGTGCATTTGGCGGCAGATAAAGATTCGTGGCGGAGCCGCGTCTGTTTGCCTTTTTTGGAAGCACCATGAAGGACGTGGACGTGAACGAGGAGACATGGAAGACATGGCTATAGCAAACAACTCAATTTTAATTAAATGTTGCCCTCTGAGAAATAAATTAAATATTCTGGCCCTGTTCGCTGCGCAATACCTTGGCAACCTTGAGTGTGGACGTCTGGACGGGAGTGGCACCGGCAGCAGCAATGCTGCTCCAACTGCAGCAGTGATAACTCCATTGCCGTTGCGTGACTCGACCCAGGCCGGCCTGGATAACAGGTTCCCACATCGGCTTATTTTTATCAAGAGGCCAGCCAGCAAGTCGCTCGCTTTGGCTCTACTCTGGTTCAATAATGGGGCCGGGCCGTGGCAACCATCGATTCGATCTCTGCCCGTTCAGCACCACAAAGACTCGACTCTGATTCATGCCCCAATGGGTTTAGTATTGTGCTAACGCTTAATTATGTGCAATAACAAGTATTTCCATTCAACTAAACAACAATCTTATGTACTTAAGTCCATTGGCAAGCGCTTTTCGCTTTTGCTTGGCACGCTACTTGAGGAACGCTTGCAGGCGGTTCTGCTGCGACTTGCTCGCGTCTTTAAACGCGTGCGACTTCAGCTGAGCCGCCAGCTGCAGCAGCGCGTTTTGCTTCTGCGTTTTCGATTGCGTCTTCGTCCCATTGCCACCGCCTGACGCTGACTGCGCTGCTTTCGTTTTCTTCTTCTGCTTTGGGGTTTGTTGTTTGGCAGCGGCAGGATGGGTCGTTTTCGTAGGGCGTGCTGGAGTTGTGGGCGCCTTCGCTTTTTCCTGCTGCGGGCCTGGTTTAATATCTTTACTCTTGACCTTCTTCTTGTTCCCTTTTTGTTTGTTGGTGGCTGCAGTCTCCCCAAGCGACGTCGGCGTTGTGCTGGCTATTGTTTCATTGTTGGCTTTAGCCCGTTTCTTCCCCTTCCGCTTCTCCAGCGACAGCATTGTCTTGAGCTGACAAACGGCGCAGTCCACAACCTGAAAATGCGTTTAGTTTTAGAGAGAGTTTTATAAACACAAAGCTTCTGCGACTCACAATGTTGCTGGCCATGCGCTTCCTCAGCCACTTGGCCCTTTTCCTCGCCGCAGTGCTCAGCAAGCCCTTCTGTTGACTCGCCTTGGCCATTTCCAGCTTTGCGATTTGTCGTTTTCTTTTGGCAGTGTCCGCCAGGCGCTGGGGCTGCAGGTGGAGCTGATAGTTGCCATCGGTCCATTGGTTTCCACAGCGCGCGCATATTCGTGCCGCTCCAAAACTGTCGTCGGGGAGTTGCACGTTGTGTCTGGCAAATTTTCGACAAGTTGTGCTGCAACCGATGCGGATTAGGTTTATAATTCGAAAGGATATCTTCGTAAGCCACTCACATGTAATGGGATTTTAGCAATCGTTCGGTGTGCGATTGTGCCGCCAGCTTATTTGCGCAGTTCCATAGAAAGTCTACCGTCTTCTGCTCGGCCATATTTCCAATAGTTTCCTAAAAGACATGTACACTCATTAATAATATTGTCATTCTAGCTATTTTCCTCTATATGACAAGCCAAAATAGACATCACTGGCATGGGATCATATTGGATTGCTTACAGCGAAATAAGCTTATTTTCTTTGATTTTTGCAACATTAATAGAAAAACGCATACCTTTCCTACTTTTATTTTACTTTCTTCAATGTAATTTCATTCAAACATAACATATCTTAAACAAATTAAGATAAAATTGAAAAAAAAATAACAAATGCACGCTTAAAACTAACTGAGGACTGCCAACTTAGTTTTAGTTTGGCAACGATACAAGATAAATGATTGCTTCGAAAAATATGTCAAAATAAAAAAATAAGTGGTGCAAAATTAAATAAACTCAATGCTCTTGCGCAATAATTACAATTATTATTATTATTTTATTATTATCCTTTTCTAGACTTCCCTAGCCGAATTTATATAATTTTATTTTTTAAATAAAACGTCGACTAGTTGCGCTTATCGCACAAAAATACCGATATAATTTTTCAAGCTACCCTGCGCATCAATAGGTAGAACCAAAAGTCGGTATATCTGATCTAACAACTTAAAACAACAGATAATTAGTTTATTTTTGCTCCAAATTGAGAAAATTAGTTCCGTTAATTATATATCCCACAAAAATATCCAATATTCCCTATATTTTCACCGTCCCATATATGATATATATCGATATATTTATGTATCATCGCTAGTCTACCGCCGAAAAAAAAGCGACGCGCATAATTTCGAACAACAACGGACGCGTACAGAGTCGGGAAACAAGAAAAATAAAAATAACGCATCTCGGACAGCAAAAAAAATTGTGTAGTGCCAGTAGAACAAGCAATATTTGAAGTGCGCGCAATAAATATTCGCATTCACAGCATCATTAGCAGCGGCATCAGCATCGGCAAAAACAAAAATGGACCCCTTCACTCAGGTACAAGGTTTTGGCCCCTGCACACAATGAAGCCCTTTGTCTAACTGCATATGCATTTGCATTTGTGTTGCAATTTTCCAGCACATGCTCGAAAAGGCGGAACAGCGCAGTCGCGCGCTCGGTATAGGCAACGCCAGCAAATTTCCCCTAACCGAGTGCAGCGTAGCATCATCTTCGGTGGCTACAAATTTGGAGCCCACGAAGCCCACGCCCAACAGGAGTCACTCGCCAGCAAGTCACAGCACCAGCAGCAGCGGCGGCAAAGTTGTTATCCTGGACAAGGCAATGTTGGCGGCATCGCCGACCAAGCCGCTGCGTCACTATGCGGCCATCAACAAAGAAAACATGGAAATGGGCATCGAGATAAACATAACATCAGGCCAGGCAATTGGGGTAAGTTTTTCCTATCCTCAGTCCTCATTTCCCCGTGTTCCCTCCCGTGCCCTCGTCGTTTTCTCGGTGCTATTTGTTTTGGTGGCGTGTCCTTTGTCTATGAGCTTCCTCCTTGTGCTTCGCTGTTTCACGCATATGTATGTACATTCCACTAGGTGCAAGTTGAAATTCAAGAGCAAGAGGTGACGGATGACGAAGAGGCGCTTGCCGATGCTGTGGATAATCCCGTTCAGGCAATCAATCAACCGCTGGCAAGATTGCGGGACACCTCGAGGAGTCAATTGAAGCGCATGGGTGACTTGTACTCCAATACTGCAGACCTGTCCTCCCCCATCCATCGCACGGAGGCGCAGTTCCATGCAGGCGACGACGATGACGACTCAAGTCGTCGGTGTCCTCGTCAGGGCAAACAGCGATTAGGCAAGCTGGCTGCACTGGCCGACACCATCAACCAGTGGGAGGACGACACAGCGCATCACGATGTGCATAGACCAATTGAAGCAGTGGCAATACCTCCACCCAAACCAGATTTGCCCAGCAGACGCGGAGAGAAGGGACCTGCCCCGCAACCGCCTAAGCGAGGCGAGGTCGACGAAGGCGGGAAAACAAAGCAATTGAAATGGGATCCCAAGGTACTGAGCTCATTGGAGGCCCAAGGTTTTCAACGCCGTGATTCGTCCACCATTAAACATACCTATGATTATGCCAAACAGGGAGAGGCGGCACCCACTGCCAATGCAACAGACACTGCCACTGACACAGCCAAGCCACCAGTTCCAGAAAAATTGACGACGGTCAGCAAAGTGGCCAAGACTTTCGGCTCCACCGCTTCGGCGGCGCCATCCACGAAAGTAGCTCCTGCTTCTGGGGCGAGCGTTAAGTCTGGCTTAGTATCCGGTCGTGCAGCCATCTTTGAAAACAAAGCGGGCGCCGGAGGGCAGACGCAAGGCGGACACCGCTTCCAAAAAGATCCGTGCGAGCTGTCGCTGAAGGAGCGCATGAAGCTTTTCGAGACCGGCAACAACAAGGCCATGCTGCCGAAGGCTCCAATAGCATCTGCAGCCAGCATCAGTCAGATCAGACCTGAGGAGTCGAAGGGTGAGTCCGCTTCCGCTCGAATATTACACCTAACTTCCATTGCTGCTTTTTGTAATCTCATAGCCCATGTTGCTGCTGTCCATCCCGTCACAGCGGCTGCTGTCTCCTCGACTGTGAGCGCTGTGGCGGCTCACAAGCCCAAGCCGGAGAACAAGTTGCGCGACAAGGTGGCAGCCCTTGTGGCCAATGCCCAGTCCACTGCGGAGAGCCGCATCAAGGATATTGATCGTCAGCGTCAGGAAGAAATGCAAATTATCGCCAATCGCTTTAACAAACAGAAGGAACTCTTTGTTCCGCAGCCAGCGGCTAGGACGACACCAGCATCAGTCCCGGTGACAGTATCCAAGGTGGCACGGCCCATGCCGCCGCCGCCACCGCCGCCTATGTCTGGGCTCTCCCCTGCCCTCGCCAGCAGCAAGAGGCGCTCACGTAAGCCACGATTAACGGTAGGCGTCCAGCGAACATTGTAGCTGACTTTATTGTAATTTCAGCTGGTGATGCGCCAGTTATCGACGAGGAGTCGAAACGCGCTCGCAAATCGAATTCAGAGCGCCTCTATCCCGCCCTCTCCGACCTCGACTCTAGTGGGGACAACTGCTGTGCGACGGAAACAGCCACAGCCACCGACGACAGCGATCAACAGGAGCAAGACGAAACTGAAAGGTGCGCTGACAAATGCTACTCCTGCTTGCTTTTCTTTCTCTGCATTGAATAACCACCCACCTTTTGACTGATTGACTGATCTGATGTAGCCCTAGCCCACATATAGCTTTAATTCCCCCTAGACAAGGCCAACAATAAAAATCTTGCTTAACTAACCGCTTATCTTTGATTCGTGCAGTTGCATGGATGAGTCGGAGGACCAGTCGCAGACTGAGGACAGCAGCACCGGCATGTGTAATGGCAGCCTAGGTCGCGAGATAATGAACGCAGTGCAGCGCAATGAGGCGGAGATACAGGAACAGCAGCAGCAAGGCAAGAAGGTGAGTTCAGGTAGAAAACTCTGGGCTCAGCGGGAGGTCGTAATTAATCTCATTGTCCTTTGCAGACTGTGCGCTATGCCGACCAGGATTTCTACTACAACCACGAGGGTCAGGACAGTTCGGTTAACTCGTCGCAGGTCTCGGCGGGCATTGATGACTATCTGGATGAGGCCCTGGTCGACGACTATGGAAGCACTCAGGATGATGACAGCGATGGCGCGGACGAGCACAACTGCAGCCACCTATCGCTGGGCGTAAGTTTTCTCTGTTTCCTCTTATTTTTCCACATACTTATAATCCGCTTGTACAGAGCAAGGGTACAACTGCCTCGAACAGCTTCTCCTTCCGAAAGAACCCGACTTCGACGAGTTGCATGCCTATTGGCGAGCATCAGGAGATCATGGACGTGCAGACGCCGCTTCTGAGCGGGGCCCAACCGGTCAGGTCGGAGCTGAGCGTCAACCAGGACAACGACAATCTGGTCACCCTGGTCCACACAGTGAGCTTCTATCGCCGCCAGCAGAGTGCAAATGTGCGTTGCCTATCCCCACCCTCAGCTTCAGCGTGTCCCTAATCTTTGATGCTTTTACAGAGCTCCAGCTCTACACCGGTGCGCAAGATATGTCGCGAACAACAGGTGATGCGATCGGCTTTGGCTAGCGACTGCCATGCCAAGCACAAGCTAGAATACGACTCACCGCAGCATAGCGCGATGGCTGAGGCCGGCGCCGGGGCCAGCATGGATGACCACACCGATGATGATGACGAGGAGCTGCAGAATGCGCGCGACTCCAATGAGGCCAACCAGGCGCAGGATAAGATCAAAAAGTTACTGAGCGAGGTGTGCAAGCAACAGCAGGTTATTGGCCAGACCAGTCAGGCCCTGAATCTGTGCGCAGCTACCGTGGAGTTCTCCGGCTCCACAGAGTCCGTAGAGGGAGAGCGGTATCTGTTGCTGGCAAGTGAGTTACGCGTATACGTTTTTCGCATTTATATCAGTAACTAAAGTCCGACCTTCGTACAGCTCATCGACGACAGTCCTGTCTGGACGAGGTCCAGCGATTGCGTGTGGAAAACAGCGTGCGACCCGTGGGTGCTCCAAAAGAAAAGGGCCGGCTGACTGTGAAGGATATTACCATTCCGTTGCGGCATGAGTACTTGCGCAAAATGGCCTCGGGCAGCATCAATGGCCATCACCTCGTTTGTCTTCTCAAGTACAACGAACACGTGCTGGCCACCAAGACCGTGCCGACCATGCCCGGCCTGGTGTCCGTTAAGTTTCCCGATGTTCTTCAGCTAAACAATGTCTATGCAGACTTTCGGGTTAGTTTGAAGCAATTTGTTGGGGAACAAGCGCCTTTAATTGATGGTTTTCCTTTGCAGATCACGCTGGAAATCTATGGAATGCTGGCGCAACGGGATCAGTTGCCGCACGACCTCAAGTACCACATTAACCTGAACAAGAAGGGCGGCGTGAAGACGCCAAAGAAGAAGGGAGGCGAGAATAGGTTGGTCATGCCGCCAGTGCAGAGTCCGGCCGGCCCGCATGTGGTGCGAACGCCTCAATTGGTGCAATACGGGTTCGCCATTTTCTCGCTGCGTGAGATACAGCGCACCAGCTGGACGCTGACCCAAGTGCTAGGCGTCAGCCCTCTGGAGGGCGTCGTCCACATGAAGGTCAACTGTGAACTGTCCGTAAGCGTGGAGTACAAGGGATTCCTCACCATGTTCGAGGACATATCCGGCTTTGGTGCCTGGCATCGTCGCTGGTGCTATCTAAATGGCTCTGTCCTCAATTTCTGGAAGTACCCCGACGATGAGAAGAAGAAGACGCCCATGGGCAGTATCGATTTGCATGCTTGCAGCTCGCAGAAGGTCACCACCGCGCCGCGCGACATCTGCGCCCGCCTCAACACCATGCTGCTGGAGTGCGAGCGCCCGGCCGAGGACACGGATCAAGAGTCGCTGATAATAGTGCCCAACGGACGCACCACCACAGTCCGTCACCTCCTCTCCGCCGATACCAAGGAGGAGCGCGAAGAGTGGTCTGCATACTTTAACAAGGCTCTGACTCTGCTGCGGGCCTGGGGGCCCACCCACTGATGGGGGCACGGGACCACATTTGACCACCGCTAACATTTGCAATTGCTGTCATCCATGACCCATACCCTATGACCCCGGACCCCGGAACCCCGACTCCTGATCCCAACACGGGGGCTCTTTAAAGTTTTCTCTTTTTAAGTTTTTAATGTTCTAATTTGGCTTTTTTGTTTTTGCGTTTCTTTGTTCAGTATTTAAAAAATCCTTCGTATTCTACTGGCACATGTTTGTGTGTCGAGTTAGACATCTATAAAGTATTGTTTGAATACCTTTTATATGTACGAGTAGACCATGTAGAACTTATGTATATTGCCTTTAGGATGTGTCTCAAAATATATATGTAAATCCCAGTAAAATCTCTGTTACACACTGATAACTTTATTGGATACTTTTAATATACACATATACACATAATAACTCTGGCTATGAAGTTGTGGGTACTTGTGTGTTAACTATCTTTTAGCATTCCTCCCCTCCATCTATAATCCAGTGAGAGTGAAAGCTTGCGTGCCATCACGACCTCGGCTGTTCCACTATTTTCATAGTTTCCTTCGACGGCTTTGGCTGCACGAAAGTTGTCGGGCGTCTTTTCTGTATGTACTGTGTAGGTGGTTGTCGGTTGTTCTGTTTGGCGACAGATCATGTCAGGTAGTTTATGTAGTGGGTGCTCGCTCCTCTGCCATTTGAATTGACGCTAGTTTTATTGGCGATACGATTACGTATGTCAGTTGGCCATTGGCCTAAAGGCTATCTACAAAATTTGAATACACTTTTCCCTCGTAAGTTTTCCTCTAGTTCACAACGATATCATATGTATATTACTATATATATGTATGTATATATATTATGGATATATATTTAGGTATATTGTGTATATTGTGTTTGACTCTAATTTGTCTGCTCGTCACAGGCGCTTGGTGGTTGTAAATTCTCCAAAATGATTACAGTTTGCCAGATATGCAGATTCGCAGGATATACTCGTGCTTTGTACAACAGTAGCGCGATCTCTTCCGGATCGGGTCTGAAATATACGTATATACATACATGCATAGAAGTACATACATTTGGGGGAAATGTTGAAGTCTCGTTTCCGCTTCTGTTCGGTTCTAGTTTTTGCCTGGGTTACGCTCCACACATATGTACATACATACATACATACATAAGTAGGTCGTCTAGGTCTGCTGCAGCGTCCGTCAAACTGATCCATTTCAAACTGCCTTTGGATTTGTCTAGAATATTTGGTGGCTATAATACTGAGGGATATTTCTATATAACATTGTTTCTCTGTGTGTCTTGCGGAATCCTCTGTGAGTGTGGAGTTGTGTGAGTGCTGGGGCACGGTCGGAACAGTTGCAACAGAATGGATAAAGCTGAATTTCGATGCAAGTCATTGTATTGCAAAAAGTATTCATTAATTAATTAATTACTAAACCTTATGCCTGGGCCAATATAAAATATAAAAAATAAATAATTTTCTAAGCTTACTCATACATACATGTACACGTACATGTGTGTGCAGGACCTTTGTGTACATATGTATAGTATGTGTTGTGTGCACGCACTTTTAATGAACACTTTAAAATTCAACACTTAGGGCTACAAAGGAAGTGTACAGTAAACAATAAAATAAATTAAAAATGTTAAACAATTGATATGCGTAGAATACTCGTACTATACATAAAAACAGTCGACAGCTCCTGTCTCTGAGTTGGTGTGGATGGGGTTTGAGGATAGTGGGTGTGGTTAGTGTTTCCAGGGTAGAGTGGAGTGGGGCAGGGCAAGGCATTTAGGGATTGCCAGCCGCACTTCCAGCGTGGGCGTTCTGCCGCCGCAAATCGGACCGGGTGGCGGCCGTGATAATCGTGCCCACAATCAGCATCACAGCCATGGTCGTGTTGGCGGCAATGTCTCCGAACGCTGTGAAGATCTCCGAGTAGAAGAGCGTGAAGCAGATGCCAAAGGTCTGGGCCGAGGCATTCAGCAGCCCGGACGAGGTGCCCTCCGGCTCCGGGAACGTTAGCTCGGCGCCAAACTCAAAGCCCACCGGCAAGTACCCAGTCATGAAGAAGCTGCAGGGGAGGTTCGCAGACGGGAGTTAACGTACTGATCTGTCCACCTTTGGGTGCGACTATCTGTGTGTATCTGTGACTTACCCCAGCAGCGACGCTGTTAGGTACACCACCGCAATGTGTCCTGTGTCCAGGGTGAAGGTGAATATCCACATGCCCACCATGGAGAGTGCATATACCGCCAACGTCGTCTCCCTGAAGAGAGGGGGAACGGAGGGAACAGCTTTGAGTAGCGCTCATTAGACATGGAGAGGCTTCCAATTAATTAATTTGAATGTGCGCCTGTTGGCCTGTTCAAACTTTACCCGACCACACGGCGTATGCGTAATGAGTTTTCATCGCTCTGAAAAGTTGCACGCCTGCTGTTCGCTGCTGCTGTACTTACTTGAACTTGTGCGTCTTGTCCAGCACAATGCCAGAGACCACGGAGCCCAGCATGCCAGCCAGCACAATGCTGAGGCCAATGCGGCCGGCGTCCACCTCGTGGTTGGGATAATACTTGAGCACCACCTGAATGGAAGAGGGGGTCAAGCTAGCAAGTAAGCAAGTGATTAGCTAAAGGCTCTTGGAAGGCAGCTCTCACCGGATTGAGCAGCGTGGAGATGGCGTAGAAGACACCCACATTGATGCCGTAGGAGAGCAGCAGTAGGATGAAGTTGCGGTTGGTGATCAGATTCTTCAGCGACTGCATGAAGCTGACCTGTTCGGCTTCGATACCCTCCAGCCGCTGGGACTCCTCCTGGGCCGCCGACGGCGGGGTGGGTGGTTTGTCCTGGAAGACTGCAAGAGCAGAAAAGGATTCTCGACCATTACCATCACTCCATTACTCTGTCCGTTCAAGGGTTTCGCTTACATAGCACCATCAGGACGAGCAGGATGCTGGTGAGTCCGGCCACCAGGTAAAACATCATCCGCAAATCATTGCCCACCGTTTCCAGATCTTCGGAGTTCGGTACCAGCATCGGTGGCAGGACAAAGCCAATTGCCACGCCCAGCTGCAAATAAGAGGAGTTCCCATTATGCATACATACATATATGTATGTACATAGCTATGTAAATATGTATGTACTCGTACAAGCTGCTCAAAACGAAGTCCTTTTCCGCTTCCGATTTGGTGCTCGCTCTGAGTCTGCTTTGGATTCCGCCACTATTTCTGGTTGCCTTCCGGACTTTCGCTTTCTCCCCCAGCCCCAGTCCCAGACGCTGTCTCATCCCCTACCCCTACCCCTACCTAACCCTACCCTTGTTTTATTTACAGTGAAACTGTGAGATTGATTTATACGGAGCTGCATATTCGAACTCCTGCCACAACAGCTCCCTGCCTCTGCCTCTGCTTCTGCTTCCGCTTCCGCTTCTGTTGCTGTTCTGTTTTTGTTTTCGTCAAAGTTTGTGGCGCTTTGCCGCGGATGCACACGTCGGGCTCTAGGTCGACCCCGGGTCCGGGTCCCTACTGTGACAGCGCCGTTTTTCTCTACACGCCATGCACAAAGTTGAGCTATGCAATTTTTAAATTTCTTTCCTTTTTTCCATTTTTACACTGGGTGTCAGGGTTGTACGCTTTTCCGGTGGATTTAGGCAGTATTGGTAAGAAAATGTTATGTCTCATATCCGATTTGTGCGGTTCTATAACTAGAGGAAAAACCAAACTTATGCTCTGACTTCAAGTCAAAGGTCAAGATAGAGTAGAGGGTATCTGATAGTCCTCACACTAGATTTCAGCATTCTTAGTTGATTTTTTTGGGTTCACTATTTTGTTTGGCCTGCTATAAATCGGTTTTAGTGGCAGTTTGGCGTTTTTAAGGCCAAGGGACATTTGACAGTCGGGAAAATAAATTGTCCCATAAAAGCAATTTTTTTCAAGCCAAATTATTTCAGTGTACGTCGCCCCAATTTAAAGTCAATTAATCGTCCAAGCTATAACTACTCGTGAATCCAATAGTTTGGCCATTGGAAAACGGCTTCCTCGTAGGGATAATCTGGGTTGCCTTAGATGCATATTGAAAATAAATTAAAAAGCGTTGGTGCAGCACTATTTTATCAGTCAATTGTTTTTATTCAGACAAACAAAGCGAATATCAGTTATTTGACCAGACCTCGAACACATGCACAATATACGTATGTATGTATGTACGTATGAGTATTGTACAAAGCTCATTGTTTGGCCGTAACCATGAATGGGCCAGGACAGATGGCAGAGGTGCAGTGAGAACTTACCCTGCGGGACCGTGAAGCGAAATCCATTGTCATGACCACACAGAGCAAACCCAGGAGATCCCCAAGCACACACAGACATACATACAGATATCTATACGTACATTGGGCCACGTGTATGAAAACCAATTTTGTTAATAAAATAAGGGCTACAAGACAAGAGGATAATGAAGAAGTTTTCTGGAAAAAAGCGTAGAATTTTCTAAGAAATAGCTTGCTATCATTGAACTAATCGTTTTCGTACACCCTTGAAAGAGTTTGGAAATATTTAAGCCATGGAATCACTCCCTTTGATTCGGCCTTGCCCAGGAAATGGACGGCAATAAATGCATTTGCATATCAACGAGTATTGCCAAAAAATGTACAAAAATAAGCCATATTTACGGATTGCATTTCGCATACATTTTGCATACACATCTGTACAGAAAACATATAAACTCCATGAAAAACAATCGATTCCCAGCAATGAAGTTAACAACGATTTGAATAAAATGTGAATAATTTTATTTAATTCAGCATAAAAGTCGTCCAGATTGGATTGTTCCAGGAAAAAAAGGAAATCTGATTTCGGTAAACAATAAGCATGAAGAAATTCATAGAAAAGCAATAATTTGAATATATGGAATCGAGATATGAGCCATAAACAAGGATGGCCCAGAGCTCAGCTCTCCTTCCGTTTTCCTTTTTGCTATTTGGCTTTTTTATAGAAAATCGCGAAAGGATATTCGAGTGGGTCTCGAAGCCACTCTACCCCTCCCCCCCTCTCCCCCTCTCCACTCCTCTGACTCTCTCTACGGTATGAAGAATAAATATTTGAGCTGACTGGAGACTATGGCTCAGGGTCCCCGTCTGGGTCTCGGTCTCTCGGTCTGGGTCTGGCTCTGGGTCTGGCTCCCAACTGTTCTGTGCAAATTGAAAGAGCATCCATCGCATGGTAACTGCTTCGCGGCTGAAATGGCCGCTGGAGCACATTCCCTCCTGGTGGCGGAATACGCTCTTGCCGTGTTTACATGCGCCTCAACACGGCGCGGCAAGCTGTTGTCGTGGCAACTACGTAAAAAACGCAGAGAAAAAACACCGAAAAAAAATAGAGCAAAAGAAAGCATGTTTGCGCAGCACTCTGGCAACAATGGCAGGACCCCATGCACGGCCCCGGCCCGGGCCCCCAAATCCGCCGCAATCGAGCTGAGCGGAGCTCAGGAATCAGCGAAAGTGGCTGTGGGGTGGGGTGGGGTGGGGTAGGGCGGCGGCGTGCGATGCGTTGTCCTTGCCAGATAAGGCGGAGACGAGTCGAATCAGCAAAGTCGGAGCAGCATGGCGGGAGTGGACGGAGGATGCTCGCCAAGCGAGCGCATTCATTGCCACACCGTATGTGGGCCATCGAGGCGGCCCCCCGTTGGCTTTTTGCGAACGACGCGCGAGGTTTTTTTGGGGACAAGTTTGGCTTGCCTTGCCGTTTCGACCGGAGATTACACGGGCTGACTTAAAGCCTTGCTTCATCGCCCGACGCGTCTTGTCGAGCCAGGCCACTTGACCTACTCTTCCTCTCCGGGCTGCTCTTCGCTCTTTGTTGCTCTTGCTGCACATCGACACAGACACAGACAGAGGCACGGACACGGACACAGTCACCTCATCATCGTCATCACCTCGTCTCATATTGTCACATCCCATGGCGACTTCCTCCTGGCTGCTGTGTGCTGTGTGCTGGCGAACAACAGGCGGAAATTATACGCCTTTTCATCTGCACTCGAGTGAAAGGCAAATATGACAATCCTTGCACACACCAGCACACACCTGCACACACATGCACGTGCTCGTACAATTACAGGTTAGGATGCAATGCGCTCTGCCAGCTTGTCATTCGATGTTTGAGCCACATATTTGCCCTCGCATCCAGGTAGAGGGTGCAGCATGCAGGATGCAGGATGCAGGAGCGTACACACTGCACGGCACACTGCTCTGGCTCGTAAATCAACACTAAGGGCAAACTACTGCTGCTACCATGACAGCCCCCTGCCCTGCCCATTGCATTAGATGGCCTCACCTTTCACCCCCCTCCCCACCTGACATCATGGCTGGCATTCTATTCTAATGGCTGAGCAAGCGGGCTAATTGTTTTGCGGTGTTATAAGCCCATAAACTGTCCACACAGCAAAGGCATCATCCAGGCTGAACAGGCTGCAGGCGAAACTTGAATACTCTTTGGAGGGAAATTGCTTTTAATTACAGGAAATATGTCCCTCCATTCCATTGGGAAGCATAGTTTTTCCTTTCCAATTGTACGCATAGTAATATCCCATTTCATCCCTTCTTATTCATTCCGTAACCAGCTTAAGGCCTTCTTGCGGTCCTAGACAAAACCGCATTCGGGTTAATTTCTCCGTATTTGCTGTGTTTCGAGTGACTGGAATCGAATATTAAGCTCTTGGGTCAGCCACAATCTCGAGTCATCCATTCCATCCAGCCGCATAATGCATCATTGGAGCGCACCTGCCACACTGACATTGCCATTGTCTGACCACACTCGTCCTCCCCGGAGGACTGCCAATCACTTAGTCGTTGGGGAATTTTGAAGAGGTCATTCCGTCGTCTGTTTTCATAGCAGAATAAATTGAACTTTGTCTCCGAGCAAAAGAATCTTTCAGACTCATTCGCATGCATTAGCATCGGGTAGGATGTCCACTGATGTGGAAGGACCTGATGCGGACGACCTTGTCGTTGTCAGTTCTGTTTGACTTTTGTGATGCAGTTCCCTCGTATTTTTCCTGGTTTTTCGCAATTTCGTGATTGCCAGCCAACCAGAGCGGACCAGAGAAAATGTCAGAATGAGCCACATCCGCCTAGCCGGAAGTGGGCAGGGCTCCGGCTCCGGCTTCGTGCCAGGACTTGCTACTGCGGCATCAATCTGCCGTCCGAGAATGGGCGGCGGCTGCCTTTTCTGTGTTAATGCAAATTTTTCGGCTGCGAATAACTTACTCGACAATGTCACAGAGGCTGAGTGAAATGTGGCTGAGATGTCTTCGAGGCTTACATGGCAATTCCCAGTGCAGTTTGCTCCTACTAATGGCAAGTGCAACATGGCCCATATTTACGACTTACCTGGTTGCCAAACACTCCCACACTGGTGGCCGAGGAGCACTGATCGGGTCCGAACCAAACGGCAGCCAAGCGGGCCGGCAGCGACAGGATGCACACTTGGGCGAGGGCCACAATCGCCTGGCCAATGAAGCCCACGTAGAAGAGCGACGGATCCACCGAGCAGACCTTTATCCAGGCCCCTATGCAAGTCCCGACGATGCCGACTAGGGCGGTTATACGTAGACCCTGTCGAAGGCAGACAATTATAGCTCTCGACTCTCGACTTGCGCCTTTTGGCTTCTGCTTTCCACTTACCACTTTGTCCAAGAACCAACTGCCGGGAAATATGAGCGGTATATACAGGATCATGTAAATCATGGATGTCCAGTCCACCCACTTATCGCTAATGCCATAGTAGCTGCGGAACAAGGAGGAGCCACGATTAAAGATTAAACTGCAAGTTCGCACCAAAACAGCACTTGACTGGTCTGGAAGGGGTTGGCCTTTTGGCCTAGTCCTTGCCACTGCACAGCGAGGAGTAAGCTATTTGAATGTATTAAGCTTTGGTCCCGGACCCCCAACCAGTAGCCAGTAGCCACAGTCAAGCTGCTAAATGAGCTTTATAAAAAGTTTTAATTAAATTTGATGCACGATCCCAAATTGCATGAGCAGCCAGCAATCCCTTGTCGTTGCGGGCGGCACCTTGTGGTGCCTCGTGTATGGATGCTTATAGGCACTGCCATTTTCTTACCGTGTGATTATGTTGTTGATGATGGTGTATTGTATCCATTGCATGGCATTCGAGGCTGAATAGAACACAAAGAGAATGAGCACCGCCCAGCGGCGGGCGTAGACTTTGTAGCCTGCAAATAGAAAGCGAACCAGGTGAAAGCCACTTGAAATGCTCGTTGGAACAGCTTAGGTGTAGTCATGTAGTCATGCAGTCATGTAGTAATGCTCAAGGCCACCTTGGCCCCGCCACCATATGACTGGTGGCTCCCCTCCCCCTCTCGGCAGCCATCAGCCAGAAGCCGCACAGGATTAACTGCATTAAGAAGACGGCTTACCTGCTGGCACACCCTACCACAGCTACCTATGATACTTGCTTAAAGGTAATGCTCCTTCCGAGCAGATATTCCTGTTCCTATTCCATTTTTCCTCTCTCTCTCAAGGAAACCAAATTAGCAGGTTTTCTTCTCTTCTTTACTTATGCTCCAGCCACTGCCATCCTTCCTCCTGAGACTTGCTCATTACAAAATCACAATCCGATATATTCACTTTGAAATACGCTTTGGTTCTTTGTGTATTCCATTTATATTGCCAGATATTCTCTCTTTGCTGTGCGAGTTTCCATTACATCTTTTGTGTCGATTCAACGGCTATGCGATGCGATGCGAGGGATGTCACTAGCCGGTTGGCTGACAACATTTCGGTATGCATGGCATTGAAACACACAAAAAACGCTTTGAAGTCTTTCTTATTTATTTGTTTGGTTTACATGAACATGCAATATACATATACATATATGTACCATATGTGGATGCAGCGGGGGGGGGGCATTTAAGTGAATGTGTGGCTGTGGCTCTTGCCACGTGCTCGTGCTCGTGCAGGTTCATGTGTGGGTGTGAATGGCTGCAGCCACAGCACACACACATCCCCTAAACTATTGCCTACCTTGAGATGCAGTTAGTGGAAAGAAAGTGGCGCCACACACACACACACACACTAATACATAGTACAATGTAAGTATGTACTAGCTTATGCCATCCGAGTTGCCTTAAATAATGGCTTATAAATTGAGCAGAGTCCCAGAATAGATGCATCCGACGTCACTCTGAAATGTGCCACTCACCTTCTGGCGGAGCGTTGCCCGTGCTCACGTCCACTCCCACTCCCACTCCCGCCTGGGCCGCCTTGGCCGCCTTGCTCTCCTTCTCCTTGGGCGTGATCATGTCTGTGGATTTGCTGGCAGCTATATAGGAATCAGTGTTCTCGGCAGCTCCAGGGCCGCTGTGCTTCAGGTCCATCGTGCTGATGCTGGGATCGGGCTAGGTGGGCGGCTTGTGCGACTACTTTGGGCGGTTGTGCTGTGGCAGCTATTGGCTGCGATCGGTGGTGTCGGTGGTCGTTGACGTGCAGTGGTGGTTCGGTTGTATTGTGGTTCTTTCTTGCTAGACGATCACTCTCAGCTAATATTCAGCAAGTTCTGCAAGTAACGTAACATACATGTAAATGTGGCCAAGCGCTCGAACCAAACCAGAATATTTATTAAAATCATATATATTTGTGGTCACAAAAGGTAACATAATATACGAGTATATGCAACGACCTGTGGAATACCTGTAACTGGGAAATTCGAATTCGATGGAAGCTCGTGAGTTTCGCTGTTACAGACATTGGGATAACCGGATTACAATACGAAATCCAGTTGTACAAAGATCATTAACACACGACAAGGGCAAACATTTATTCCGGAACAAAGAAGATAGCTTAAAGTCGCACTTTGGCCTAGGCCCTAGGCCCTAGGGTATAAATAAATGATAACATAACATTCTCCCTAGTAGATGGCAGCAAAAGGTCGTTCTGGTTGTGGCTATTAGGGAAATTGCTTTTGGCGAAATGAAATGGTTTTGGCAAGCCCGAATAATACCCTTTATTAATGGGCCTTAATTAACGTTTTCATGATGGCCATTACACGCAAATTTCCATTCGTTCAAGTGGCATATTGCCTGGTTTGCCTGCCTGCTGCCTGCAGTCGCTGCCTGCTGCCTGCAGTCGCTGCCGCAGCCTCTGCCGCTGCCGCTGCTGTTGTGACATTCCAATTTGCGAACGCTCGCTCATCCATTGCTTAAATCAAGTCATTGAATCAAATTTAAGCACAGCATTTACCCTCACGGCCACTTGTTGCTCAGGGACTGGCTGTGACTCTGCCTCTGCCTCCGGCTTCGGCGTTGGCTTTAGCGTTGGCTTTAGCGTCGGCTTTGGGAAATGCAATCATCTATCTCTGACTGACTTTGACTGCCTCTGGCTCAGCGTCTGTCTCTACCTCTAAATAAATTGAGCGAATTTCACCCAGCGAGCACGCTGCCAAATTGGAATGTCGGATTTCGGGTGCTGCTGCGCTTGCTGCTGGTCTGATTGGGTCTCATTCGCACTGATATTTTTCTGTTGGCTGGCTTCTTGGCACGTGGCCCTAATGCATGCCGTGCACTGCACTCTTTTAATTCCATCAGCTTCCCTGGGATAGGCCAAATGGAAAGTAAATGCTGTTTTCCCCACTGCTCGCCATGCCGCGACCATTGACAAATTGCCCAAATGAATGCCGTTCCTCATTTCCATATCGCCTAATTATATCGCTCTATGGGTGGTGGGGTGGCGGGGTGGAGGGGTGGATGGGTGGGCTAGGTCAGGAACTGCACTGCCGTCTACCGCTATGCGTCTATTCAGAGCTGCGTGTGCGCCGTAATTGATTTTAAAACTGATAATGAGTTTGTTTAAATCAATTTGCCTCATTAGATGTGCGCCCAGGGAAATTGTACCCCATTCAGATTCAGTTTCGCAGGGCCTTGCAGCGAACGAAGATAATTAGTGGCTTTTAATGGCCTCGATGTGGCGTGCTGTGTCTAAAGAAGTTCTCTCCGTCATAGTCTTGCCTCAACAAGGTGGGGCGGGGGGGGGGTCGTCTCTATCGATATGAGGGTACTCGTATATGGAGCGAGTATTTCACCTGCACTCGATGAGCGGTTGTGAGCGATAAGACCAACAGCCAAGACCTAGACCCGGGCATGACTATGAGCAAATCGGCCGTAAACTTCAAGCCAAATCGGCTGAAGGTCGGAAATTACATGTTGTTCACAATACCACAATTCCACGTACATTTTGGATTTACCCGTGCACTGAACCCAGGCGGATCGGGGCCAAACCAGAAGGCTTAAAGGTTAGACCACACACTTCCACTTCTACTTCCACTTTACACTCTCCACTCTCCGCGTTGGAGCTGACAGGTGGAGCCCGACGCAGGTGGGGGCGAGACGAGACGAGACGAAACGAGACGGGACGGGAAGTTGTATTGAGAACGCAATCGCGAACGGACAAAGCGGCACTGAAACGGAATCCGACAAGCGCTCAACTCTCGTCATAAAAAGCAATGTTGATTTGCAAAACGCTTTCGGCTCTCCGCCGCTGTTTGTATTTGCCGTTATTGCTGTAAACAGCTGATTCGATGGCACAGCAGAGCAGAGCAAAGCAGCGCAGCGCAGACCGCTACAAAGTAACCAAATAGAATACCCTCACTTGGAGCGAGCGATCAGAAAACATTGATGGACTACACTACGGGTATTACGAGCCCTTACGAGTATTCCGTAATCATTCTGATAATGCTCACTACGTCATACGTATTATCATCTGAATCTGGGGTTCTGTATTCGGCAGTCGGAGCTTGGGATTTTCTTCTACGCAAATTATCACAAATCTTTGGGGTGACAGAAATAAAAAACTAGTTTGCGAGGTTTTAGAGTTTTAGAGATCATATATCATGGTACAACTGTACGAATAATTTGCTAGAGTGACGGTTATTATATAATTAATCTGAATACTCCCCCACTCAAAACGTATTTGTCAGGGCCAGTGTTGGGCCGTTCACTGCACTGACTCCCCACTGTACTCTCACTGAAATAATTGCATTTTGGGTTCGCTTAAAATTCACTTTTGCCCCCGCCTTTATCGCACTTCCCTATCACCCACCTTTGCCTGCAGCACGTGTGTTTGGGCCTCTCTCGTTCGTCGGCTCTCCTCTCCGACACTCTCTTCATATGTGATTTACGTTTCTCTGGGCTTTTTTTTTTTTTTTGTGATTTGTTTATTGAATAATTTGCCTGCGGGAACTTCCACTTGCACTTCCCCCTCCCCCTCCCCGTCCCGAGTCCCTGTCCCAGATGGGGTCTGGCAGGGCTCACAGCGTGCTAGCGACGCCACCGACATTGTCGAGCCATCGCCGTCGCTGTCGCAATGTCGACTGGATGGTTGGGGGTCATTATTCGATTAAGGAAAATTATTATGTTTTATTATTTATAATGCAAATATTAGTGCAGACACCGCCAGGGAATGGGGCCAGCTGCGACATGTGGGGCTGGACGAGAGTACCCGTACTCGTACATTCATTTGTTTTGTTTCAAGTGCTCTTATTGGATGGATTCCACTCCATTCCATTCCGCACTTATCTCCGTTTTGTACATCTGTTCCGGGAAATGCGAAATTCTGGCGCGATTCGCAAACTTTGTACGAGCTTGGACGATAGTCACAACTTAATTCGAGTGCCGATAAGCATTTAACATAACATTAGACTGATGATTGTATTAATAGGAGATTAATATTATTATGCGATAGCAACCAGTTTGTGATTCCGTAAATCCCCGTGATCGGATGTTTTTTTTTTATCATATTTCAAGTGACTCCCTATCATCTGGAGTGGTCGTGGTCACGTCCCAGTGCCTTCATTATATACAGCACTCACAGTGCACAAGGGCAGATTGAATTCGTGTAGAACCTATACGGCACTATACATATAATTTCTAGATCGGCATTGACAGCTGAATCGATATAGCCAACCATATAGCTGCAACTCTCAAATATCAGTCCTATTTACCATACTAAACAGTTGTTAGATTTGTTGCTTAGATTGCAGTTAGACGACTAGCTTAGGGGCCTCTACTTATATCGCATATCTCTCAGTAAGTGACGCAATATAAACGGCAACCGCAAAATCTGGAATCATTAAATCAGTGCTAGCCTACGTCACGATTTACTTACTTACTCATCGTACCTATATCATCGCTAAGATAATAGTGTCTCAAATGAGTAGCAGATATGAGTGAAGTATTCCGGAATCGAAATATATTGCAGGAACTGGCAGAGGATTCCCACACCATCTCAGAATCAATATATTCTTCGCTTTCCGACTTCCCAATTGCCGAACCAGCAAAGAACGAAGTCAATACTGGTGCATGTGCATGCCAGTATGCATACTATACCTTCAAAAGGACCCTCTGTCTATAGGTCAAAGTCGGTGCTCGCTTGCATTCGCTTGTTGGTCTGTTGTTTAGACGACGAGACGCGCAACCACCGTGAGCCGACGAAATCAACTGCCGTATACGCTGCTAATGGATTCTCCGTGCGCCATCCAGTCCGTAATCCTTTTAATGGCCGTATGCTCTGACACCCACTGCACCTCCAGCTCCCACCCGCTTCGCTCCGCTCCGTTCCGCTTCCTTTTGTGGATCCACTTGGGCCGCGTGCAAAGCTAAGCCCGAGGGCTGATTGCCACATTTCCCATTCACTCTTGCTGTCCGGGAGTTGGGAACAGTTGCATCTGAGCAGTGGAACGCTTTTGTCTTGATTTCACTTCAGTCGGTCCCTGAATTCGAAATGCAATTTGTAGCTAGCAAATGCCCGTCGGGCATATAAGCGGATTCTCGCCCTGAGTCCGGCCCCAATTAGGAGCCTCGCACCCAACAGCAGCAGCAGTAGCAGCGGCAGGAGCAGCAGCAGCAGCTGGAGAGGTCCAAGCAGCGGTGGCCACGGAAAGGGAAATATTTATGAAAACAATTTGCGTGAGCTGTCGCAACACCCTTTGGCCATTTGCGGCCAGGCTCATCAAACTTGGCTCTAAATCATGTTAAATGAGAGGTGGGAGTGGGAGTGGGATGTTGTGTTGCCCTAGCCCCGCCCCGGGTAGGTATGAATACGATTCCATCCCCCCACCCGCTGCGCTGAAGTGGAGAAATAATTAGCTGGAAATATTAAGCTCCTACTCGCATTCGCATTCGCACTTGCATTTGTGTGTGCGCTTAAGTGGGATTGTTGCTCTTTGTGTTGGTGTCTCCTCATCGCTATCTCTCAGTCTCTCTGTCTCTGCTTTGTGGTCTACCGTTAGGCGGCTCATTAATGGCTGCTTGTGGCCAGGAGGCGGCATTTGTCAAGCCCGTCGTAATCCCCAGCAAATCGCGTAATTATGTATATACTTTATACTTTGTGCCTCCTGCATACACGCGCCGGGCCGGGCCGCCTGCTCCTCAGAATGCGATAAAATTTCCGCAACATTTATTTATTAATTAAAAAATTTGTGCCATTGATGAGGCGGGGCTTTCGCTTAAGCTAGATAAATTACCATAAATTGTATTTTATTGCTGAAGTTTGCCTCAAAGAGAATACACACACGCACACACAGACACACATAGGGAGGGCTTTTTGGGTTCTCTAAAAAGTGTAGCATACTTCTGAGCGCACAGAACATTTTCAAATTATCAGCTGAAAAGTTTATGCCGCAGCAGCCGGCTGCTGCCGCAGTTCTTGTACCCATTTTTCTGCTACCGCCACATGCTGCGGCTTCTAAGGGACTGGGAGGGGAGGTGGTCTGCCGCCTCAATTATGCAATTTTTGCCACCGCAGCAGAGCCAGAGCCAGCGCCAGCGCCAGTTGGCCAAATCTGAGATTAGTATGCAGTTTTGTTCAGCTTTCGGTGACCAGATGCGTTTTTAATTGCATCAAAAACGGCTTCCGAACAGCCATAGCCACAGCCACCATGGCCTTGTCAGCCTCCTAATTGGACATTTGCAATTAACTTCAGTGGCAGTAGCAGTGCCTTTTCTTTTTTGTTATTTTTTTTGGCTCATTTTTCACTCTGCACTTGGCATTTTATGCAGTTACCTCTCATCCTTCCGTCCTATTCGCAAGCGAACTGTCTTGTTTCCTTTGATATTTATGTTTCGCTCGTTCATTTCCGGCGGAGTCTTATTTATTGACCTGAATGCTGGGAACGAATTCCGATTTGGTCTGGCTGGTTGTCATAATTAATCCTGCTCTTTTTCGAGCATTCTCCGAGAGTGCATTTTGTAGTCAAATGGCAAGTTTAGAATTCACTTGTGCCGCCACCAGGAAGTGCCCTACTTTCTGGCCAACGCCAGCCCAATCAATAATGTTGACCCCAGTCCCAAAGTGCCGCGTTGCCAATTGTCCATTAAAGTTGCATGACTGCGTTTGTGCCGCAGCTCTTGGGCACTCAATTACGTGTCGAAAACTTCCGCCCCCACTTCGGTCGCCTTTATTTTCATATCTGTGGTCGGGTCCCTCAAAGGTGCCAATTGACCTATTCGAAACTGGATTGTGGTTGCTGTGACGAGTGATTATCCAATTTATGTGCGGTATGTGTGCAAATTTGGGGACCAGACCTCACTCTTCTCAGATCATCTTGGAATATCTTGTAAGCGGAAATAGAAACACAAGAGCGAACGCTTAGAAGAGGTTTAGTTTGGGGATTATAAATAGAGTTTGCAAGTTTCTATTTGGATCTATTAGAAATCGATTAGCTATTAAATTTATACTGAAACCTGGTCTATCTTCCGTTTCTGAGCTACTTGATTTTTCGGATTCGATGCATACTGCTGATACAACATACAAAAATTACATTTGCCCGCTAAAATGTTACATTTGAATTTTTGTAAAAAATTCAGAAAAAACACATAAAATGTGTATTTCGGAAATACCAGGAACATTGGCTTGAAACATAATATTCGCTGGAAAAAGTATTACAAAATGCTGTCAACTTTTTGTGTGTTTCGAGGATCAGACAAAATCAGACAGTGCAGCTATTTGTAAATGGAGACCATCCATATATCCATTTTAATAAGCGTGACGTGACATGACGGGTCACGATAGTATGAACTTTCATAGAAATTTATTCTGCTTTCAGAGAGCAATTTGTGATAGCAACTTGCACTGGTTTTTATTCAGAGTGGAATTGATATCGTACAATTTTTATCATTGAAAGAGAGAATTTATCAGTTCAACTGCTTGATATCCTGCATATCCTGCAAGCTTAAATTTAAATTCAAATTCAAGCCTTCGCTCCAGGTCCTGCCTGATTAAAGGTGGGAATAAGTGGCCCTAGGCAATACAGAATTCAGTGGTGATTGAGGACCTTCCCCGCTTCGAGTTTGAGGCGTTTAAGCATTCCAATGCCTTGACGTTTTCGTTCGGGTGTGTGTTTGTGTGTGTGTGTGTGTGTGTGTGAGAGAGTGCTTCAGTTCAAAAACCCCCAAACATTACGTCACACGCTCACAGACACAGACGGGGGCCCGCATAGACACTTGGAAGAGGGCTGCGAGCCAGACACGCACACATTCATGGCTGCTCTCGCACACATCTCTGCCGACGCGTCGGATGGTGTGGCTGAGCTTTGGACTCAGGCGGTGAGTGGCAGCTGCACGGCACCAGCCCGTCGCAGGCAGGCCTTAGGAAGTGCGGAAGTGAGAGAGGATGCTGGACGACAGCGAGAGAGAGAGAAGTAAAAAATAACCGCTGACTGTGACTGTGTTTGTGTATGTGTATGTGTCTGTGTGTTGGCATTGTCTAGCTTTGCTTGGACCGCCTTCTGGCTGGGGCTTGGACTCGGATTTGGTAATGCTTGTTTAGGCGCAAAAAACAAAGAAAAAAAACGCAGAGACACCTGGACCCGGATCTGGGCAAACGTTCTGTTTGTTGTCCTCCTTGGATGCAAGCGGAAAAATCAATTTATGGATTTTAGTTTCACTTAAATTTAGCTTTGTTTATTGCCTCGCTCAGCATCTGTGTCTCAGTCTGATGCGGTGGCAGCTTGTTGATGCCACCAGCCAAGAGAATACGAGTACGAGTACGTGTGCAAGGCTGCAACACACAGTCAGAGGCGCCCGACCTTCCCACTCGCATTCACTGGCACTTGTCCCTTCACTTGGCAACTCGCAATTAAAGCAATTTCTTTTAATTGCAATCAAATGAGTCGAAAACTCGAGCTTTTACTTACCCTCCGTCACACTCCGTGCAGGACCCAGCCAGGATCTTCCGTTGGCGCGCTAAAGCGCGTGGCGTGGCGTGTAGTGGCGTGGCAGTTGCGTACGTTTGTGCGTCGTTGGAGTTTTTTGAATGGAAACAAAAGGCGGAAAGGTATTTTTATTAGAATGCTGCTCGGGATGAGGATGAGGAGGGGAGAAGAATTAGGATAAGGACATTTCACTGCACTTGGACTCGATTCGCTGTGGCACAACTTTCAGGATTAACCCACGTGTACTTGGTATTCACGGTCTAAGTGTTTGTTTGCACAGGACTCGCCAACTGCAAAGCGGTCCCTCGTTTTCGGCTGGTGCTCCTCTGCTTCGCTTCGCTCGTGGCCAACCCTTGGAAAGAGTTCAGCAAATGCCACTGGCTCCGTCCGTTTTATACGCCAGGCTTGGGTTCCACATCCCCGCATCAGCTGTGTTGGATGCTAATGCTGATGCTGTGGATGCTGATGCACAGGAAGAGGCCGCCTGCTCTCTGGGCTCTCGGCTGCCACAGTGCGCAGGTACAAACAAGCAGGCGGCTGGCCATCCTCCGCTTCCTTCGTGGAAGAGCTCCATCTGAAGATAATGAATATTTAAAAAGGCGTTGATGGTGTCAGGTGCTTGGGTCGGTCCCGAAATAACCGCTTACACAGAATTCCTTCGGTCGCAAATTGGATCAGCCTAAAAGATGGCAAATGTTTCGGCATTCAGCTCCCAGTGGCACAGGGTGTGTCTTGTCCGAAGCCCCACAGCCACTTGTTGCCGCTTTTTATTGTATCTTTGGAATGAATCTGAAAAATAAACAGACTCAAGTTAGTTGGCAAATCTAAAAAGTATCATTAGTGTTATTTTGGGGAAATTCCCCTTTAATTATCATTAGCTTTTAATTATTTTCAAGATGTCGATTCAAAGATTCAAGCATTTACGCGCATTAATTCTCAGGCCCGGAATCAGGCCAATCATAAGCCATTAATTTGATTTATGCAAACGAATTAATCTATATTGTCCGGTCAACGAAAGTGGCGGTTGATGAAATGCTTTCACCGGCCAATATGCGGGGCGCTGGCGTATTTTATTGGCCCTGAATGAAGCTCTTTGATATTGTAGATCTGTCCCACGTTTCGGACATAAACAACTGCGGCTTCTTCACATACAAATACATATACTCTTCTTTCTCTTCGTTCAACCATTTTAATGGAATAAAGTATTTATGGCATTCTTTCCGGCGCTATATGTTTATGCTACCCATGCAGATCGTTTATTCGCTATTTTAGATAGAATTATATGAAACTACAATTTATACAAATTATCTAAATTATTATCAAAATATGATCGTCCCAAAAATTCATTGGTAGCCATATGTATTGTCAGCACTGTGTGCCCAGTAGACGACGGAATCGTAATACCATTTGTAAGGGTATAAAAAGTGTGCGAAAAAGTGAGTGGAAGAGCAACAGTGAAATGCCGAAACTATAACTAGAACTTTGTCTTATTCTGCTATTGTTTTCGGTGTAGTGCGGCGTTCCTCTGAGTCGAGTCGAGTCGACTGAGTGTATCAGGTGCAATGAGCTGCTGGGGGAAGGAGTGGAGGAAGCGTACGCAAAACGAAAAGAAATCGAAGAAAACACAAACTCCGACAAAGCTCCGTCTGGGTCTGGGGCATGTACTCGTATCGGATGTCTTTCAAAGGTAGTTAAACGCTTCCTACTCGTACTCCAAGCCGAACCAGCAGGCGGCGCGGCTCTGTGCTGGGTCAAAGCAAGGCAATAAACAAAGTCCGACTCCACTGCTACTCTCTCTTCCTCTCTCTTGGCCCCTATTACTGGATGGGCAGTAGGGTATTTCCCGTATTGCCTGGCCGGATCATAAACTATTTATAGCTTGACTGTTATCTGTCTGTGTGTCTGTCTCTGTCTCTGCCTGTCTGTCACTACTTTCGCGAGGCTTCTTTCTAACTGAACTTGTGTAACCGAATATCGCCCCCTCCCTCTTTCTTGAGTGGTCAGTCTCCGTCTCCTGGCTCCACTCCACTCCACCCCTACCTCTTCCAGTCACTCCATCTCTCTGCTGTGCCATCTCATCTCCCATCTTCAATTGCTTCCTTATGCATACAAATTAACGTTTTAGCGCACGTCGCGCTAAGTGGAAAAGTTTCGAAGAGCAAGGCGGAGAGCGAGAGAGAGGCAGCAAAAGAGTACAAGAAGAAACAAAGAGGAGGAAAGCAGACACAGTAAGTACTTGTGACAAGAATTGGTGCTATGCAAATGCCCTAGTGTGCAGAATAGTCGAACTTTCCATGCCCTAGACTCTAGGCCTAGACCTAGACCCGATCCGATCCCGAAGCCAAATCACTGGCTGAACTTGAACGGGGACGGGGAGGGGGTAACGGAACTTGTTTGGCAACGCAACCCCTACCCTCGGCGGGGTAGAACGTGTTTTACCCCTAACATTGTCAGGTCAGGTACAAAGAGTTCAGAACAAAAGTTTGCCGCTAAATTTCTGTTCGCTTACCTTGCCAGCTTGCCAGCTGTTGAACAACAACAATAGAGAGATAGAGAGCGGTCGCACACAGAGAGAGTGGGAAAGATAGAGACTGAAATTGAGAGAGCGAGAGAGCGCAACAACTTCGCAAAGCCCGACTCACACCTGGGGGCTGGCTTCGGCTACCCACTGACGGCATTCGCGCTTAAACCGTTGCGTCGCGTGGTGCGCTTTGACAAAACAACTGCAACTCTTTTGTAGCAAGTATGCACGAGACGACAGTGTCGCGGTGCGCGGCCGTTTACTGAGCGGCCAGCACAGCATCGCCTCGCATCAGACCAAACCAAACCGAACCGAACCGTAGTCGTTGAAGCGAAAACTGTGAAGGGCAGGCAGCAGTCATAGGGCCAGCCAGCCCCAAGCCTTGTCCCAAAACTGAAAACTAAAACTGTTTGAGTGTTCTGTGTGTTCTATGTGTGTGTGTGTGTGTGTGCTGCGATCGCCGTGCACTCCTAGTGGGTCACTGGAGCGTGCGATATGCCCAAAGCGGCGAGAGAAACATGCGACTCATGCGCTCGGAGCTCAGAGTTTGGAGCCAACAAAATAATGTCAGTGGAGGGCTCCGGGGTGGCTTGGGCTTGGGTGACGGCTGAAAGGGCGGACGGGACGGACAGGTGTCAATGTCAGTCGAAAATGCCGTTTGCTTAGCATTGAAAAGTCTTTGCAACGAGCACCGGGAGGAGCACAGAGTCGAGTCCGCGTGTGTGTGTGTGTGTGTGTGAGTGTGAGAAATGGCAACAGTTTGCTCAACCCGTGCACTTCCGCTGGAACTCAATCATTTCCATTGATTTTTGAGTGTCTTTGGACTTTTTCGAATTATTTTCTTGTTAGCCATGGCTGTGAAAACAACTTTTACAGAGAAAAAAAACGCCATTTCACCCGTAAATTGAAAACGAACAAAAGCCGAATAACAACGCAGAAGAGGAAGCACGGGCAGCAGGAGGAGGGAAGAGAGAAAGACAAGACAAGACAAGACAGAAAGACAGATAACCAAAACCAATCGGACAGCATCGGTTAACAGTATTAAAGCAGCGGCCGGACTGGCGTCTGTTGGGGCCAACTTCCGTTCGTTTAAGCTGATTGTTGCTGTTGTTTGTTGTTTGTTGCTGCAGCGGAATAGACAGTGGGGTGGGAATTCCGATAGGATAGGTGAAAGGGGGGAATGGGATGGAAACCTTGTGGTACACCCAGAAAATAAGACACCCCAAGTTAGGGCCGAAGTTTGGAATACTCTTCCGGATCGATCATATGAAATCCGTAGGGATGTATCTCTGCGCTGCACTAGTCAACAGCGAAGTACCCTCTGGAAGGGTATCTAGATACATACATACATATGTATGTATACATATATGAATAAAAAGAAACTATAAGCAACGCATCATTGGCATGGAATGACTCCTCTGACTAATTTCCCAATGAATCGGCAGTTGAGTTGCGGCTGCGCCCTGCGGCTCTGCCGCTTGTCTGTGTATGAATGTATGTATTTATGTACATACATATGCATGCATGTATGTATGTATGAGTGGTGCCACCAGCAGCGGCAATTAAAGCTGGCAAACAGTGTAAAACCGTTAGTAAAAGTTACATTGATACCTCGGAAGACACTGACTTCCAGGCCCCCCCGCCTGCCACAGACGCATCAATCAAATCATGTGGCAAAAATGCAGTCATAATTAATTGAGAGACTCCTTGAGAGTCTGCCCCCCTCCCCGTCAGCGTTGGTTCTCCGGAAGGGGGTACGGGGTGGGGGTACGGGGTGACGGTGACCCATTTGCCGGCGACCCAATTGCATTCGAAATTGTTGTTTAATTAGTCAGCAGATTAGTTACTGTAACAACTTAATTCGACATGCCATGCAATGCCGCAAACAATTGTGTGAAAATTGCACAAAACTATCTCACGGATACACAGACAGAGAGAGGAAGAGGAAGATGGAGACGGGAGATGGAGGTGCACAGGGGTAACACTGTAGCATTGAGCAATGCACTTGGATTCGAAATCAATTTTTGTTGACCAACCTCAACAATAAACTGCAGCCGACTGAAAATGATATGCAAAACGGATTTGGGTTGGGATTTGTATTCGGATTGGGAATCGGCTTTGCAGGGGGGATGTGTGGCAACCTGCATCTTGTCCGGGCTAAATGCATTTTTAATTGCAGCATTGTCTGGAAAAATGCATATCATGCTGCCCCCTTCCGCCACATTCGAACAAATCCGCAGCAAATCCCATTCAGAGAATTTCAACATTTGGCGTTTTCACCGAACACGAAATTTCTATGGCCAAGACCGCTTTTGCTGGCTGCTGGTGGACACTGAACAACAAGTGCGCCGCTGTCAGCTGGGCCCAAATGCGATGCGGAATCGTAATCATCTTGTTTCTCTGCCCGGTCCGTCTGTCATCCATTTAAGTGGCCAACAAGCCCGAGCTTGACGACTGGAGCTGCCCAAGAATTTCTCTTTTCGAATTTTGTGGGATCTTTGCCTCGGGGCTTTGCCAAATAATTTTACATTCACACACACACACACACACGCACACTCGTCAGGTTGATTCGATAGAAGATGCTGTCGAAGATGAATGCCTGGCCACGCCACTCAATCCATAGTCCAAGATCCATGGATGAGCTTTGTATCTGTGTTGGGAATCACTCCCTCCCTCGCCATCGCCCGTCTTTACATGGCCCTAAGTCATTTACCAAACTAATTGGCCCGAATGCGAGTACGTGCCCCTGGAAATGTGCATATTTGGGCGTGCGGCAAGACAGAGATGCAAAATGCATATTTCATACGAGTATTTCTGATTGGGTGCAGCAGCATTCAGTACGGTTTCCTAGGTGACAGACAGACGGACAGACACAAGACATACCTGACACAGAGATAGCTAGAAAGAGAGAGTGAGAGAGAGATGGAGAGATCTATATCTGTCTCAGACCAACGCACAGACAATGCAAGCAGTGACGTCAGGGCCTTTGGTTTGGGGATGATGGACCCTGCGCTCTGCTCTGGTTCTGGTTCTGGAAAATCTGGTTATCTGGTTATCTGGGCAGCCGGGCTGCGGGGCTGCGGGGTGGCGAGAAGTTCGTTATCTTCAGCTCAAATTTGTTTATGGGTCTCTCGCCGTAAAAATAAACCGAAATTCCTTTGATTGCAGTACGAAACGAAACGCTCGCAGGCACACACAATCCCCCCGCACCGCCACCGATGGCAAGACGTGAATTTGTGTATAAGCAGCGTTTTCGTTTTTTGGAGCGCCCAAGTCGCAGGCAGTTGGGGCCCAGTTCCAGGGGCAAAACAATGGCGGCATCTGGCGCGTAATTAACACACAAAAACAAAAAACAAAAAGAAAAAACAACAAACAACAAACGAAACGAAACGAATTTGTTTTGGCAAAAGTGTTTCATGTGCGCGACAATTGCGAAGAATGAGATACTCGTCCGATACCCGTGCATCGCCTCGCATCGCATCCCAATCTCATCCCTTCCCATTCCATCCCATGAGAGTGCGTGTGGCGTGAGTGCGGAAATGGCCTAATGCCTGTGAAAAGCGCGAGAAAACCACAAAGAAATCGTCGGGTACCAAACGTAAATAATAAAAAACAAACACCAAACATCAAACAACAAGCATCCCCAATGGCAGGTGAATCCCCAGCCAGCAACAGCTCCGAGAGCAGTCCTGGCCAGCGGCAGTTGAACGGCAGCGTGGACAGTGGCATAGCCGTGCTGGAGGTGGAGACGCCGACGCTCAGGCGGCGCCAGCGGCTGCAGCAGTGCCAGCGCATCCTCCAGGTGCTGCAGCGAGACCATTCCACCCACAGGCTGCTGCGCGATAGATTGAGGTGAGTAGGGGCAGAGCGGAAGAGCAGCTGCAGCCGAGGTGGGGCTCGGCTCGGCTCGGCTTGGGTGCGCTTCAGGTGGGTGACTGGCTCGTTGCCCACAATCTGCGACCATTTGTTGCATGCATCTCCGTTGCAACGTTGCGGCGGATATCAATTTATGCAAATTTGCCGACCTCAAAATCAAAATAATGACAAAATCTCAGACGCAGTCGGGGGATCTTTCAGCCAGAACTCCGGTTCAGTGAGCGCTTGGGCGGAATCGGAATCTTGAAAGCTTTTCTGGGAATCTGCTTCGACGATTGCCAAAGCGAAACTGAATCTGAGGCTGAGTCAGCTGCTCCACTGGCTGTGGCAGCTGCCCCATTAACGAAACGATTCCCATGCAACTAGCAGAAGCACTGAAATGAGTTTGCCATTTGGAGAGGGAACCCATGAATGGGCTTGGGAGAGTGACACTACAATGAAATGGGAGAATAGAATATTCGAATTACGATATATACATAGATGTATGTACATATGTTTAAAGATAAAGATACTTGTTTACAACGAGTTAATAAATTAATAACGAAACTACAAGAAATCCTTTACCCTATCTCAGATCTTCTCAGATCTTCTAGGGTATCCAGCATTCGTGGGCTGTAGGCCTAGACCAAAGACCCGTTCCGTTCCCCAAATTCCCATGTGTTTGTTTCGCTTTCCAAGGCGCGTCTTGCTGCCTTTGGAGTGGAGCCGCAATCTTATCGTGTATTTCATAATTAATTTGATTAATGCCAATTAATTGCCGTAGGCTTTGCATGGCCAATGGCGGGGCCAATCGATTTCGGATATTTTCTTCGCCGCAAACTCTGGCCATTAGCCGCCTCGGACATGTGACTGGCGGCTGGCGGCTCGTAAGGCATTCCACAGCTGCGGTGGGCAGTGGCCAGTGGCATTTGCATAAGGCCATTGCACAAAGAATATGAGCTGAACCCATCCGGGCTGGTCTGGTCTGGGCTTTCTGTCTCTTTGGCGCTTTCTTGGGGGGATTTGCATGTGCCCCCGTACCCCCCTCTTGTTGCATGACCAGCAGCAAGCCTCGGACCCCATTCGCAATTGCGGCCAGTTCCAAATCGGTTACTCGCCAGCAACGCACATGAAAAATTAAAAAAAAAAAAACCCCAAGCATAAATCGTATAAATAATATTTTGCTAAAGAATTGTCACATACTCGTAAAAGATTACACATACCACCCTTTGTAGGCCCCAGATATGTGATATAACCGCGGAAATTGTCTTGACACTTATCTGCGAATACCTTTATATACAGATACAGATACACAAACAGAAACAGAAAAAGAAACAGAAACAGAAATATATTTATCATTGTCCGCGAGTGGAGCTCTTATCAAATCAACAAAAAAAAAAAGGCTTATATGGCGAACCGCAATAACGAAATGGGCAAACAAAATTCAACCACCCCCCTCCCATAGCCCACTTATATATTACGGTTATATGTGCAAACGGAAAATAAACAATCCAAATAAAACTTGGCTAAAACAAACCTGTCGCCGCCCCAGTCCCAGCCGCAGTCGCAGTCCCAGTCGCAATCGCATTCCCAGTCGGAGTCAATCGCTAACTTGAAGATCGCTTCCAGGGTAGTCCAGTCCCTTCGGTTAAGTCCGAGCCTCGTGATCCTAATCAGTCATCTTTGGTTACTCCTATATATAGTATATACGTATAGTAGTGCCGCAGTCGCAGACGCAGTCGGAATTGTTTCAAAAAGTGCGTCATGCTTTCGGGATTGTTGTCGTTTTCGGGCTGAGATTGTGCTGGGCGCGGGGATTGACTGACTGCCGGGGAGGTGGTGATGGCAATTAGCGAGTTCAAGTAGCGCACACCTCACCTCACCTCGAAAGAAACACGTACCGAAAAAGTATATTTCCCAAAAGTGATTGATTGTAATCGTTGAATGTACATGCGCGTCGTGGAAACAAAAGCGGAGAAAACCCTCAAAATTTTGTGGTAATTATTTATCCAGATACACACCAGTGAAGTTCACTTGGTCTGCTGTGAAGTCTTAGCCAATAAAAGTGAAGAAAAGCCGCATAATTTGATGCCAAGTGAAGTGAATTACACAACCAATAAAGAATCTTTTTGTCTTGAGGCACACACCAGCACACAGCCAGCAAATGAATAATGCAAACCCCCAACCCCCAAGAGCTCGCCAGGAAGTTATGCAACCCACACCTCAGTGATCTCAGAAATATTTAGCCAGAAATAGTCAATACTAAAGCCATGGATATTCGATAAGAATCTTGGCTTGGAGCATGAGCATCTCGCATACGAGTACAAACATTTATCAACTTTAATTAGTGATAATCGCGAGGGGATGTGCAAAAAACAAACACAAAGAAACACTTGAGTAAATAAATAAACGCTCTATTCCGTGGTGATTGCCTTTCCTCCCCCTGCACAAGGCAAGAGATTAGAGTTGTTGCAGTTTTAATCAATGTCTGATTAGATTAATGAGAAGTTTAGGTTTCAGTCTGGATTGGGCTGCAAAAATACTTTAATTTCAAATGGTTTCGAAACTCAAATGCCGCACGGAGGGCACACAGCCCACACACCTTCACGTATAAATCTCACCTACAAAAAGTAAACCTTCCGATAAGGCGGCTCCCAAAGGCCAGGCCAAAGTGTGCGTGTGAGGCCGAAACAAACAGATCGAGAGACGCACAAGGCCAGAACCGAGTACGTGAAGTACTTGAGGGAGAGCTTTTCTCTTCTGATAATCCAAAAGTATTTTAGTTCTGTGAAACCTTTGACAGGAATAGAACCAGAACCAGAACCAGAGTTGCGTCGTGGGTTGAGGGGTTTTCCTGTGTGCGAGTGTGTGCTTCGAGTGCAAATGCTGGCAAATCGCTATTATTACCGCTATCGAACTCAATGTCACCTCCGCAGTGCTGCAAGCGTTTGATACGCCACATGGAGCTGCCAATCTGTCGTCCCGGAGCCGGCAATCTGCTGCTGGGCCTCACATCGGTGGTGGGACTCGTCGGCGGGGCCTACCTGCTGCAATGTGGCGCTCAGCGTCTCCTTGGGTGAGTTAATCGAATGGCGATAACCAAATGAGTGTGCCACCCCGTGTGTGTGAAACAGTGTGTGTGTGTGTGTTGCACGTACGCGAGCGTGCAGATGCCAGAATGCCACAGATACAGAGACAGAGACAGATGCAAGTGCAGGTGCAGGTGCAGATACATCCCGAAGAGATAGATAATGGCAGTGAAACTGAATCTGAACTCTCCGAGCTGCAGCAGCAGCAGCAGCTTCGATTCGATTACGTGTCCATCGTTTCGCATGACTTGATTGCGTTTGCGTGTGCAAGGAAAGCAAAGAAAAGTGCAGAGGAAAAGCAGTTCGCATAAAAAGAGATTTGACATAATTGTTGCCATTTTTATGCTTGGCACAGTGGCAATTGCTGCTGCTGCTGTCGCTGGTGCCTTTCTATGGTCTTTCCCCATCTCTGCTGGGCATCCAGTACGTAGCTTCGCCTTAATTAAGGATTGCGTAAGAGACGTCTGTCTGCCAGCTGCAGCGGATCATGGTGGCCAATCGAGTTGGTTCACAACTCCATTTTGCACCCGTAATGGCCAATGGATAACTGTACCGCACTGTACCGTACTGTACTGTACGTTTCATAACAATAACAGACAGACTGGCCCCCGGAATCGACTCTGGGGCCAAGTCGAATTTGGCTAGCCATCTGGCTAACCAGACAGAACCGAACAGTTACGACGAATGGCAAACGGAAATCGTTGGCCAACAAAGGGCAGAACCCAGTCATACCCCTTTTCATGCCGAAAAGAAAAGAGTGTCACGAAATGCCAATAACAATTAGCCGCCCACAATTGTTGTAGCACTAGACAATGGCCACCTAATTAGCTGTTAGCTTTGTTAATAATATTCTTATGTTAAACGACATGTGCAAATACAGATAGTAGAGTTTTCATTTAGTAAACAACTAAACAACTAATGCTGGCTCCTTCCTAAGCCAATGTTTCATCGAGCACAATATTAATCGAAATACAAGAAAGCTGCATACATATGTGTTTTCCATGTCGATTCAATTCAGAGACAGAAAGCTGAAAGACAGGTTGCATTTTCTCTGAAGGGATACGAAACTGAAATAGAAACCAAAACAAGTTCCGAAATTGTCGAAAGTCTAGAAAACAAAACAAAAAGCATTTTATACACAGATAAACACAGTTATTTTGTGTTTTTTTATATACCGCACTGAGACTGATAGTGAGACTAAAACGAGTTCTTGCAAAGTTATTTGTGATCCGGTCGAAAGTGGCTTAGAGAGTGAGAGCAATCGAAAGCCAGTCGCAGTGACAAATTGTATGCATAGCCACAGTCAATTGCGGGCAGTACTCATCCAGGGTACTCATGTGCTTCCAAACCCCAGAACAGCGGCACGATACACAGAGTTGGCGGACATCGCGGATTGGGAGAAGTCACCTCCAGGACACAGTTTAGACAATGGAGGTGGAAGGTGGCCTTGCACCCGTGGTAGACTCAGGCACGCTGGGTAGCAGGAATTGGTGGTCAATTCTGTAAACGTTAAGATGGACCAAAGTACGTTGGCAGATATAGATATCTCACCATGGAGTAATGGTGGTTCATCCAATTCCTTCCGACTGTTCCTGTTCAAGTCGAAAACCAACAACGTGACGGTCGGCTCTGAGGGTATTTCACATGTGGCATCTGAGATGGCCCAGAGGCTATAGAAGTCCACCAAACTGTCTTTGAGGCAGCTGTAGAAGCAGTTTTTTGTAGAATCTAAAAAAATACCACTTACGACAATATACGTATAATCTTGATCTAAATCGAAATCAGATAGTTTCATTTGAAATTTCTCGCATACTTAATATTCAAAAATGTTGCGCTAAATTTACCAAATGTTGCGCAACTTTTGCATGTTGCAAAGCGCCACTGTGCCATTTGCTACACATTTTGCTACATGGACGTAAGTTGGCATGTAGATATTTTAAGGCGGTAGCTGGAGAGAGGTGACGAAACGAACCTCCCCCCAGCCTCCCACTTGATCCTATTGCCACCTATCTGGTGGCTTGGATTTGTTTGGACAAGATCCCCGGCTTGTCTTCAGAATCCGTTCTGTACTTCCTTATAATAAATAATCTCTTTGATTGATTGAGAACAATTATCGGAAAGTATCAGTGGAAATGGACTCCGAAAAGTTTCGAAATTATATAGAAAATCAATAATAGTCCAATGACTTAGTAGCGGAGTCCTCGAGGATGTTTATGCGACATTTTCCGAGTTTCCCGATCACTATTAAAGAGAAATCAGGGAAATCAGTTTCTGAAAACAAATAAAGCTGGCGAGATGATGATCCATTATGAGTAATACTTAATATGGAAGAAACATGAAAAGTCGTAGGCTTGTTGAAGAATTCCTAAAACTGTTATATGTTATGTTATGTTATGTTATGTTATGTTATATGTTACAGTTATATCTTTAAAGTAGGGCTTATCTTATCTTATAATTGATTGCTCCTCTGGTGATATGGGTAATTATTTCCCAGCTTCAGTTTGCCAAAATTCTGCGAAAATTAAGAACAACTTGTTCATCCCTGACAGAGCCATTAATATAAGCCAACCCGAGCCGAACAGAACCAGAGGGCCACTTGACAATTTCTCGTTCTCTCGTGCTCCGAAATGCTAATGGCATATACCCGGCTTACATGCATATATTAACCCAGATATTTGGTAAGATTTCAGGGGAATCTGCAAATAATCTCATATGGGAGCGCTCGCATCATCTTTCTCTTTAGGAATTTCACAGTGGATGCTGTGGCGCCATTTACTCACGAATACGAGAATATAGAATATTCCAGTCACCAGTCGATTGATTTGTTGCTCCTCAATAATGAACGGCTTGGAGCATGCATGGATTAAAATAATATACAGACAGACAGACAGACAGACAAGAACTGAGGCTAACTCGTTTGCGGTTTGCGGAATGTTTCTCACAATTATCATTTGGAAATTAATGAAGTTCAGGCCAGACACATAGCTGAAAAAGATTGCCAAAAATTAATTTATAGACAAATGAATGCATATGCATGCCCGAAACGGTTCCTGCTTGACCAGATATCTGTGGTACATGTTGGGGTATTAATCATGGAAGAAAGGCAATAGATGGCCAGGAAAATATGCCTAGTCACGGCTGATTCCGCTACGTAGACCCGTTGGGCTGGTTTTCATTCCAGGGGGTGGTCAGGGGAGGCAAGGGGCGTCAGGTAAGGTAAGGCCTTCTTCTCCAGAGTTCACAATTGAATCTTACGTCATTAACGAGTTTGCTGCCAGCCAGCCTGTCTGAATGTTTGCCCACTCTCTCGCTCGCTGCCACTAAGCTCTCTCTCTCTCTCTGGGTATGTTTCTCTCTTCAGACATGAAACCGGCATGGGGCACGCGGCGTATGAGCAACGCTTCGACTGCGACTGAGACTGAGACTCAGCTGTTGCCCGCTCGGAGCCAACTGCGCACAACAAAGGCAAACCTTGTCCGGGAAAGTTGTCGGCTGCCAGTGGCGGAGTGAGTCGCATCGCGTTTCGTTGGCGAATCAAAATTAATGTGCCTCCATCCACTCGAATATACATGCAAATCGGCGAAAACAGTTAAATCCGAGTGCCATGCCAAATCAAAGCAAACGAAGCACCAAACATCACATCACAGGCACCACAAATACCTAACACACGAGAGATCTACAGCACTAAACCAAGCCAAACCGAACCCCATCAAGAAACAGTTCAATCCCACAGAAGCCATCGAAGCCATCAGCGAGGGGAGGGGAGTGGAGCGAGAGTGGAGCGAGAGTGTGCGATAGAATGGTGTTCGCGTCCGTTGTGGTCTGCCAGGTGGAGAAATTGCTCTGCACGCCAATCAGCTTTGCCGTATTCGCGTTCCTGTTCATGGCCTGCGCCATGGAGGTGGTTCTCCTGAAGATGACCACCAGTGATCCGGTGTTTGGGCGCCCTCCCGATGACGGCGACGAGGCCGGCGGCGACGAGTCCGAGGAGCAGATCTACTACGAGAATCTCGGCAACAACTACGAGCACTGGGCACGCCGTCGGATGCGATTCCACCAGCGGCAACAGCAGCAGATCCAGCAGCAGCAACAGCTGCAGCATTAGGAATCGGTTGGGTATCGGTTATGACTGGTTTATTTTGTTTTCGAAATTATATAGTATAGTATATGGATATGGATACGGATAGTGACGAGAGAAGTGAGAGAGTGTAATGATTTTGATTTTTGTTTATGGTTTCGTTTGTAAGCGATTGCAAAACGAGACATTTGAATAAGTTGAGCAAATTGTTTGTGATTAATTGTCAATTTTGAGCACGTTGTGCCGCAACTTCCACAACACACACACACACACACACAACACACAACACACAAAAAACACGACTCGTATGCTTGGATACAATTACAATGTACAGTCGGCGAGGGGGGAGGAAATCCCTTCGTGTTTCTGGCACTGAGAGAACTGAATCCGCATATCTAGAGTCTAGACACATAAGTAGATATATGTAGTATGTCCTGCGAGAGTAGTTCGTAAGCCGTG
This sequence comes from Drosophila helvetica, assembly GCA_963969585.1. Classification (NCBI taxonomy): domain Eukaryota; kingdom Metazoa; phylum Arthropoda; class Insecta; order Diptera; family Drosophilidae; genus Drosophila; species Drosophila helvetica. The sequence continues at coordinate 18,642,261 of OZ018404.1, read as the reverse complement.
TGATACGTTTAGTTATTCGATGCCTAACTAGATCCTAAGTGACGCGAATAAATCTGGCTATAAAGCACAACTCAACTCGACTGATATTTCGCTTGGCCCTGGTCCAACTGGTTTTGCCCGTGGCTTTCCTCCGCTTATGCAATCGGCTGGGTGGCAGCGGGATAGGCGGGATAGGCGAGAGAGAAAGTCCATTGCTCGATGGCATACTCCTGCATAGCCGTAACTGGAGATGGAGATCTGGGAAACTGGAATTTTGTCGACTCGACCAGGCGCTAATTGTCGCTATCGGTCAGACTGCCATCCAATTAGTTGATTTCCTCATGTCTCAGCGTTTCAACCGTTTTGTTTATCTTGACCTGACCTTCTGCTGGTTGAACAACCCCAGCGATTCCGCAGAACTGACCTGACTAATCGAACTAACCGAACTAACCGAACATTCTCCGTGTTCTATGGATTCTTTGCAGCAAAATAGCCGATAGGAAGTGGAAGAAGGAGGAGGCCGGCGAGCAGCAGAGCTGCAATGTCTGCTGTGCAGACTTGGACCAGACCAGTCCCAAAACGTAAGTCAGCCCCCAACCTCCAGCGAATGCCCCACTCAGCCTCTCAGTCGGGGATCGATCTGTGTGTGTTTTTTTTGCAGCTATGTGGCATGCTGCACCTGCGGAAAGAGCGTTTGCCGCGGCCCCAAGTGCGCGGACTGGCGGCCCAAGGACGCCAGCTGGGAGTGCCAGCTGTGCCACAGCTCCAAGGAGTCGCTGGCCCACACCTCCTCCTGGGTGGCGGAGCAGATGTCCTTTAACCAGCACCAGTTCGTGTATCCGATGCGGGCTCGCAGCGAGGTCTACATACCCATCACTGGCGATGGCGATGCCAACGACAGCACAATGCGTAAGCAGAGACCCCATAGAGATATCCCTAACGTATTTACAGCATGCCAGCTTCTGGTCCTTTGCAGACATTGAGAGCGTCAGCCAGATAGGGCGGCAGGACATTCACCTCGACGAGCGCGCCAAGATACGGGCATATGTGGAGGAAATCGTGGCCGAGATGCTGGGCGGCAGTCTGGATCACATCAAAGTGGGGCAATTGTCCAAGAGCGAAAACTGTAAGTACAGCCAGCTGCAATCAGTTGTCGCGCGCCCAGATTGTCTGCGATTTGATTAGTGCGAATGCAATTGTCAGCGGATTGAGCTGCATTTGCAATTTGCAAAAGAGATTCAATTGGGCGGGCAACATACATGCATACATACATACGTATGTGCATAGGCGGGCGTCGAGCCTTGGCAACATTTGCAGCTGGCAACACATGTTGCCGGCCAGCGAAAGTTTGCTGCATACTTTTGGGCGAAGCTTTTGCCAAACTTTTTACACATACACACACCCTATCGCACTCACACTCAAACTCAAACTCACACATGCAAATGCAATGCAGACTTGCAATTCTTCCACAAATTTCATGCGAAACTTTCGAACCTGCTTATCAATGTGGAGAACGACCTGCTCAAGGGAGGTAAGTAATCGGTTCTAATCGGGTAACCAGTAATCGAGTGAATGCAAAGTAATCTAACCTGTCGATCCTGCATCCGTACCTGTGCTTCTATCCGAGAACCTTGCACGTAGCACCTTGCCCCAAATATGTATGTAACAGAGTGTGAGAATGTCGCGTCGCTCATTAATGCCATAAAATAAATCTATGAATCAATGATTGGAGCTTTTATTCAATGCCAGTTGTATTCGCCGGCCAGCCTTAGTCGCACTGACTTATCATTGTACTGATAGTATGTACATATATATATACAAAAAATTGAGAGCCAAAATCAGCGACAGTCTCACAAACACAGGGACAGACAGCAACTCCCTGACAGACAGCAAATCGTGGTCAGATAAGGCCACAGAGCTCTGTTGATAAGGTGCTTTAGCTACATTGAAGTGCCGACAGAAATAGCAACGGCTTCAACAGGGGAACATTATGATTACAACGCTTTGCTGGCGCCCAAGTGCTGTAGCCTTAGCCAAATGACAGACCGAGCTACACGTTAATCATACGCACCGTAAAAGCATTGCTCACCAACTGGCTCGGGACTCGGTTCGAGAGCTGCTGCCCAGTGGTGTGAATTTCCAGCTTACACGGCCATTCATGAGACTAAGACTGAGAGTCTTGGCGATTGATTGACAGCGTCACGCTTCCAGCCTGGCGCCTAGCCTATAATATTCACTAATTTGCGCGGCAGCGTGCATGTAAATTCCAAAGCCAAACTCAGCTGTTGGCCAAGAGAAGAGTCTGGTGGGCTGCCTGGCACTGCCCAAACGCCCGAGACTGCTCTGTGTAGGGTCCCATACATCATACACCATACACACAGACCTACGAGAGTATGTGAGTGTGTGTGTGCGTGAGAGTGGGGCTGAGTGAGCGGTTAGACGCTCGGCACTCGACAATCGCACGGAACCGCTTCATTTGCCAGAAGCGTCGCGCCGTGATCGTAACGTTAAACGAGCTCCGGGTACACATACACAAGCACACGCACACACGCGCAGAGACTGAAGAAGATTCCGCCCAAACGGGAGTGCTAGTGATAACATATTATACTATAGGTATTAGAACTACAAGAATTTTGGCCAACCGCTGGAAATATACATATAGCAGGTCCATCTGCAACCGTCAGAGCAGAGATAACGCGAAGAAGCTGCTGCCAGAGGAGATCGGATTCGGTTATGAGTTATCGCCAGCCTTGACCCCGAACCCAGCTGGCAAAAAAGTTGAGAAAAAAAAAAGACAGTTAAAACTCAAGTCTATAATCGTGAGGTAAAACAGGCAACAGACGAGCAAGAGACCCCAATCAGCGCTAATCAATATTAATGATCCCGAGTCCCGCTTATAGCTCCACTGTGTGTAACCTAATCTGCGACTAACAACAACAAATCAATCATTTTCCGGCAATGATCGTGTGCCCCTTAACGCTGTAGTTTACCTTTGACCTTTGCCGATCAGAAAAACAACCCCCTCACCAAACTTATCGCAGGAAGTCGGCCCGATCCGATCTGATCGAGCCACTCGAACCCCATTAAATAATCCAAACTGGAATAAAGTGATACTCGTCTCGTAATCCGCTCAGTGATAATTACTCAAGTGAACCCCTGAACTTTGCTCGCGCCCAGTCGGAGTATACAGAAGTGATCCGTGGGGGTCTGGTTCTGGGTCTGGGTCTGGGCCTGTTTCACTGCCTGTTTCTGGTGCTATTTTCACCGATGACTCGCATCAGACTGTTTGTTTTGTATACGACAGTTTCTATCTTTGACATTTTGTGCTCACCTGAATGACTAACGGCCTAGACGTAGACCCGCCGACCATTCCGACCATTCCGACGTTCAGGCTATTCAGACCATTCAGGCGGGCAGCCACCAATTGAATTGTTAGCAGGGCTGGACCGAAAAAGAAATATGGGCGGCATTGTAACGCAAAATAGATAACTCCGGGCCATTCATTATCCACCATAAGATCGGGTATTTACCGCAATGCGACGATAGACTTAACATGTCAAAGGAAAATGATGAATATGCGAATGCGAATGTGAATGTGAATGCGAATGCGAGCTGTAAGTATTCGCCATTTTCAGCATGAGTGCAGTTCGATTGGGTTGGGGACACCTGGCTGCTCAAGCGTTGAGGGGACTCGGTGATACACTTCTGTTTGCCCATAATTAGGGGGAAAACAATTCGAAAAATACAGCTTAAATATTTATTTAAAATAATTAACAGCTCGGCCGGCAGTTAGATCAATGAAATCTCCAAACAAACTCCATTCAGACAGCAGAAGGCAGACCAGACAGCGGCCACAAGCGTGGACAAATAAACAAACAAATAAATAAATAAAAAACAAATAACCTATGTATATGTGCGATTCAGCAATTTCATCTGGATCGCATATCGTACGTACCCCTAGCGTAACCCCTATATAAACCAGAACTCGTACTCGTACGTATGCATGCAGCATGGACTTTACTTTGGGCCTAATCACGGGCGTGTATGCCGTTCTGGCCGTAATTGTCTTTTACGTTGTTTACGTCATTGAGGTGAAATTAGGTATGGCTTATACACTCTCTCTCTCTCTCTCTCACTCACTCACTCACTCACTCACTCACTCACTTACTTTCTTTACCTTTCACACACACATACACAAACACATACAGAAACACACTTAGAAGTAACTTAATTTTCACTTTTATTGTATCGAACTTGGCTAACCGAGCATTCAGCTAGTAGTAGTTTTGGCCAGCCGGCATTCTTGGCCAGATCCAATTGACAATACCTGTCGCACATGCTTTCAGATCTGCCGGCCATTGTCAATGGCAACAGCAGCAGCAGCAGCAACAACAATGCCACAAACAACAACAACAACAACAATGGGGACTCCGACTCTCTGGCAGACATCTCGCAGACCCGTCTACGCAGTCTCATCGAGACCATCATAGCGGAGACGCTGCGCAGCAGTGCCCTGAGCGTGAGCGGAGCCGTCTCGGAGATCAGCCTGGACACCCGGTCGCTGACCGCCGAGCTGACGAGCAATGGGAATGGGCTGAAGCGACGCCATCGCACGGAGCACTATTTCGAGCCGAAGATCTATCAGGATCTGCTGGCCACAGCGGTGCTGAATAAGGTAAGCCTTGAGGTTACACTGCCACCTTGCCCATGTCCATGCCCATGCCCATGCCACCTGTGGTACCCATGCACACATGACCTCTCCGCTACCCGTTCGCGACTGTCTTGTAAGCTGTGTGTCGGTCGTGTTCTGGCTGCCACTTCCGCCACTCGCGCTTCGTTCAGTTTCAGTTTTCGCTTTCATTCAACCAACGCACTTGGGCGGCTTCGATTGGCCAGTTGCCACACCGATGAACCAGAACCAGAACCAGACCACGCTAATTAGTTGCAGCCCATTGTCTCGACTGTAAAGACGTTTTCTTCAAGCAGCAGCAGCAGCAGCAGAAGCAGCAGCACTAACGCTCACAGTAGAAGAATAAAATCAATCACGGCGCTAATTGGATAAATCTATATTCTGGAAAATCAAAGAACAGACCATTTCGGAATAGTTTGCACACACAGGACAGTACAAGACAATGGAGGACTCTGGTGATAAAGTAAATATTCTTTACGACACTGATTACGGCCAAATCCATGACTCGGCGAACCATATCAGCCACGATTACGATTACGATTACGATTACGTTTTCAGTTCTAATCAGGAAATCCCAAACCTAATCGCAACTCAAATCCCCAAAAACTTTCCCCATCGAATCGTGGACAGCCAACTGACTCAAACGTCACTGGACACGATCGATAAGACAATTTGTTAATAATCGATGACGCTGGGAGCACAACGAAACCTTTCGTTGAGTGTCGTCAAGTGGTGGAACGGATATGGCCGGGTCTAATCTGCTTAAGGGCTTTTTGTGTCGCACTCATCGTGTTGGCTGGCTGGCTCTCTGGGGTTCAACAACACCTGGCTGCCCTGCCACAATGCCAAGGTCAAAAGACTAACAAAACGTTACCGTTGCTACCTTTTGCTGTCTTCTGTTCCACAGATTGCCGATAAGGAAGGGAACACAAGGTTAATATCGGAGAGCACACCAGACTTGAGTGGTCACCTCATTGATGAGAATTACAATGCCGAAGCGTTGAGCACCACGTCCGGTAGTTCCATTGAGCCCCGAAGCGACTGCAGTCTCACCGACCATGAACTGGCCCTGGATGTAAGCTACCGAATACTCTCATATGATCCCTATGATCCCCAGTAACCCATGTCCTTCCTTCCCTCCTTATTCCAGACCGGCAAATCCCAGTCCCTGCAGGCGGAGCTGGAGCGTGAATCGGTTTTGAGTGATTATATAGCCGCACACATGGTTCCACTCCCGGACTTTTCGGCATCTGTTACCGAATCGGAGGATGGTAAGTGATGGACAACTCTCAAACGCTTTGGTCCAGCTCCTAACACTCCCTTTCTTCACTCGCTTCCAGACGTTGGATCGATCTCCTCGAGCATGGTCGGTGATGGCACTTGGGAGGATAACTGGCTATTCAAGAAGAAGCGCAGCTCCATGCAGAGCTCGGCCACACCGAGCAGCATTGGCATGCTAGTGCCGGCTCCCAAGGAGAATGTGCGTGCCCAGATCGGCGATAGGACTGCGGACGAGGTCAGCGATCTGTCGGAGCTGGGATCGGATGCGGAGGACAATTCGCTCGATTTGCTGCGCTGCAACGATCTAAACGATCGCCTGCTGAGCAAGCATCTAATTGGTGGCCAGAACACAAAACTTGTGCTTGATGAGCTCGTTGATCGGACCAGCCTGATCTCCCACACCCTACCGGAGGAGCATGAGCCCGCATTTACGGAAACCACAAACACGTTCGTCGTAGCCGCCTCCGCCGTGCCATCTGATATTGTAGCCTCACCACCACCGCCCATGGTGTTTCAAGATGACTCACTGAACGAGCAGCTGCTCCAGACTCCCATTGCAGGTAATTGCACTGCCACTTCCACCTCCACGTACCTCGAATGTAGTACATCATCCTTACCATTCTTAATATGTATTGCGTTGACCCTTACCTGTGATTAGACAGTATTAGAGAGCATCAATCCTAGATAGTTGAGATACCATCCTAGCTGTTTGAAATCCGGAACCCTTCAAGATATGTAGATCCTCAGCCCATTTGTGCCCGATCTTGAAGCATCGACATTTAGCAGTCGTTTGTGTTACAGCCCAAGGCGAAACTGACGAACTGGCCAGCCTCGAAGGTTGCACCGGTTACAGCACAGTAGAATACATCGATGAGGAGCAGATGCGCGAAACGACACCATCGGTTATCGAGATCCTAGCCGCTATTGCCTTGGGACCGATGCTAGCGGTCCCAGCATCGGAGCAGCCGGGGGTCATGACCCCGAGTGAGATGCATACACTCAAGGAGCTAAGTGACTTGGCACTCGCCGAAATAAACGCTCGCACAATAGATCTGGCGCACCATTCACTTGACATCATAGAAGAGGAGACAACCGAGTTAATGCCGTCGACCGAGTGTGTGTCAGAGCTGCCCACCGTCCATCAAACCATTTTGACAGACCCAACAGCAATCCGAAATTCTACAGAACCAACAGGAGCCCAGGAGCCAGCAGTGGCACAAACAGCAGAAGTGGAAATCATGCCAGAAACAGAAACCGTTGCTGTAGATCCTTCAGCAGCAGTGGAAATCATTCAGGACACAGAAACCGTTGCTGTAGATCCTTCAACAGCATTGGAAATCACTCCAGACCCAGAAACCGTAACTGTGGATCCTCCGGCAGCATTGGAAATCATTCCAGACCCAGAAACCGTAACTGTGGATCATCCGGCAGCATTGGAAATCATTCCAGACCCAGAAACCGTAACTGTGGATCCACCGGCAGCATTGGAAATCATTCCAGACGCAGAAACCGTACCTGTGGATTCCTCGGCAGCATTGGAAATCATTCCAGACCCAGAAACCATAACTGTGGATCCTCCGGCAGCATTGAGAATCATTCCAGACCCAGAAACCGTAACTGTGGATCCTCCGGCAGCATTGGAAATCATTCCAGACCCAGAAACCGTAACTGTGGATCCTCCAGACGCAGAAACCGTACCTGTAGATTCTCCGGCAGCATTGGAAATCATTCCAGACCCAGAAACCGTAACTGTAGATCCTCCGGCAGCAGTGGAAATCATTCCAGACGCAGAAACTGTAGCTGTAGATCCTTCAGCAGCATTGGAAATCATTCCGCAAACTGTTGTTGCAAATCTTGTTCCTGCAGCAGCATTGGAAATCATTCCAGACCCAGAAACCGTAACTGTGGATCCTCCGGCAGCATTGGAAATCATTCCAGACGCAGAAACTGTACCTGTAGATCCTTCTGCAGCATTGGAAATCATTCCACAAACTGTTGTTGCAAATCTTGTTCCTGCAGCAGCATTGGAAATCATTCCAGACCCAGAAACCGTAACTGTAGATCCTCCGTCAGCAGTGGAAATCATTCCAGACGCAGAAACTGTAGCTGTAGATCCTTCAGCAGCATTGGAAATCATTCCGCAAACTGTTGTTGCAAATCTTGTTCCTGCAGCAGCATTGGAAATCATTCCAGACCCAGAAACCGTAACTGTAGATCCTCCGGCAGCAGTGGAAATCAATCCAGACGCAGAAACTGTAGCTGTAGATCCTTCTGCAGCATTGGAAATCATTCCACAAACTGTTGTTGTAAATCTTGTTCCTGCAGCAGCATTGGTAATCATTCCAGACCCAGAAACCGTAATTGTGGATCCTCCGGCAGCATTGGAAATCATTCCAGACCCAGAAACCGTAATTGTAGATCCTCCGGCAGCAGTGGAAATCATTCCAGACGCAGAAACGGTAGCTGTAGATCCTTCAGCAGCATTGCAAATCATTCCACAAACTGTGGTTGTAAATCTTGTTCCTGCAGCAGCATTGGAAATCATTCCAGACCCAGAAACCGTAACTGTGGATCCTTCGGCAGAATTGGAAATCATTCCAGACGCAGAAACAGTATCTGTAGATCCTTCAGCAGCAGTGGAAATGATTCCAGTCGCAGAAACCGTTGCTGTAGATCCTTCAGCAGCAGTGGAAATGATTCCAGTCGCAGAAACCGTTGCTGTAGATCCTCCGGCAGCAGTGGAAATCATTCCAGACGCAGAAACTGTAGCTGTAGATCCTTCAGCAGCAGTGGAAATCATTCAGGACACAGAAACCGTTGCTGTAGATCCTTCAACAGCATTGGAAATCATTCCAGACGCAGAAGCCGTTGCTGTAGATCCTTCAACAGCAGTGGAAATCATTCCAGACTCAGAAAATGTAGCTGTAGATCCTGCTACTGCAGCTGCATTGGAAATCATTCCAGACGCAGAAACCGTACCTGTGGATTCTCCGGCAGCATTGGAAATCATTCCAGACCCAGAAACCATAACTGTGGATCCTCCGGCAGCATTGGAAATCATTCCAGACCCAGAAACCGTAACTGTGGATCCTCCGGCAGCATTGGAAATCACTCCAGACCCAGAAACCGTAACTGTGGATCCACCGGCAGCATTGGAAATCATTCCAGACGCAGAAACAGTATCTGTAGATCCTTCAGCAGCAGTGGAAATGATTCCAGTCGCAGAAACCGTTGCTTTAGATCCTTCAGCAGCAGTGGAAATGATTCCAGTCGCAGAAACCGTTGCTGTCGATCCTCCGGCAGCAGTGGAAATCAGTCCAGACGCAGAAACTGTAGCTGCAGATCCTTCAGCAGCAGTGGAAATAAATCCAGTCGCGGAAACCGTTGCTGTAGATCCTCCGGCAGCCTTGGAAATCATTCCAGACGCAAAAACTGTAGCTGTAGATCCTTCAGCTGCAGTGGAAATAATTCCAGTCGCAGAAACCGTTGCTGCAGATCCTCCGCCAGCAGTGGAAATCATTCCAGACGCAGAAACGGTAGCTGTAGATCCTTCAGCAGCATTGGAAATCATTCCGCAAACTGTTGTTGTAAATCTTGTTCCTGAAGCAGCATTGGAAATCATTCCAGACCCAGAAACCGTAGCTGTGGATCCTCCGGCAGCATTGGAAATCATTCCAGACCCAGAAACCGTAACTGTGGATCCTCCGGAAGCATTGGAAATCATTCCAGACGCAGAAACAGTATCTGTAGATCCTTCAGCAGTAGTGGAAATGATTCCAGTCGCAGAAACCGTTGCTGTAGATCCTCCGCCAGCAGTGGAAATCATTCCAGACGCAGAAGCCGTTGCTGTAGATCCTTCAACAGCAGTGGAAATCATTCCAGACTCAGAAATTGTAGTTGTAGATCCTGCTCCTGCAGCAGCATTGGAAATCATTCCAGACGCAGAAACCGTAACTGTGGATCCTCCGGCAGCATTGGAAATCACTCCAGACGCAGAAACCGTGGCTATAGATCCTCCAGCAGCAGTGGAAATCATTCCAGAAACAGATACTGTAGCTGTAGATCCTGCTCCTGCAGCAGCATTGGAAATCATTCCAGACGCAGAAGCCGTTGCTGTAGATCCTTCAACAGCAGTGGAAATGATTCCAGACTCAGAAAATGTAGCTGTAGATCCTGCTCCTGCAGCAGCATTGGAAATCATTCCAGACGCAGAAACCGTAACTGTGGATCCTCCGGCAGCATTGGAAATCATTCCAGACGCAGAGACCGTACCTGTGGATTCTTCGGCAGCATTGGAAATCACTCCAGACGCAGAAACCGTAACTGTGGATCCACCGGCTGCATTGGAAATCATTCCAGACGCAGAAACCGTACCTGTGGATTCTCCGGCAGCATTGGAAATCATTCCAGACCCAGAAACCATAACTGTGGATCCTCCGGCAGCATTGGAAATCATTCCAGACGCAGAAGCCGTTGCTGTAGATCCTTCAACAGCAGTGGAAATCATTCCAGACTCAGAAAATGTAGCTGTAGATCCTGCTCCTGCAGCAGCATTGGAAATCATTCCAGACGCAGAAGCCGTTGCTGTAGATCCTTCAACAGCAGTGGAAATCATTCCAGACTCAGAAAATGTAGCTGTAGATCCTGCTCCTGCAGCAGCATTGGAAATCATTCCAGACGCAGAAACCGTACCTGTGGATTCTCCGGCAGCATTGGAAATCATTCCAGACCCAGAAACCATAACTGTGGATCCTCCGGCAGCATTGGAAATCATTCCAGACCCAGAAACCGTACCTGTGGATTCTCCGGCAGCATTGGAAATCATTCCAGACGCAGAAACTGTAGCTGTAGATACTTCAGCAGCAGTGGAAATAATTCCAGTCGCAGAAACCGTTGCTATAGATCCTCCGGCAGCAGTGGAAATCATTCCAGACGCAGAAACGGTAGCTGTAGATCCTTCAGCAGCATTGGAAATCATTCCACAAACTGTTGTTGTAAATCTTGTTCCTGCAGCGGCATTGGTAATCATTCCAGACCCAGAAACCGTAATTGTGGATCCTCCGGCAGCATTGGAAATCACTCCAGACTCAGAAACCGTAACTGTAGATCCTCCGGCAGCAGTGGAAATCATTCCAGACGCAGAAACTGTAGCTGTAGATCCTTCAGCAGCAGTGGAAATAATTCCAGTCGCAGAAACCGTTGCTATAGATCCTCCGGCAGCAGTGGAAATCATTCCAGACGCAGAAACCGTAATTGTGGATCCTCCGGCAGCATTGGAAATCATTCCAGACCCAGAAACCGTAACTGTGGATACTTCAGCTGCAGTGGAAATTATTCCAGACATTGAAACTGTGTCTGTGGATCCTGCGGCAGCATTGGAAATCATTCCAGACGTGGCATCCATAACTGTGGATCCTTCAGCAGCAGTGGAAATGATTCCAGACACTGAAAATGTTGCTGTGGATCCTCCGGCAGCAGTGGAAATCATTCCAGACTCAGAAATTGTAGCTGTAGATCCTGCTCCTGCAGCTGCATTGGAAATCATTCCAGACGCAGAAACGGTAACTGTGGATCCTCCGGCAGCAGTGGAAATCATTCCAGAAACTGTTGTTGTAGATCCTGCTCCTGCAGCATCATTGGAAATCATTCCAGACGTAGCGACCGTAGCTTTGGATTCTTCAGCAGCAGTGGAAATTGTTCCTGATATTGAAACTGTGTCTGTGGATCCTCCGGCTGCATTGGAAATCATTCTAGACGTAGCATCCGTAACTGTGGATCCTTCAGGAGCAGTGGAAATCATTCCAGACACTGAAACTGTTGCTGTGGATCCTCCAGCAGCATTGGAAATTATTCCAGAAACTGTTGTTGTAGATCCTGCTCCTGCAGCATCATTGGAAATCATTCCAGACGTAGCGACCGTAGCTGTGGATTCTTCAGCAGCAGTGGAAATCATTCCAGACACTGAAACTGTTGCTGTGGATCCTCCGGCAGGATTGGAAATCATTCCAGACGCAGCAACCGAAACTGTGGATACTCCCGCAGCATTGGAAATTATCCCAGACGCAGAAACCGTTGCTGTACATCCTGCAGCAGCATTGAAAATCATTCCAGACGCAGAATCGGTAGTTGTTAATTCTCCGGCTGCAGTGGAAATTATTCCAGTCGCAGATCCTTCGGCAGCAGTCGAAATCATCCCAGAAACTGAAATTGTTGCTGTAGATTCTGCTGCTGTAGCAGCTCTGGAAGACGCAGAAGCAAAAACCGTGGCTGTAGATCCTTCAGCAGTATTGGAAATCATTCCTTCAGCAGGAACCGTTGCTGTGGATTCTGTGGAATTCATTCCGGAGACAAAAAGAAATGCTGTGGAAATCCCAGCTGTTACACTGGATGCTGACAAGGTTTCAGACCTTGGTTCGAAAACTTTAATCGCCGATCCGCAGTCGCCAAGTTGTGTTCCAAAACAGCCGAAAGAGTCAGATAACAAGGATACACCCGCTTTGGAACCAACATCGGAATGCGTTACAGCGCAATCATCAGTAGAATACACTAAGAGCGATAGTTCCGCTCTAGGTAAAGCGTCTCAAAAGTGCCTACGAAGACAGCCGAACATTCCCGACACAACACCGAGCGATGGAGACTCGGCTGCGAGACCCGAGCCTGTGAACCTCCTAGGGACCATTTGCAAGTTTTACATTAAGGACAAACGCCTATTGGCAACAATCGAACGCAGACGTCGACGCTCTCTGATCATGCACAAATACCTGAGCTCCTTTGACTCTATGGATGAGACCTTAGATGTTGTTTACGAGACCCATCCCAGCCTCTTTGACGAATTGCACGTGCATGACGATGATAGTTTAGTTTGCAGTAGAGAGTCCCATATCCAAGTCAGAAACGATTTTAAAACCATTGAAGATTCCAGAAACAATTATGTAGAAGAGGGAGTTCCTATAGATACGCTTGCAGCAGAGCTACCGTCACAATCCCGTGTCAATATTGACAGTAGACCCAGTGAATTGTACCCAATTAATTTAGAAGATCCATTGAGTTTAGAGATTACTCGCAGCAGTGAAACATTCTGTGATATGGCAGATGATATAGGTGTAGATGTAGAGACTGATGCAATCATTGTAGGTAGTGTGAGCGAAATCACGTATAAATTTTATTAACGTAATTCTCTTCTCAGATCAATTAAGTTCAGAATCAAATCACAGCGATGAGAGTGAGCCGTCCACCAGCTGTGAGACCTTCAACGGAGACGGTGACTCTGAAGAGGAGTTCGTTAGCGAAAGGGTTCTAGTTTTGGACGAGCGCACGTCTAGGACCCCGTCGACAAACACATACACTCCTAGCAACACCAACACCAACTCCAATACCAATACCAACTCTAACTCTAACACACGTTCCACTCGCACTCACACTGAAACCACAACTAACCACACAAGTCCGGGTAGACGCACTAACGGCAAACTAACAAATGGTTCCCTGAGATGGTCGAACAAGGCGGGAACCGTCGCACTCCCGAATGGTGGCCAACTGGTGGCCCAACAAAACGACGTTGATGATGATGATGTTGTACTGTTGCGGCGCTTTGTGCCAGGTAACCCACAGACATGGCCACCACTGTCATCACTCGGTGTTTGTTGTCCTTTCGTTGCTGCTGATTGTCTTGCTTAGTCTCGCTTTCTTCCTTTGCTGTTCGCCCAGCTTATGTTAACTGTCTCTTATGTGTTCCGCACAAAGCCAACGGCACAAAGATGATCCCATTGCTTCTAAAACCAACACACCCACCCCACTTGCAGGTTCCATTGCAGAGCGCGAGGTCAAGAAGTGGTACAATGCCGTCGAAATGCCCAACAATCCCTATGCGCCCGAGGCTCTGAAGCAGCGTATCAGTGGCACCCAGGAGCGGTACATGGATGTGCCAAATATCAGTCCCAGTGCCGAGCAGAAGGCCCTGGCCGCCGCCCTCACTGAAGATGGCGACCCAGCGCCGCCTTCAACCGACTACAAGCGGTAAGTCAAGACACGTCCCCGACCGGACTCCTCCTCATTCATAAAACATGAACCATCCATCGATCTAACAGCTATAGCCGCGACTACTACATCAACAATGCCCCCAATGGCACAGAAGTCAGTGCAAACGGACGGAGAGCATCGTCCAGCGCAGAGAAGCAGCCGGCCGCCGAGGATGCTGAGCAGGACATAGTTATCAACGAGGTAAATCAACCAGAACCACTACCACCGCATGGCCGCATTTTAAGTAGCGCTCAAAGTAACGCTCCTGACCTCTCTCATTGGACACTATCCACACCAGTGCGTCGTAGCAGTTCGCTAAAATTCATTAACAAGCGTCCATCCCCCTCATTAACGCCCGTCCCAATCAATGACTACGAGCGTCCTTCCACTTCGGCGTCCCACTACCGCGACACGAGCTTAGGGCTAGACGACGAGGACTTTGATGTGCGATCCCATCGCTCCTGGCGTAGCAGCATTGGCCAGTTTGGCTATGGGTCCGCCAGCACCCTGCCCAAGCGGCGCACCCAGTCCAGCCTGAGCCTGCTCAGCAATGGGAGCGGGGTCTCCTTCGGCTCGTCCGCGTCCAAGAGGCGCCCGGCGGGGCCCTCGGCCGGGGTACTCACACAGTTCGAGAAGCAGTTGCTTCACAAAGACCTCAAGCGCAACAGTTTCCGTGCGGTGTCCGCCACCTCGAAGGATTTCGTGATGAATCCCCTATTCGAGAGCGAGGCCAAGCTGGCGCTCAGGCCGGACACAGAGGACCCGGGGGACTCGGGCGTCGACAGCTGCCTGAACGGCTTTAGTGGTGCGGACGTGGACGTCAAGTACAGTAACAATAGTTTACTCTTCTAGATCAAGTGGATCAGGTGGAAACAGGTTAGGATAGGACAAAAGGTCGGGTAGGGTCGGATAGGGTCGGGTCCATCGGGAGTTATACTCGTAGTTTCTATTTGCCAAATCACGCATAGCTTAGTCAAATCAATGTTATTAAAACACTAGTCAGTATAGAAAACCAAGTTTCCCTGTAAATACAAACGAGTGAAGCGAAGGAGGGGCGGGTGTTGAGCACACCACCACACACAGAATCTCCAGCACCGGATGGGATATGAGCCAAGGAAAGAGTCAGGTCATTCGTAACACCTTTCAGCCGCACCAACATGCACCAATCCAACAAGCTATGAGAATGTCTAGCTAGTGTTCTACCTATCTATCAGTCTATCTATCTAATTTGTACTTTTATTTAGAAAATATCTACGTAATGTAATGCTAATGCCCTAGAGTATGAAAAGTTTGTTTTTTAATCATTATATCATTATATATTTTGCTGTTAATTTTATGAAATAAATAATACGTAACAATAGTTCCAAACTGTATGCACTCTGCTAACGATCTTTTAATGAACAACAACACAACACACACGTACATATCGTATGCCTAGAAATATTTACAAATTATGCCTTAATTCCGAATAAAGCCAAACTATAAGTAAACCAATAAAAACACAAGCAATGAAACAAATGTTTTTAGTATCCCAACAACCAATCCAATGGTGAGTACAGACAGACCTAATTAATATTCAATATTCAATGTCCAATATCCAATCGAAATTAACACACTATGACTAACAGCATTTGTTTCGAAATCAGCCATTTGAATAGCGTTTACTAATGTACTGCTACGAATGTTTGCATGAATCTGCTTGATCGTACATATTAAACACACCTCACACACAAAGGCACACACCACATCTACTCGTACATAACACATAAAACGCAGACAACATTCAACAATATTCAACAAACATTCACCAACTTTGCCACACATGCCAATGTACATAAATATACTAAAAAACCCACTGTTCTTCTCTCCAATTGAATGTTGACTTGACCGTCACTACATACATATGTACACTAACCACCGCAATAAACAAAAACAACCAACTAAACAAACTTAACCAACAACCCACAAAACCAACAACCGAAACAAAAATGTCTTATCAGAAGGCGGCTCAAAACGCAAGCACAACTGCAATAGAGCAGAATCAGGAACAGGAATCAGTTGCGGCTAACGTTTACACGGCCTTGCCAGCTCAGGTCTTGGACGATTCGCTAGAGACCCAATCGAACCCATCGCTTCAGTCCCTGCAAACAACCACAACCACTAGCGATGAATCCGAAACGGTGCTCGTCTACGACTTCAATAAACAGGAGACCACGGTCATCAGACCTGCCCCTGCGGAGCAGCAGCCCAGCTCATCCACAACATCATCTATGGAGTCAGCTCAGAGCGCACCGGCCTCATCTTCCTCCATAGACGCTTCTGTGTCCAAAAAGCGAGAGCGACCAGTTGTCCTACAGTTTGGACCTGCCGACTCGGTGCCCACAATCGGTTCGCCAGTGAACACTCCCACAAGAGGCTCAACGCCCCCGGCGTTCCGCTTTCTCCAGCCCAAACGGCGCCTCATCGAGCCGAGTCAAGTGCTGTCTGTGGACGAAGATGATGTGGTAAGTGAATACTTGAAGGTGGGACGGGTTGAATTTACCACCTGAAAAATATGCTCGACAGATGGA
Source organism: Drosophila helvetica (assembly GCA_963969585.1). Taxonomy (NCBI): domain Eukaryota; kingdom Metazoa; phylum Arthropoda; class Insecta; order Diptera; family Drosophilidae; genus Drosophila; species Drosophila helvetica. The sequence goes on along the minus strand of OZ018404.1, from coordinate 18,625,722 downwards.
GCCAAGTACACCCGTCGCAGAGAAGCCCGCCGTTGAAGATGAGGTGGCGCATGCAATGCCCTCAGTGAAAGCGCTGGCCCAGGCCTTCCTCCTGACCAGCAAAGCCCAGCAGGCCGAGCGACGGTGGCGATCAAAGGTAAATCCGATTAGGTCTGTAACATACGATAGATAATAGTCGTAAAATTTCACACAAGGTGCGGCTATCATTACCACCCGATACGCCAGAGAAGTCACCTACCTCGCTGGCACGGCGACACAAGCTGGAGCATGCCGTCTCCATGGCAGAGGTAGCCGATGAATCCACGATCGCCTCTGACTTGTCATCCCTCGAAACGTAAGTTCTATGTGTAGTTGTACAAATGTTATGTTTCCGAGCTCCTTCCTATACTCACAGGGATCCATCTATTCATACGGACAGTTCCACAAATCCACCTATGGCCTCACCTGTGAGCCCAGTTCCCGTACGTCATGGATTTCTCCGGAGCAATATTGCTTTCTTTGAGAACTTAAAGTTTAAGTGAATAAGCAAAGGGGCTGAGAAGTGCGTCCATTGGTGGATATTCCTTGAGTAATATTCACGGTAATGGTAGAGCACGCCACGCATCGTCACGTCACCAAAAACTATGTGCCATGGCCATGGCCAGCAGCATTCCCCAGCCAGAGACCTACCAACCACACACACACACACACACAACAAAGTACTTAACTTCAATTGTTACTTGTAGTCCGTATTTATTATTAATAACTATTATATCCATGGATACTATTTATTTAGCCATAAGATATGTATTATGTATTTACTTATTAGGCGTAATAGAGCTATTTAAAGTTTTACCGAAGGTTACAGGTTACATTTTACCCGTACGTATTCAACTGTTGCATACTTTTAATCAATAAATCTTACAAATGTAGAATCAAAGCTCTTTTGGGGCCCTCACAACTGACATTCACAACAGAATTACATGCATAGATCTTGCCATCCGATGAGCAAATTGGGATTAACAGGACGAGCCATTTAGCAACTTGGAAGACCCCCACCAGAATTTGAATAATTTAAAGAATTTATTACAGTACACAAGGTACTTATGTATTATTTCGAAAAAAGAGTCCATATAAATTTCTAGGGTATATGTATATCAAATAAATTCAACGCCCAGCAGCTGCATTTAAAATGCGCCTGCTGGAGCTAGAAAGAGTGAGAGGAAGGAGACGAGTTGTTGCCGGCACATTTGGAATGATGATCACTTCGGTGCTGGCATAACCAGCACCAGCACCGGTCCGACCGGACCGTATCGGACCGGCTACTGCGGGCTGTGGTTGTGATGTGGATGCTCCGCCAGATAGACGACATAGATCAGCGGTATGACGACGCACAGAGCGAGTATGAATATCAGCAGACAGATCCAGGACATGTCGCAGTCAGAGCCGGACCAATCGATGGCACGCAGAGAGGGACCCGGTATGGGACGCACCAGAGGAGCATGCCTGTCCACCAGCAAGTCGTTCAGCAGAGGTGCACTGTCATCCGGCGATCGCTCCATATTGGCTGCATTAAAGTTTACAAAATAAAGACAAATGATTAGCTATGGCGGAGCACAATTAAATGCTATGTTATGTAATCGATTACGAAACATCAGGAGGTAAATTTTTGTTTTATTTAATTAATTGCCAGTTGAAGGATATATTATCTATTACAGTTTCTCCTTCAGTGGATACAAAATAGAGCCGATAAAAATAGTCTTAATTATAGGTCATATAGCGGGGGGTGGCGCTGAACTTGGCGTAGCTCTTGATAACCTTGTTGACGGCCTCGAGGAAATCCTTTTCGGTGGCCACCTTGCGACGCGCACGAATGGCAAACATGCCGGCTTCCGTGCACACTGAGCGGATCTCAGCGCCCGTCGAGTTGGGGCAGAGACGAGCCAGCAGATCAAAGCGAATGTCGCGTTCCACCGACATAGAGCGAGCGTGAATCTTGAAGATGTGAGAACGGCCATCCTGGTCAGGCAGACCGAACTCCACCTTACGGTCCAGACGGCCGGGACGCATTAACGCTGGATCCAAAGTGTCGGGTCTGTTGGTAGCCATCAGAACCTTGATATTACCACGAGGATCGAACCCATCCAGCTGATTGATAAGCTCCAACATAGTACGCTGCACCTCGTTGTCACCACCAGCACCATCATCGAATCGGGCTCCGCCGATGGCATCGATTTCATCAAAGAAAATTAGGCAAGCCTTCTTGGAACGTGCCATCTCAAACAGCTCACGCACCATACGCGCTCCCTCGCCGACATACTTTTGCACCAGCTCTGACCCGATGACGCGTATGAAACAGGCATCCGTGCGATTGGCCACAGCTCGGGCACAGAGTGTCTTGCCAGTTCCAGGCGGACCAAACAGTAACACGCCCTTGGGCGGTTCAATGCCCAAGTTGACGAATTTCTCGGGATGCAGCAGCGGCGTCTCCACGACCTCACGCAGCTTCTCGATCTGCTCCTTGCAGCCGCCCACATCGCTGTAGGTCACATCCGGCTTATCCTCCACCTGCATCATCGTAACTGTTGGATCAATTTTCGGCGGCAGCGGTATGTGGATCTGGTATTTGTTGCGATCGACGCCCACACGCATTCCTTCCTCAATATCGGTAGTGGCCACCGAATCGGCCAAGTCCACGACGAACTTGGCAAACTGCTTCACGTTGATAATGTACTTAGGGTCATCCGAGTCGGCATTGATGATTTTGGTGCAACGGGCCACCTGAAGCGGTTGCTCATTTTGCAGAATTTGCTTATCAGCAGCCAGATCCCAGAGCGCAGGAGGTGCCAGACCTGTGTCGCTCTCCTTGATGCCAGTCAATTCATTGACCTGCTTCACAGCCTTCTGAATGTCTTCCTCGATGTTTTTTATGGACTTGTGGTATTGGCTCTGGCCGTATGTCTTGAGAAGTTCGATGTCGCCTTCGTCCAGCGATTTTATTTCCTTCTCCTCCTTCTCGTCGTGTTTCACCTTGCGCTGATCATCTCCCAGATAGTCCGGCATCTTGTTTTATAATAAATTTATAATTTCCGACAGCAAAAAGGCAACGTAGCTATGTTTTTCTTTTGTTTTTTGGCAGAATGACTATACAATTTGGGAGCAAACAGTGTGACCTGCTGATTTATCGATATCAGCCGACGCTCAGAAATATACCAAAATATACGGCCTCATTTCCAAAATATACCGTAAATATACCGACGAGAAAAACGAACTCCATACCCTTTTTACACTGGGGAGAATCATTGCATTTTTTCCGTTAAATAGAACATGCGACAATGATGCCCTTAAGAGCCCTGTGGGTAGAAGTAGACAATGATGCGGCCGCAACTTTAATAACGCGGCGCAACATTGGCAAGTGTTGCAGTATTCTGTCTTGTGTGACCAGGTGTGCATGCCCTGCGGTAGCACTGTATAAAAATAAAATCGGTTCAAAATTCAATTTTTGTATCAAAGCAAGCAGAAATGTATTATTTGTGGGCGCTGTGGCGCTGGAAGACGAAAATGATAAAGCATTATGTCGTCGTCGCAAAATTCTCCTATTCGCTTGTTTGGTTTTTGTTTTTTGCACCGCAAAGCATTGTGTTGTTATCGTAATCATACATATTGACGCACGCAACCTCAGTTTTATTGCAATTTGCATACAAATCAAGCGCCATGCAATATTTTTGCTCTATATATCTACATGTTTGTTTGTCGAACTAACTGATAAACTCCCCATGTATGCATATTGTTCCCTTTTTGACGTCATGATATCCTCTGCCACGCAGGAAGCTTGAAGGCAACGGTATTGATCAGTTTTCTGCCCGGAATTTCATCCTATATTCAGGTGGATATAAATGTAATTGTATTGATCCCACCATCAAGTGGCCCAAGCAAGCCCTTCTCAAAGGTGTCTATCGTTTGTTTGTCGAACTAAACTGATAAACTCCCCATGTATGCATATTGTTCCCTTTTTGACGTTATGATATCCTCTGCCACGCAGGAAGCTTGAAGGCAACGGTATTGATCAGTTTGCTGCCCGGAATTTCATCCTATATTCAGGTGGATATAAATGTAATTGTATTGATCCCACCATCAAGTGGCCCAAGCAAGCCCTTCTCAAAGGTGTCTATCGTTTATATCATAGTTCTTAAATGCTTACCGAACATAAGCTAAAATTAAAAGCATGGACTCACCTTCATCATTTGGAGACCCATGAGCTCCCTCGTAGTATTTGCTTGCCGCTTTACTCGTTGATGGTTGATCGTCGTCTACAGAGCCGGATGCGTTTACTGCTGCTACAAGGAGTCTCTCGTCCAACATTTGGCGAGCATCCTCCAGTGGGTTGCGTTCAATGGCAGGCTCCCGTTCTATGTTGTGCCTTGGACTGTTGTTGCCGCTTCTGTGCACGGCTGGCAGAGCATCCTGAACTCCATTCCCCAAGAGGACATTGTGCACTGTTACAGGTATGCGAATGATGCGATGAGCGTGTATCTCATTGTCGCGGTCTATCATATTCAGACGTTTGATATCGGCCACGGAACAATGAAATCTGAGAGCCAACGCTTGCAAGGTGTCGCCTTCTTGCACGTTGACTTCTAGCGTGTTCTCGTAGCGAGCCAATCTGGCGTGGCCGTTCGGTCTGTGTCCCAACGGGACCAGGTTGACAAACTCATCGTCGTCGTAGGCTGGCCTCGCGAAGATATCCTCCACATTGTCTGGATCTGGATCGTCCCAGTTATAATTTTGGTGGCGCCTGAAAGACAAAGCCGCGTCATACTACATATATTTTATTTTGTTGACACTCGAAGCAACAGTCGTGTTGGCGCTGACTTCTTACACATTGCGTCTCATGGCTGCCTTTATTCTCGCGGAGGGTTGGATTCCTTCTTAGGGAACGTGTCGACTAGTGCTGCAGTGACTCTTCCTTGCTATAGTTTTAATGCGCCCGAGAAGATAATTAGCTTATATTAAATGTGCAAAGTATATTTCCAGCCAAGCCACACAACAACAACAATTACTTGAAAACAGAGCAGATGACTAAAATTATCGATAGATACCAGTGTTAACAAACAGCTGTTTGTGTTTATTCCATCGTCCATAGAAATAGCGTTTAGTTAATTTAGCTAATTATATTACTAAAATGACGTTATTTTCGTTCCTGAAGAGTCGCCCCATCTTCTGGCTGAGCGTCACCGGAACTACGGTAGGCGCGGCCTGCGCCATAAAGTCTGGGTTCCCGTATTCATTTACAAATGTCGGGGTTTGACTGCCTTCCCTCTTACAGAGACCTTATGCAAGGCGGCAAATTCACCAAAGAAACCGACGAAACGGGCAAAGTAATCATTGTGACGGGCTCGAACAGTGGAATTGGAAAGGAAACGGTCAGGGAACTGGCGAAACGGGGAGCGACCGTTTACATGGCATGTCGAGACATGAAAAAGTGTGAGGAGGCACGAGAGGAGATTGTGCTGGAGACCAAAAACAAATACGTGTACTGCCGTGAATGCGACCTGGCTTCGCTGGACTCAATTAGGAATTTTGTTGCCGCGTATGTATTCAGTTCTACTATATCACATTATCTCAACATCTCTTCTTTGTAGTTTCAAACGGGAACAGGACACGCTGAATATACTCATCAACAATGCTGGTGTTATGCGGTGTCCCCGATCACTTACAAAGGATGGCTTCGAGATGCAGTTGGGCGTGAACCATATGGGCCACTTTCTACTTACCACATTGCTATTGGATCAGTTGAAGGTGCCGGCTACAAGCCAAGTGGAATATTGCATGTGCTGATAGTAATTTGTCGGCATTTTTAGAATTCAACGCCCAGTAGGATAGTCAACGTCTCGAGCCTAGCACATACACGTGGGGAAATCAACACCGGCGATCTGAACAGTGAAAAGTCGTACGACGAAGGCAAAGCCTATAGTCAGAGTAAATTAGCAAACGTCCTGTTCACACGGGAGCTGGCTAGACGACTGGCAGGCTCAGGAGTCACGGCTAATGCCTTGCACCCCGGCGTTGTAGATACAGAACTCTTTAGACACATGAGTTTCTTCAGTAACTTCTTTGCCGGGTTGGTATTCCTGAGTTGGATCGAGCGCATTACAAAATATTCGTTTGAATCTGTTTTTCTGCTTTCAGACTATTCGTTAAGCCTTTGTTTTGGCCCTTCGTCAAGACTGCCACAAATGGGGCACAAACCAGCCTATATGCAGCTCTCGATCCGGACTTGGAGCTGGTGTCTGGTGAATATTTCAGCGACTGCCAGCCCAAAGAAGTAGCTCCAGCTGCCACAGACACGCAGACGGCTAAATGGCTCTGGGCAGTCAGCGAGAAGTGGACAAACCCACCGCTCATCGATGTAAAAAAATAGGTTTAAACGTTTCCTACCTCAAAAAGTCTTTCTGTCAGTCATAAATGAATCATTTTCTACAATCGAAAGAATTCTTATCATGTTCTCAATCCTCTGTTAACTTGGCTAACAGCTGAAATTTCTATTTGCTTTGGGCGACAGCTGATTGTCTCTGTATGACCGTTTTTAAAATGTATTCTATACCGAAACCGGTTGCTTGTCAATTTGAGCATCATTGGTTTAAAATAGATACTGTGTACATATAGATATATCCATTACATTTTAAGCTAAAAGCCCTCGGTTCTAAAGGTACGTTCAATAGTATCACAGGGAAATACAAGGTCTCGCACGCTCGCTTGCTGGTGTCTTCTAGTTGTGTTTCCAGTTATCTATGCTAAATGTCCGATTTGAGCAGCAGTTCTTAGATTATACGCTGTTCCTACTATATGTAGAGTGTTGCACTATCAGTTTTATCAGTTGTCAAATAACTGCCTTCCAATCACATATAATGTTTCGTAGGCCATTCGCTGGCCGCAATCAAGAATAAGACTCACGCCCGATCAGTATGGAAATTATTATAAATTTTCTGCAAAGCATTGCCCCCTTCTTTGTGGCACATGGAATTGTTGGAATCATTGCACTATGCTTGAGGTAATTATCGACCCTGATAGTAGGTGCCAGCAAATAAGAAAGTGACATGGAAACACTCGTATTATAATTAGAATTTCACAATCTGGCCACCAATTAAATAACTATAGTATTTTATAACCTCTCCACAGGCTATACATGCAGGGTGGAAAGTTCAAGAAGCGCTCGGATGAGACGGGCAAAGTGGTGATTGTGACTGGCGGAAATACGGGTCTCGGCAGAGAGACTGTGCGTGAGCTGGCGCGAAGAGGAGCTACTGTGTACATGGCATGCCGAGACAAGGATAGGGGGGAAAAAGCGCGCGAGGAGATCGTGAAGGAAACGAAGAACTCAAACGTTTTCTCTCGGGAATGTGACTTGTCCTCTTTGGATTCCGTTCGGAAATTTGTCGATGGGTGAATCATTCGTAGACCGGCATTCATACTTTTTATTTAATCATATCTAACTCGACAGTTTCAAGAAGGAGCAAGATAAACTACATATCCTGATCAACAATGCCGGTGTCTTCTGGGAGCCTCGTAGGCTCACAAAAGAAGGATTCGAAATGCACTTGGGAGTCAATCACATCGGTCACTTCCTTCTCACCCACCTGTTGCTCGATTTACTAAAGCAGTCGGCGCCTAGTCGGATCGTGGTCGTGTCTAGCAAGGCGCACGAGCGGGGCCGTATCCAAGTGGACGATATAAACAGCAAGCTGTCCTACGACGAAGGAGCAGCCTATTGCCAGAGCAAACTGGCAAACATACTATTTACTCGGGAGCTGACGAGGCGTCTCGAGGGCACGTCCGTGACGGTTAATGCTCTGAATCCCGGCATAGCAGACACGGAAATAGCGAGGAATATGATATTCTTTCAAACAAAGTTGGCCCAGTATGTAGTAGAGTGTGTCCATTTCCCCCTTGTCCCCTTTGGGTATATTAACAATTTTCGTGTGCTTTCAGAACCGTCCTCAGGCCTCTGCTCTGGTCTCTCATGAAGTCCCCTCGAAACGGTGCCCAGACAACACTCTTTGCAGCCTTGGACACAGACCTGGATAACGTGTCGGGTCAGTACTTCAGCGACTGCAATCCGAAGGAAGTAGCTCCCGCTGCCACCGATGATAAGATGGCCAGGTGGTTGTGGTTACAGTCCGAGAAATGGACGGGTATAGGCCGTTGAATCTGGTTGCGGATAGTTTTAAGTATGAAAAGCAGTTTTTATTTATAAATACAATTAGAAAGGAACGTTTGGAGTTCTTGCAGACGTCCCGCCATAATACAATGGGGAGCGATTTGAGGAGGGATCTGCACAAAAAATCGGTTTGCTATAGCTCTTATAATCTTTGAATACCGCGTATTATATATAATAGTTTCAATCAATTTCCACTATACAATAAAGCTATTTCTAAGTGAGATTCTAAGATAATTAAAATTGATGGAACACACTTTTGTTGATTTTTTATTTTGTATTTTATTTTTTATAAATAATTAAATGCCACCAACACAGAATTATTATCACTCCAGAATGGCGGTTTCACGTAACGTTTCTACGTAAACACCTTCAAAACAAAAATTTCATAATAACGTAACGATAGTAGGACGTGTACATATCGATAACTCAAAAGTCAGAAACTAAACAACATAAATAATATTCATGCCAAATTTTTCAATTTTCGTATCATTATTAGAATGCTTGTAAATCGCGCGCTCTGTAGGAGCTGGATCTCCCAGGTGACGTAAGTAGGGGGCAACGGCGGCGTCCGAATCAGATTAACCACAGTTCGAGATCCCACAGACAAAGATACGCGAATGGTCAAAATTTTTCATCCCGACACATAGTACCTGCACCGCGATCCAAGCCACCATCACGATACATTCACGGCAACAGCAAACAGAGCAGCAATGCAAAGCCCTCCGGCGGGGAGCCGGTCCCAGAAACCACCAAAGTTTCGACGAACAACATAATCAAGGCGGTCGCATTCACAGGCGCAGTAAGCAGGCTAGGCTATGTTCCATATGCAGGTCTTTCTGTACATCTTTTCGATTACAGTTTACGGTGGGATGCTTTGCCAGCGCCACCATCTGGGAGTACGAAAACACAAGGAGCCTGATCATAACCAAGGCTAAACAGGCGCAATTTGGATGGTGGCAGAGTCGATCGCTCGAGGAGCGCCACGGTTGGTCGCAGCTAAAACACGAAATCCGCCAGCACTGGAACAATCTGAACACTGGCGAAAAGGTGTTTGTCCCCATCTGCCTTGTGAATCTGTTGGTATTTGGTCTGTGGCGTGTGCCTAGCCTGCGAAACACAATGATCACGTATTTCACATCCAATCCGGCTGCGCGTAAGTCATGCGAGATCTTCCACCAAATCGCCCGTTATGAACAGCTGTTTCCCTGAGCAGGCATCGTTTGCTGGCCCATGTTCCTGTCCACTTTCAGCCACTACTCGGCCATTCACATCCTCGCCAATATGTATGTGCTGCACAGCTTCGCCAACACCGCAGCTACGTCGCTTGGCAAAGAGCAGTTCCTAGCACTTTACCTGAGCGCCGGAGCGTTCTCCAGTCTGATGAGCATCCTGTACAAAGCGGGCACGCGACAAGTGGGCATGTCTCTAGGAGCGGTGCGTATGCATTGGCAAGGGAAAATATCACGTCCCTTCAAATAAACCGTTTAATTTTCCTCTAGTCTGGAGCTATCATGACCATGCTGGCATATGTGTGCGCCCAGTATCCAGATACCCAGCTTAGCATATTGTTTCTGCCTGCCCTGACGTTCTCCGCCAGTGCAGGCATTAAAGTGATCATGGGAATTGACTTTGCGGGCTGCGTGATGGGATGGAAGCTCTTTGACCATGCAGCGCATTTAGGAGGAGCCGCTCTTGGCATGTAAGTAAACTGTAGAATGTGGCGGTTAGCCTTCACTCAATCACTCATTTGTTTATCCACAGATTCTGGGCACATTATGGTGCACAGCTGTGGGCGAAACGCCTAACCCTGCTGAACTACTACCACAAGATCCGCGAATCGAAGCCAAAATAATGACAAATCAAAACCACAAGAATGAAGTGCAGTGCGGTGCATAGTTACGGATATCGTTTATTCCCCCGGAGGCTTCTTACAATGTGTTGAAAGTAATAAAAGGTCAGAGGCGTGTATTCATCTCTCGTCATTTTTCTTTTTGGCCGGCGGCGAGTCCGTCTGGTCTGTGTGATTGCGTCTAATCCGGTGGGCCACCTCCTGGCATCGTTTCATCAGTTTTTCCCGCAGCTCCTGCAGTGTCTCTCTCTCAGGAGCATATGAGATGTGCAGGGTTCCGCCGTAAAACTGTTTGGCATCCAACTGCCGCTTTGCTCGTCGTGCCACCTCGAGTCGCTCAAACTGTACAGCAAAGACATCTGTAAAGGCCTCCAGCTCCACTGAAACAGGTGTAACTTAGTTCAGTGATCAAGCCAAACCAGTGCATTGCACGCACTCTTTGCAGCCATATCTGAAGTTATACATGCACACGACTGCAATTTTCCAAAGCACTGAAGCTTAGTCTTAAGATTTCCCTGGAGGTTTATTTTAGGCACTCCGAAGATCAGCAGGTGCCTCGACTCGCTCGCAACAGTATAGACCTGAAAAATTGTGAATTTGTTTTGGGAACAGCCATGAATTTTCTGTATTCGTACCTTTACTGCTTTCAACTCCCGCCCCTGTCGATATGGCAGTCGCGTGGAACAGTATTTTAATTGCTTGTGGTGATCTAGATCTGTAGAGTCCAAGTCCATAACAAACGAAATTTATTTATTTTCCTGCAAGGCGCCGGCTTGTGTGTCAGCGCAACTTGTGACTGGCATTGGAGAAGAAGCAGAAAATAAAAACAATGAAAACAAAACTACCCATATTTTTTTAGTACCCTGTAAAAGGCGGTATATCTAACAAATGACAAAAATAGTGTCAAAGTGGCTCCAAATATAAATGATGATATATTGCAAAAACGCTAGTTTTAAAGGTATAGCGAACAGAATCTGGGTTGATATTCGTATGAAACCGATAAAAACATGTTTCTTGGCAAATGGTTTTGCTAGAAAAATTCCTCAGCCCCGCATCGTTTTTGCCTCATAACTTTTGAGGAAACTAAATTGACTCCATCGAAAAGAAAAAAGTTATCAAGAAATCACTGATGTAATAAAAAATCCACGAAAATGTAAGAAATATGAAAGGAAAACACGACAAAAATAAAATTAGAATGTATTTATTTTGAGAACCTTCACAGGCCTCCTCTTTCTTGCTGCGCGTAGCTGATGGCTTAGAAAGTTAAAATTTATTTTTTATTCAAAAATTGATTGATATGATTGAAAATTGATTGACAACAATTGAATTTTATAGCCTATTTACACTACAGTGAGTTACCTATCGATAACCGAGGAAACTCAATAACTCAGAACTGGTGTCTACACTACACAAAAGTTGAGTTATTGAGTTATTGAGTTTTGGCTTGCTGGCAAACACGAGCGTGCGTTGTTTTGTTTAAATTATTAAATTACGCAAATATGAACTTCGAGGAAACATTTATGTTGTATTCGGCGCAGCTAGAAGCAGCGATGGTGTGATGTACTGATTTGGCGACAATGTGTGCACAAACTGTGGAGTATTTGGATAACATTTTAAATACACGCATTTGGACCCTGGTAAGAAATTGACATTTCATTTTCAACTGCTTCTATTTTATAATAATATTCAATTATAATAGCCGCGATATGGATCATTATGGGAGGAGGACGTTGCGAAGAATTCTGATGCCTTTTTTAAGGAAAATTTCCGCCTGGAAAGGCATGCGTTCAACATACTTGATGGACTGTTGCCCAAACCCTAAAAGAAAGACACTCCTTTTCGACTGACAATCCCTCTGTAGAAGAGAATAGCCATTGCCTAGGATCCTCTGCGGAATATCATACTGTAGTGTGTCTATTTGCTGTGTCAAACGCCATTTCATGAACATATATATAAATAAAAATTGAAAAAAGTACAATTTTGTTTATTTATTTGCTTATTTATTTTTAAAAATGTGCCAAAAGTCCAGGAATGCCTGTAAGGCCTTAAGTGACCAAACAAATCTCGTATCTAGGGATAAAATTGTATTAAAAGTATTGTTTTTAGGAAATATTTGTTTGTTTACCTTTTTTCTCCATAATCACATTTGTTTTTTGTTGTTTTTTTAGTGGTGATATTTCCACGATAGGCAGATCAGGGTTGAAATATTCGGAAAATCGGAAAACTCGATTGAAACTCAACCTAAACTCAACTTTTTTGCCACCTCTAGGGCCCCTATGCTGCCCCATGTAAATGAAACTCGAGTTTTGCCCGAAACTCAATAACTCAATAACTCAACTGTAGTGTAAACAGGCTATTAAACTGATTTTATTTGTAAACAGTGTTACCGCAGGGCCGGTCGCTCCATACCCGCTTTTTCCCTGTTTTCCAGCAATTACCCAGCGGGAAATTTTATAAACATCCTTTCACAGGGTAGATATTTCACGTGTGGATTTGAACGTGAAAATTAAAAATAGTAGATAAGAGTTGCTAAAATCAAAGTAAAGTTTCATCGGGTGGTAGACAAAAAAATACGATAATATCGTATCAGAAATAAAAATATCGCCCAAATCGATACATCGATTTGGCGGGAAAAGAAAACAGCTTGCCGCCCGGCATATAAGCCAAGAACCGCCGTTTTTCCACTCATTTTACAGTGAAATTCCAAACAACGTACAACAGGTTTTCCTCGTGATTTATAAACGTTTCTGACAACACCATTTTTTTAAGAACAATCAACAAGTCAAGCCCAATATAATCTTCAACAATGTCGCAGGTTGCTTCCAAGGAAAATATTGCCGACAACATGGAGAAATTCTCGCTGAAGGTAAGTGACACGTTTATGCAATGCAAATTAAATGCATGCATACGAATGCAAATCAACAAGTACATAGGCTATACATAGACACTCGTTTCTGTATGTGTTTGTTCCCGTGGGAATAAGTGAAATGAAATGGTCGCAATATTGCGAATCACAACAAATGTACATGTGTATGTTCATACATATTTAGGGGTTTGCTAACCATTCAATTTACACATTTTTTTATGTAGAGCCCCAGCAAGAAAGTACTGACGGAGAACGCCAGCAACGTTCGCAAAATGTCCATTGGGAATGATGAGAACGGCGTAGCCAAGGAAGCCGAGAACAGCAAGGCAGCGCCGTCCATTATGGAGAAGAACGGATCGCCGTTTGACCCTTCTATTGAGCCCCTGCTCCGGGAGAATCCACGCCGCTTCGTTATATTCCCCATCCAATACCACGACATCTGGCAGATGTACAAAAAGGTAAGAACGTGTGTGTGTGTGTGTGTGTGTAAGTGTGCGTACGCGTCTGTTTCTGGCGGGAAATTTCACCATAAAGCGCGCCAAAATCTAGTCACGTCGGTGGCGTGCACGATTGCATGAATCAAAATTTATGATAGGGCGTCTGCAGGCCCAGCCCTTGCGGCATGTGTTTACTTAATGAAGCATGAACTTGTTTTGGCGGGAAGTACGACAAAAGATTGGAACAGCTACGATAATATAATGAATAAAATGCATTGATGTGTGGTATTGTTATTATCCTGCAGGCCGAAGCCTCCTTCTGGACTGTGGAAGAGGTGGATCTATCGAAGGACGCGACCGACTGGGCCCGTCTCACTGACAACGAGCGCTACTTCATCTCCCATGTGCTGGCCTTCTTCGCTGCCTCCGACGGCATTGTTAACGAGAATCTGGTCGAGCGCTTCAGTCAGGAGGTGCAGATCACGGAGGCACGTTGCTTCTACGGTTTCCAGATAGCCATGGAGAACGTGCATTCTGAGATGTACAGCGTGCTCATTGACACTTACATACGTGAGCCGGAGGAGCGCGATTACTTGTTCAATGCTGTTGAGACCATGCCGGCTGTGAAGCGCAAGGCGGACTGGGCCCTGGCATGGATATCCTCTAAATCGGCCAACTTCGGCGAGCGTATTATTGCCTTTGCGGCCGTGGAAGGAATCTTCTTCAGCGGTAGCTTTGCCTCGATCTTTTGGCTGAAGAAGCGCGGTCTCATGCCCGGCCTGACCTTCTCCAACGAGCTGATCTCCCGTGACGAAGGTCTCCACTGCGACTTTGCGGTGCTCATGTTCCATCATTTAGTGCAGCGGCCCAAGCGGGAGCGCATCATCGAGATCATCAGGGATGCTGTGGAAATCGAGCAGGAGTTCCTCACCGAAGCCCTGCCCGTCAATTTGATTGGCATGAACTGCGTGCTCATGTCCCAGTACATCGAGTTTGTGGCCGATCGCCTGCTGGGCGAGCTCGGTGTGGATAAGATCTACAACACTAAGAATCCCTTCAGTTTCATGGAGATGATCTCGCTGGACGGAAAGACAAACTTCTTTGAGAAGAAGGTGGCCGAGTACCAGCGCATGGGTGTCGTGACGAGTCGCTTGGACAATGTGTTTACCCTTGACGCCGATTTTTAGGGCTGGTCCCTCCCGAGGGCTGGCATCTCAATATTAATCTGTAACCAGAAGTTTTTATGTGTACTTTGTAATAGAAATGTAATTTAGATTAAGATCAATCACGACCTCATTTATATCTTGACATAAAACCTTTCGATGTATGAAATCTTGATCCACTCCAAGGATCAACAAAACATTATTGTATATAAAACATGATAAATAAATTAAGAAATAGACAACATTTTAACACTAAATGGACAAGTCGTATATTTTTGTTACGAGAATTCGAGCGGGCGGGAAATTATTTTCCTAATGGCGGGAAAATGGCTTGAAGAGTCATCGTTTTACATGTGTATGAAGGCAAAGCATGTACAACAAAAATATACAAAGATAAAGACGGGATTTCGTTACAGTAAATCTACTACTAAGAATAAAAGACTATTTGATTAGTAGTAGTATTTCATTTAGAAAAAAGGAGCATACAAAAGGTATGCTACTACATTTTACGTGTATCGATAGTCACGTAATGTCTAATCAGCTGGATGGAACGTTTATCAGTTTTTAAGGTGATTGTTTTTTGCTGTTGTTGTTGTTGCAGATTGTAGCGTGAAGTGCAAATAATTAAGTGCACTTTGCCGGTGAGATTACTCCACTTTCATTCATTTGTTATAACCAGTGCAATCACACTGCAGCTGCGGATCGTGCTGCCGCGCTTAGATTATCAGTTGAATTGGCATTGAAAAGATGCGAGGAAATACCTGAAATGCAGACAAAGCGAACGGCTTCCACAGTGAGATTAAAGAACATAAAGAGCAAATGAACAACGCATGGACTGGGCATGAGGAGCAGTGTGCTCTGCTGGCGGACTCGTCCGTCAGCTCTGGGTCGACGGCATCTGTCTCCGATGAAGAGACAGCTGCAAAGCAGCCCAAGGCCAAGCTGCGGGGAACCATGAAGCTGCAGCGGCGACCGCGCTTGCCTCTGTTGCCCCTGCCAAGAAGTTTGCGTCGGCTCGGATGCTACACCCTGATGGCATTATTTATTTTTCTGCTGCTCCTTGTCTACCTGCCATTGATGTACATGGATGTGCATAAGCGTCGGGGTAAGAGAAGCGGCTTAAGGTGCTCAGCTCTATTGTATTGATTTTCGTCTTTTTGTTTAATTTACGGTTGCCAGTGGGTTTACCGGACTGGACACTGGAGACTTCCCGGAGCATAGGAGATTACATAGACCCTGTGCAGGAGACAGCGCTAATTGTGCCGCGTGAATTTTGTCGGAACAAAACCTTCCTGATAATCGCAGTTTGCACCAGCTTGGGCAACTTTATCCAACGACAGACAATACGCGAGACCTGGGGAAACACTTCGGAGTTCAACTACGGAGCCTTTGTGAAGTTGCATGGCCATCTCAAGGGAAACTACTTGCCACCGATGACATCGCGCCTGAAACAGTATTCTGAGTACCTAAGCGGCGAGGGTGATTCACTGTCCGCCTCCGTCCGCGTTGTGTTCATAGTAGGTCGCAGCAAGTATGAATCCCTTGTGGGTAACGAAACGTTATCTCGAGTTCACAGCGAGGCGGAGCAATACAACGATATTATTCAGGAGAGCTTTGTCGATAGCTACAACAATCTAACACTCAAGTCGGTGATGGCCTTGAAGCATATAAGCCGGAGCTGTGCCAACAGCACAGCGTACTTTCTTAAGTGCGACGACGACACCTTTGTAAATGTCCCCAATCTGCTGCACTTTCTGCTCGGCGGCTCCATTCCGCTGTACAACGATACTCTGGACTATCACGATCGTTACACGTTTCTGGTGAAGTCGCCGCAGAATCGATTGAACGACACGAGCGAGGTGATGTACGGGCACCAGTTTTGCAACGCGGTGCCCGTCAACGATGTTAGTAGCAAGTGGTACATGCCCTTCTATATGTATCCGCCGGAGTCCTATCCAAAGTATTTGTCCGGAGCCGGCTACCTTCTTTCTATTGATGTGGTGCAGCGGCTGTACGAGGCCTCACTGAACACGACGCTCGTCTACTTGGAGGACGTCTACATCACCGGACTGTGCGCCCAGCGTGCCCATATCAAGCGACATCATCACCCGCTCTTCAGCTTTGCCCACTCAAAGCATCTGTGCGCCTTCAAAGGCAGCATTACGCAGCACCAGGTGAAGGACGACACCATGGTGGAGGCCTGGAACTATGTGTCCAACTACAAGATTAAATGTCCGCCTCCAGGTCGTTACTTCAACCACATGAGATTGCACAAGCGCCCGAACTGTTAGTAATAGAAGCGACCACGATAGGCTTCAGTGACATTAGATGTTCTTCTTAGCCAAAATTGTTAAAGACCCAGAAATACTTCATTATTATTTTTATACACGCCGCACAATTTTTTATTACTCACAAAAACCCACTTTATGTTCCTGAGATTTGAATTAATAGAATACTCGCACATGATATGTCCACATATAAGAAAAGTGATACATTAACCCCAACAATCCACTCAGCTCATAGATATAGTGCTTGATTTATTGTCTACTCGGTTACATTTAAGATTGCAACGAATATTGAATATTGCAGAAGCTGCATCGATCCATATCAACGTTAAAAGTATTGCACATAAGGTATATCGCATAAATAAATATATATAAATGTAGTCCTCCGTTCTAAGCTTCCGATTTGTTGACCCCTGAACCTGGACCACCTCGAATCAAATAAATCCAATACAGACTACAATAGATGTTTAAGTATTTATTTTAATTCATATAATAGCTTAGAACTTACAAATATATTTAATCAATATCAATTCATTTTCTAAGTACTAAATATTTTCTACTGGCTTGCTTTCTTGATCAGTTTCTGATAATATTACAAATTTGCTCATAAATTTTGTAATTGGAGAAGCCCCAGATCCAGATACTCGTACCATTTCTCTTCAGATCGTTTCGATGCCGGGTTTTGTTAGCGTTTCGGGAATATAACAATGAATAATTAAATGCAACACTATATCCCCACACATGATACCGACTCTGATGTGAAAAGATTAGATCTATATAAACTACATAAATGTCCTTCAATAGCAGTTTAAATAAAAGCCATTCAAATTTATTCAAGACATTTTCTGGGCGCCAAACTAGTTTGCATTAATTGGAGTACTTGCCCATGAGCATATCATGTTGATTAATTCCATTCAGTTTGTACAGTTATGAATCATAAATAAAAAAAATATGAAAAAAATGTAAAAATATAATTGTATGCACGAACACACATATACATACATATAGCTAATTATGTATGTTCAATCGAATTGCCAAATATGCTTCGTAAAACAAGTTAAATTCAATTAAAACCAAAATTAAAGTTACTAAACAAATGATTGACTGCTTTCTTGTATCTCATTGGACCTTTATCTTTATATATAAACGACCAATGTGACATTGAAATCCAGCGTTGTCGAGGTCTTACGCAAAGTCGTCGTCGGGACCTCGAATGATCACCACAAACTAGCCGAGGAGTTGCCCGGTGGCTGTCGAATCTGAAATAGGCTCCTCCGAAAGCGTGACTTTCGATTCGACATTTTCGTGTTCGCCTGCTAAACGTGCTTCGGTACTGTCCTCCGTCAAAATAACAGTGAGTTTAGGAGCAACTGCTTCGTCCTCCGTCAAGATAACAGTGGGTTTAGGAGCAACTGCTTCGTCCTCCGTCAAGATAACAGTGGGTTTAGGAGCAACTGCTTCGTCCTCCGTCAGAGGTTCAGATTCACGTGGTGAATGGCTGGCTTCCTTGGCTTGATCGTCTTTTGGTAAGGGTTCTGGCGTTGGCGTCACCAACGTTTCAATGTCAGTTTCGGCAGCTACAATTTCAGGATTGCTATTAGCAACTGTCTTGTCATCCTCCACATCTTTGGAGGCTTCAGCTTCAGCTGTAGATGCTATGGGGCTGGGATTGCAAAGGCCTTTCAGTCCCATACCATCCAGGTCTTTTGCTTCATCTAATACATCCTCCGCAATGTCCGTTTTTTCACTGGGGATATCTATGTCCATGCTTTCCAGCGGCACAGCAGTGGGGCTTTCAGTGGAAGTGTCTATTGCTTCATTTAACTTAGATTCATCCTTATCCGAACATTTCTCCTTTAGAACTTCGGTGTCGGACTCTAGGATTTCCATGTCTTCACTTACAACTGGGTTAACACTTAGGACTTCCTCTTCGTTCACTTCACTTTCAACGGCTGCTGCTCCAGCTTCAGGCTCGATTTGAGCTTCCTTCTGCTGCTTGTCGTCTGCTTCTCCTAACTTTAGGTGATCATCATCAGTAATCTTTTCCTTTGAGACCTCTGCTTTGTCATTCTTGCTGATAATTTGTTGGGGATTCTCTTCCTTTTCCGCTTCTTTGGCTGCTTCTGGTTTACTTGGGCTGGACTGCCCCTTGCTGCAGTGCTGCGGTTCCTTATCTTCTTCGATAGAAATCTCATTGGGTCCGGCGGCTGCAGTTTTCTGAGCATCGGTCTTTGTCTGGTGAGCTTCGTGCTCACTCTTGGCCTGCTTATCACAGTTCTCAACCCATTTGCGCGCCACCTCAAACTCGTCCTCGGCTCGTCGCAACTTGATCCTAACTTTCATTTTCAACTTGACATCGGTATGCGTGAACTCCTCCATGCGCTGACGCTCTAATTGGAGCAATGCTGGATTCGGTTTGTTCGTTGTCTTCTTACGGGGCTGCTTTTTGTGACCTGGGGAAACGGACTTCGGATCGGCAGTAGCTCCGGTGATGTCCACTTCGAGAAGACTGGCCAAGATGGTGGAACTAAAGGCAGCCATATCGGCCTCACTCGGCGGTAATTCCGCGACTTGCAGCTTTGGAGCCTCTTTTTTGGGAGCCTCCGTTTTCGGTGGCTCTTTTTTCGGAGTCTCCGCTTTCGGAGCATGCGACGTAACGGAAGTTATCTTCATGATCTTCTTGCTGTTCGAGGGAGAGCACCCCTCGTCTTCGTTGTCCGAATCAATGGTAATGGTATCCGTTTTGGGCTCCACAATCTCGATCTCGTTATCCTCGTCATCGCTGGCTTGTTTCTCTGCAAGAGACAATCAAAATTAGTAAAATATAGTACATAGAAGTGTCACTCGATCAGTTTTGTGTAAGCTAAGAACTCATTGAGGGTCGTATTCAAACAGAGGTTGGAAAAAGTTTTATTCGATCTTAGCGTTTGGTTATACATAAACTATGTTTAGATTGGCTGGAATGGCATTGGAATTATATGTTAAATGTTGAGGAAGCGCATCTCCTCTAGGGGGAAGTTTAAGCGCAGCTTTTGCAGAGTCTTTTCATTGGGATGCGGCTGTCGATTCAGTTCGCGGCAGTAGCACTCATAGGCGAATTTGGCCATCTGCCAGCGCTGCTTGCACGTATGGGCATCTCGCTTGAAGCGTGGAAGACGCCGGGCTACCTCGGGCCAGAGGCGCTCTCGTGCTGCCACATCATTGTAATCCGCGTGACGTGGATTCCACAGGGTGGGGTAGGCGCGCATGGCCAGGACCAGCTGCTGGGCAAACTGATTGTCGTCGGCCATGTCCTTCAGCTTGCTGGCGGAGTTATTCCCATTTTGTACACAATCCTGTTGCGGCTCAAACTCATCGCGCAAGTCCTGTTCATCGATTTTATGGAGAAAGAACAAGCTAGCTAAATATTTGGAATACTTTAGCTGTAGGTTGGCATGGATGCTTTCGTCCTTGATGGTCCTGAGGCGGAAGGTCTTGAACATTTCGTACATCTGCTGCCAACGCCCCACCAGGTAATCGCACGGATAGTCTGGAAAAGGGGAAGAAGAATTGCTTAAACTGGCACTTATCAACGATGTCCGACTAGAGGACTACTCACTGGTTGCCGATTTACAAAAATTGAGCCACAGCGACTTCCGTGTCTGCTCGTCAATGCTATTGAACTCGGGATCGGCCGACTTACGCCACAGCACGGGATGGCTCTTGGCAAAGTTAATGATGCGCATGTCAATATCCCGCACGGGCACTTGTCTCGCCTTCACCGGCTTCCTCATCTCCGCCTGCTTCGTCTGCCTTGTTCCGTGATCCTTGTCCATGGTGTTTTCAATGACATCCAGTTGCTTTCGCTCGAAGCCATCCCCATCGTCCTCGCCACAGTCCACCTCCAGCCACTGGCTGCGGGGCAGGTCCCTGTTGGCTAGATAGTTGGTGGCCTTGTCAAAGTAGCCCTTGAAGCGCTTCCCCAGACGGTTGCGGCGCTCGATGCGCACATAGCGCTTGCGCACGTTCTTCCAGCGAAGCTTGATGTCGTCGCCGCGCGGAAAGTGGCTGGCTATGACGCGCCACTGCTTGCGTGTGACCTCCATTTTGCCGTAGTCCGGGTGATGGGTGCACCAGATCGACGGATACTCGCGTAGCAGTCGCGTCAGCTTGCGGTCGTAGGCATGTGCCTGTTCGTTGCGGTTCATGCTCTCCTCGGTGCCCAGTTCGGCGAGGTCCTCGCTGTCCAGGTCATCGTTGTCATCGTCCAAATCATCATCCAAGTCATCGGGCTCATCATCATACTCGAAGCTATCAGCATCGTTGTCAATGTATTTTTTGGGCACCGACTCGAATGCACTGGCACTCTCGTTCTCCTTTTCTGGGTCTTCGTCGTCAATGGGATCGCCCTCGGCTCGCACTCCCAGTGGCATCAGAGGCGGCAGGGGCTCGCAGTCTTCTCCCTCCTTGAGATTCGCGTGTAGACTCTTACGGTATTCATACACTTGGTTGTGGAAGCTGTTGCAGCCTGTGTTGAAGAGATCCACATCGTCAATTTGGCCAAAGCAGACATAGTCGACGGCTGGAAGCACACAAGAAGTGATAGCAAGTGATTAAAGTTTAGGGAAAAACTGCTTCTGGGTTCTATTCCATTGCCTCTTTGGATAGTATTTTGCAAACACATGGACCAAGCTAAAACCAATCGCTATCGCAGCCAAGGAAATGGAACTTGCAGTTTTCCCTAAACAGACAATCAGTGGATCACAGGATACTTACATGCATGCAGCCATGCCTCCTCTCCCTCTCTCTCTCTCTCTCTCTATCCTCCCATTGCTCTTCAGCAAGAGAAAGGTCAGAAATTAACACTCGCGAAATTAAGACAAACACGAACGAACAATGAGCAACTGAACTGACAACGCCCGTCCATGTGTCGAAAATATTCTCCAAAGACAATAATAGAGATACTCTCGTCCCCCAGTTTTTCTTACATTCTAAGAATATTTGGAGCCAGGTGGCTGCCAAATGGTGGCTTACATCTAAGAAATTACTTGGTAGAGACTTACCAGCAGCCAATTGGCCGTTCTCCAGACTGTTGGCATCGTTCTTGAAGCCCATTTCGCGCATATCGACCAGGCACTTCTCCTGCAGATGCTTGAAGCGGCCGATGGCATAGGTCATCAGGTAGGACATATGAATATACAGCTCCTTTAGATCCATATAGCTGCGCGCCTGATTATAGGCATTTGAATGGGTCAGAGATACAACTTTCCCAGTGAGATGAGTGCATATGTCCATGGCATTGAATATCTGTTCCTGCAGCTGGGCACGCGCCTGCCCAATGGCGCTATTGGGGAACACATGGCGCATCAATGCAGGGCCCTTGTTCGGCTGCACAGCAGATATGATAGTTCCTGCTCCCCCATTAGCGTTCGCCAGCGTCGGTAAGGACCCGCCAGTGGCACTAGCACTGGTACTTGCACTTGACTGATTAACGTTTGCCACGCGCACAACTTGCGGAGCTCGCTGCTGTTGGTTGATCTGCGGATTGTAGATTCCCATATTGCTGCCCAAGTTGGGAACTATGCCTGCCGGTGTGCCGGCTGGGCTAGGGTTTGTGCTGGGTACTTGGCGAATGGTCGGCGGAGCGGTTACAAGAGAACGGGGTCGAATTAGGACCTGACCAATTGGACCCACAGACATCGGAGTGGGGGGCGTCAAAGCGGTTGCAGGCTGACTGCCGGGTGGCATCTGGCGCTTGACCTGTATAAGCCGTCCATTGGGCAGGCGGTACGAGTCCTGCTGGGCGGCGCTATTCAGATCGACACGGAATCCGTTGATGGTGTGGAAGACGGGCCCAGTGTTCCGAACGTTATTGGGCACCACGGTTCGACGCACAACACTGGACGGTGAATTCTGGCGGTACCGTACGCTCGAGCCACTCAGCACCAGCGGGGGCGGCAGGCTGTTCCGGGGTGGAGATGTACCATTGTTGCTGGGACTGGGACTGGGTCCAGTATAGTTTTGCTGTACGGTGACAATTCGTGGCGTGGTGGTTGTTATATTAGCCGGTGGGGCCGGTAGACGAGTCGCCGCCTTTGTGCCCATAGAGATCTGACAGTCGGGCTCCAGCATGCTCAGCAAATCGGGAGTGCAGACGACTTCGTCGTTTGACGACTTGGGCCGTTTCGTGGGCGGACCTTGCAGCTTTGCCGGCGTGTTCTTCTTAGCAGAGCCCACGGAACTATTGTGGCTGCGCTTCGAAGCTGTTGACTCAAGGCTCTCCGCGGAATCAGAGAGGTTGTTGGCCTTAGCCTTGGCCAGACGGCAGCACGTACTGTTGTCCTTCAACATCTGGCGACGCGCCTCCACTTCGGGCAGCTGCAGACACTGCAGGCCTCTGCCAACCGAAAAGGGAATAAAACGTCACTATTTGATGGGAGAAAAAATCTATGGCTACCGCACTCACCGCTTCTGTGTTTGGATGTAATTCACTAGAGCCCAGTGCTGGGCGCGGAGAGGCCATAGGATCTTGGGTGTGCAGTTGAAGCAGTTCCAGTTCTCGTTTTGTTCAATGTCCATAATGACGCCGCGGGACAGATTCTTGACGATG
Organism: Drosophila helvetica; assembly: GCA_963969585.1. NCBI lineage: Eukaryota > Metazoa > Arthropoda > Insecta > Diptera > Drosophilidae > Drosophila > Drosophila helvetica. Next base: position 18,602,336 of record OZ018404.1, on the reverse strand, counting down.
CAAGACTTGCAGAAGACGTACGGACATGTGGAGCAGCAATAGACCTCGCCGCCCTGGCCACACCAGCGACAGTAGAGTTCGGAGCCGTCCTCGCCCTTGGAGAACTCTCCGCTGTTGTAGAAATCGTGGCACTTGACGCAGTGCGTCACTCTCAGAATGGGATGCATCTTGATGCTACCCTCCGAGCCAGGGGCCGTTCCCATGTGCAGTTTGCACACAGTGCAGTGGACTTTTCGCTGGTTGATCAAATCGACGCTTGGGTAAGCCTTAAGATAATAGCGGCGCTCCTCGTCCGAGAGGCTTGAATGCATCTCATAGTTCGAACCTGTGAAAACACGAGTACCGACCACGGTCTGAGAATCAGCATCAAGAGTCGGCGTATCGCTGACTTACCTGAAAAGTCCACATCGAGTTTGGACAGCGGCGATGGCGAGGGTGTCGCGGCCGGCACAAGCAGCACGTCACTGTTTGGAGTTACGCTCATATTGCGGCGTTCTGGAGTCCCACGTGCAAATTAAATTGCCAAAATTATGTACTTCTGTACAGAAGCGTCCGCGCTGGCAGACAGGCGGCAGCACCACAAAGCGATAACAACAAAGCGGCGCGGCAATTAATTTCTTTGCAAAAACACAAACGCAGCACTATCGCGTGCTTTTTAATTTCGGCCCGGACGAAAGATCTTGCAAATTTTTACTGCTATTGAAAATGATTAGTTTTTTCATTGAATCTCAATCCGATTGCCACAGCGAAAATGATTTTTTTTCACAGTAAAAAATTGCAATATGGCGTCCCCTTCGGGTTGTCCGAACCGAGTGGTGGGCACGCACGAAGTGGCTTGGAATGAATATCGGTTTTGAAACTATATCTGTTTTAAGATGGAATTACTTCTGAATCGCTCGACAAATGATCATCACAGTTGAAAAACTTTAAAATTATAAACAAATTAGTGAAAATGATTATATATATTATTCGCATACAGCTGATTTCAGTCTATATTACTATCTAAGTCAAGGCCTATTTTTTTTTTGAATCTAGAAAAATTATAAAACTTGTTTCGGCTTGATTAAAGCTTAAATGTTTAATAAAAAGTCAAAACGACTTGGTATTTTGTGTACTTGGCAACTCTACAACCAACTTGCCATCTCTTTCCCACTGCTGTCAGACCCTTTAAGACCCGAACCCGGAGAGAAAATCCGCCATTTTGAATTGCATTTTCATTTAGCTAACAAAAAATTTAATATTTATATACATTTTAAACCACAAAGAAGTGGTATCTATATATTCAAGCCAGAAAGAATTAATATTAGTAATTTATTTAAATAAAAGTAAACAAAATGAAAATAGTGTGACCAAGCTTTCTCATCGATATTTCCCAAGGCAATCGAAGCGAGCGATAGTTAGTGTCATCGATAGTTGCATCCGAGGCGTCAGCAATTGTTGCTACTTTCTTTGTTAAAAAAATAAAAACGACAAATTCTCTGGATCCGATCGTTTTAAAGCGTGCTAACAGTTTGTAGGAGTCTATATAAATAGCTGACATAATAAAAATGTGATCTGATGAGTGCTGGGAAACTTTGAGCATCTATAATTGGATAAACAAAACTTGTATTGATGACTTATTTAATATAAACATGTATGTATGCACTTCTATAACGCATGAATGCACTTTTTAATTCACATCATTGGCTTATTCTTAGTGTCTTGCATTCTATTCCAGGGTCTGAGCTCTGAGCACGTCATCAGTAAGAAGAGAAGCCTTTGTTGTTCCATTGATAAACACAATCCGCAAGAGCGAAAAACTGCAACTGACCGGAGACTTGCGTACAACCGCACCCTAAATAAAAAAGCTGATACCACATAATGCCGATATTGTATAGCGTCATCTCGCGCGGCACCACCGTGCTTGCCAAGTTTGCGGAGTGCGTCGGCAACTTTGCCGAAGTGACGGAGCATATGATTGGGCGGATTGGGGTGCACAACCACAAGATGACCTACACCCACGGCGACTATCTGATTCACTACTCATGCGAGAACAAGCTGGTTTACATGTGCATAACCGACAATGTGGGTTGAATGAACTGTGGCGGCCCTAAGCACACATAGCTAATTACTTATCTCTACTTACAGGAGTTTGAGCGATCACGAGCTTTCTTGTTTCTGGCGGATATCAAGCAGAAGTTCATACAGACTTATGGACTGCAGGTGGCCACGGCAATCGCCTATGCCATGAATACGGAGTTCTCGAAAGTACTTTCTCAGCAGATGGTTTACTTTAGTCAGTCGCGTGAGGTTGATACAATATCTCGTGTCCATGGCCAGATTGACGAACTGAAAGACATTATGGTTAAAAATATTGGTAAGTTTCTTCAAGACGGTAATCACTTCAGTAATCTTCATGCTCCGTATCGTATTGCATGCTTCTTATAGACAGTCTACGTGATCGGGGCGAAAAACTGGAGCTGCTCGTTAATAAAACAGAAAACTTGAGCAATAACGTAAGTTATTTCCAACATAAACAAAATGCCCTCTAACCGGATTCATTCCTTTATTCTCAGTCAGTTGCATTCCGCAAGGCATCAAGAAATTTGGCGCGACAGATGTTTTGGAAGAATATTCGTGTCTATGTTGTGGTTGGTATAGTAATAATATTTATTATCTATGTTATTGTGAGCATGGCCTGCGGCGGTCTCGCCTGGCAGTCATGCGTTTAGTGCACGGTCAACGATATTTCACTAATTGTTATAGGTCTATACCGGATCGGATGTATATTTGCATATAAAACACATGAGTTATTTTCATTATCTACATATGTTCTATTTAATAAACATGAGTGTATACATGAATAATTATACGATAAGCAGACAAAATGTTCAAAGATTGATTTACTTGTCCTCAACGTACACAACATCATTGGCCCTGACTTTGCCTGGCTGCCGGAGACCCAAATGTATGCCCAGTGCTGGGGAGCTATAGTTGAACAGACGAAAGCTGATAAAAGAAATATAGAGCTTAAAAAGTTATTTCATGTGATTGTGTAGAGTTTAAGGAGGCCACCTTCTCAAAGTCTTCAACGGTTCGCCGTCGATGTTCCGCTCTGCTGTATTGACATTAATATTTGGGAGAATGCAACGCGTGCAGGGAGCCACTGAACGAAAAACGGCCTCATCACCAATGCGAACCCATTGCCAATGATCCTCCGCATAGGGCTCGTCTACATCAGCTTTTAATTCGAAGTTACCTCGAAATTGTAGCGGATCCACGGGATTCTTAATTCGAGTGTTCAGATCGGCCACCGATGACAGATTCATGAGCATGTAGCTTGTTGCATCGTTGAAGGTGCCCTGCTCGGTTAATTTTGTACAGAAAAATATTACCAAATCCCTGTCCCACGAAAACTGTTTGGTACCCACCGAATCCGTTTGCCTTATATGGGGCATGTTCTTCAATCGTGGATTGATGATCTTCACGGCCTTCGGGTAGGGATAATGCACCAGCTTCAGCCCGGTGTCCATCTTCAAGATGAACTGAGAGAACCACTTGTTGAACCGGTCGCCACAAATCATAGCATCCACCGGTGCGCCCCAAACGGATGTTTGCAAATCCTGGCTGGGACTCTGCAAGTTCTCAAAATCAAATTCCAAATCGGGCATTCCCGGCGCGCTGAATATGAGTCCATTGATCGAGACTTTCCTTGATTTTATTAATAGCATTTGAGGATAGCCCCGTGCCGTCACCATCGTGTTGCTTTCATCGAGCAGCATAAGCGTGCGGTCGCGTATTCCTTCGAATGACAATCCAAGCGCATCGCAGTCGTACTCGAGACCCGGTGCCAAGGTGAGTGGAGCACATGACTTGACTGGAAATAAGTTGATCTGCTGCAGCGTACCCACCCGCCTCCACTTCTGTGGCATGGCATCTCGGTATTGTAAGTAGCGGCGGTAGAGAAAATAGCTCGCCCCTCCCGCCACTGCAAGGCCAACGCCCACTCCGATAAGCGTCTTCGGACTAATGTCTAAGCTGGAGCTGCCGGCTACAGGGAAGCAATTCTAATTTCTTGGTCTACTGCCGACCTACCACATCATTTTCACTTACATGCCATCGCCTTCAAATTTCTTTTACACCTGTTGATTTCTCTGCGCCTAAAGCTCAACTGATTAGATTACTTCTTTTGTGTAGATCATGTCGAAGGCTGGAAAAGAAAGCTCCATCTAACTGAAATATTTGTATATACGAGTATGAATACATTTTAATTAATGTATCGGTTTTTAAAGTAAATGTGTATTTTGAATTTTAAAATCAATTAACATATCCTTTTATTTTTTATTAATTAAAAACCGCAGTAGGATTGTGCATCCATCCCTGTGCGGGCTATCGATAAGTGTAGTCGAAGAGCCACCACGGGGTACATTCAATTAAATGAATTATTTGTGATCAGCACGTCCGTCTGGATCATCTATATCTCAGACACTGTAAGATACTCCAGATCAACCTAATATTGTAAACGCTGTAGACCTTTGTAATAAAGGGCTGCGCGCACAAATAGAATGCTTAAAAGTTCCTACTTACTAGTACTACTGTTATAGGGCTTTTATTTGTACCTATTTTTATATAAATCGCACTAGGGTACCTTCATTATTTACACACATACATAAAATATATTTAAAAAGCATGAATGCACATTTATATGTACATGAATATTCATACGATAAGCAAAAAATGTTCATATATAGATGGATTGATTTACTTGTCCTCAACGTACACAACATCATTGGCCTTGACCTTGCCTGGTTGCCGGAGACCCAAATGTATGCCCAGAGCTGGGGAGCTATAGTTGAACAAACGATAGCTGGATTAAAGAAATAGAGTGATTATTATATGTTATTTCTTGTGATTGTGTAGAGGGTATGGGAAGGTAGATAACCTTTTCAAGGTCTTCAACGGTTCACCGTCGGCGTCCCGCTTCCCTGTATTGACGTTAACGTTCGGAACAATGCACACTGTGCGCGGTGCCACTTTCCTAAAAACGGCCTCATCACCAATGCGAACCCATTGCCAATTGTCCTCGGCGTAGGGCTCGTGCACGTCGCATTTTATTTCGAAGCCACCTCGAAATTGCAGCGGCTCAACGGGATTCTTAAGTCGAGTGTTCAGATCGTCGACCGATGACAGATTCATGAGCATGTAGCTGGTCGCATCATTAAAGGTTCCCTGTTCGGATAGTTTTTCACAGGAAAATATGAATAATACTCAATAATTATTACTACTTATTACTATTAAAATAGATTTATGAATTCGAACAAAATGGAAGAGCAGCTAAGAGATGCTTGCCATTGGGACTAATAATTATTTTCACTTACACTTTAGGCAATTAGACATCAAATTGAGCAGGATCTGCCGCCCTCAAACCTAAATCTACACTTTAGGTTGGTACCTACCGAATCTTCTTGCCTCATGAAGGGCATTTTCTTCAAGTCGTCACAGATGACCTTCACCGGCTTTGGGTAGGGATAGTGTACCAGCTTTATTCCGGTTTCCTTCTTCAAGACGAACTGGGAGAACCACTTGTTGAACCGGTCGCCACAAATCATAGCATCCACGGGAGCACCCCAAATGCATGTACGCAAATCCTGGCCAGGACATTCCAAGTTATCGAAATTAAGCTCCAAATCGGGCATTCCCGGCGCGCTGAATATGAGTCCATTGACCGAGACTTTCCTTGACTTTATTAATTTCATATGAGGATAGCCCCGTGCCGTCACCATCGTGTTGTTTTCATCGAGCAGCATTAGTGTGCGGTCGCGTATTCCCTCGAAAGACATACCAAGTACATCGCAATCATACTCGGATCCCGGTGTCGAGTCGAGTGGAGCACACGACTTGACTGGAAATAAGTTAATCTGCTGCAGCGTACCCACGCGCCTCCACTTCTGTGGCATGGCATCTCGGTATTGTAAGTAGCGGCGGTAGAGAAAATAGCTCGCCCCTCCCGCCACTGCAAGGCCGATGCCAACTCCGATGAGCGTCTTCGGGCTAAGGTCCAAGCTGGAGCTGCTAGCTACAAGGATGTAAATATCATTTCTAGGTGAACTGGGGGCTCACCAAATTTTCACTCACATGTCATCCTCTTATTCTAATTTCTTTAAATTATCACACTTGTTGATTTAGCTGCGCCTAAAGCTCAACTGATTAGATTGGCCCCCCCTCCCTCCCATCCTAGCAAGGGTATGGCTTCGAAAGCTTCTATTGTGTCGATCATGTCGATGGCTAGAAAAATCGTCTGAATGAATTCCTAACTCCAACCCAGTTATTTTTATATAGATTATGAATAGATTTGAAAATGACTATTAGGACCGGCAATTTTATCTTATTAATTTACTGGCCCAGGCCCGGAATAGTTTTTTGCATCCCTGTCAGGTCTATCGATAAGAGAGTCGCCGGCACGGCAGAATTGTGATGATTTGATTTGTAAAACGGAAGAGAAGAACAAAACAAAGAGTAGAGCTTCGGTTCCATGTATACAGACATCTTTTGAATATTGGAAATCGTTTAAAATGAATGACAACGAAGCTTTGGAGCCGCATACGGAAACACGTGAAACTTCAGCAGCCACAGATCCTGAGCTGGATGTGTGCAGCGAACACTTTAATCCATTGCGAGCACTCTATGAGCCCAATTATAAAATAACAGAAGTACCACCAAAAGTGCTGTATCAAAACATAGCTGCCTTCGAGAGTGCTCTTAAAAAGTTTGGAGTATGGCAGCTGAACAAGCGACAGAAATCTGGAACGACGGCGGAACCAGGCCAAGCAGACAAAAAATCTTCTTTGCCTTCCACTTCTGTAATGGTTCTGGAAGAAGCGCCCCGACGTCGTTTCGAGCCCCATCAAATGCCAATGGTCAGCACCGCAAACAAGAAACATCATCGGAATATTTTTACATACATGGAGACGTCTGTGGGCCCCCTGGAACTGTTGAAGAAATGCATAGTCGCACCTGCTCCAGATGACATTCCAAAGATTCGCGTGCGGGTAGTTATCCGCAAGGAAAAAGCGATAGGCGGCAGCGTCGAGGGCGAATTGGTGGCCTACGATAAACAGTGGAATCTCCTCTTGAGGAATGCAACAGAGACATGGAAGCGGCGCAAATACAATTATGGAGAGCAGAAGCTGTGTGGAACGCCTGTTGACTGCAGTGCTCGTCTCAGGGATTTGGGAATAGTTCTTCCCCCAGTAGAGGTAAAGAGCTTGAATCGAAAGAATGTACAGATAAAACGTGACCTGGCACAGGTTTTAATACGAGGGGAGAATGTGGTACTATTAAGTTTAATTTAATTAAGATGAAGATAGTAGAAATTATCAATAGCTATCAATGTGTATTTGTATATTAAGTGGTGTACTCCATTGCAACGCACTCTTCGGCGGCTACCTCTTGTGAATGTGAGTCGTCCTCCATCAGATGGTGCAGGCTTTCATTGGGATAGCTGGCAAAGACATTCAAGTAAAATAATTTATAGAAATGTTCAAAAATTAAATCTCGTTCAAGATTTACCATTTCGATGGGCTTTCATCGCTAAGCATTGTTGTAGGAACAGTGGCCGAAGTACACTCTGGGCTCATAAGTTCTATTGGCGTCGGACGTCTCTCTTGCAACTGACGCGTGATCTCAGCTGTACTTAAGGAGACAGCTGAATGCAGCGGCTGTTGGGAAGGGGGTATTGTGGCCGTCAGTTGCCGTTTCCCAACTGATTGCTGTCCGTGGTTTGAGGACAGCGCTCCAGTCAATACTTTGCGTCTGCGACCACGCGTGGCACCAACAGTTGGCTGGTGAGGAGTCGTAGTTGCGACTGATGCTCCCTTTTCTTTGTGCTTTTTTCGAATGGTCTCCTTGGGTGTCTGTGAGCCTCCAGCTGCTGTGGACGTGGATGGCGTGGCTTGTTCCGTTTCCGAATCGGAGCTGTCTGTGGCCTCGCTGTCACTTGAGTCCTTGGCGGGTTGCTCGTACAGCAACAAACGATCAAGAAGGAAGGTACGATCGCGAGACACCTTTAGTAAGCGCCTCTGATTCGTATGCAGCAAGTCCTGAAAGTGCTCGTTTTCCTGCAGGTACACGACAATATAATACAATGATATTCGGTGGAATGGGGAAATCTTTGGCGGATTACTTACATAAATGAGAAACTTGAGTTTTCGCTTCAAGTTCTTGTAACGATCCTTGTAATCTACGGCATTCGCATTATTCGCCATTCCTGCAGATGCCGAGGACGAACTGGCTGGTGCTCCTCTGGCGTTCACATGGCCAATGTTCTGTGCCGGCTGTTCCTCATCGCTCTCCTGCTGAAGAGGCTCGTCCTTAACAGCGCCCTCCTCTTGATTGGCAAGGGATCGACAGTACCAGCCCTCAAGCATGTTATTTTATAATGCAATTTGTGTTTGTTAATTTAATTTTCTTTATTCCACAGAGATGGGAGCGCAACGATAGGTTGTTGGATGCATCGATATTATTGCCTATCGATTCGTAATCATCGGTGGTTAAGCCTAGTACTCAGACGAGCAAAAAATGTTATCGGAAGGAATCAGGGCTGATATTCGTATGAAACCGATACAAATATTTTGCCGGCAAAATTATTCCTCTAGGGTCATTATTTTGGCGGTACTCAGCACGAGCAAAATAATTGCTTTACGAGAATCTATTTAAACAAAAGCCGGATTTAGCGGTACCGGCACATAGCCATTAACTAAGTGCTTGAATCCTTTGGAATATAAATATAGGGTTATTCTTTCTAGTTGTGGTTTATTTAAAATCATATTGTGGCTGGGCTTTTTATTATTTGGTTTCCATACTCAAAGCTTGGAATAGTGGGACTCATGGACTACCATCGACGATTGAATATCATTCAATGTTTGACAGCCGATCAATGCCATGGTGATCTCGAAATCCTTTCTGAGCACACTCAACATTTCCTCAACACCCTGCCGCCCGTTATAGGCTAGACCCCAGACAGCAGGGCGACCCACAAAGACTGTCTTGGCACCCAGAGCTAAGGCCTTGAAGATATCATTGCCTTGCATGATGCCGCCGTCCAGCATGACCACCAGGTCGTTGCCCACAGCCTTTGCCACTTCGGGAAGTGCCTCTATTGAAGCTGGGACTGTGTCTATTTGGCGGGCTCCATGATTGGACACGATGATCCCAGCACAGCCAAACTCTTTGGCGAGCACCGCGTCCTCTGCTGTCAATACCCCCTTCACGACGATGGGCAGATGAGTAATGCTCTTCAGCCACTTGATATCCTGCCAGGTTACAGTGGGATCGAACTGGCTGGAAACGTACTCATTAATGCCAGAGGCTCCCATTGTAGTAGTCCCCACGCCTGTGGCCTTCACACCCTGGAAGTTGGCCAAAGTGAGGTGGGACGGTAAGCTGAAGTTGTTTCGCACATCGGCACGGCGATGTCCGAAGATTGGGGCATCAATGGTCAGGACGAGAGCCTTGAAGTTGGCCTTCTCCGCACGGAGTACCAGTTTCTCAGTAATTGTGCTGGGAGCGGGAGCGTTGTTAAAAATAATCAGATATGAGTGGTTTAGCGGATAATTGCCTACCGATCTTTGTAAATGTACAGCTGGAACCATTTGCAGGTGTCGGGCGCACCGGCTGCCAAGTCCTCCAGCGATGTGGTCGAGAGGGTGCTGAGAATGAATATGGATCCTGCTTGTCCGGCAGCTCTTGCATTCCCCACTTCGCCATCTGGATGAGCCATTTTCTGCATTGCAGTCGGTGCAATGCCAAGCGGCCATTTCATTTGCTCTCCAAAGATCGAACAGCTGATGTCCAGGCGGGAAACGTCTCTCAGACACCGGGGACGGAGGCGTAGTCTTCGGAACGCCTCACGATTTAGCCCCAGTGTGAACTGCTCCCCTGCCCCGCTTCTGTAGTAGTCCAGTGCATTTTTTTCCAGCTTCCCTGCTGCCTTCTTCTCAAAGTCCTCCACACAGACCAACGCCATGTCCGAAGTCAAGTTACGCAACAATAAGGGAATGAAAATGGTTAGCACTTCTCGCCGCACCTTTCAGACTCGAATGGAATCCACCAAAGATTATAGACGAGCATCAACAGCTTCCCCTCGTATGGGTACATAAAACGACATAGCGATAAGCGCGCCGTCTGCCAGGGAATAACTGATAACGGACAACGGACACCTGACCCTTCCCTCCACAAAACAAAGACAAGACCGAAACAGACGACGCAGTTTCCCAGACTACACGGGGGGCTCGCTGTTGATGATCAGGCACTGGTGTTGTGTCCACTTTCGTTTGGCAAGGCCAAGATTAAATGCTGTCACGTATCTTCTATAAACTTTAAATAGGTTTAAAGTGGAGCAAGGAATTGAGCAGAAAGGGCCAAAAACCCTTGGCGTTTGAAACTATCAACAGTTTTTTTTTTTTAAATAATGAACAAATCTTGAACAACCGATTGCTACACCTAGATAACGATCTATAGGCAAGGCCATTAAACACTGTAGGACGCCTTAAGGTTGTTGAAGTACTCCAGATCTGTTTTGCTTATCGAAGGCACAAATTTGTTGAACGACTTGGTGAAGTCTTCCGACTCCACGATTACGGCTTCAGGCAGGAGTTCCTTCTCCGACAGGTTCCCACTCAGGTGCCGGTCTATGGTTCGTCTCACAGCTGATAGCCAGGCATTCGAGCAGATGGAGTATAGGTCTGCGCCGCTCATTTCGCTCTTCAGACTCTCGGCAATCTCATCCATGTTGACGCCAGAGTCCAGGGAAAAGCGCTGAGTTTGCGCTCGCAGAACGGCTGCCTTGTCGTCGGCCGTAGAGCAGGGCCCCACGTAGAAGAGTTTATCAAAGCGGCCGGGTCGAAGCAGGGCGGGATCAATCAAGTCCGGACGATTGGTGGCGGCAAGTATGAAAATGGGCTTGCTGGAGTCGCCATCGCTCATGCCGTCCATCTCAGCCAGAAGCTGCGACACAACGCGGTCCATAACACCGCCGGAATCACCCGCCACACCTCGATTCGGAGCTAACGAGTCCAGCTCATCGAGGAAGAGCACACATGGGGCCGCGGACCGAGCCCGGGAAAAGACCTCGCGCACATTCTGTTCACTCTGGCCCACATACATGTTGAGCAGCTCGGGTCCCTGCACAGATAGGAAACTCAGGTTGCATTCAGTGGCCACGGCCTTGGCTACCAAGGTCTTGCCCGTTCCAGGTGGCCCGTAAAGCAGAATGCCTGACCGCCGTAGGTTTTTTCCCATGAGGTGAACGTGCTTTAGGGGCAGCCCAATGCTGCTCTGAATCTCATCCTTCAGTTTGGACAGACCGCCGATATCCGACCAATAGACCTTGGGCACCTTTGGCGCACCCAAACTATCCGCAAACGAGCTCTGCATGTCGCTCAAGTTCTTGGAAAAGTGCGATAGATCAAGGGAGGTCCTGCCCAGCCTTTGTCGGCTCTTCATCCGAATGGCACTGTCGTATAGCAATTGCAGATCACCCAGAAGAAATCCCTGTGATTTGGCCGCCACCTCCTGCAGCACGCCCACAGTCTCTCGCCAACTCGGACACAGCCTCGACATGAACTGTGATTGGTTTTCTCTCGAGAATAGGGGCAAGCGGTCGATTGCCTTCTGATTGTGGATCACATCGTTGAAGGTCTCGCGGGCGTGCATCCACCGAAGGATCTCAAAGCGCTCTTCTTTGCTTGGCATTTCAATGCTGATTATCTCCAGAAACAGGCTCTGAATCATGGGCTTCAGGTGCTTGTCGCTAGTCAGAGCAACTACAACAACAGGATGCTTTCGATCTCGAGAGAACAGCTCTTGAACCTGGACATGGAAGGCCGACAGCAGTCGCAGATCCTCGTTGCCTTCGTTGTCGATGCCAAATATCTAAAAAGTACATTGGTAGATTAGTCTCTCTATGCCTCTCACCGAGAAGTTTTTACATACCTCGAAATTATGGAAACAAATCAACAGCGGCTCACTGACTTGACTCTTAGCGAAGACCGCCTTCAGCTTCATCTCCGTGTGCGAGGGAACTTGCGAGACGATCTCGGCACAGTCTGCTCCATACAAGTGCATGCCCAGCTCCTGGGCGACGGCGTTTATAAGCTTCGTTTTGCCAGATCCCCGCTCACCCTGCAGTAGAAACACCGGGAAGATGTGCTTGGAGGACAGGCAGGCCGACTTCTTGGGCAGAAACGCGTCCACCGATGATCGTAGCAGCTGGTACGGCTTTCGAAGCCCACTCGGATAATTCTCAACGATGGCAAAGTTGTCCAGGACTTGTCGTGGCAGGAAGTTGTGGGCATGGGGAACCTGCACCAGATTGCTAAGACCCTTCGCCACCACAGCTTGTAGCTCGAACTCGCTGCCCTTTGTCTCCAGATGAATGCAGCGAAAGTGGACGTGCCGCAGGTACGCGAATATCAGATAATAATGGGCGTAGGCGGCAGTGCCCACCAGTTGGGCGTTCACCTCGATGCGATAGGTGTGGCCGCGATGTAGGAGACGCGGCGTATTAAAGTAGTTGCTAAGAATCAGTTCCGTCACCTCGGCCGGCAGCTCGTGGGGATTGCTTAGCATATACACATGAGCCTTGGTGGCAATAGCGGGTATGGTTTGTTCATCGGCGAAGTGTTCCAGTTTGATCCAGCAATTGGATCGAATGCGAAACCGGTCCAGGACATTGCTATAGAAGTTTTCCTACCACAGAAAGAAAGCGAGGGGCATTACGTTACCTTATCAAATGAATTGGTAGACAAGCGAAACGTACCTGGACATAGATACGGTTGACTTGACACTGGGCTACGGGCAATATCTGGGCCACTATTGTGTGCGGAGCCTCTTGCAGCATTTGCTTAATGACTGTTTGGGGAGTTGAATTGTTGGCTGCTGGCTGCTTTGCCGTTCCACTTCCGCCGCGGAAAATCAGGTTGACAAAGTTAACGTCTGGCGACTCGGCATAGCTATCGTACACATCCTGGCTGGCAAATACCAGGTGCTCCGACTTGATCAACTCATTTTTAATGAGCAGTTCGTAGAGGCGATTCGGTATGGGCGTTAAATGAAACTTGCCCTTGTAATATTTGGCATAGCGCCAATAGACAGCGTATGTCAGATATCCGGGATAGAGGAACCAGGGCCACTTGGGCACCAACAACTGGACCGCGGCATTGTAGCCCTCAATCAGCTCTAGCATGCGTCCCGCGTAACTGTATCTTGGCTGGCCAGGATCCAGCTGATCCACGGAAACGGACGAGCGCTTGACGGCGACCTTTTTCTGCGCGTGGCAAGAGAAATTTCATTTCTGTGGCTGGTTACTCAATAATACACCTACCGCATCATCATTTTCATTCATTTCTACCAAACAGAGACAAACACAATACAATCTACAGGTACAAGGGTTAGCTTATCGTGGAACGGAGAGTCAAAGTTCAAGGAGTTGGAGGAAGGACAGCACACAGATACACTAAAAAAAGCAATTGCAAGTTAGGCTTTAGTACAAAAAACATGTTTACTACGCTTATCACTTTACTATGCGATTTATCAAACATATTTTACCTTTTTTATAATTACTCTCCTCTTCATTTTTTTTCATATAAGTGTTATGGTTATCGCTAGAGCTGCAAACCCATAAATGGAACCATCGATAACAGGGATGTTATTGCATTGAGCGTGGAATAATGCACTAATGCGTTATCGGCACAGTGCTGTCTGGCAACTCTGCAGTAGGATTTCGTATTTGAAATAGAATTTAAAGCTTATTTTATTAAGAATCCAATACAAGTGGACTTTAAAATGGAGACATTCTTGTAAAAAATTGATTAGTTTATCAGAAAAAATTGTGTGATCAATTCGTAGGGTCCCAGTTCGTGCTTTTTTGAGCACCAATAGTAGAAAAAATTATCGCACCGATACTATCGTATCAAAAATGAAAAGTATCGCTCATATATCGAGTTAATATCAAACAATAATAGTGGGGAAGCGTAAAAATTATATTTTGTTGGAATGAGCATAGAAATGAGCAACACAAATGGTGGAAACGGCATCCAACGCTCCCAGGACAAGCGCGAGCTGCTATGTCTCTTGAAACTTTTAAAAAAATACCAACTGAAGAGCACAGAGGAGCTGCTCTGCCAAGAGGCCAATGTGAGCCCTGCGGATCTGTCGACAATCAGCGAAACAGATGTACAGCAGGTACTCGGCGCTGCTCTGGGGCTGGGCGAGGGTGAGAAAGAGCCGCCTCGGCCTGCTGCGGTGGAAACTAAGCAAACAGCGGTGACTGAGGCCAATGCGGCGGAGGCATTGGCCAAATTCATTGGAGACGACAGCTTCGACGCCCAGCAGCACGAGCAGGCCTACGAAGATTTGCGCTCATTCGTGGAGGATTCTTTGGACATATATAAGCATGAGCTGTCTATGGTACTGTATCCGATATTGGTGCAAATCTACTTCAAGATGCTCGCCATCGGACAAAAGGAAAAGGCGCGCGCTTTTATCGAAAAGTACAAATCCGATCTCGACGGCTACTACATAGAGGGGCTTTTCAACCTGCTGATGCTGTCCAAGCCGGAGGAGTTGCTGGACAACGATCTGGTCGTTGCTATGGAAATGGATAAGTTTGTCATTCGGATGTCCAGGGACTCCCATTCGCTGTTCAAGCGTCACATCCAGGACCGCAGGCAGGAGGTGGTGGCGGATATCGTGTCAAAGTATTTACATTTTGATACATATGAAGGCATGGCGCGGAACAAGCTACAATGCGTTGCCACAGCAGGCTCCCACATCGGAGAGGCCAAGAGGCAAGACAACAAGATGAGGGTGTATTATGGACTGCTCAAGGAGGTGGACTTTCAAACGCTGACCACTCCAGCTCCGGCTCCAGAAGAGGAGGACGATGATCCGGATGCTCCAGATCGTCCGAAGAAGAAAAAGCCAAAAAAGGATCCGCTGCTGTCCAAGAAATCCAAGTCAGACCCTAATGCTCCCTCCATAGACAGGATACCCTTGCCTGAGCTCAAGGATTCCGATAAGTTGCTCAAGTTAAAGGCCCTGAGGGAAGCCAGCAAACGCATGGCCCTCAGCAGAGATCAGCTTCCCTCCGCTGTCTTCTACACGGTACTTAATTCCCAACAAGGCGTCACTTGTGCCGAGATCTCAGAGGATTCCACAATGGTGGCCTGCGGATTTGCAGACTCCAGTATTAGGATATGGTCCCTGACGCCCGCCAAGCTGCGCACCCTCAAGGAAGCCGATGCTTTGAGGGATCTCGACAAGGAGTCTGCGGATATTAACGTGCGCATGCTGGATGACCGCAGTGGGGAAACAACAAGGAACTTCCTGGGCCACACAGGACCTGTCTATCGCTGTGCCTTCGCGCCCGAAATGAACCTGCTCCTATCATGCTCCGAAGACAGCACCATACGATTGTGGTCTCTTCTCACATGGTCCTGTGTTGTGACCTACCGTGGCCATGTCTACCCCGTATGGGATGTTCGATTTGCCCCGCATGGATATTATTTTGTCTCATGCTCTTATGACAAAACGGCTCGCTTGTGGGCGACAGACTCAAATCAGGCCCTCAGAGTCTTCGTTGGCCACCTATCCGACGTAGACTGCGTCCAGTTTCATCCTAATTCCAATTACGTGGCCACTGGCTCCAGCGATCGTACAGTGCGGCTCTGGGACAACATGACCGGCCAGTCGGTACGTCTAATGACGGGTCACAAGGGATCTGTCAGTGCCCTTGCCTTCTCCACCTGTGGACGCTATCTAGCCTCTGGCTCCGTCGACAACACCATCATAATCTGGGACTTGTCGAATGGTTCTCTCGTGACCACCTTACTAAGGCACACCAGCACCGTAACGACGATAACCTTCAGCCGCGATGGAACTCTCCTGGCAGCCGCTGGCCTTGACAACAACCTGACCCTCTGGGACTTCCACAAGGTCACCGATGACTACATCAGCAATCACATTACGGTGTCGCACCATCAGGATGAGAACGATGAGGACGTCTACCTGTTGCGCACGTTCCCCAGCAAGAACTCCCCCTTTATCACCCTTCACTTCACGCGCCGCAATCTTCTCATGTGCGTGGGACTCTTCAAGAGTTAGGCCACAGTTTAGTTTAGTCAATATACATACGTAACGTAGTCTTAAGGATTCAGATGATGTTTTGTCATACTCTAAAGTTAGCGAGTGTCTGATTATAAAATTAAAATCAACCTGATTTATTTGATTTAGATATACATACATATAATAAATGTCAATTCTGTACATTTCTACTCTATATTGGATAAGGTTAAAGGTTAAACAACTGATTCGTTTTGGATCCTTACATATTAGCCATATATATTTATAAAATGTCCTTAAATCGTGAATACAAAACATCAGCATATACATTCAATGAATACGCCGCTGCGCCAGGAATCCTACGCCTCCGAATCTTCAATGCCAAATGTCCGACGCACTGCCACGGAGTTCTTTATGTTGTAGATTGCACACCGAGGAGGCTTCTCTCCACCGAATGCCAGCGTGTAGGGATCCTCCGGGCACTGACGCATGCACTGCAGACGACCCATGTTGAACTCGTGCTCGTAGACATGCTTCGCCTCGGTGCCGTTGAAGTTCCAGACTTTCAGAGTGCCCTCAGTGGAGGTGGATGTCAGCAGATTGGGCATTTGGCTGTTGAAGCACACGCCGGAGATTTCCTCGTTGTGGGCTTTCACGGACCACAGGATTTGGTTGGGTGTGCGCTTGTCGGCATAGTGGAGGCTACCGTCGTTAGTGCCAATGATGAAGTAGTCGGTTTGAGTGGGGTGCCACAGAACCTTCTCCACCTCGCCGTCCACCTTCCATTGGATGCTGGATGAGTCCACGGCCTCAGCGTCGCGGCAATCGAAGAGCCGTACATATCCGTCAGAACATCCAGTTAGAATGCTCTGAGCCTCTGTGGGGTGGAACTCCAGGGACTGGACTTTTTCCTCAAAAGCGGTGATGGTAGTATGCGGCTGTCCTTCATCCATGTCCCAGAGGATTAACGTCCGATCGACTGAGCCACTGGCCAGGATGTGCTCGAAGTTACGGTTCCACGAGAGATCCAGAACGGCATCCTTGTGGCCATACTGCTCCTTCTGGTGTTTGCGACTGCCCTTGGAGCCCAGCTTGAAAGTGGGCTCAATGGAGTCCTGAATATCCAAGTCCCACACCGTTATGATCGGGTCCATGCATCCAATGGCGCACATGTTGCCGGGCTTGTCGCTTCCCGCATCGTGGTTCATCCACTCGATGCAGAGTGGAAAGCTGGGCAACAGGAAATCGTGATGGGTGTAGAGAGCCTCCTCCTCCTGATTGAACACCCACACCTCCATGGAGGCGGCGTCGTCCTGGACATGACCCACGAGAATCAAGTTGTCACTGGGCTTGATAACCTCGTCTTCAGCTTCAGAGTCTTCGTCTTCATCGGGCACCTGCTCACCGGCATCTACAATGTTGGCCAAACTTGTGACGGTCGCGTTCTCCTCGTTGTCATACGCATTGAAGTCGAACTCGTCCTGGGGATTGCGATTCTCGCTGTTGGCATCGGCATCGCCATCGTCATCGTCGTCGTCCACGTCCATGCCGGCGCCAGCATCTGCCGTCTCATCTCCTTCATCACTTTCCTCCTCCAGCTCCTGCTGCGTGGCGCCGATGATTCTGGCCAACTCGCCTTGGGTCAGCACAATCTTGTCGGGCCGATCTTTGGAAACACCGCGCGGCACAAAACACAATGCTGGCACAAAGTCAATGCTTGCCTCGGGGGGTCCTTCCTCAGCCATTTTAATTGAAATTGATTGAAATCAGAAATCCAAACCAAACGAACAACACGTGCAGTGTGCAGCAGTGTGACCGCATAAATGTTCAGATTAATCGATCAAATAAAATATCAGAAATATACCGAAATATACGTTTCATTTTCAAAATTTGCAAAATGTTCAGTGAGCTGTATTTACATATTTTTTAGGAGTTTCCTTTATTTGAGATCATTCTTAACCTTTTTTGCTTAATCTTAATTATATAAAACATTACTGTCTGAAAAGTTACCTTCTGGGTGTTAAACACATCCAGTCCACCACAAATCTAATATACCGCATATAACTATATATAAGAATAAGTACATGTATTCTATGCAAATACCATAACAAATTTCCATATAGGTAAAGAAACAAATGATACTTTTAAATGTTTTCGTAAAGTTTATGATTACAAGATAAATATCTTTATCTTTCCTAACCTAATGCAAAATGCACTCAGAGATTTAGATAAACATACATACATATGTACTTGATTGTTTATTGTTCACTGAAATTCTTTATCTATGGAAGTACTTGGCGTGAGATCAGCCTCTCAGTGACTTTAATACGATCGTGGCATTCAGTCGCAATGGACGCACGGAAATTTTCAACCCACGTACTTGATACTTCGGTAGGAAAGGCTGCCGCAAGTGTTAGGGTAACAGTTTCTGTCCTGGACGAGATTCAAGAGTGGAGATCCCTCCGAGCAGGCCAAACTAATGCGGACGGACGTTGTCAACTTTTGGAGGCCGGCGAGTTTCCCAGCGGAGTCTACAAGCTAACATTTCATGTGGGATCCTACTTCGCAGAGCGCAATGTAAAAACCTTATACCCAGCAATAGATATTATTGTGGACTGTAGTGAAAATCAAAACTATCATATTCCTCTACTACTTAATCCCTTTGGATACTCCACATATCGGGGTACATAGATGTGGTTTCCATTATGAAGAATAAATCTAAAAATCATTTTGAATCATTATTTAAATAAACAAGAAATAACCGAAAAACAATAAAATGTTATTTATTAAAACTTGATAGCTTTTGAAAGTTTTTGAATATTCTTTGACAAATAAAAATGTTAATCATAATCTCTTTTTTTTATACGATTTAATATTTATTGAACAATGAAGACTTTACCCTCTCTATCAAGTCGGCACGCAACATCCTTTACAGATATATATATATAACATAAATATAACTAATCTTCCGAATTGTTCTTAGATTTTCTTAAAATTAATAAATTACAAAATCTGATCCGTTGATTTAGATTTTTGAAATGCTGAAACGCTTTAGTTACTTTTGCCTTACTCATAAGTGCGTTGTACGTTTTCTAAAACGGTCACACTATATCCAAATATTAAACAGGTATGGTTTGGTGATGTGGTCACACTGCCGTTGTATCTTTCGGATGTGGTCGCGCTCCGCTGTCGGTTTCAAAAAACAGCGATTGACTATTTTGAATGCCGGTAGTTTTTGAAAATCAAAAATGCACTTGGTTTACATTATAAAATATAATATATAATAGTAGTTACAAGTGCGGTATCCAGTGCACGAGCATACTTCTGTTAATCTGCGTACCTGCTCTGCTTGCCCCCCACACAGAGGCGCGGCGCAACAGTTTGTTCTCATAGGGCGCAGAGCGAGTGGAGTGAAGAATTCATATGGAAATGATGTCCGTGTGTTATTGAAGATTGAAGAGTTAAACAAGAAGTGAGTTTGTTATTGGAAAGTACATACAAGCACACTCACGCTAACACGGATAGATAGATACGCTATACGCCATACCTATACCTATACCTATGCGCTCCCCACAGCCAAGTGAACAAATCCCCAACAAATCTTAAACCAGTTTCAAGATACATATTCTTGGTGTCAGTGTGTGCATGTTGATTTTTTCTGGCATTGTTTTCGTTTGGTGTTTTGTGGCTCTGCATCTTTTTTGTGTACCTTTTCGCCTGTTTCTGTTGTTCGGTTTCCCCCTAATCGCGTTTCAATTTTCTGGCTGCCCCTGCCCCTGCCGCAGTCGCCGTCGCTGCTGTTGGCTCTCGTCCAGATCTGGGGTCTGACTCTGTCGGGGTCCAGCAAGAGCAACAAGTACCCGGACTCTCATCTCGTGTCTCGTGTCTCGCGTCCCGCGCACACGAAAAGACAAGCCAACAGCAACAGCTTAGCTTAGCTTCTAACGTACTGTGCCTACCAATCGGTCCAATTTGAATGCGGTCCAATTCGAAGCAGCTCGAGAACCGGAGTAACTCGCACGAAAATTTCTGAAAGGTAAACCATGAACATACCATATGTTATATGTATATCTTTTGATCTATTTTTATCATAAGCCAATTGAGGGATTCTGTTTTGTAATTTGAAAACGAATTAAATATATAATTTTAATACAAAATATTGGAAAAACAACTGCAGGAAGAATCTGTGTTGCTGGATTTGTGGTTTATTGGTTTCCAATTAGGTAAGGTATTGTGCAGTTTAGAACTTTTTAAACTGTTTAGAGATTAGCTCGTTAGCTCGTTAATTGCCTGAGGGACCTGCTTACAACATCCATCCTACATACCTTATTACCTCACCTTTTGTGGGTCATTTGGTACAATCTCGTTTATCTAATAGTTGAAAGTTCAAAAATCAAATTTGAAAATGGCAAGAGCCGCATTAAAACGCAATCAAAGTGACAAAACTTCGAGCGCTCAATTAAACGGATAAAAAAACAAAAACATTAAAATGAAAGAAATGAAACACCCGAAACAAATTTGTAATTGATAATCGATTCGACGATAAACACTCTCCAGGCCCGCAGCTCTATCTGACCAATCCGACCAATCATTAATAACTGTAGTCAAAAAACGAAAACACAAAAAAAGATGGTTATATTGAATAGGTACCGTTAGAAGCGATGTGGAAAAGTGTCAAAAATGCTAGCTTACTCGTAAATGGATATAATTTGCATTGACGCAACACAAAAACCCAATATCCAATGATCGTTAAAAGCTGGCGGCAGATTAGAGAGCGACTAACCGGGCAAAAGTGCAGAAAAAAAGGCCGCAGAAGCAGCAGAGCCACAGCGGCAGCGGCAGAGCCCCAAGAAGAAACTGAGGAACATAAAAACCTTTAAGTCATCAAAGCTGGGCGAGAGGGATAGCTGGGGGGCCAGTTCAGTCGGTCGTCACTGCCTGAGCATGTTTATACCCTTGCAGAAGCGGATGGGGTACTCTTATTTTGCCCAGAGTTTTGCAGCGCAGAGAGATGGTACATATTTCCGAATAGCTTCAATGAAGGTCGCAGCATTAGAATGAATTTGTTGAATAAGTTTTTATTTAGTTATCCATGCAGAACTACAATAAGTATCATCCAGCTGCAAGGGCATCTAAAGCTTCGGCTCCAGAAGCTTGCCGCTCTCCCCTTCTGGTTGGTTGGTTGGTGCTCTGCTCAGCTCAGCTGACGTCGCAAAACAGCAAGAAGCCTCTCTGCCTTCCACTCTCGCTCTCCCTCTATCCCTGTCTCTGTCGCTCAGCATTGAGCTAGCTGAAATGGCAAGAGCAAACAGGAAATGAACCCGCATGCACTTTTTTAAGTACCTTTCGTTCGAATTCGCTGGCCGATTGCATCGGGTATGGGCTGGCGCGGGGCTGGGGCGGGAGCTGGATCCCGGCCTGAGCTTGGTCTTGGGCCTCAAGTATATTTTGTCGTCTTGTGTTTCTTGGTTTGTTTTTATTTATACCCTGTGGCGTGTAGGGTTCCAGTGGGGTATGTACAATATGTGGAATTCCATAATTCCATGGACTGGGGGGAAATTTGATACTGTTCCCTTTGCGATGTCAATAGTCTTGCATAAATAGTCGAAACTTTTCCGCCAAAATCTATAGGGGTTTTCTCATAATAGGTATCACCTAAACGGAACCTCGACAAAAGCATATGTACATACATGTATATACTTTTTGTTTTGTTGTTAATTTGCAAGCATTTTCAGACCATTTCATTCCACTTGGGCGTAGGTAGGCCCAGTGTTTGTGCAGTTGTGTATATGTATGTATCCGTGTGCATCCATATGCGCGTGTATGTGTCAGCCAGTATGTGACAAACCAACCTGTTCGTGGCCAAGGGAATGAGTCAGCTGGGAGGGGGGCTTGGCATGCATGAGATACACTCCAAGTAGAGCCCCGATGCCCGATACAAGACAAGACTCAAGTGTTTGCTGAGGACCTCCATTCCATGTGTGTTCCATGGGTCTGTGTCTGTGTGTCTTCCCTTTTGACCTGCCCTCCAGCGTTTATCCATAGACGGTTTTGATTATTTTTGTGCCCTTAGCAATGTCTCAAATTACCCGGAGAATGGAGTTGTCTCTCCATTTGCCTCTCTCCGGGTATCTCGTTTCCTTCCTTCCTTCATTTTTTTTCATTCCTTTGTGTTTGTTCCGTCTTCCTATGGGGCCCTCTTGAAATGTGTGCGATCAATGGGCGATTTCCGATAGGCCAGAATTAGTCGAGCGAAACCCTATCGATAATTTAAATAATAATTTAGCAAGAAAACTATGAGATAACTCCGCAGCAGTCCACATATTCTCAGAAAATAATATGATAATGACTCGGTTTATCTATAAATTTGTATTCAAAATCATTTCAATTGCTCCCATTATTATATTTGCATAATTGGGGATGAACATCTGCATACGACCTTGAATTTCGCTTGGCCCTTGTCGTAATTATTGTCTATGGCTGTGGCTTAGCAAATAAATATAGTACTTCGACTAGTACCCCGTGTACCAACAGCAGGTGGCGTGACTAATACATTCCGACATGGCAAAGTGAGTTTTTAAAAAATTTGAAACAAATTTCAGTGGGGCTTTTGTGTGTTGGCCTCTTCTCTTCTTCATGCGCCTCATGAGCCTCACAATCTTATGGCCGAGTTGTGGTAGCTGCTAACGAGAGCCCCACCAACCGAGCAGACTTTTATTTTGGAGTACTTTTTGTAGTTTTTTTTATTTCTGCACACATGCTCACTTTTATGGTTTCGGCATTAAAAACTGTGGCGCAAAATTCAAACACTAAAACGTAATTGAAAAAGCATGAGAGATGCCTGCCGCCGCAGGTAGTTGCTTGGCTGGAGGGGAGGCTGGGTAGGGGTAGGGGTGGGGGTAGGGGTATGGGTACCGACCACCACCTTAGCCAAAGTCGAAGTCAGTCGCGCACTAAATCCCAATGGTAACGCAACCATTAATCACAACACTGGAGACGGGGGCAAGGGGAGCTGAGCCGCGTTAATAGAGGAAAAGTGGTAAACTAGGCAGAAAACACACACATACATACTTACATCCAATTGGTTGGAAAAAGTTCCTTCCAGAAATTCAAAGTACATACATGTACATGTACATATGTATCTTGTGGATCCATCTACCAAAATGCATCAACATTGATTCATGGGAAGTGTGCGACAATCTGAATGGGATGTGTGACTCACAGATCGTATATGTACATACATACATCTTATATGTAGAATGTCAGTCGAAAATGATGAGACTGAAATTAGCATTGTGCCTTTTGGCATTTTGGGGTGTGGACTCCCCATTCAACTTAATTAAATCCGATTTACGCTGCAGAAGGCAATTAGTTTTGAGGGTGGGGTGGTGTGGCGATAGAGGAATATAATACACGTAATATAACACCACACAGAACGTAATACATATCATTCCTCAATGCACCGATTGTGGTCTCGCAGGTAGTTGTAGTGCTCACAGATGACAGACATCGATATGGCCGTCACACCTTTAAAAAATATATCGCTAATGTCAAGAGACCAATGGAGACTCAATGGTGACTTTTTAGGACAGACATCGCCAGACATGATATTTAATAGGAAGGAACAGAACTCGATTTGTTCCAGTTCTATTTCCCCAACTAATTCAGACTCTATAGACCTTTAACTTAAGTATTCTGATAGTAAGATGCCCAATCTTATTGTTGGTCTAAAGATGCTCAGCATATGTTCGGACGTACCTCATTCAGCAGTTTTCATTGCATTATTGTGCTTCTACCCGTATTGGCCAGCTCATTAGCCATTCTCGGCGCAAGCCACGTAACAGTAACAAGGCATAAAAGGCGAAATACACAAATACATATCAAGTATTCCATATTCACACCATTCACGATGGTTTATCAGGTTGCATGCACGCGATTCAAATCAATTGCCACAATGACACACATACAAATTGTTATGCTACTAACAAGCTCACACATATATACATATGTATATATGTATAGTATATGGATGGGTGTATCTGACAATTGTCTAATGCCTAGATCAGAACGATGACGAGCCAGTATAGCAAAGACCTTCACGGTGGCAAACAGAAACAGAAACCTAGCCAAGAAAACAGATGACGAGACGACTGTGCAATAGCCAGACAAAAGACGGGCTAACTCCCGGGACCGAAGCATTGCATACCCTTAAGTATCGACCTCTAATGACAGATACAGACGAGAAAAGTTTATCAAACTTTGCTGGAAAAAGTGTAAGAAGACATTACAATTTTCAGAATTTTTAGACCCAACGTTTCCAAAAGGAATTATAATTTAAGCGACTAGTTTGCCTAGAAATACATAGATAGAAGGACATGTCTGTAGGGTTCTGGTAAGCAGTTGGTAGAAGTCTTAGTACCCTTTGCACATACACGTACACGTCATTCAGCGAAGTGAAGTGAAGGGTTTTGTGGAGAGGAGGGGAGGGGGAGGTGGAGTGTGCGCACTGTACAATGGCACGTGCTTTGCATGTCCAATTACGAAATAGCAAGAACCTGCCGGTCGCCAAGACATAACTTACAAATTTCCATTGGAATCAACAGGTTTTCTTGAGTGGAGATTGCAGCGGGGAAGCTTGTGGGAGTGGGAGTGGGAGTTGGAGTCGGAGAGTGTTTCTCTTTTAACCGTTCTTTCTTCTGCATAATTACAAGGTTTCGGACTCTGTTGCGGGTTCGGATTCGGATTCAGACGAATAAAATCAAATATTCAATCGACACAATGGCAGTGGCACACATTTGACCTCTATTTTTGCTTTGCTTTGCTTTGCTTTGTTGTGTGTTGTTCGGCTGCTTTACTTTTATTTGGGTTAATGTTGAAAAATTGTCGTCTTCTCACCCGCTTCCGCTCCCTCGCCCTCTCAGCTCTCTCGCTAGCGGATCGGACAACTTTCATTAGGGCAAAGAAAAGAAGAAAAGCGAAAAACCTTCTGTTTCTTCTGCTAGCCGCCGCTCTAATCTTTTGCACTCCCAGCGCCAACTTCTTCGCCAAGATCATGTCCGGCTCTGTGCTCTGGTGTCCGGGAGGAGTGACAGATGGACGGATGAACGGATGGATGGTGGTCCAGTGCTTGGCTGGCAATTTCACTTTTTATAGTTTGCAGAAGGTTAAAACGATTAGCCATTAATGTTGGCCAATCTTTTTGATGCTTTTCTTTTATAATTTGTGCGCCATTAGCGGATATGTACGAGTATCATCTGTTTTTCTTTTTGTTTTTTTTTTGTTTGGAAATTTTTCCATTTGGGACAAAGTGATTATGCTCACTCGTAAAGATATCAGATGGGTGCATATCTAGTACTAGGTAAATACCATGAAATTTCTTCTCTTACTTTTCATATATTAATATGAATATTGATTGTTCTGATGTCGAATAACAATATAACTTTCAAATTCTTTGTTTGAGACCACAATTAATGACCTCTGAGCTCTTTAATAAATTATAATAGATAAAAGGCTAATTGGCTTCCAAGATTCACCAAAACAAAACCAAACTCTTTGTTGCTTTCTTCGTAGAAGATTCATTAAAAATGCATATTGTTCATTCACTTTCCCTTTTTCGACCTTATCAGCTACGAACCTAAAAGAAACAGTCCAGAGGAGAGACGACCTTTGAATGGTGTGTCGAGAATTCATTGACCCACAGCCAGCCGATAAGACCTGCATATAAACTCGAATATATATATTTCCCTCGTGCATTTATCGCGGACGGACAGCATCCGGACTGGACCACACCCTTTGATAGAATAATACGAATACAGCCAAGAGTGAAATGAGATCCCATCGTCATTGGACGAGAAAGAGAATGCTCAGGAGTGATTTCATCGGATTTCACGCTTCGGCGGCTCTGATTAGACGCGTTTGATTTGATTTGATTTGGCCTGGCTTGTTCCTCGTGTGTGTTGCTCGATCCGATCATTGCAACAATTAAATCCAATGAAATTTAATTTCGCAATTGAATTTCATTTTCAGCATGCTTGCAAATTGCTCAACCGTTCGGGCTTAGGAATTTGCTGTGTGTTTTCAGCCCGTTTCCACCCCCCCAGACTCTTTGTTACCCTCCTTGTTGCGGCTTCTGTTTTCTGATTTTCACTGGCTTTTCATTGATTGCGATTGGCTTTTCCTTGTTTCGCCATGCGTATGCAAAAACCGTTGCCCATCTGCGGCACCTCTCCGCTTAATCCGAATCCAAATCCAATCCGAATCGAATGGATTTATAGGATTCTTAATGAAGTTTAATTAAAATTTAGATAATTTTTTGAATTGTGAGTCGGAAAGGCTGTGAGTGACTGACCCACCGCAATGGCAAATGAATTAACAGTGTTCCGAGCCTCCGCTGAGGTCAGTGCACTCTGCCATTGATTTTATAACAGGTTCCTGCGGTAGGAACCCTTCGGGATACGGGGCTGCGGCTGGGACTGGGGCTGGGGCTGGGGCTCCCCTGCCGCGGGGACTGACAATTTTGTTGATTCGGTGTTCGGGCTTCCGCTACTCTCGTTCATGCCCCATTGACTTTGGACTTGCTCTGGCCTGGCCCGGCCTGGCCTGATCGACCGTGAGCACCTCCCGTCTTTCCACCAGCTGCTTCAGACTCGTTTCATTGTCGATTGGGCAGGCAGGCCTTACGATATTCTATTTGATGGCTCATCGGCTATTCGAGCCGAGATCGGGGCTGCGGATCGTGGCCCCAAGACGAGCAACGCTGCTCTCCAGCGATGTTCCTTTGTTCCCCAATGCTCGCTGCAATCTTTATGAGTATGTGCGGTCCAGGTGAATGACTAACGGCCAGCAAAACTATGACTAACTGGTCTTGGCGAGTGGGTTGGTTCAAGAGTTTAGCACCTAGCACATCTTCCTAGGATGTCCTCTTGGAAACTCCAATCAACTAACGATACAATCTTGAGCTGTTTTCCAGGTTGAAGTGCTCGAAAAACGACTCTCAAATGGGATCGTTCCTCTAACGTTCCTCATGCGAACAGATCAACTCTTGAATCAGCCCCAAGAGATCATATTTTCAACACAATCAGAGCATATTAAGTGTGGCAAGAGTGAGTGAGGGGCCACATACATAATTCTTACTATTATATATGTATTTCTGTTGGGCTGCAGAGAATATAAATTAACGCAACAATTAACAGAAACGAGTTCCCGACTCGTACGCCCGTACTCGAGTAAAGTAAGTGAAATGAGATGAGGAGTCTTGCCTCTCTCCGTTTTATTGAACAGCTCTCTGCAACCATTTGTGCCGCACGGACCCCCGCTGAAGTGGCAAGTTCTTTTTTTTTTGGGAAGCGGCAAGGAGAAAGGGGACCCAAACTCAGCCAAGCGCACAATGGAAAGAGAGAGACAGCGAGACAGAGGCAGACTGAGAAATGGAGTGGAGGAGAAGTAGAAAATGTTAATTTTGTGGCCCCCCTCCCAGCCCATCGATAATGAGACTTTGGTCGATATTTGGAACGAAACTTGAAAGTCTTCTGGGAGCACACTTGAGGCGGACCATTCGGATGGAGCCCGGCACTGAGGGAGTCCACAGAACTGCCTATTAAACGAATCCAGACAGTTTGAAGTTCGAGACAAATAAATGGACGCATTTGAAGATATTTCCTCACACAGATGCTCGTATTATTATTATTATTATTATTATTAAGGTGGCTTTTGTGAGCGGTTCGAGTCTGGCTGTCATGCTGTGGTCGTGTGGTTTTCCACAGTTTTTCCACAGTTGTCAGTTTTACTTTTTCATGCGTATTAAACATTACTTCTCACTACTGAGTATTCCACCTGGGGACGCTACAGACTGGGGACTGCTTTGGCATTGAAGTTTCGTCTTACCCCACACTCAACTCAAGTGAATTCTCTGCGCTCACAGTCTCTCACAGTCGCTGGCGACAGTCATCCCCCCCCCCCACGATATTACGAGTGCCAGTGCGGTGACAAATTCTCCATAAATACATTTGGCCCGGCGAACGGGAGTTCAGTAACCCAACGACAGAACTGACCCACATACAAATCTGGCAAAAAATAAGCACTGAGTGCGAAAGTGAAAGCAGCAAATAGAAAAGGGAAAAGCAGACTTTTCCTGGAATCCTGCGTACTAGATGAGATGCTGAGTCCCATTAGTGGATGCTAAAAGTAACTAAGTATCTATTGTGGGGTATACATCAGCCCTGCATCCAGCCCTGTCTGTACAAGAGAGTCGCAAATTGTAACAGAATCAATTGTATTTTTCTTATATTTTATTAATACTAAGAGTGATTATTTTCATATAATTGTGGCTATGCAAATAGAGTTTTCCTTTCGTTTGAGGCTAAGGGGGAAAAGTTCGTTGGCTTGATAATATTTCACTTCTTAATGGCTGGAATATTCCTATTTCCATCGTTCTGCATTCCTTTGACATCGTCACCAGTCTGGAATTCGAATCACTTGCGTTCTCGTTTCTAGTTTTTTTTTTTTGTTTTTTTTTTGCCAAGTTTTTGAATGTTCTTGCCTGGCAGCAAAACAAATTGGGAGAAAACCAACCAAGCTGAAATGGAATGAAATACGAAATTCAATTAAGTTTTATGGATACTGAGACGGGAGATACAAAACGAATTTGAGTGCATAAAATTAATAACAAGAGCCGTCAAAACCCGTTCAGAATTAAAGTTCGGATCGAGCAACGGATCCATGGAGCTCCGAGTCGAGTCTGTTAATTTATTCATGGATTCATCATTCGCTGCATTGTTCGATTTCCTAAAAACAAACTTTTACTTTCCATCATTGTTTTGGAGCCATTGTGAGTGCCTCTCCAAGCTAGGGCTCTCGAAGAGATCTTTCTCCCCCCTGCAATTAATCTTCGGATGCGCTTACGCGGACAAACCAATTAGATAGCCCAAAGGCCCATCTTCCCTACGGCCGTGTGTGGGCAGGTGAAAGTTTTCCGTCCGTTCTAAGCCACTGGGCCTGGGGTCCAGCCCCAAGACGATCCGATCGAAATTTGCATAAACATCTCACCGGTCCGATCCGATCCGATCCGATCTCCAGTGCAGTGGGCAGCTGTTGGACACTCGATGCCTGGAAGTGCGTAGAAATCAAATCAGCATTCATTTTCCGGGCCAGCTCTTACGAGTGTGATCGTGTTCAACGGTGGATGATGACGATAAGACGACTCTCGGTTTCCCCGGAACCGAATGGGTTTTCTTTGGCATAACAACAACAGACAACAGATGTGCATAACAATTAAGCTAAAAGTTGACAAGTTTTTGAACATTTTCATTGATTCGAAGCAGATGTCTATTGAATTTAATCGCTTCTCCGTTTGTAACTCAAATGTACTTTATTTATTTTGCAATTATTTGTCAGTCCAAATTCTACTTAATCTTTAACTTCGAAACAGATTTCAATTTAATGAAGCATAAAGGGAGCTGCCACGAGGGGCACTTTCTCTCCATCGTCGTTGTGGTAGGCCTTATTTAATTGCATTTCTGTTCCTGCCACTCCAAGGCTCGTTGCAGGCGAGTTTTACTTTCGTAAGTAAAATCCTCTGTTCTCTGGTCCCCAGTCGGGGCCATCGACATTTTTGCCGACCCATTTCTATGCAAATCAGCAGAGAACACGCACACATCACACCAGGAGCCAGTAGCCAGGAGCCAGGAGCCAGTCCTTGGATGGCCTCATATACTTATAATGGGGCACAAGCTTTCAATACACCGCATGATATGCGATATGGGGGGTGGGGGCTATGCAAATTTAAGGGGTTAATGGGTGGATGTGGGGGGGAAGCTAGCCTAGCCCAATGCTAAAATTCTTTGGGCCACGGGCTCGGGCTTGGCTTGGCCGGAACGTGACAAAATGAAGTCTGTTTTTCGGTATTCAGACTTACGTAATACGCTGGGCTTGCTGGGGCTCTCTATGGCATTATAGTGCCCTCGGATAATCAAGATTTACGGTCGACTTTTCGCCTTTATCACTGGCCAATGCCGATGGGCCTGAACTGTGAACCAGGAGATGGACGGAGCGGGAGCGGGAGCAGAGATGGCCGATTATGCCTATGGGGTTCTCGGGGTTCACATTCGCTATCTGGGCCATTGACCGGCTAATGTATTGATTGATTTCCTTGCCAGGAGATCCACGAGTGTTGTCTATGCCTCGGAATGCGCTTGACTAACAAAACTGGTGTGTGTATGGCATTGTGGGCCATATGTTCTGCACATGTTACCCCTTGAAAACAGCTGATTCGACCTTGTGGTCCACACATTTCGATTACATCACCATCACCGTCCTCTTCGAACTGAAAGTTTACTAAATGTGTGTTTTTTTGTGCTCCGTTTCAGATTAACCCAACCCAAGACCTTCGAACCATGTAAAGACAACTCGACCGATTCGATTAACATTAGAACCAACAGACGAGAGATCTCGTTTTAGTAACACTATTTGAACGTCAAGAAGTCTTCTCCGTAAGCGAAATCAGGTAAGAACTCGTACGTTGAGCAATGGATTGAGATGGCTGCTTCGATTAGGAAACACTCAGAGATCAGCAGGCAGTTCGCTTTGATCTGCAGGAAATCGATATAAAGAAGCAGAGGAACGAATGAACCAATTTCTGCCTTTGGCCTTCATTGGGAAACATTTCTATAAACGATACTCAAAGAGTATAGGGGTATATTTAAATTGTGTTCAAAGTGGATAAATATTCTTGATCAGCATCAATAGCCGAGTCGATATAGCCATGTCTGTCTATCTACAGTCTGTCTGACTCCTACAAAAGACGAAAATCGAGAAAAGCGACGAGAATCATAGGAAAATGATTATATCTAACAGAATACGGAATACGGTTTAGATCGGATTCTCTCTCTCTTTTACACACGCACTCTTCCGCGTGCAGTGTGTGACATCTGGCAGATAGAGGAGCGAGTCTGAGAGATGGTATAAATGTAGAGCCGCGGCCCTTGCCGCGCCTCACAACGTTCCCGCTCGTTCATAATTCTTTTGTAATCTTTGCTTGCTTGTGCGCCCATGGAGGTACATAATACAAGTACTCGTGCACACAGAAACGTTCATAAATATGTAAATATGTATAACTTATTGGATCCATCCTGAGGAAACATTTATTTCTTTGTTTTAAAGCACTCGACTAATCCAGAGGGCAACATTTCAGACTTTCTTCTGTTTGTTTGTTTCGGGCATTAAGTAAATTTATGTTTACGAGATGTGAGAGCGAAGGAAGCCCTCGAAATTTTGCACGGCAAGACCACACGTGCTCCATTACTCGTAAAATGTGCGACCTCTAAAAACACTTTACAAAATATTTTGAAATCTTGAATTAAATATGATCCGAAATCAAGAAAAACCCAATACTTTATTAGAAGATTATTTGAATTTGTTTGAGTATTCCTATGCTATGAGATTACGTTTTTTTAATGATATTTATTCTGAACGAACTAGCATGTATTTTCCCTGAGTGTAAGCCGTATATATCGTGCGAATGTAACACCATTTGTACCTAGAGAGGTACTTCGCCGTCGACTCTGTTGTTATGGTAATGTGAGCTTCGTCTTTTTTCTTCGGTTTTATTCTGATTACAATGGAATGTGTGCCCTCATTGTGTGCAGGCAGCAGCAGACCTTCGCCGGGGAACGACCTTGAAGCTGATTAACCCAATATCGATATTCAATAAAGTTTGGAATTTGACTGCCACTCGCGAGGAAGTACAGTACAGTCCGGACTATTACGAGATGACGGGGCAACGCAACCTTCTTGTGTCCTCCGGTGATGCTCGAACGGGTGTTTCTTGATAGGAAAATCCGGAAAAGGTGAGAAAGAGAACCCCATCCAGATCAGCCTGGGTCTGCGTTTGTGCCTGGTGGTGGGGAAGGATGTCAAGCCGGTCCTTTTTGCCTTATTTGGTTATTCTCTCTCTGAGGATTTCGTTGACTAGGTCAGGCTGTATGTGTCACTTTTGGTTTCTGTGAGTGCAAATGGGGCCTGCGCAGACGGCAAAGAGAGCGCAACATCCTCGTGTCCTGGCAAAATGCGGATGGCAACATTAATTTGCGCGCAGTTTGTTTTTATTTTGTATCTAACCAAATCATTAATTGGCTGATTCTGGTCTAGTCTGTGAAATCAAGTCAAAGAAATGGAACTGAACCAGGCTGATAAGACATGTGGATTAGCATTATGCAAACACAAACACAATCGACTTAATACTTCGAAAGAGACAAAGAGAGTCCAACCAGCCTTAAATGTTTCTGAAACAGGTACAAGTGATAACTTTCCCATAACTCTCGTTGCTATTCGTGTGGCCCGGAGTGTTTGTATAAGTTCTCAAGCCGCTCTCTGAGTGGGAGGGAGAGAGAGTGAAAGAAAGAGTCGGCTCTCGCGCAGTTGCGCTCCTTGACCTTGGACACCCACAAACACGCACAGACTCGCATAAAATTGCACTGGCTGCTGTAGGCGCCATCCATCTCGATTCCGAGCCCCAAAGCCCACTTTTCGCCAGCAGCCACAAGTTGTGGCATCGCGGATAATTCTCGCAACAGAACATAGAACAAGTGTGGTAAATAAATATATATACATATGTAATATATGTAGGAATTAGTATATTCTGTGGGACAGACATCTGTCCAAACGATCCCCCGCAATGGCTTCGTACTCGGACCTGGAACCCAGCATAGATGATACGCGGTAGGTACCCCTAAATGGGAGCAGACCCAGACCCAGAGCCATCTGGCATATCTGGCAGATCTGGCAGTCTGTCAATTAAAATGACGCCGAGAAATCAACAACATCGGAGGGGCAGCATCTGCAAAACATTTTAGAGGTCGACAATATCTGAATCAGCAAATGCTGCGTCATCATCATCATCATCATCATCAGCCGGCGCCCCCTGTTATCAGAATTCGTTGCCCTTTCCTATTGATTTTCGTCGCTCTCTATCTATCATCCATCATATACAGATTGATTGATAAGAATGGGCGAGTGGGGGGTGCAAAGTTCCGAATACATTTGTGTTTGTGTCAAATGGAGTGAAAACAGGGATTGAATAAACAAGCCCCAACCGAATAGAACTACGGAGACTACGGAGCTTACACAACGAAGACGGGAGCAGGGGAGCAGAGGGGGAATTGCCATATAAGGTCTGCTGTAATTAAACCCCCTGCGACTCCCTCCCCTAAGTAAATGTATTTCCGATTAGCTTCTGTCAATTTATCCGACCGTTTTCCACTCGGTGTTTCTACGGGAAAGCCCATAGAAAATCCCTAATATTATAACCATTTGATTGATTTATTGAGAACTCTACCCAACTCTTATCGGTATTGCGTATTGCACATTTCTTGTGGATACAGAAGTGGGGTTACATGTTCACGCCTTAAAATTAACCAATATTTCCCAACCTTGTCGGAAAAACAAACAAATATTTGCCAATTCATGTTACTATCAGTTGTACGCTCATTCGGTAAATATTGTGCCACCCTTTGCAGTTATGGAAACTCAAACAAAGGGGAATCATTGCCTATCCTTGTATATAGATTGGATTGAAGCAAAGGCAGTACTTTCCCAATGTATCCAATTAAGATTTGCACTTAAACTGACGAAAGATTAACCAAGACAAAACCGTTCAAATCAATACCGATAATGAAAGTGTGGCAAATGGGTTTAATTCGAGTTTTAAATTTGCATTCAAAACGATTTTCGCTGCACTTTTAAGTGTCCAACTTTTGTTGGAGTTTGGCATTTTCATAATTCGCAGCGACCTTCAGTGCCGAGTGCTTGAACCACCAGCCCGCCCCCAATCCGTGTATTGTTGTTCAGAGTCGAAGCCTGCGAAGTGTTGGTCATAAAAACTAATGGCAGACAGCAGCTCCATTCAATGCGGTAACACTCGGAGAGTGGAAGAGTCGCAGTGTCGTAGTGGCAATTGTGGGGTCTTGCATCGCATAATGTGCGATGAGCATGCAGTTTCTTCTCCGAGTTTATTTGGCTTTCGTTCGCTTTTCGTTTTCGTTTTCCGTTTTCCGTCTTCTGTCGTCGCTTTCCGGTCAGGGGCACTTTCCTTTTCAATTTGTCCAGCTCTTTAGAGCCATTTCGCAACGAAGCGTCGTCCATTTGTTTGCCATTGGGATTTGTGCTGAGGTGTCTGTCTGCCAACAAGTGTTTGCTCTGGGGCCATAATCGGAGTCGAGAATGCCGCTGCTCGCTTCAAGCTCAAGCTGGCCATGGAGATGGAGCTGCTGCAGAGGTCCCTCCTGGCCCCGCGGCATAATTAAGTTGGCAAATTCGCGTAATGGCCAACTGCAATTACACACCGCAGATAGAGCCCATGCCCATGTCTGGGGCTATGCAAATGCTGTACATAATTATAATGTTTGCCGTGTTGTGGCTGCCTCTGCCTATTGTTAGTCGGTTTTGTTTGTGTTTTGCTTATGGCTACTCTCCCATATTCCAGGGTATTCCGAGTGTGACCAGAAGCTGACAACGTACTTTTATAATTTTTAAAACATTATTCGCCGACCTAACAGTCTGTTTGGGCCTTTACTTTGCTGGAAGGATCGCTTGGAAATTCTTCTAGAGTTGTAGTCCCAATTCTGAAAGACTCTGAAAAGGGTATTGACCGATACGGCTTCCGAAGATAGGTTTTCCTTCAGACGTATCGTATCGTGAGGTGAGAGAGTGTGTGCTCATCTGCGAAAATGCAAATGAAAGTCAAAGTTAATTTGTTAGATTTTCCCGTTGAGATACCCGCACTCGTTCGCAGATACAGATACCATCGTACGCCCCCCGTACACGTACACACGGTCTGCATTGTGGCCAAATGCTAGGCTACATTTCCATTTTCGAGACGCCTTTTGGCTGGGCGTGAGATTTTCTTTGGGCTCGGTGTTGTTTTGGGGAAACCCGAATGATTCTACACACATTAATGGTTCCACAAATCGTTGAATCATCAAAGAATAGCTGGCGTACTAATTTCCCACACACTCCCAGCTCAATTGGCGGCAGTCCGTAATGAACTCAGCCTTGGCATTCCCCCAAGTTCAATGCCAAACCATATTTTGTGATCCAGACTCAGACCATCCATACCCAACCCAGACCCAGACCCCCCCGGTGGCAGTCATTCCATTTAATTAATCAACGCTAAAACGCTAAATGAAATGAACATTTTTCAGCTGTGTGTGTGTGTGTGGCTTGTTGTGCTCATCAGAATCAGCATCATCCCCATCTCATGCCGTGGGTACTGCACCCACAAGTGTCGACACGAATCCGCGGCTGCAGTTTCCATTTCGATGCGCAAAAAATTCTTAAACTGCCATTCGCAGGGTGCCGCGAAGGGTGCTCAAGGGGGGTG
Organism: Drosophila helvetica; assembly: GCA_963969585.1. Classification (NCBI taxonomy): domain Eukaryota; kingdom Metazoa; phylum Arthropoda; class Insecta; order Diptera; family Drosophilidae; genus Drosophila; species Drosophila helvetica. Next base: position 18,566,866 of record OZ018404.1, on the reverse strand, counting down.
GGGTTTGTGTGAAGAGGTTGGTTGGTGGGTGGTCCCACTTCGCTAATTAGTACATAAATACTTTTGGACACACATGGAGCTGGGAGCTGGGAGCTGCGAGCTGGGAGCTTGGTTCGTTACCTCAAAAGAGGGTCAAATGTCAACCTGATGCAGTATTTGGACAGCTCCACTAACGAGGCCAGCTGCGTTAACTGGGTTAGCTCTCTGGGCTTCTGGTGCGGTCTGATCGGTCTAGGAAAAAAGGACATTTCATCCGACATCTACACTAGGCAACAAACACTAGGCAATTTTAATGAAATATGTTTTTTTTTTCAAGGCAAGAATTCGTTTCAAATGTTTACAAATATTATTATTATTGATCTTCTTTGCAAAGTCTCAACTGGTACAAGTCCTTTCTACTAATTTGGCAAAAATCAAGGAGAATTTTTCAATCATACAAAGTCATCATGCCAAGCCCATAATAGGAAATATAGGACTGATATATATTCAGTCATTTTGTTACAATATAATTTTACACGCGCGCTTTCAAATGTAACTTTGACATGCTTTCTACATGTAGTGTACAAATGCAGTGCCCGAAAGTATGCAACGAAAATGCGTTTGAGTTTTTTAAATATTCGTACGTACATGACACCTACTTAATTCCACCTCCCCTTTTTTATTCTTGGTATGTTTCATGGTTTCATAGTTTCTAAAAACATATATATACATATACATATATACTTTATACCCAAGTTTCTCTTGGCATCGGCATCGCAATAGAAAACAGTGGCTCTAACTGGCTAGACAGGACTAGGCTGTGTCGTGGCTGAGGCTGCCGATGATGGATCTGCATGATTATTATATACATATTATGTATTCTTGTACTTTTTAAATGCCAAGGGAAAAGTAAAGATGGTTCGAATTGTTAGGAAATGAGAAAGTACTATTTTAGCTTAAATGAAACATAAATAATGAATAAATATTCTTTGACAATTGAATAATTCCGCATAGCCACAGAAGGTCAAAGGCTTTTTGCATATTGCTGAAATTACACATAAATAAGTATATATATGTACCCCTACATATGTATAAAAGCGTCTGTGATCATTCGGCATCCCCGAACTTGGAGTGAATCACTTCAGACCCATTACTCACGTCCCGTCCCATTCGTCTGGCGCCCGATATAAGCCAGAAACAATACAATAGCCAAAGGCAGCGGCATCGCATTCGCATCCACATCGCCAACAGCAAGCAGCCAACAGGCAACAGGCCACAGAGTTCAGCAGAGAAGACAAATTCTTATTTGAAAATAGTTTTCCTTGAAATGCCTTTGGCCCGCCGCCCGGCTGCAGCGGCTCTTCCATTCAATTTCAAGAGAATTTACTGCACAAATGGAAAATGCATTTGCTCTTGGGCCTGGGCCTGGGTCTGGGTCTGGCATGACATTTATTTATGGGTTGATTCATTGATCGAGTGGTTCGTGGGTTGTGAGTACACACATATTAATTATGAATTTAAGTAGACATTTGAGATTCATGAGGAGCATAAATGGAGTCTGTGAAATTTAATTTGTGTCTCTAGCAAGGACTGATGGTAGCCGCTTAGGATGTGGTTAAAGAATGTTGACAGAAAGAGTGCAAAATAATTTAAAGGCTGCAGTGAATCGGTGATACCTTTTGCACCTTTTCCGCACGGGAAGCTGCTGTCAGTTTGGGTGGCGTTTATCGCGAATGAAATGTGACATTTAATTTCCCCCTCCATCCTTTCCATTCCTGTCAGAAGCTCTGACATAAGGGCGATCCATTAGCGGCGTTGTCGGGGCAAGTGAGTGACGGGAAACTGTATCTGAACTATCGCTGGAACTATCCATCCCAATCCGATGCCATTCATGCCACAGACAGATGAGCAGGAGTAGCTCCAACATAAAAATATTTGTTACATTTCAGCTCATGGTTTTGTTTCGTTTCTTTTTTCATTCCAGCATGTCTTCCGGCCTGATGTCGTGTGTGAGGGAAAACTCACCGCCGCTGGAGCTGGAGCTGGATGCGAGTGCCAATGGTCCATTGTCACTGCCGGAGGGCAACATGGGCAGGTCACACGGGGGACCCGCCACCTCAACGCCCATTTCCAGCCCCGGAAACTCGGGCCACGAGCCCGCAAATGCCGGTGAGTTATGTTACCTAATTGCTCCCATGCCCGCTTCGTACTCGCAGAGCAAATATCCTTGCAAAAGGCTCGATTGCTGCTTTATTGTTTATTTTATGGGCCACAGCGAGGGCAGAGAGATGCTGAATCATTCAAGTGCGGAATGTCGGATTATGAGATTGCCTTTGGCCCGACTGGGACCATTTCTGGGAACTTTCTGCTTCATGTGTTCATCATCTGATCTGATGGCTTCCCAGGGCTTTCTGGGATGGGTTTGAGTGGCATCCAAAGCCCACCTTTGGGGGGCTGCAGGAACTCTCCGGGCACATGGCAATCAAATACTTGTTGTGGTAGGCTTTAATTTAGACTCAAGGGATGATATGGAATATGTTTTGCATACTTTGGATGGGCACATAAATAAGTCGATTTTTGTAAAGGGAAATAAAGGCATATCGCCGTACAAAGTGAACAAGATCCGGACTACTTCTACTGCCAAGGGTATCTACTCAATTTGCAGTCGAGTGGGAAATGTTGGGAAAGAGCCCTGAACAAAGAGGGCCATGTTTGAATACCCTGTACCATATGTAGTGGGGGAGACCGTTAGGCAAAGTTTGCTCGTTTCGTATGTGCATAATTAGATGGGGCTTATGGCTTCGGGCTTCGGGTGCCGCCACGACCACCACGACCACCACAAGAGCTACAGATACAAATTCGACATACGGCTACAGCTGCAGATGCAGATACAATGAGCGCGAGATACGAGCATACGAATATTCAGATTTGGTTACTTGCGACCCGGGCTTTGTTTGTTCGCATGTTTTGGGCCCCCAACTGAATAACTGGATAATGTTTATATAATTGTGGGTAATACTCGCCCGAGCCCCACGTGCTAATTAACGCCAGCGACTTTCTACGCGGCGCCCATGCGGCCGCAAAGCGAAAATCGACCACAAATGTTCTCTTCTATTTCGCGGTGAAATGGGAATAAAAATAAGAATGGAAAGGGAAGTGGAAATGGAAATGGGGAAGCTTTTATTCATTTTGGGGCCAGTGTTTGGGGCCGAAGTGTTATTGTTGTTATGACAACTCCAACAACAACAACAAAAAACAGCAAACTGCCATCAACAATAACAATATTACAATATATGTATGTGCCTGTACATTTCAGCATAAGTTTCTGTTTCTGTTTCTGTGCATAAATAAATAAATGCCACACGGGTCGCTGCACAGTGGGTGAGATCACGATCCAACCAGACAGCTTTCGAGCTACATTTTGGGTTCCTCTGTATTTGATATGTATGTAATATTATGGCCAATAAACCTGCATCGATTCAGGCAATATTTAATGTTGTTTCCACTGCCTTGATTTAGGCTTGCAAGCTGTGTCCCTTCCCAGGCAGCTCGATCTCTTCGATGTGGCCCATTGTGCAGGGTCTTGTGTTGGCTTAACCCCTGACAGGCACCCGAAGAGCGCTAATCAGACCGATTTGGCAACCTGGCGAAGAGTGCGACGCTACCAATAGGCCCAGACATGCGAGCCGAGGCGAGGCGACGCGACGCTGTCGATGGCTGTTCGTTCGCTTGGGGCTCGGTTCAGTTGGGTTCAGTGTTTGATTCGATTTCAGCCGAGGTTTCGTTCGTTTCGTTTTCGTGAATTTCGATTTCAGTGTGTGTGTGTGGGCGGGGAATGGGGGGGGGGGGTCTGTATGTATTTCGTATTTTCCATTGCGGCAGTGGCAGCGGCGGCCGTTGATTCAATTCATTCTGTGCGCTCCGCTCCACCTGTACAGGTGAAACGATTTCGTACGCCGGTTATTGCACTAATTGAATAGTCGTCACTGTCGCTGTCGTTGTCGCTGATTGCAATCGAAGTGGAATCGAATTGAAACACTCAACCGAAAACGCACTCGTATTCGCTGTTCGATCAATCCAACATCAAATCCACATCATTTTTAATCAATAATATCGGAAAAGCACCAAGAAATACACACAGAACATTGTGGAGTCATCAAGTAGAGTGCAATTTTGTGATTCTGTGAAGTGAAGTGAAGTGAAGTGGAGTTTCGGGGCTGTGGCGGCTGAAGAATACTTGTTTACAATAAGCAACAATCAGTAGAGTAAACAGCGCGAGGAATTTCCCAATTGAATAGAACATCTGCGGCTATTTTCGGAATTCATTTATTTGAACAGGTAATAAAATGTACTGTTTATTGTTTATTGTGCGTGTGTTTTTTGGGGGAGAAATTCGGAATAATTTTCTCAGCCGATAATTTTAATATTTAAAAAAAAAAAACACCTAAGCTGAAGCTTGGGTCACTGTAAACTTAACATGCCACCAACCTTAGACTTAACATTCAGACTCGTATATAGGTATTACAGGTCACCTAGGTCACTAAGGCCACAGAAAACTTAACATCGCATCAACATTTGGTTAAGCCACATAAGTGCGTCTGTTTAGCTGCAACTCATGAGAAGTGCATAGAAAGGCCCTGTTAAAAAGATGTTGATTGAATGTTAAGACTCTGTTAAAATGCTGCCTTTCTATGCACTTCTCATGAGTTGCAGGTAAGCAGACGCATATATAGGTAGGTCACTGTAAACTTAACATGGCACCAACATTTGGATAAGCCAGATAAGTGCGTCTGCTTAGCTGCAACTCATGAGAAGTGCATAGAAAGGCACTGTTAAAATGCTGTAAATTGAATTAACATTCAGGGCCTTAACATTCAATTAACATCATTTTAACAGGGCCTTTCTATGCACTTCTCATGAGTTGCAGCTAAACAGACGCACTTATGTGGCTTAACCAAATGTTGGTGCCATGTTAAGTTTACAGTGACTTAAGTGACCTGTAATACTTATGTTATTAGGTTTTATTTATTATAATTTGTATACCCGAAAATGAGCCAACGTTTTACCTGATTCCAGCCCCAGAATAGTAATAATATATTTATTGTATCATATTACAATGTTATATAAGTCCGCAAACAAATTTGGGCCATGCCAGAGAGGCTTACCAAGCGAAGATGAGTTTATTTCGGGTTGAATCCCCAGTACAGGCCCCAAAGAAAGACGCGGGGCGGGGCGGGGCGGGGCTGGAGACCCAATTGAGGCAGACGCCTCTAATTGAAGTGCCAAGAGCCAATAGCCGAGAGTTGTGTAACCAATTTGGTGCGTCTCACAGAGTGTCGATTGTTGGTGTGATTTCTGATTTGTTTGGCGCGCGTTGAGTGCAAACGGGGGCCGGAAGGCGGGATGGGGTCTGATAAGCCCGTGGCCGTCAGCACGCTCTCGGCCGATGGCAGCTAACGTCTTTGGGCAGCGTTTGGGCGATTGGGACAACCTGGAGATTGGCTGCCTCCTTATCAGGCCCGATGGTTTATAAATATGGACTGGGATAAGACCGATCGATAGATTGGAATAGTGGAAAACTACTCTCGAAATAGTGTCATACTCCTTTGGGGATGTCGGTAACAAATGGAACTATTTCCACAGCAAAAAAATACTCTCAGAGAATTGAAATTCCTTCGGAATAGTTGGTTTTCCGTTTGCAATTAATTTCAACTTGTCAAACCTAAATCCGTATACTTGATATGGGGTATCTACTCTGTTCTCTGGGTAGTTTGAAGTCTCTTTGCCGAATGGATTGATAGCTGTTGCCTGATGGTAGATTTGTGTACTGATTGGTGGGCGGTACTCGTATATCAAGTCTTACTTCCACACAATACAGAAATAAAGTAAATAATATGTACTATAGATTGATACACACTATCTGCGTAACTGACATCATTTTCTATTTGGAAAAGTGCCGCAATGTAATCCTGTACCCTTTTCGCTGCCAATTAATCATACGCAGTGCTGGCCCCTGGGGTTGAGCAACGAACTCAAGGCTTTGCCACGGCTAGTCCATCGAAAGAATATCCGATTCTAGAAGCTTGTCTCGTAAGTGCTTACGAGCTTACAGAATATATTCAACATCTGAAGGCCGCCAGACCTGTTCGCTTGTAAGAACAGTGGTTGAAATGTGCAACACTCGGGGCCGCTGGCTGGCTATTCTTATTCCACCCGAGTGGCACTGGCTGAGCGGATAAGCTGCCCACTCCGGGCATGGACGGGGCGGGGCGGGGCCGCTGCTCACTTGACCTTCCCCAAAGCCGAAGAGTGGCAAAGCCCACAGCCCCCAGCCCACATCCGCTCACAGACGCGCTCGTACTCGTGCTCGTAGTGTTGGCTTACAAAAGTCGGCAATTACTGCAGCAGATTTGCATTTTGCATGATGTTTTGTGTGTGCGGCAACAGTTGGCCAATGATTAATTAATAAATGAACCCACTCGACAAGCCAAAGCAAACCTCTTTGGAATTGCAAATCGAGAATCGAGTGGAATCGAATGGAGTCGAGTTGGAATTGGTGTCAGCAAAACTGTCAGTGCCAACACTCCCGCGGCCCACGCACTCCGTCCCGAGTACAGTGAGCACTCGGGGAGTACAGAGACAATTGAAAAGATTCATTATCGCCGGGCATCATGTTGCCAAATTGAAAAGACTTAAGTCTATTTTGATGTATTACAAAATCTGACAATGACAAACAGGGAGTCGCTCCGAAGACAAAGACAGACATAGAGAAAAAGATTCGCCCACATTCGCGGAAATCCAAACGATGACAGCACGCGAAAAAGCGAAAACAGCGAAAACTTTGAAACGGGAACCCAAGCAAAAACAGATCTTGCTCAATGGACTTTTGATGGATTAGAAATAAGACAATATGTTGGCCCATCTTGAAGATCTTTGCGTTCAGTTATCAACCTGCTATGATTAATTTTCCATTTTTAAATCGCCAAGGGAAAATTAAGGTCAGTCTCAGTTCCAGAAGGGTTCGCTGCTGACCCAATTAGCATTCTATAAATAAGCAATTGTCACTTGCCGGAGGGAGGTACTGGTACTGGTACTCGTACTCCTGTTTTAGCCCTGTTTGGTGGTTGAAATTCCATTAGCAGCCGGTCCCCAAGCAATTTCCAGAGGAGGCGAGTCCGAGACACCCCCCAAAATGGTAATAAATAGAATGACGCGCCACTGCCCTCCGCCTCCACCTCCTCCTACACTTGGGGGAGGGGAGGGGGAATATAAATATTATTTCTTGTCCGTCAGCGACCTTCTTTTATGAGTAATCAAGCGATGACCAGCCCCAAACGCCGCTGGAACTAATCGTCAGCATCGGATAAATATTCCATGTATCTACATGCATATATACTCGTACAGACATGTTTAGGTGCATACGAATATATCGTATATATATATATGTATGTGCCATATGTATGTCTGTACTATCTGGCAGTGTTCGCGTGCCCCAAAACGTGACGGGCATTCGAATGGCAGTCCACGAACACTTTGATTAGAGGCCCATGGGGCGAAGGTACAATCTATGGTATTTTAGAAATCAATATGCAGGTACTCTTAAGTATATAGTGGCTTCCGTTCTGTTCGGTTCTTTTCCCTAATAAATACAGTATACCCGTAGACTTTTACTGGCTGCTAAACGGCCTGCAGACTTTCCATTGAAAGACCATTGTCTGGTCTGTGCTGTCTGAACTTTCTTCGAGGGCATGACACATAGCACACATGAATATATGTAATGTTTTGCAGAGTGATTCACTTGTGAAATTCCAGGAAGTCCTCGAGATGAGGATGAGCGCTCCAGAGATAGAGAGAGAGAGCCACTAGATGGTTTAGAAACCAACTCTTTTGGAGCTTTTGTAGATCGAATGCCCAGCTATAATCAAGAGATGTTCTGCACTGGTGCACTGGGGGGTGGGATCGTGTCGCTACATGTGTACTCCATACTCAACATTCCATATCGATCGATAAGGAATCTACCTTCTGCCTCTTCTGCCACTCTCTGCCTCTCCCTCTCGCCCTATGCTATCGCCCCATCGGAATAGAATAAAAATTATTGAGGTGCTGCACAGACGCCACAGGCAATACCACTTCAATTGATTATATTTTACGATTCCGTCTAATTGCGACTTTGGAATGGCGTCAAAGAGGTTCAGTTCAAGCAGTTCCACAAGATCCAATTATTCAAATATAGATATCTTGGTCAAATAATGGATCTGACCTTGACAAGTAATTCCCAACTTTTGTGTGCACCTGTGGGGTGGATTGAAAACTGTTAAAAACTATCTGCATGAGCATTTCTCTCAGTGTGTGTGTGCACTATCTATCTATCTATAGCTGTCACGTTTTTACCGCCCACCCTGCCCCTGCCCAGTCGCCTGCCTCTTTTTTCGCTGACTTGGGAGTTCCCAGTTGAAGGCCCTCCAATTTTCGCCTATTATGGGCATGTTTTTCGGTTCTCTTCGTTTTCACCCATTTATTGTTTATTTCTTATCGCCCATTCTGGCCTGCCCCGCCGCTTCTCCTCTTCGTTTCTTTGCCCCTTCCATGGGGTAGAAAGGGGAAGTGACAAAGATTCTTGGTCGCAATCGATGGATGGTCATGGTCTGTCTCTGGGCTGTGAGTAACTGAGGAAGTAGGATGGAAATCGGTATCATCGCTTACCTCATCGGAAGTGTTCTCAAGTGCTAAGAATCGGAATTCGGGATGAATAACAGGCATGCATTTAGTTGTTTATTCCATTTATTGCAGTTTATTGTAATGATACGAGTATATATATCTATAAGAAATGAGATCTATTTCAGAAAATAGTCATTCCAAATTCATCTCTTTAAATCTCTTTAAATTTGTCTTATTTCTACCACATTTTGGCAATATCCTTGGATTTAAATGTCTAAGTTCTTTATCTTTTCTGGTTCTACCTGCTTTGCTCTGCTTTGTAGGCATTCTACATACCCGTGCCTTTCTCTTCATTACTCTCATTACTCACATTCACATTCACATTCACAATATTTTGTAAATTTACAAAAATATACAAGCTCAAAAAGTCAAGAAAAAGTTGCCCGCCTTTTAAGCCCCGCCCCACAATTCGCAGCTGATCGAACTGATCGAACACCGGATTATGAATTGCTGCATTTTTTCCAGCCAGGGTATGCACTTATTCTAACGGGATCTTTTTCTATATAAATTACGAATTTATTCCAAATTATCTGTCTGGCGTCTGGCTTTCTGCGCAGCAAGCCCTGTTCTATACGTCTCTTTATTCCTTGTAGAAATAGTTTCCAAAAAAATATGTGTTTGTATTAAAATTTATGTCTGATCCTGGGCTTTTATCCTTCCAGAGCAACAACTGCAGCAGCAGCAGCAGCAGAAGCGTCGCCGTTTCCATCCGCTTCGTAACCTGCGCCGCATCTTCCGGCGTCGCACCATCAACAGCTCGGCGGACAGTCCGACAGCTTGCCAATCCGCAACACCTGGACCTGGACCTGGATCCTGCAACACCTTGCCGCCGCCGGCCAGCAGCTCCAGCGAGAAGAATCTGCGCAGTGTGACCGCGCCGCCAGAGTCTTCGGCCGCCGCCTCCTCGCCGGGCTCCCCGCTGAACCAGCAGTCGCTGGGCGAGAGCTACCAGACGCAGTCGCTGCCCAAGTCCAAGTCCTACGGCTCGCACCGCGATGAGCTGCTGAGCGTGCTCCTGGGCAAGAAGAGGGCCAGCAAACAGACGCAGCACAGCCTCGATCAGCAGCACCAGCAGCCACATTTCCCGGCGGACGCCATGTACCAGACACAGCGCCAGCAGCTGGGCGTGGCCGTCTTCCCCGAGACCCGCAGCCTGAGCCGCAGCAGCTACTTCTCGGAGCAGCGCCACCAGCAGCGACACCTGCGCAGCGTCGGCGACTCCTCGCAGGAATTGGCCGTGGAGCGGGAGGGCAACCCTAGCACGGGGGGCGGCGATGGCTCCGCCGACATCTCCGATAGCCAGCGCAGTCTCAGCGAGGGCCGCCTCCTGGATGTCGACGGGTGAGTTGTCCAGCCAACCGATCGAATCGGAGTTTGTCCAAGACCGCCCATATAAATCTCTCTCTCTCTCGCTCTCTCGCTCTCTCTTGTTGCAGGGACTACTCTCGCGAGACTCTGTCGCAGTCACACGACAGCGTCTTCTCCGAATCGGCAACGGCCAGCAGCCTCTCGATAGTCCTGAAGGTAAGTCCGAAATCGGAAGCCATATCTATATCTATGTGTATCTATAAAACCAGAGACCATATACGTACAATACATATCCAGATTTCGATTGGATCCACATGTATACCCACAACAAAGTTCGGATACCATGGATGGTCTCTTGGGGGATCTGCTGGGGGTTTCTTGGGATCCGCTTGCTTCTGCCGCTGTTGGCATTGCTGTTGTTGTGGTGCAATCAATCTAAATTGATTTTAATCAAATTTAATTTGTGCTTTTGTTGGCGTATCAGCGGCTGCTATGACCAAATCTCCCGCAGTGGCCATTGACTCACAGTCGATCGGTTCATTCTTTTGTTCGGCTGCTTCTCGCTGTGCTCGTTGGATGTGATGAAAACCGAGACCCTGTAACAGAGTTTACAAGGCTTCCGACTGATTAGCTGCATTATCAGGGAATTGAACAACTTCCCATTCATTTGTGGTGACTTTTGTTCGAACTGAGTTCAGTGAACTCCAGTGATACGGGGGTTCGATTGGGCACGAAAGGTGGAAGACGAGAGTGGGAGAAGTTCCCAGAATCCTTTATGAGAAATTTAATTTCTTTACAAGGAAAACCTTTTCTTTTTGCCTAGCAAGTCTTTGATTTTGCGTTTTTATTATTTTGCGCGAAACGCAATGGTCTGGCCACCAGAGTTACCTAATAAACTGAACGATCATCGTTAGCAACATCATTATCATATGTTGTCTGAGTTTTTTGGTGTTTGGTGGAGCAGCAGAGGGAAAGAGTGAAAGAGGGAAAGGGGAAAAGGCACGCGTCGTGGCGCAACTGGAAACCGAACCGAAAGCCACCAACACTGCAGCGTGTACTTGTGCTCGTACTGCAATTGCAGTATTCCCTCCCATCCATCCCATCGTACCATCGCTCTATTGCTCTTCCACACCCCCTAACCACCACCCCACCCCAACGCGTGGCAATTTGCGGCTTCTTCCTCTTATGTTGCTTCTATTGCTTCTCCGGTTTCTGGACAAACGAGTTGCCAGCCCGATGGTCGCTTGGCCGCTTGGTCGCCTGGCCGCCTGGCCGCTTCTTGTTATTCCACTTTTTTCCACTTGGCTCCACTCGCTCTCTAGTGCTCCTCGCCATCCCATCCCATCCCCTCCCCTCCCCCTGGCAGCTTATTTGCCAACCTGGTTAGCAAATAAATCGCATTTCTTTCTGTTTCTATGCTATTGAACTCCTGCAAAGCTTTCCGCTAAATCAGTTTGCATCGAGCCATTTGCCAGTGAAGACCAAGGCAGCGCGCTCGCAGTTCTCGATTCGGTCCGATCCGATCCGATCCGGTCCGGTCCGGTCCGGTCTTCTGTCCACGATCCCTAGAGAAATACAGAAAAAGTGTTGACTTGGTTCTATCGGTACTGCGGGGTAGCTGTGGCAGCAAAACATTTTACTGCGATTCCTGAACACCCGATCCAATCATTAGAGATCAATCGTTGATCTATACGTTTGAGCGGTCGGAAATGGAGGTTCTATCTGCAAGGGATTATAGTTGATACTTTCCAGTCTAACGAGAATTGAAATGCTGTCTACAATATCATTAATATTAACAGGATTTCCTTCTAAGCTTTGAATAATACGTGCTCGAATCTATTCAATGCGTGAATCCTCCTCTAGGAATAGATATTTATAGACTTTGATCCGCTTCTTCTTCTGTCTGTAAGAACTGAAAGTCTTTGTTATATATCTTCTGGGCTGGTCTGGTTCTGGTCTCTCCTAATCCCCGCACTGAAAGCCTGGTAAATTTTCCTTGGAAAAGCTGAAGAGCAGGCCGAGGTACGAGCATAGGTCTATAAATATTTACCAGTCGCAGATCTGTCCCAGACAACGATCTGCTCCAACCCGTTTGATGAATTAATTGTGGAAAACAGAAAGAGAAAAACATCTAGTCGATGGCCATAATGGAAAAGATAAATGACAATGCAGGCACGAGAGAGGGTGGAGTAGCCATTAGCTTGGACGACATGGAATGACAGTGATATGGTAACACGGTAACACGCATCGGCAGTGACTGGGGCCGCTCAGGAGCAATCAGAGCCGTCATCAGTGCGTCCCCATCCCAGCATCCGGCGGGTATGGGGACGCCAGGCGAAGACATTTCACACGCTTCTTTTTAATTGACCAGCTCAGAGGGAAAACGAGATGATGGGCGACTGGTGGAGAGGTGGAGAGGCCTGTTCCAACAGACTTCCTGGCCTGGCCTGGTCGGGCCTGGCTGGCACTCCTGGGCACCCGAAACTGATACCCGAATTCATTTTCGGCCTACATTCAGGCAATGGCCTGTCTGTCCTCTATGAGATCTGTGGCACTTCCCGTCTGGCTGCACAACCATTGCATAATGGTGCTCCTCAGTGGATTTGCCTCCATCATATGTAGATTTCCGTGTCCATTGGCCACTGGATGATGGAGTGTGCGTCCCCGTCCCACTGGGCCAACGACTGTAGCCGCTGCAGCCAATGCAGCATCCGCATAAAGATTTTAATTGCATTTCTTCGCACGCTGCGCCCAGCACTCGCGGCCCGACGCGACATTCTGAAGTTCAGCAAAAATGCGGCCCATGTCCATATCTGCTGGCCACTTCTGTCGGTCCACTTCACGAGGTGCACTCTCTGCCAGAAGGAGGAGAAATTCGTGGGGGGAATCGCTCAATGCCAGGCGATTGTCTGTGCGGTCCAAGAGGATTGGGAATCTTACTCGGTACAAGGCTAAAGAGAAGTTGATTTGGCAGTAGCATTGGGGTATTCCATAGTTTCAATCTATACATAGAATAGAATCTATTGTAAGCCAGGAAAACCTCTGATATAGTTTAGATTTATGGATCACTTGGAGTCAAGGCCAAGCCATTCTCTAAGCGGATGCCCCATCTGGCTGGGATTGGACCGTTTATTCCACTTACGGCCAGCGGCTGTTGCCATTTGTTGGATACTTGAAATGCAGCTCGGACAGCGAAATGATGCAATTGCATTAATTCAAAGTGATTGCCAGCCTGTCGACTCCCACTTGGCCAACTGCTGTTCCCATTCTCTCTCTCTCTCGCTCTCTCTCTCTCTCTAGCTCTCTATGCCCCTGCCACAGCCACAGCCACAGATTGCGGCGAGGTGCTGTGGTAATCAATGTTGGATTGTTGGCTTGTGTGTGGCCATGTTTGGAGCCACTGGCCACTCCCCCTTCCACCCAGTCGAGTCCGCCCAGACGAGTGGCCCACTCAGCAAGTGTGCCAATAAATCAGTGAACGTGACGGGGCTTGGTCTGGTCTGGTCCGGTCTGGCCTGGTCAGTGATTTGCACCGGACTCGGATTCGGATTAGTCACCACGGTCAGCATTTGAGCAGGTAGCAAATGCACCGATAAGGGTAGGGTTGAGGGTAGCTTTACCTGGGAGTCGCGGATCCTCGTAATTCCCCGAATTATATCGGATAGAGCAGATGGGCAGGATGATGTAAATCTAATCGAACTTGGCCTGAGGAGTAAACACACCAGGTAGAGGTGTTCGTTATGCTACAGAAATAGAGACATCTTACAGAACATTGAACTCCAAGAGACTCCCATCCTCCCTGCTGCATATCCATCAGAACTGCATCTCTCAAGGCAATTGATGGACGGGGTCTTTAACCTGAACCATTGCGGCACTTAATCCTCGTGCAACGAAAATAGATCTTGACTAGACCAAGCAGATGGTGGCGTCACGCGCCCGTGCGACTGATAGATGACATGGGAAAAGGAGCCAAGCGGCAGGCTGCGGCAACATTCGTTTGTTTACGGCAGACACACCAAACATCTAGCCGTCCGCTCTACCGTGTGTGCACTGTAAGTGCATTCGAAAGAAAGCGGGGAAATGTTTACTTTTGGTCTCAGTCGCAGTCGCAGTCGCCGCAGGTCGAACTGATTTACGTAGCCTCTGCATCGGCATCTGTATCTCTGTATCTGCCTCGGCATCTGTATCTGTCTCTGCATCTGCATCTGTACGAGTTTCTGTGCCTGCCTCTGGGTACGGGTACCCTTGAAACGAGACAAAGATTTCCAGGGCCTGCCTCGCACTCAATTATGTTCGACTAGGTAAAAACACCACCAAGTCGGCGCCATTTCCATTTCCATTTCAATTTCACTCTCGTTTCCCTCGTCGAGGGTCGATCTGCTCATCTGCTCTGGCCCGCTCTGCCCTGCCCTGCCGCGAGACCATTTTCAGTTGCACATTGCACTTGGATGCGCTCACATCTCCGGCGCTGGCTGATGCGGTTTTTCTGGCTCTGTCTCAGTGGAAAGTGAAATCATTGAGATCGCGTGCCGCCTCCATCGCAGACAGACAACAATAGCCCTTATTAGCGGCCTCGTTCATTAAAGAGGAGAGCAGAGATGGTAGCCGGAAACATGGGTTCCCTCAAAGTGCAGGCCAATCCCTTCAAGCTCTCGTTTACGGTAAGAATGAATACGGGGAATCGGGACTGCTCAGGAATCGCAGGGACACAATCGAACAGCTGCACAGCTCCCGCACAGCTAACCGATCGATCACACAGTCATTCGTAGCCTCGACACCGCTTTGAGGCTCTCGGAATGATCGACTTCAAACAGAATCCGTTCAAGATGAGGCTGAGCGGCTCCAGCATGGGCGAGAGTCGTCTCGGCCGCAGCTGCCTGCGCGCCCGCTTCGTGTTCCGCTGGAAGAGCTGGGTAACGGCGCAGCCGCCTCCCCCTCACCACGCCCCCATTCATTTCGCATTAATTACCAGATCTAACCCATCCCACATTGCGATTTCGTTTCCATTCAAGGCTGAGCTCACAGACGTCCTACGCAAGCGACGCAATCGACCCGATGCCTCCGACGAGGATCTGGGCCTGCCCCGCAGTCCGGCGTCGCCGCAGAGACGGGTGGCCGGAGGCCAGAGCCGTAGTGCCGCCGTCGGTCACAGTCAGACCCGTGGACACAGCCAGAGCGAGGTGTCCTCGCTGAGTCTGCAGAGCGTAAACAGCGCCGAGGAAACGGAGGACAGCCAGCAGAGCCAGAGCCTCAGGTACCACTCGCGGGTGTCGACCAGCTCCTCCGTCTCGATCGGCTCGGACATACTGCGCCCGCACCACGAGGACGAGGTGGATGCGGTCGGCACGGAGCGCCACCGCCTGTCCCATGCGGCGGCCAAGCACAAGATGGCCATCAGGCCCGCCAAGAAGAAGGGACCCAGCCGACAGCACCGCAGGACCTTGGAGGTGAGTGCACGATAACATATGTCCAGTTCCACACTGATTCCTGCTCGTATTTCCAGTCCTCCATACCAGAAGCCAACGAGGATATGCAGAAGACATGTCCGGGCCTGAAAGTAGTCCGTGGTAAGTGATCCCAGAGGTTTTCAGTTCCGTTCCGTTCCCAGCTAATGTGTATCCCACCTTTGTTCCCGCAGATGTTGACCTCAAGAGCAGGACTCGCTCTATGCCACCCAAGACGGCGCCTGCCATTATCCCCAGCCCCAGCTCCAGCACCCCGGCGGCACCCAACACCATCTCCAGTTCCATCACGACGAAGCGCACCAAAACAATCGAACAGGCGACACGAACGACCAGTCAGGTGACGAGCACGTCTTCCACCACGCAGCAGATCTTCGGACTGCGAGCCCCCCCCACCACCACCAGCACCAACACCACCACCAGCACCACAAAGGCCACCAAGGCAAACACTGTGCTCGAGAGCCGGGGCGAGTCGTCCACTGATGGCGATGATGCCCTGGCCGCCAGCGAGCGCACTGAGAGTGGACTGCTGCGGCGGCTAATCCACAGGAACTCGAAGCGAAGCATTGCCCGGGCCAACGATGGCATCGAGGACACCGATTCCAGCCAGAGCGTGGCCAAGAAGCTCCAGATATCGACCTCCTGTCTGGAGACGGCCTTCCGCGAGCCATTGCTGATACCGGACAAGCCGCGACAGCAGCACGTGCAGGAGACCCGCCAGATGATTAAGCGTGAGATCCACAACGAGGCCAGCCACGGCCGCAACGCCATAGTCGGCAACTTGGGGGCAGGGAGCACTGCCCAGCCGCAGATGGCACCCAAGCCCAAGTCGGGTCCTGCTGCACGGCAACGCTACGTCCCCCGGGAACTGGGCACCAACTCGCCTGCGGCCACCCCGAATAGCAGTGCCTCGAACGACGTCACCAATCTGCTCTCCAAGAGCACCCGGGGCAACGACACCTTCCAATCGACAACTTTGGTGCGCGAGCAACAAGTCAAGGCCGAGACCACGTCCCACTTTGAGCGCAAGCCACGGATCGTGGGCCTCAGCGCCTTCCAGCAGAAGCTGTGCCGCTCCAGCGACTCGATGGGCCACAACTCGAGCTCCTCCAACTCGCTGGAGACCAGCACGGACGAGCCCTCGCCGCTCTACTACGAGGAGAAGCAACGCAAGACGGTGGAGAAGTCGCGCAGCTTCCGCAACTACCAGGAGGAGCGCGAGGCCGTCGTCGAGTCCACCGTCGTGCACAACCACATGCCCAGTCTGCCCGACCTCTCGATCAGCTTCCGCCTGCCCTCCTACTATAAGCAGAGCTCCCCCCGCTCTCCGCCACAGTCCCCGCGCTCGCCCCTCTCGCCAAACACCAAGTGCGTGTCCTTGGGATTCGAGATCAACGACAACAAGCTGCTGCAGGGGCGCGCAGAGTCTACGGGCCAGCTTCCGGCGCTGGCCAAGAGCTCGCCGCAACGGAGCAACAAGCTCCTGGTCCAGTCCAGCCCCGGCCCAGTCAACATCTCCCAGATAGAGCAGAACATCGACATGATCGTCAAGTCGCCGCTGGTGAGTGTCCTGCGAAAATCGGCCACAGTCGGCGAGCAGCTGACCGCGGAGCAGGCCCCGCCAGCAGCCAGACTGCAGCCGGAGCGTCCAAAGATACTGGACCTCGGAAAGAAGCCAATAGCCAGCACGGCCATCTGCAGTCCCAGCCCGGCCAGCCCCCTGACCAAGAGTGCCAAGCTCTCACAAAGCCCGCCCGCAACTCCGGCCAAGAACAGCAGCAGCAACAATGCCAACAACAACAATAGCGGCGGAAGCAGCCGCCGCAACTCCAGCAATGTGGAGACGCCCGTCGAGCCGGAGTTCATGAAGATCCAGCTGAACCGCGTGGACCAGGCGAGCCTGTACAAAAAGTCCAACCACCTGGTGCTGGCCAAGAACCTGAAGTCCCCCACCGAGCGAAGCCAGAGCAGCGATGACCTCAGCCTGAGGCGGAGCAGTGGGGCCAGCGTCGAGGCTGTTGAGCCGCTGGGTCCCAGTGCTATTCCACTTAACCTTAGGCAGGCCCTGGAGCCGAATCTGGGCAGGCAGTTGCGTTGTGTGAGCGCGAACAGCGTGCGGACCAGCTTCGGCAGCAGCAGCGGCAGCAGTGAGGCACTCTCATCCGCGAACACGCCTGCCACGACACCCAGTACACCAAAGAGCAACGGCATCCCCATCCCCATTCCCATTCCCATCCCCAAGCTGGAGGCAGCACCGAGGGAGCAGCAGAGCATACAGAAGGAGAACAAGCTGAACCGCCTGTCGCTGGAGGAGCGCAAGCGGCTGTTCCTCAACGAGGAGCGGAAGGAGCGGAATGCGGTGGAGCAGCGGAAGCAGTCAATCAGCAAGGCGGAGATGCCAGCAGCAGTGAGTGCTCCTGCTCCTGCCACTCCGCCAAAGACACCGGAGCTGACCGAGGTCAATGGCAATAGCAATCCCGTGGTGCTGCGCAAGAAATCCTTTGCCAGCTGCAATGGCAACGCCTCTCCGAACAAGGACGACCCCACGCCGGAACTGATGAAAGTGTTTGCCCGCCGATCGCTGAAGGTGAAGGACGATGAGGTGGTAACCCCTGCCCAGCCAGCGCCCAAGAAGATATCAGCGCCCAGTGGGAGCCAGAGTGTGGACAGTGATAAGGAGAACCAGTCCAACAGCGAGGAGAAGCTGGACAAACTGTCGCCCAAGTACGAGGCGCAGGTCAGCAGCGAATTTACCAAGACATCCTCCCCACATCCCACCAGCAACCGGAACTCGGTGGCCGACTTCCGCAATCTCAACAGCAGCAACAACCACAACAACAACAATAATCACAGCCACATCAGCAGTAACCTGCAGAAGGCGGCCCATGCACAGCAGAAGGTGGTTACCTACCTGCCCCCCATCAAGGTCAGCAATGGAGTCCGGGACAGGCTGAGCAACAGCAACAATGGAGGCGCCAAGCCGGCGAACGAGCGCTTGTCGCTGCAACTGAAACAGGCTACCCCATCACCAGCAACAGCAAAAGCACCAGCACCAGCACCAGCTCCGGCAGCACAGGCAGCTCCACCCACAACTGCTGCCTCCGCTGCCGAAGGTACTCAGGCCACAGGTGCCATGTCCATGTCCGGCAAGCCAATCGAGCGATCGGCGACAGTGGGCGAGTTCAAGGGCATCCATCAGCGCCGGGCCGAGTGGGAGCAGCGGGCCAAGGAGGCCCTCAAGTAGGACGAAATGCGCTCTATAGACTGGAAGGAAACAAAATTCAACTAAATACGAAAAAATAGAATAATCAAATTATGACTACTCGTATAACCATAGCCTAAAACTGTAAAAACGAAGAGAACAGATCCAAGTTGCGGGAGCCGACACTCGATGGCCCCAAGAGTCCATTCAAAGAAACTTTTGGCGCACTCGAGTTCTGCTCCCGAACCACATTATTGAATAGTAACTACTATATATACCGATCTTCAAAAAGTGACTAGCGTATATTTATTTTTAGTTTTTCTGCATGCACTCTAGCATGTTGTCATCTTTAAGGCCTATTCACTCTCACAGATTAGCAGGGAGCATACGAGTATGATATTCGAATTAACTAAAGCTAGTTTCGGATCGGTGGAACTGAAGGATTACATATTTTATATAGATTAGCTATTATCTTGCAATACGTACATAAAATATCTATGCTATTATTATTTGCATAATAGTCCTGATACGTCGGATCCTTAATGTCAGCTGCGATTTCAGAATTTGTACACATAAGAATGCATAATCTTTGTTTATAGGCATACCAGTAAATATACATATACCAGCATATTATAAATGTACATAAAATAATACCGATCTAATAAATATCCAAGGATGAAAGAATTTGACTTTTATATCAACCATTGCACATACATAATTTTAATTTAATGAACCAATTTAATTTGTGGAAAAAAAAGTTGGATTTTACGCAAAATACTTGTTAATAAAGTCCTATAAAATTCAGAAATGGGAAAAAACTAAAAAATATTCATATAATAGACTGGTAGTTTTCGATGCATGTTTTTAATGGGTGTCATCCACTACACTTGAAGACTAATCTAGTCTGCAAGAAAGACACTAAACATACACGACTAAAAATCCAACTAGTCATATACTTATCTCGCTCACACAGCACACAGTATTTATATAGCAAGTCTGGCAGAGTGTCTTGTGCGTATGACTACTGCGGTTTTCTAATGACACTCGAGATGCGCACAGGGCATTTGTTCAGACAACCGTATGCCTTTTTTACGTGCTACGGTTGTTTGAACGAAAGTGTCTTGTGCGTATTTCTACCGTGGTTTTTTAATGACAGAAACTCGAGATACGCACGGGGCATTCGGTTCATACAACAGTATGCCTCCTTTTGGTATTTAAAGACAAATAAAAATACTGGCAATACCAAAAAAAAAAAAATAATAAAAAGCAGCTGTGTTGTGTTTTATAATATGAAATTGTTCGTATTCATTTAAAATAGCCCCCGAAAATGCTGCTGACACTACGTGTGCAGGGCTCCAGATACTCTCTCCGCACGGGGAACTGCAGCCGGAGCCGCTGGCTGGCCAGTAACGCTGTTGTGGAAAAGTCCCCGCCTCCTGTGCAGCCACAACTGGAGGTGAATGGGAGCACGTACGCCACCGACAGCTGGACGAATGTGACGCCCAAAATTCTGTCGTACCTGGGAGCCAACAAGCACCTGCAAAGGGACCATCCCCTGTCAATCATTCGCCAGCGCATCGTAAATTATTTTTATGGAGCCTACCGGAATCAGCGCGGTAATCCATTGTTTTCCGTCTACGACAAACTGAATCCTGTGGTGACCGTGCAGCAGAATTTCGACAACCTGCTGATACCCAGCGACCATGTGAGTCGACAGAAATCCGACTGCTACTACATTAACCAGCACCAACTGCTCCGCGCCCACACCACGGCCCACCAGGTCGAATTGATCTCTGGTGGACTAGACAATTTCCTGGTGGTGG
Source organism: Drosophila helvetica (assembly GCA_963969585.1). NCBI lineage: Eukaryota > Metazoa > Arthropoda > Insecta > Diptera > Drosophilidae > Drosophila > Drosophila helvetica. Next base: position 18,546,374 of record OZ018404.1, on the reverse strand, counting down.
GGGAGGTGTATCGGCGCGATGAGATCGACAGCACCCACTATCCGGTGTTCCATCAGGCAGATGCAGTGCGAGTAGTCACCAAGGACAAGCTCTTTGAGCGCAATCCCGGCCTGGAGCTGTTCGAGGAGACTTGGACGGGCTCAGTGGCCGATCCAAAGCTGATTCTTCCCTCATCCAAATGCATGGACCAGACGAAGCAGCCCTGCCATACCCTGGAAGCGGTCAAACTGATGGAGCACGAGATGAAGCACGTCCTTGTGGGTCTGACAAAAGAATTGTTCGGTCCTCGCATCAAGTACCGCTGGGTAGAAACCTATTTCCCTTTCACGCAACCCTCCTGGGAGTTGGAGATCTACTTCAAAAACAACTGGCTGGAGGTTCTGGGCTGTGGCATCATGCGCCACGAGATCCTCCAGCAGTCGGGCGTCCATCAGTCAATTGGCTACGCTTTTGGTGTCGGCCTTGAGCGTCTGGCTATGGTGCTCTTTGATATACCGGACATTCGCCTGTTCTGGTCCAACGACAGCGGCTTCCTCTCGCAGTTCAGCGAAAAGGATCTGCACAATCTGCCAAAGTACAAACCCATCTCCCACTATCCGCAGTGCACGAACGATCTGTCCTTCTGGCTGCCCTCCGAAGTGGAGGTCGATGCTGGCTTCTCGCCCAACGATTTCTACGATCTGGTTCGTACGGTGGCTGGCGACATGGTGGAACAGGTGAGTGGCTCTGTCCCCCGATCTACAGCGGAGTAGTAACTGGAACCCTACCTCTATTTTAGATCAGTCTAGTGGACAAATTCAAGCATCCAAAGACGGGCAAGTCGAGCGTCTGCTTCCGCATTGTCTACCGCCATATGGAGCGCACCCTGACCCAAGCGGAGGTTAACGATATACACAAGCAGATCGCCAATGCTAGTGTGGATAGTTTCAATGTGCAAATACGTTAGTTCTAGTCTAGTTCAGCTCCAATTTAAACCAAAAAAAAAAGAAAAACCAGTAAAAGTACCAAACAAAATCAGGTGACGTCGAGCTCTATTTCTCCACACTTTCATATGGTCTTGAAGCACTTAACATTCTGTTCGATCCATTCGTTGGCGCTTTTCAGCAGCTTGGGATTATCGACAAACTCCTTTTGTGTGTGGAGGCCATTTTTGGCACCCTCTCCACCGCCGCTTCGGACGAATCCTGCCTCGTTTTTGTTCAGGATTCCAACGGAGGACATTTCATGCATGTTCACGGACTTGTTCTCGCGGAAGTTTCGAATGCTCAGATGATCGAGCAGTTTGTCCAGGTCTCCGGCACTCGGTCTGCAATCCAGAAAAGAAGCAATGCTTTGCACAGTGCCTGGCAGATCCTTCAGCATGTCCTCGTAACGCAGAAAGAGAACATTGGACAGGTGGCAATGGTTCTGGGCTTCCTTCACATGGCTGTAATACGGTAGCCAGGGATCTGCAAAGTATAATCGATAGACAAGCTAATATGATAGATGTTGCGATGGATCACCGACTCAATCCTCGCTGGAAGTATCGCCAGAAGCGCTCAAAGTCCCCAATGTATCCCTGTGTGCGGAAGAGTCGGTTCAAGTGGTAATACGAGACTGCAACGTCCTTGGGATTGCGGGCAACGTAAACGATCTGAAATACACACGCAGTTCGATTTAATTTGTTATACAAAGAATCCAGCTTGACGAAGAGTCGAACCTTGCATTTGTTCTGCAGGACACTCGGCGGCAACAAGGAGAATGGAAAGTGCGTCTTGATGAAGCGTCGCTGGGATGAAGGCACTTCACTTAGGACCTCGTATCCCGGTCGTGAAATCTGCTCAATGAATTCCAAGGCACCAGCCGATTCATGGTTCTCCTCCATAAGCTCTGCCTTGACCTGGTTGTGCATGAAGAGTGGGAACCTAAGAGAACAAGACGCAGTAAATACTATGTTGCCCAGCAGAGTCGTTAGTGGACCAACTCGAAGAAGGGGAAACGCTCGGTGAGAGGTCGCCGCTGGGCCTGCTCAAAGTCCAGGCCATTGGCCAGTAGCCAGATCAGCTCTTGGGTCCAAGTGGTGCCTGATCTGGGCACAGTCACTATCCAGATGTCATTCGGTCGCGCCTCAAAATTGTAATACTTCTCCGCCTCGTCTTTGAACTTGCGTGGAAAGAAGTAGCCCTCGGCTCCCACCTGAACAAATCCAGTCCGCTCGCCTGAAAACGAACCAGAAGTTACACGCACATCCAACCAGCTACAACGGACACACCTTTAAAGTACTCCAGGAGTTCGGCATTCGTCGACTCCTCCACATCGCGAATATCATGGGGAAATTTGAAAAGCGTTTTTTCCATTGCTCGCGCGACCAGTTGCCAGCGTTGACTGAGCTAGCCCTGACTGTTGACTGGGAAAGCGTCTTGACCCCACTTTCGGCCCGCAGAGAAAGTCACAACTGGTTGGTCTGGAGTACTGATTGGCTAAGCGTTATTTAAATACGACTGTACTTGTAAGTGTAAGTGTTTTACTTCGGTTTTTTAATTAATTTCTAGACAAGTTATGTTAACGAGGCGAATGCGTTGAGCTGCCCTTGGAAAATATATGTACATACATATCTAGACCAGGTCGGTTGATGTCGTTTTAAACTTTATTTTGACGTACTTGGACCCGTCGTTCCCTTTAGTTTGGAACTTTGGTCAATTTGTGCACAAAGAATTTTGAATTTTTTGAACTCGTTTTGGCTCGGTTTAACCGCTGGCTACTAGTTTGCATTGTCCACTCCATCGAAGAGGCTGAGGAGCTCCTCCTCCTTGCGCTTGATGCGTTCCTTGATGTCGGTGATGGACTCGGACTTCGGGATCTCACGGTTGAAGAAGTCGTCCATGGACTTGAAAACGTTCTGGTACTGATTGTCGTAGCTGGCGTACATGACGGGTGGTGGCTTCTTGGGACTGCGCTTGGTGACGGCATTGCGCTCCGAAAACTCCTTCAGCTCGTCCAGATGCTGTTCTTCCTGCTGCTCGTACGGGGCGAACCTGCGCGTCGATTGGCGCACCAGCCGGGACTTAGTTTCGCGACGCTCCCTGTCAATTTTCTCCACCAGTGGCTGGGAGGGGATCACCACCCTGAAGCCAGGAAGCGGACCATGGCTGAGTATTTCCTGCTCGTTGGTCTGAACGGCCGCCTCCAGCAGGCGATTGCACAGATCCTCTGCTGGAAGATCCCCCACCAGGCCAGCCTCGCCCTCCTCCAGCGTCTCCGCCTTGTTTATGGCGGGAGTTCCCTTCTTCAGGCGGAGTGTCTCATCCCTACCCGCCTTTTTGGGAGGCCACAGACGAGATCGAGCCGCCTGTTGAGCCGACTCCGCCATCCCAGCTTGCTTCTTGGTCCAACCTTCTCTTGCACCACTATTGCCCTTGGCGGCCGCCTTTCCCGACCTGTTCAGAGTGGCCGTCAGTTCAGCAGTGGCCCGCTCGCGCTGCTGCTTCACCGCTTGTTGATTGCTGGACGCCCTCAGGGTCGAGGCAATTGTGGGCCGCGCCAGGCGTGATTTGGGCCCTGTGTCGGCTGTGGCTGCTGTGGAACCACCTCCCAGACGATGTCCTTGCATCTTCCAAGAACCTCCGTCGACGGAGCCACCATCGCCCGCTCCGCAGTGAGACGACTTGCGTGCTCCCGCCGAGTGGCCCGATAGCGGCGCCGTCAAACCGGCCCTAGAGGAGCTTCTCTCGTTTCCTCGCGTCGCAACAGTGCTGCGTCGATTGCAGTTGGCGGCTGTGGCGGCATCACGCCCATTGGTCTTCCCAGATGAATTCATCCCGCGCTTGGAGATATGTATGCTTATACTGAGGCGTAACGTACTGCCGATAAGTCTTGTGTTTGCGCGCACAATAATTTTCACGAAATTCGAAAAGTTTTTTCTTTTGACTATTGATGTTGTTGAAACAAGGAACGAAAAAAAGTGTGTTGAGAGGTGTACGCTGTTCCCCCTTCACACTCGAAATGCTAAATTTGCAAAGCCAACTACATATGTTCTATATCAAATCCATAGCTTCCCGACTGACAAAACGTGTGTTGTACATAGGTGTTTGCCTTTATTGAAATCTGGGGATATATTTTAGAAAATGGAAACGTAAATGCTGGCATACATAGATTTCATTCGCAGCAGGGCAAGATTTAGGCGTATATAACCGATCTGCCATTTTACTAATAAACCAATCATAGATCATGTCTTTCAATTAATATTATTTTTACAACAAATTGATTGAAAAAGTAACAATATAAGCACTCGAAATTTTGATTCATGTGAATTCTTGATATTATTCTTATCTTATAACAATTGGTGGACGATACACTCTCTCCTTTACATAAAAAAATATAAATGAACAAGTTGTTCTCTGCATTTATCTGGGATAAAAACTTCAAGTCCAGAAAACTTTGAAAAATTCCATTAAGAAAGACTCTGTCTAACATTATTCAATCATAAAATATACACTCGCATTAGGCGCGATCACAAAGGGAAGCAGAAATCGAATGACTCCTGTAGTTGCTTCCTTTTTGCAAATAAGTTCACACCAATTGCGTATGCATTTTGTAAGTGGTTTTGCTACTAGACACTTGGACGGTCAAAGACCGCTCAAATGTCAAAATAGCAAAGTCAAAAAGAGGACCCCGCGGACGACTGTTGGGTCAGGCGCCTGCGCGGGTCCTCATAGCTTTTCTTAGTCGAAATGGGTGCCTTAGCTATGAAATGGTACATGTCGACTTCTTTTTTTCGGGCTTGGGTTCCTGTGGCCGTGGACTGCTGTAGCTTTGCCTGTTTCCGTGGCTTCCGTTGAAATGCGACTCATATGGCACACGCATGTTCTCAAATCGTGCAGATCCGCTTGGAATGTGTCTATACTCTGTTGGTCCAGGTGTTGATAGATTCACGGAGGTCCTTGGTGGATTCATTTGTGGAGCAGTTGGATAAGTAGATCGGATTGTACCCGTGTACTCGAATCGGGCGGATCCGGTGGGAATATGGCTATAGACGGTTGCACCCCGTGTTGGTAGATTCGTGGAGGTCCTTGATGGACTCAATGGTGGAGCAGTTGGTAGATAGGTAGATCGGATTGTACCTGGAATAGAAAGTGGGGTGGTTGCGGTTGCGGTTGTGGGTGCAGCTGGAGTTCTCGTCATCTTTGCTGGAACAGCTGCTGGTGAAGATTGCTTCACTGGAACTGGGTCCGATTTGGTTGGACCTGTTGCCTTCCGTTTAGCTTCAACCTCCGTTTTTTTCTCCACTTCCAGTTTCTTAATTTGAGCAGTGACCGAGCGAACAGCGTCCGAGCTGTGATCCACGTAGCGCGGAACTTTGGGCAATTCATCGAATAGTTTGTCTAGCTCCGACCTGGCGGGACCCTTTACCTCGATGCCCAGCTTGAGAAGCTCATCCTTATTGTAGAACAGCCTGGACGCCTGCGGTGGGGTGTCGGTTTTCGTTGCAGCTGGATTAAAGAGGAAAAAGTTAGCTTGGGGTTGATTTTCTCATTGGATGTGGGGGACGGGGCCAGAGAAACAAGGAACTGTGAGGAGTGAGGAGGAGGTGACAGTAGCGAACTGTGTGAACCGTGGCTACAGGCCAATTTATTTTGAAAGTAGAATGGAGTCTTCGACATTGAATTGTGATCGGATCATATTAATTTGCTCACGATATCTGTTTCTCTGGTTATTGTGGCAATGGCGACGACCATTGGGATTATTACGACTAATTTGTTTGTGTCCCGAGCTTTCATTCTTGCCTATTTCAGATTCTCTTGCTGCTCCTGTTGTTGCAGTTCCGTTGACGACCTTCTTGCCATTTTCATCCGGATAATAGGGGACACCCACAAGAGTCTTTCGATCACGGCACATTTCGATGATGCGCCGGAAGTCATTATTCTGGCTCAGCGTACGTGGATTGCCGATCATAATCAGCATAGACATCGGCCGCGAGAGCAAGACATTCAAACGCTATGTGGGGTAGAAAAATGAGATCCAGAGACGGAGACTCTTCCGGAGGGAAGACACTCACCCGCTGGTTGTCGAGGAAGCCCAGCTTGGGGGTGAACGAGCGCACAAAGGACACAATAATGATCTGCTTCTCCTTGCCCTGAAACAACTCAACAGAACCGCAATCGATCTGCGTCCAATTGCGCATGTTAAGTTGCTCCTGGATCCGTAGGTATTGGTTCTTGTACGGCGAGATGATCCCGATGTCCGTCTGCGCCACCGGCTTTCCGTTGATACCAAAGTACATTAGATCCTTCACATAATCCATTACAGCGTCAATCTCCTTGTTGTTGCACAGGCTGCGGCACAGAGAAAGCGTTCATGTAGCCCAAGGCTCCCCTAGAGTGGTGCCAGGGCAGCTCCCAAAGTACTAAGCTACTACTCACCTAAGCGACTTTTTGGTGTTCATTACTGTGCCGAAGACCGAATGGAACATGATCGGGAAGTCTTCGTTGGTCGTGTGGAACCAACTCTCCACTCGGTTCACATTATCTGCAATCAGAAAAGGATGGTGGGGACATTATGATATTCCGGAAGGGCGAAGAGCGTAGGTGTTGCTTACCCTTGGGTGCTTCCGCCTTCAGCTCGCCATTGTAGTAGAGATCGCTGTAGAGAGAAACGATCTCCGGGTGGGAGCGGAAGTTCCGAATGAGACGCGTTTGAATAGCCGCATTGTAGCCACCATCAGCATCCGCCTGGTAGCACTTTCTCTGGAGAAGCCGCTCGAACAGAGACACGGACAGGCCCCAGTCGTTGGCCCTATGCGACTGAAGCACCGGGCCGAGCTGCTTGTGATCCCCGGACAGAATTAGATTCGTGTTGGGCGAGATTGTGCAGGTGATGCCCATGAGAGACTCCGCCTCGGTGGAGGCGGCCGCCTCATCCACAAACACATGCGAGAACACGGGCCGCTTGCAATCGTCGATGGCGAAGCCACCCGTCGAGAGCTTCCCGGCCAAGCTGAGTGTACAGACGACGATGCGGTACTGGTGCACTGCCTGGACGGCCGGGTAAAAGTGCAGGGCATACATGTTGGAGTACTCCAGCAAGAGGTCATCGATGTTGTCGATGCGTCGATCGCAGCAGGCGGCGAAAATGCGAGTGAGGGGCCGCGGCTGTGTCTCCGGCGCCTTGGCTATGGCGCGTAGCAGCCTCAGCGCAATCTCATCGCAGGCGGTGTTCGATCCGGCCAGAACGAGTATGTGAGTTTCCGGCCTGCTCACATATAGCTGATAGATGGCCTCGCATATGGTCGCCGTCTTTCCGGTTCCAGGCGGTCCAAAGACAATATAGGGAGCGGGCAGCTTGGGACACAGAGCAATCTGCTGCACTGCCTGCATCTGCTCTGGATTGCTGGAGATGAGCTTGTTGTGAAGCTTCAGAGCTCCCACGGCCAATGGCTGGCGTGGGATATCTGCGGGAAAGAGAATCCGCTGCACATGCTGTCTGTTGATCAGACCCAACTGCTCGAGAGCCCGGTACTGGTAGCGCATTACAGCCCGCAGTGGTCGAAAGATCAGCGTATATGTGGTGTTGTCCGCAAGCTGTCGCTCGCAGGTGATGTGCACTCGCTGGGTGGACACGCCGAGGATGCGGGCATAGTAGACCCGCAGCTGCTTCTTCAGCGATCCGAACTTCTCGTCCACAGTCCGGGCCCACTTGGTGATCGAATCGAAGTCCATAAGGGCCAGTTCCAGAACAAGGTTGTTGTTTTCTAACAGCTGCCGAATATCGTCGGGACTCCCATTCGGGACACGCTCGTTGATGATCAGCACGTCGTCGCCCGGAGACAGGATATCCTCGACACTTCCATTACTGGCGGAAGCCAGATTTATCTTCACCGACAGCTCCCTGCCGAACTGGTGTAGTTCCACCTTCGTCTGTTTCAGACCCAGATAGTGCTGCAGTCGCTCAATGTCCTCCACCTGTAGGAGGGTGCGCAGAGCGCCGCCGATATTCACCTGCGTGAGCTCCCTGCCCTGCTCACAGAAGTTGCGGTAGTCCTTGTCGTACTCCGCCAGACGGGACTGGGCATCGTTGTGCTTTAGTGCGCTAACTATCTGCGTAGGCGGATTGGCACGGAGCAAGCCCTTGCCGCGGAAGATCTCCTTGCTGGACAACCTGTACGGATTTATGTTGAACATGGGCTTGGGCAGGGCGTTCGTTCGCATGAAGTGGTGCTGTTCCACGTAGCGCTGACCTTTGCTCGTGAACCCAATCACAATGGGCATCTCCCGCAGGATCGTAAACACGTGCGAGTCTACAAAGAAAACCATCTGCCCACTCTCGGGCATCGTCACCGGCATCCGTCCGTTGTACACGTAGTAGAACTGGCGCGACTGCACAATAATGAACTTCTGCACTACCAAATCTTTGAGGTCGGTCTTCAGGGTGAAGCCAAAGTAGTGACTGTCCACGCAGGTCTGGTACGAAAGGGTCACCAAGGGATTGGACCTGTCGAAGTAGGAGCCAGGTTAAAAGATAGTCACGATATCTGGGCATCTACTTTGACCTTACAATTTCGACATTTTCTCTAGCGACTTAAAGTCCGACTCATCGCCATGATGCTCCACGTGCTCCTCATACTTTTCAATCGACTCAAAGTGGGTCTCGCATATGTAGCATCCCAGAGAGTTGAGCTCAAAGTTAGTTGATGTTCCCATTACCTGAGTTTTCTGATACATCAAAGGCATCGCCGTGGCTGCCGTATCGAGGACGTACTGTTCGGTTATGTCCCCCGCCAGAGTGCCCTCCATAGCAGTCCCCGGCTCAGTGATGGTCACTAATCCATCCCTCTGACGATTTCTCTCATCGATGGCATTAAACTTCTCCCTGCGAAACTCCATCAAGGAGAAGTTCTTAATGCGATAGTTGGAGCTACCCCGCGGTGTGTTTAGCAGAAAGTTGGTTCGTTTCATCAGAGACCCAATCTATTGACGCATTGAGTTGGAAACAAAAACGTTGCCATTATTCCCTCTTTCAATTTTTTATTGGTTGACCACCCGGGCTCGCTCATTATTTCTGCTCTCAAGTGTCGACGTTCGCGTAATTCGAGACTTTTATTTTTCTATTGCATTTGTTCAAAGCGGGGAATCACAAAGATTCCAGTTTTGGTTTCAGATGGCACACAAATGTACGTAAATACATACATACTTTCTTATAATGTACATATGTATGTATATACTGGATATACTGAAAAACTCATAAAATACATACATGCATACATATATGTATGTATAAGTAGTACATATGTGTTCAACTTAAATGGGAAAGACTGAACCCAAAGTAAAATCTCGATGTCTGTAACTTGAATTTTCTATATTTTCTATGGTTCGAGTTATGGAGGTTCCACTGTATTTTTCTAAATATGCTAAAATTGTATTGAATCTTCTAAGAAAATTGAACGGAATCAGAATTGAACGTAATTTGCTCCCTAAGCGCTGTTGCCACCAGTTTCAGTTCAAAATATAGAAATATCAAGCTATAGGCTTTCGAGTTATCGGGACTTCACTGTATAAAATACGAACAACTTATCTTTAAAAACCGGAAGAACCCACTCTAATATAAATCTGTACATATGTATGTATGTACATATCTTGAATCAAGATTCTTGATCGATCATGTCTAAATGAGCGAGAGATAAATCTGCCGGGGTAAATCCACTATCATTCATTGACTCATGACTCATTGATGATACTCGAACAGGTAATCTAATTTCATGCACCATTATTGTACATATGTATGTACATATTGTATATATGAATATTTCAGTCGAGCCAACAAATGTCGAAAAGGTTTGCAAACAAAGGAAATGCATGCAATATCTATATGAATGTATGTATGTGTTTGTATTCTTTCTTATCGCGAACGGGCTTTTCTAGTATTCGTGCGAGAGCGTCTTTGGCTGCGCTCAGAGAGCACCAGATACTCACGTTATAGGCTCCATTGGCAGACAGCTTGATGCGAAGCTCCACGTAGTTGGGACTCTTTTCCAGGTATTTCTCGAAAAGCCTTCGCATTTGCGTCTTATCCACGTACCAATCATTGCGAGCACTGATCTCCTGATTGTCCCCCATCTCTAGCAGAAACAGTCCAATGATTTCCCGTTCTATTGGGAAGAGCAACATGCTATTGATCAGCAAGGGAAGCCCTCCCCGCAGCCATGCTCCTGTTTCTTACCCCAGGTACGGAACGCGCCATTGGCGATCGTAACTCCGTTATTTGGTGGAGTGCCCGGCGGCGTCAGTATGCAGGATGGAGTGATTTCTGCACCGCCTTTATTACTGTTGTTCTTAGCAGAAGCGGCCGCCTTCTTCTTCTTGCTCTTCGTCATTTTCCTAGACTAACCGGGCGAATTTTTGTTTGTAATATGTGTTTCAATAATTAGTAGTTTTCGCACACAGCACACAAAAGCACGCGAAATACACATATGTACGAATAGAATAGACGAATTCAACAGTTTATCGGTTTCAAACAGAACACAACAACCGGTACGGACAATGTTCAGCTAACTAATAAATAAGCGCCGTCATATACTCCTCCACTCATCTCATCGATGTGTATGTGTATATGCATGTGCAACCCGAGCCGGGCCCTTGAATAACGGCGAATGTCGGAAAAATCAGCAACACAACACAACACAGAAAGAAATGAAATGAAATGATGACAGCTTCCAGTGTTGGAATGCCGGCAAAGGGTAACAACATCAATACTACAGTAGACTACTTACAGATCACTGCAAATTTTTAAATTTCTAACTGCAGAGCCGTGGAACTGTGCCCCGGACCTCTTTGGAGTGTGCTCTTGCGGATGTGCGTTAATGTTGGTTTGTTAGAAATTGTGACGAGTAATACTCTGTATAAATTCAAACGAAAGTGTACTGATCTGACATGAAATTCGCTGAAAGTACCGATTTGCTCATTCGATCCGATCGTTCGAGTGTGACCAGCCGCCGAAACCTTCAACTGGCCGTTGATCTATAGCATCCCCAACGGTCACATTGTATTAAGTGATTTATTTATTATTTTACTTAAATTAAAAAGAATCCGCTTAAAGGCCTAACTAGATGTTTATTTTTTGGCGAGCTTTAGCTTCTCGGACCCAAATATAACCCCTGTATCGACCAGTTTGCGTTTCATGGCAAAGGGATTAACAGAGTTGAGAGGAGTACGCTGCTCCGTGGATTTACCAGTCGCTACCTCAGACTCGGCGTCGGCGAAAATATTCTCCTGTGTATCCAGCGGGGTGGTTTGCTCGGGTGTAGACGGTCGAGTAGCTGCCTTGAACATATTTGGCGAATTGGTGAATCGTTTCAGGGCGCCCCGCTTCGAGGAGCTCAACTCGATGGGTTTGGGCTTAGGTCCTTGTGATCCCGCCGTGGGTGTCATGGGGAGGACAATGGTGGCTGCTATACCACTTGCGCCCAGCAACGTCTGCTGCTTGCGCGCCTCCTGGATAGCCTCCAACTGGGGCAGCAATTCGCACAGGCGATCGGAGAGATGAATGCGTCCTCGTTTGGTGGCATATTTGACAGCCAGCTGTAGGAGATCAGTGCAGGCAATCGACTCGATTAGCTCGCGGGCCCGTGTCTCGCATTCGCTACTGCATGCCAGAGCAAACAGCTTGATGGCCGTCTCCTTCTGCATTTTCTCGGCGCCCTCCGCCTGCATCAGACTGGACCGCAGCAGGGCATCCTCCAATTCCGACTTTTCCACTTCGATATCGCACAGTGGAATCTGCATGCGCAGTTCCTGCAGCATGGGGCGGGGATTGGTCATCGGATAGGATGTGCCGCGGCAGAGGACTGCCTGTACAATTTGTCGACGCTCGGAGACGGCAACCACAAAGTAGTTGTTCGATACGCTGGAGCTCTGTTTCATGGTGTCACAAATGGGGAACCAGGCATTGCTGCTCTTCCTGTACAGCTGCAGCAGACCCATGTTGTCTGCCATGCTAGGCGACCCGGTTTCGCTATAGCCGAGCCAGGCTAGCTGTCTGCCAGGAGTGAGGGGCACAGGCAGATGTTCCAGGCGAAGGCTAAGTCCATTGATATTCACCAGCATGGCCGAAAGATGCTGCTGGGTCTGGCTAGGAGCAGAGCTGTGGTATACCAACATCAGGCTGTGCTCGTGGCCGGCTAGAGCCACCACGGGGCCTGGAATGCTCAACACCTCGCGCTGGGTACCCATAATGCTGAAGATGCGAAGGAAACTGGAACTGGTGGCAACTGCGACCAGGTGGCTGGTTGCCACCAGCGCATCCACGGACTCGCAGTCCGGCAGGCTGAGAGACCACTCTTTGTTTCCCGCGGCGGCCAAGGCAATCACCACAAGCTTGCTGGACTCGTTGGAGGCCAAGGCCAGGGCCCCGCTGCTCAGGCTGGCCAGATTGTGCTGGTTATAGTTGCTTATGTGCAGGGAATGGTGAATGCTCGCATCATGGAATTCCACATCAATGGAGCTCTCGCCAGAGGGCTCTACGTGGCCTGTGACTATGCCGACATCGTTCCAAGCCAAGTACCGGTGCTCGAGGTCGCTGGGCGTGGCGCTGGGCTGGAAGGCAGACTGCTGTGTGAAAAGCTTAATTTGGGGTGCAGCCGGAGCAGGGACCATTCTGTTGCTGCTGGCCCGGGATTGGTTGGAGAGCTCGTCATCAATAGGATCCGCATAGTTCATGACGTCGCGCTTCAACTGCTCTAGACTAACGCCGTCACCGTCATCTGCAGGCGCATCTGGATTTCCTGCACGCGCGAACTTAAATTTGCTTAGCAGATCTGCTCGGACGTCCTCGACTTCCTCCTCCTCCTCCTCCTCCATACCAGCTTCGCTCATGAATACGGTTCCCAGCTGCCCAGTGGCATCACAAAAGGCCACTTCCTCCTCGTCCGCCTTGCTCCAGGCCAAGCATGTAATGGAATTGCAATCATTTGGCGGCGACTCCACAGAGATCGCCTTTCGCTTCTTTATGTCAAAGACGCTCATTTCGCCCTTGGTGCTTCCAGCGGCCAAACGCTCTCCGTTTGGAGAGAACTGGCAGCAGCTGTAGTTGCTGGAGACTCTATCGTCGCGCAGCTTGTAGGCGACCTCCCAGTTGGCCGTGTTGAGCACTACAATCTCGTTGTCCACTGCATAGGCCAACAGTTCCCCGCTCTGGGGCTCAAAGGTGGGCGTGCCGTATTGAGTCGCACTCTCGAAACTGTTTACTCGTGGCAGTCCACTAATGCTCTTCAGCTCTGTTCCCGTCTCAAAGTTCCACACCTTGAGTTGACCGTCGCCGCTGACCGAGGCCAGCAATTTTCTCTCAATAAACATGTCCAGAGCGAGTATGGGTCCTGTATGGCCCTCTAGGACACTTTCATTGCCCGCATTGTCGCCCCGAACTACCTTAATTGTTGCATCCTCGCTGCCTGCAGCCGTATACTCGCCATAAACTTTAAGACACGTTGCTGGGGCGGTAAAACGCATCAAGATTCCATCGCTGTCCATTTCGGGAAAGGTGTAGGCGTGGATGGTGTTTCGGTCTGTGGAGGCCAGGAGACGGCTGCCCGAGTGGGCGATGCACATGACAAACTCTCCCAGGCAGGTGGAGCGTGGGTCATCGTCGCTGATGCACGTCCAGTGGCGAATATCGCCATCGGTGCCGCACGTAATGATGAAGTCGCCCTTCGGCGTGTACAGCAGTCCAGTGTATCCATTGGTGTGCGCATAGCGCAGGGCACTACGCGAGAAGCTCATTTTCTTCAATTTTCAATGAAAATAAAATAAACACAAACTCGCGCTGAACTACGGCTTTTGGCGCCAAAAACTATCACTGACAGATAGTGTTGGTCAGCGACACAAACACAGAAACAGCTGTTTCTGTATTTTTTTGTTTGTTTTGTTTTTTTTTTGTTGTTCCGACTGCTGGATTTGTTACCGCATACAATATGCGGACTATGTTAAATAATTTAACAAAGCTAGCTAGCTTAAAGGTCACTTGTGATCTGAGGGCTCTCTCCTCACTCGCACAGCCCACGCATCAAAGTATCTTTGACCGCAACGCCAAGCGGCTGCAAAAGGAACGCGCCGCCCTCAGGTAAGTTTTCCTTGGGTTTCAAAGTGGCTTTCTAATAACTGTTGGCGCCCACAGTAAGGATGTAGGACTATATGACTATCTGAAGGAGGAGGTGGGTTTCCGACTGGCGGATCGCGTGTTTGACATTAAGCGCGAGTTCAAGGCGGCCGCCGACATCGGATGCAGTCGAGGCTACCTCTCCAAGCACATTCTGGCAGAGAGCGTGGAGCATCTGACGCTCACAGACACTAGTGCCACGATGCTTGAGCAGGCGCAGGGCACGCCAGGCCTCAAAATGCACAAAATAGTCAAAGATGAGGAGGACTTGGATGTGGGTGAAAAATAGCTGTTATTTTCTTCCAACGATCACTTCCAACGTTTTCTATTCACAGTTTGAGGAGAACTCCCTGGATCTGATCATCTCCAGCCTAAGTCTGCATTGGGTTAATGACCTGCCTGGCTGCTTTGCCCAGATTAAGCGCAGTTTGAAACCAGACGGCGTGTTCATAGCCTCCATGTTTGGAGGGGATACGTTGTATGAGCTGCGCAGTTCTTTGCAGCTGGCCGAGCTGGAGCGCAAGGGTGGCATCTCACCACACATCTCGCCGTTTACCCAAATACGCGACATCGGATCTCTGCTGAACCGCGCAGGCTTCACCATGCTGACCATAGACACCGACGAATTAGTTATTGGCTATCCCAGCATGTTTGAGCTGATGTGGGATCTCAAGGGAATGGCGGAGAACAACGCGGCCTTCAACAGGCCCGCACACCTTAGTCGTGAGACAATGCTGGCGGCCAGTGCCATCTATCAGGAGCTCTATGCCAAACCCAACGAAACTGGCGTGCCAGCCACTTTCCAAATCATTTACTTTGTGGGCTGGAAGCCGGGACCCAACCAGCCGCAGCCATTGGCACGCGGCACCGGCGAGGTGTCGCTCAAGGATCTGGGAAAGATTATCGAAAAGGGCGGCAAGGTGGACCCACAGACGTGAAAAGGGGGGAAACGTTGCAAATTCAGTTTAGTTTTATTTTAAAACGCTCTTGAACATAATCTATTACTTAAATAAACATGATTCCTTTGTTGAGAAACTTAATTTAATGATTCATTGTCTGATTCGTGTAAATCTTCATCCCCGAAATGATTATAAAGAATGCACTATCATTTCGTTCGTCAAGTTGTTGCGGTTTCGTATAACTACATATATTATATCTATCATAATAATTCGATTCTTCGATTAATATTTGGTTATATTCGGCTCCGGATCCGGCTCTACCCTCGCTTACATTTCTTGGACGTAACTTTTTAACGTTGCTTTGTATTTTCTTCGGTACGTATATACAAGTACAATTTACAACAATTTATAATATATGTGTTTATTTGTAATTCCGGTTCAATATGCAATCTAATAGATTTCTAACCGCTTTGTATGTGTATTAGATACGATTTGCTCTTGCTTAAATATTGTTCCTTTAGCATTTTGCATTTAATTCTCAATTGCTTAATCAATTTTCAGACATGGTAACTTAATTTCTGCAGTGTTCATTTGACTCCGCTGTCCCAGAAGCTCGTTCAACTGAGTCAGTCTGCCCAAAGCGCTCTTTCTTTGTTCTCCCAACTTAAACGACTTATATACAGATGGTGTGGTGTGGTTGATGATTATCAAAAATTAGTTCGCTACTCTTGGAAGTTTGTGTGTGTTGCCTGCTACCGCTGCTGCTGCTGTTCCAGTTGCTGTGGTAAGAATAGAAGACTCAAGGCAAGACATAGGCAGCAGAGGACAACGAGCAGGCCCTAGGTTATTCCAGTTCGTTGGTTCGTTGTCGTCTGCTGCTTTGCCAATCATCCAAGAGCTAGAGGCGATCGGGGCGGCACAGGAGGCGGTGTTGGGGTCGCTCGTGGAGAAGACGTGGCGGTGCTTCCCAATGCTGCTGTGGTATGATTTTCTGCAGTTGCCAGCGTGGAGCAAGACGCCGGCGGCAGCTGACGTCAGGTGCCCAAGAGCATCTCTCGCTGTGGCGTGCTCTGAAGCATATTGGCGGTTTTCAGGTGAATACTGCAAGAGAGCCATGATCAATCAGCCCGGTTAGTTGAGGGTCTACGAATTTCCAGGCTACTTGTTACTCACTTGTTGTCCTCCAGCGACATGGTCTCCGACGAGCCGTGCGAGGCAACTGAAGTACCTGCAAGCGAACTTCGTATTGAGTGCGAGTCCTCGGGAACAGTAAGCGTAACTAATAAAATGGCATTTAGTTTGTTTGTTTTTGAATTATCGAACAGAACACGTCAACGTCAGACCCAATCCCAGTTCGTTGTGTGGCCAATGCGTTGGAAAGAAGTTTGGTTTTTGAAAATTTCATTTAGTTTTCGTTGAGGATGTAAATGTGAAGTTTTTTTTTGGTTAGCGATGTTAGTGTTGTTGTGGTTGTACGTGAGGTGGTTGTGTATGTGAGGTGGTGCAAAGCGAACCGGGCTCATACGGAAATCTGAGCCCGAAACATGACTTTGCTTTTCAAATATCGGATCGGTAATATGTGGTCCTATTCGGGTGGTTATATATTCATTAATCATGCTGGCATGTGAGTTCGTTTTCAGTACAAAATTATATTTATTTGTGTGGTACTTTCGCTATACTCGTATGTGGTATGTATAATCATATTGGTATAGTTATTGGCTAATCAAATTACAACTACCATTTCAATTTGGCTTTAAGGTAAACTAAATTTGAGTTTCTTTCGTAAAGCGAGACAATTACATATGTAATATGAGTAAATGCAAGGGAAAGAAGCCTAATAATTTATGTAGAAGTAGGTGCAAAGTAGTTTGGAAAAGTAGTCGTTAGGCGGATATAAATAAATATTAATCGTTGTACGTAGTCTCAAACGGAATCGTTGGAATCTTAACAGTTATCAGTTTTGGAATACATATATGTAAGTAGGTATTTAATATCAAAGAGTGAGGTGGAGGAGGCAACATAAAAGTAGAAAAAACTAGATACGAACATTGAGTAATGCTAGAAAAAGATTAACAATTCAGTTTTCCCGATGCAACGCGTTGAAAATGCAAAAATTAAAGCTAAGTACGTGGAAATTTTCATTGTGGGCATTGGGGGGACTG
Organism: Drosophila helvetica; assembly: GCA_963969585.1. NCBI lineage: Eukaryota > Metazoa > Arthropoda > Insecta > Diptera > Drosophilidae > Drosophila > Drosophila helvetica. Next base: position 18,529,192 of record OZ018404.1, on the reverse strand, counting down.
GAATTGGAATTCAAGTTGGCAAATGCGTTTTACAAACCATAAGGGAAGACATTAACTACATAAAGAAAGATTAAATATTAGAAATCAACTAAAAACTAAAGTCGCGTATTCTCCACGCTCAGCGCATCATCGTTATCATCATTATCATCAGCATTATTGGCATTGGCACCATTACGCTGCTGCTGATCCATGTGCCTGCCTCCATTCTGCACGATATAGATACCCCGCTCCTGTTCCCGTTGGCCAGCCGCTGGTGTTGGCTTCACGTACATGTGCAGCTGTTGTCGCTGGAGCGCCTCCATCGCCTGATCCAGATCGAGGCGATTGCGACTGTCGCTATCGCTGCTGAAGCTGTGCCGCATGTGCTGCAGCCCATTGGGAAAGGAATTCTGCGGCGGCTGAGAGTTGAGATAGGTGAGATTGTGGATACTCTGGCTGCGACTGGGGTCGTGGTTGTGATCGTGGTCGTGGGCATTCTCAATAGTGGTCACCACGTATCCGTTGCTGTACAGCGAGTAGCTGCTATTTGCCGGCGAGGTGGCTAAGCTAGTGATACTCTGATAGGTTTTCATTGAGTATGCATCACCTAGGAACAAAATTACAGAAGCGATTGCGGGTTAAGTTCATATCTGGATTTACTTTCAGATTGGATTGGGGGCGGCTCCATCATACCGGGCGGGGTCGGGGGCGGACGCAAACCCAAACGCAGACGCAGAAGCGAAGCGGTGGCATGTGATCGATGCAGACATACATATGTACACGTAGCGGACAATGTTAGACATGGGTTACAAAATGGATCCTCCGATTATGTGACATGAACTTTAGGGGGCGTACTTAATAAGCGTGAACTGGATTGTTTGTTTGATATTTGTTTGCTTGGTTATGGCTGGTCAGGGACTGAGGTCAGCCCTTAAATGGTAATATTTATACAGCTTATGTATATAGATATATGCATATATAGATACAGTTAGAATTAGTGGCCGTTAGATCCGTTACAGCTAAGGGGTCCTTACAGTCCTTGGTATTCCACACAAAAACCACTAACATAAACTAACTTTCATTTCATTTCATTTAGTTCCAACGATCATCCCATTCCCATTGATTGAAGAACGTTCTCCTCCGCCCACCCAGCGTGCAAAATTTGAATTAACGGAACTGTCTCACCCTACTATCCAGGATCTAAATATAAGTTCAATAAAAAGAAAATCTAGACATCGCTATGAACAAATGAAGAAATACTATACATATACCATATCATAATTAAATTTAAAACTACGTTGTTTTTGGAGGGGACAAAAAGGTACAGATTCAAGTTACAGATACAAATAAATATACATTTACATATAGTAGTAGTGCAACTCAAATTCGTTTCGTGGAAACTGCTTATATTTCTTTCTGTTTTGTATACTTGTCTTAACTATGATAAACAACTTGCACCACACAATATAAAACAAAAAAAGAACAAACGGAAACTTGAATACAAAGTCGCTGTGTTACTTGCGTTTGTTAGTGGATTGTGGGGAAGCAAGCGTTAGTATTAGTTATAGTATGCACAAAAGTGTGTGGGGGGGAATATATTGTCAACCCACGCGGCACTCACCCGTAGCGCACTCCGAGGTTTCATAGGACACTGTCGATTGCACATCAATTGCATTCTGTTCTTGTCTGGAAATATAATACAAATACTGAGACCTGAAACATTGTTTATCGTTTTGGAATGTGCATTTACAACCTTGATATCACATCTGTTATGACTTGCTTCTCCGTGTCTGTGTAATCGTTGCGTCTGCGCCCGATTTTCTTTTCCATATCCGCCTCGACAAAGTCTCCCAAGGTGCGTGTGGGAAACTCATTCGATTTGGCTGGTGGAGGCACATCAAGCTTCAAGTCTTTCAGCTTCTTCATCACACGTTCCAGGGCATGTATGGCGTCGTCGTCGGAGTAGCCAAAGTTCTTGTGCAGCTTAACTTGCAGATACTCGATGATGGCGTCCATGTCCTTCATGCGGAGCAGTTCATCCTTGTGGAGATAAAGAATGGTGATGGCCATAGCCAGAATGACGCGATCACCATCCAACAGAAATATGTCCCACACGCGTAGACTCAGACTGAAGGGAACCTGCAACAGAATCAAGCATGAATTCGTATTTGGATTAATTTAATTTACGCCCGAAGTTAAACGATAGTGCTTACCCGCTCTACGAAGACCACGAAGAACCACTTGATGGCATAGAGCAGGGCGTCAACATTGTGTTTGGTGAAATGCTTATGGAGCTTGCGCATGATCTTGGACAAAATGCGATCATGGTGGTCGATGAAGCGCGTCAGCTTGGGGAATCCCTCAATGAACAGTCCGTGCATGCCGTATTTTTGGTCGGTAATCAGGGTGTTTAGGGCCCAGAAGGCCTCCTCCTCCTGCATAAATAGGAGCAGTACCCCAGCCACGCAAGCCATCCCCTGGCAGTAGCCCAGCTCCGAGTTGTAGATACTGTAAGCATTGAGAACATTGAACAGCGAGCACTGCTTGATGCTGTAGCGCTCCCGATAGGCAAGATTGTCTCTGAACTGGCGATTTACATCGGCGTCGATCTGGCGCGTCTCCGTGGAGTACTTCTTTGCCAGCAGGAGCATACGGGGATAAACGCCGACATTGTTGGCTATCGACTGGTCGACATTGAGCAGCTTCTTCCAGGCTGGCCAACGAACGGCCTTGGGTATACCCTTGTACACACGCGTGTGTAGCTTGTCCGGAGGTGGCGGCCACTTGGCGAGCATCTTCATCCACTTTTTATCACGTTCGAGCTCAGTCTTGGTTAGCTGCATTTCCTGAGCGTCGCGCGTGGTGGGCAGGCGGGAGTCGTGCATAAAGCCATATCTAAAATTAAGGCGATAAGATATCAGCAGACAGTAGATTAAGAGACAGCGATTAAAGAACTCAAGAACTCACTTGTCAGTTATGTGATAGATTTCGAATGTGGGATTCTCCCACGGATCCACAATGTTGGTGGGATCGAGGCCCAGCTCGTAGCGCTTGACAATATCCTCGCGCTCGTCCTCGGCACGCCTAACCAAGGCCTCCCGCTGTTCACCATCCGTCATCGTGGTCAGGCAGAGAGGAGTAGGTGGGTGAGTCGAGGGCGGTGGCGCAGAAGGAGGCCACAATTACAGAATTACTAGGCTCTCTTCTCTCAGTTGACTTGGGCAAGTATGGGGAGCGGCTTAGCGATAGCGCGAAACTTTGATAAAAGACAATAGCATTAACATATGAAAGTAAAAACACTCATATACTCGTGCATAAACAGTCATACACACACACACACACGACACAAACCCCACCGCCACCGACACACGACACATGCAAACTCTCGCGAAGTTAATGTACAATCTATATGTGCACAAACATACACATAAGTGCAGTGGAATGGAATCGATTTCGCTGAACGATTTCTGTTCAGCGGCTTGCCACAGAGCGTGGCCAAAAATGACGTGATATTTAAAATGTTTAAGGCATCGCAGCATCCAAGCACGAAGCAACAAAAACAAAACTGCAATTAAGAAACGCCCCCACTGACCCCCGAGTTGGAGAGCCAAAACAGAATTGAAAGAGAGAGTGGATAACTTCTGTCCGTGACATCATTCATAGAATAGATAATGCCTATTAGGAAAATATACATAGTTATAAATTTCTTGCTGGCGAGTGCTCTTTATGTTTTATCTTTCGTACACTTCCTGTTTTCGCTGCTATTTGATTTTTGTTGTATTTTTGTCAACACAGACACGCACACAAACACACACTCTATTGATGCCAACCAGAAAGTTTCGTTCTTTGGCTTTCACTCCCGAGTTTCTGTCCAGTTGGATCTGTGTACTGGGCGAGCAAACGAATTGAGTTGATTTACCATTTAATTTTGAGCTTAAGCTTTTTACAAAATACACCATTTAAGTGCTTGTTAAACAATTTTTTTCACTACTTTGGCTGCATGGTTTGCGATTCGATTGTTAAATTCAGTGATGGCACATTCCGGCAGTGCTGCCAGTTTAGCAATTAATCTGCTAGATCTGGCAACTTTTAAAAAGATGGTTCTCGATAGAGAGTGCGGTTTTCTGTATCGTGGATCTGTGCACAGAGTTGAAGCTCCATTTCGAATTAGCAGCTACTTCTCAACGGATATAAATTATCTTTATGGGGTGTTTTTAAGGCACATATTAAAGGACATACAAAGCCTAAGCCAATTTTTAGCTCTTTTTCTTCCCACCACTGCTGCACTGCATCCCGGTATTTGGGGGTTTGACAAAATTAATTGCCGATATATGCTGAAAAAGTATTTCATGGTATCTGTGGTATTCTCCTAGGTATTTGCCCGGTCAAATAAATGAAGTGATGTGCGTGCATATGTGTGTGATTACAATCGAAATCGAAACGTAAACACAAAGATTGCAAAAAGCTAAATATGAAAGGATTGGGGGAGTTTAGCGACTAGGAGATTATATAAAGAAAATAGAGCAGAGGCAGGTGATATGGAATTTGGCGGACAAGAACCATTATGATTCGAATGCAATAAGAGGCGAGAGAGTACAATTTAATATAATTATAAAATGTAAATATATGTTCATATGTATCTACTCCAGGTTCTAAATAAAACATTCCTGCTTGCTGATATATAAGTTTTGAATTCTTAACTGATATTATTTGTACACAGTGTAACCGTAGGGTATGCACACCTGGTCACACTCGGCCGCTAGTATTTTTATATGGAACTTTTCGCTTAGCAAACATTTTTCGGGTCTGAGTACTAGGCTTTACCACAAAAATTTCTGTGCTGATCTCATTATATATCGTTAAGCCTAGTACTCAGGCCAGCAAAAGTTCTGCTGGCAGAATGTGCTATATAAAAATACTAGCGACCGAGTGTGACCAGGTGTGCATTCGGTACTGAGTACTAGGCTTCATGAGGAAAAAACGTCTATAAAAGTTAAGCTTTTATTTTCTGTTTGGCTCAATTATAATTTGATGAAAATAAATAAGTTTATTTCTTATTACTTACTAATTTTATATATATGGTACTGGTACATTTTTAGTATCTAAAATTTACGAATCTGTAAATACCAATGTGAGGTATTTTCTCACAAAAATAATATATCGCATAAAACAATCGAGACCATTTTTTTGCCACGGATTGTGTATGTAGTTTTTTTTAATTGTGCTCGAAAAATCGAAAGAAAACTGGATGTCAGCGTTCAGAGATTGTAATTAAAAGTATTTGAATGTGAACTAGACAGTGTGTTCCGCCGTCAGACGTAGAAAAAGCAATGCTCATACAATAATTCCATTTAATAAAACGGGTACGAAACCCGAACTCTCAAGTGCGTAGAAAATGTATTGACGGAGACGGAGAATAGAAACTGACGCTAGTGTAGATATACGCCAACTTCGAAATATCTCATATAATATTAGCAAAAGTCGCATATCTAACGCTAGACCTTTAATTCTGTTGTTGTGTTGTTTCAGCAGAACGCGAGAGAAGCTGAAAAAGAATTCTGTCCACCCTTTTGATCCAAATAATATCGACTTTTAGAACATGGTTTCCACCCGCCAAATGTGTGGTGGTGCCGGACCCGCCACTGGAAACGGATCCGTTTCTGAACCAGCGTCCAGTAGCAACATCTCTCTCCCGGTCCAAAGGGAGGCGGCTACACGTACCTCCGTCTTGAGGCGCACCACAACCTACAACAGCCAGCCGCAATCTTCGCCAGCCACCTTGGCCTTCTCGGCCAGTGTGGTAACTCGCCATAACTACACCATGCAGATGCAACGCTCCGACCGGGTGGAATCAGGAGGTGCCTCCACAAGCTTCTTATCGAGTGGCTCGCCAGCTCCCGCTCTCAACATTCTTGATTTGCCCACGGAGCTGGTGGAGAAGATTGTCGGCTTCTTGGATTACAAAAACGTTTCAAATCTGAGAATGGTAAGTCTTCCCGCTGTCACTCTTTCTTTTTCCATTGCCTCTAGTTCTCTCTTTGGCCCTTTTCGCTATTAAATCAATAAAAAGCAATTTTCCAAGTGCAAGCGTGGGACGGGCGCAGAGAGTTATCCAACTACCTGGCATGCACTTGTACGAGTGTGCTAGTGCTGGTGCTGCTGCTGTTATTATTTTTGCCACTCAAAGTCGCTGACACGAGTCGTCATCAGTCGCCGATGCGTTGGTTCTGTTGGCCTGGCCTCCTGTTCCCATTGCAGGAGGCAATTATAACTTTGTCACGACATTTACAATTCACATGTCTGAATCAGCGTACACATATGTATCCATGGGCATGCTTAGGAATAATAGCGGTGTTGGTCGGCAAAAGTCGGATGTACAGAATATTTAGTGCAAGGATTTAAGGGTGATGGCGGTTCGGTGTCTGAAACAGAACCTTTTTGTTCTGGTGTTTTATGCCTCACCCTCGACTATCCTGCAGCGTGTATACGCCTCTCTCTCCCTCTCTGTGTGTGTGTTGGTTTTTAGGTAGCGACGACAAATGTAACCTGATATAATTTAATAGCAGGCAGATCCCCACTACATTGTGGATGCGGGCCAGTAGCAGCCCAAATATGCAACCAAAACGCGAATCAATAAACAATTTGCAAGTTCTTTGGTTTGAAATCTGATGCGAATTTGCATGTTTGCAGGTATCGCATCGCTTCAATGACATTAGCATGGTCATCCTGAATGGAGCCTTCGCCAGGCAGATCAAGACCACATATAACCGTTTCCACTCGATAAAGGCGAACATGCCGCGTCGGGAGTCGGCCCGTCGCAGTCACCCACTGGCCTGCGAGTGCGACATCATCGAGACATGCTACATGCGGCTGTCTCTGCTGCACATGTCCATGGGCAAGCATATCGAGCGAGGCCATTGCTGCTTCTTTCCAGGCGCCGTAAGTGCGATGCACGTGATGTGCACGATCAGTATTGCATCCATATCTAACATTTCCACTTCACCATTTGCAGATACTGGACGAGGTGAATGCGATTCTGAAATATATCAGTATTACGCCCAAGTTGCAGCGACCTTATCGGGTGACCGACGAACTCTTCGATCTCTCGACCATGGCCATGGAGTACTTCAAGGATCGCATTGAGCCCACGCTGCCTGGGCTGGCCTATTTCAATAAGAATTTCTACACCTTGCCCACCACAACAAAGCGACGTAGGTGAAGGGCCCTCCAGAGTCGTGCCCGAGCTAATTCCCATCCTTCTGCTTTCTCCTCTGCAGCCCCTCTCGCCATAGCTTCGGATCTCGCGGACAGCGATAGCAATTCCCCCCCACAGAACCACATGGTGCTCCGCAAGGGCATACGCAAAATCAAACAGGGCATGAAAATGTACAACAATCAACTGTCAGTGCTGCGCACCGACCTACGCACCTGCAAGCGCAAGGCCGCCGAGCAGAGCAAACTGTTTGCCGAGCAACAGAACCTGTTGTCCGAGCACCAAAAGCAGACACTGGAATACGCTAGTCGGTTGGACGAGAACGACAAAAAGAACGAGGAAATGGCACGCAAGCTGTCCACTTTGTTGCAGGTGAGTGTGGCGGGAATTTGGGGGGCCGGGCCAGGCCAGGCCTGTGCCATGTGTAAAGCTACTCTAACCCGTTTGTCTTTGCAGGAGCTCAACAAGTGCAAGACGGAGCTGCAGTTTTGGCGCTCCAAGAGTCCTGCCATTCCTGCTGTGTGTAGCTCGTGCAATCAGAAGGTGGCACCTGTGGTCCCGCCAGAAGATTTCCAGGCACTCGTAAATCAGGGCGTCGATCCGGAGCACATAATCATCATCAACGATGATGCAGACAATGAGAGCGATGTCAGCGTTGGCGAACTTAAAGAATTTGCCTCGCCAGACGAGTCCACCACGGCAAAGCTACTGGCTGTCAACTCGGCCTCCAAGAACTTGAAGCGCAAGCATTCTTCAGAGGCACAGTCCAACATACTTGCGTCCACTTCTAAGGCAGCCGACGCAGCCTTATCCCTAGAGCTGGATTCTCCGAGTGGTGGCAGCGCCAGTGGCGGAACTGTAAGGACAGGCGGATATTCGCCCAAACTCTTTTATGGCACGCATCAGCGAAGCGGCGTTATTGTCAGTCCAGTGTCCATGAAGCAATGCTCATCTCCGCCACTGGTGACCATGGCTCCAGCGCTTGAGCCTCTCGAAGAGCCGGAGGAGTCGAAGAAAGCACGTAGAGTACAAAAGGCCAACAGATGTGTAAATACGGCTGGCAAACGCAGTAAATAAGCAGCAAACATATACACTTTACATATTTTGTACGGATAATTTACATAAAACAAAACAAACAAAAAAACGAATCTTCTGCATGCCCCGCTCCCTGCTTCCTCAGGATAAGGTGCAGGGACTGGGGCATGCGCTGTAGTTTAAACGGAGGAATCAAATTAATTTTACATATACATATATCTATTATTAATGTCAAATGCATTAGGCATAATGGTTATTATCATTATTATTACGACTATTATCTTGTACAACAATCGTGTCAGTATGTTTTTCTTTTTTCCAACCGCCAACACAAAAGAATAATTACAGTTTATCATCCAACACACTCTTATACACACAACCCAACCCCGTAGTTATTGGCAGAGCAAAACAGATAATAAATTAATAATAATTTTAACTTAAAGAAAAAAAAAAAGGAAAACCGAGAAATATTTTAAATAAAACTTTAAAAGCATTAAAAATCAAAGAGCAGCGCATCAACTTGTTTTTAGATATGATATGGTACTTGTTATACTACTATTTATTGAAACACAAAATCTATTTACAAGGTCAGATATTGAAAATGAAACATTTAGAGCTTTTGGGAGCGCCCCTTTCCAGCGAGTGGTTTGTTTCGTTCATCCCAAAGCGTTACGCCATCACAGGCACATATTCTCTTAAAGTTCTCCATTATTCCCGCCGAACGAGCAATTATCCCGCAGGCGATTCTGCAAAGAAAAATGCACTTGCAATCAATACACGGAGGGTAATATGTCATCATTCACACATACCTCTCGCCCGAGTTGCCATCAATTAGACTTTGGTCGTTTGCACCTAGTCCCAGATCGTCGGCACTGGCTGTTATAACAACGGCCCTTCCGATTATCTCTGCCACCTCCAGCTCAGCATCTACGAACCGGGTTTTGGCCCGTCCACTTTCGTCTGCGCGTATATTCCCCAAGTCACCAGCATGACGTTCCGTTGCCGATGCATCTGGGCTGCCGTGGCGCGTCCGACGCGGATTGTAGTGGTCGCCAACAGAGGCGCACCCTGAGGAAATATCGCCACTTTCGTGAATGTGAAAGCCGTGCAATCCCGGCTCCAAGCCGTCCACTACGACATCCACCAAAACACCGGGCTCCTTTGGACTGATGGCCGTAAACCGCACAACACCCTGGACAGGCGTTCGGTCCACCACACTGCCGGTTGTGTTGATCAGAGCGACTGCCGACTGGCCGCCAAAGCCCGAAAGCACAGCCTTGCGTCCGGTGGCCTCAATCTTCTCGTGCACTTCTGACCATGGAGTCTCAGTCTGAACGATCACGCGTCCCTCTTGAACGTCGACATCCACTTCACCCAAACCATGCAGAGCCTTCCGCAGTGTGTTCGCATACGCCTCGTCCCCTCTTTTCATCTGAACTGCAAATTCAATCTACACTTTGAAATGAGCGCAAGTCCTCTCCGTCAATATTTACCTTAACTGAACCCATTTCGATGCAATTCAATGCACAAAGTGCCGACTAATAATGATAAACAAAGTTCAATTTCAGCCCAATTGTTGTCTATTATTGTGATGTAAAATATGGTCACACTGCGAAATGTGTTCATGCGGTTATGGTCGTATGACACTGCACTTCAAGACCGATCTAGCTTGCAAGACAAAGATAACCTTACGGAAAGAGGATGCAGCGAGAGCGACCAAAATATATGCGTAAATTTAGCTTTCCAGTCGAGCTAACCATTTTCAGATCGTTCATAAAAGTCTGCAGTCTACACTGCTTGTGTTTGTAGTGTCATTACCCAGCATTAGCGATAGGTCGATAAATGCTATCGATAATGCATTGGAGCGCGAACTCGTTTTGACTCAAATTACTTAATCGGTTTTTCTCTTAAAATATTTATTTCAGCCTAGATTGTATAAATACATATTTACAATAAGCCAAACTTAAACTCTATCGCTTAGATATGTACTTAGGATGTAACTAATAAAATCACACATGTTCATTTCTGCAATGAAAAACAAGCACACACAAATTGACATCTGTGCGGCCCAGAGTGGCTCGGTAAATGCAGTAGTGGCCAATCAAACTTCCGTATTGGATGCTGTATTGGGCAGGGTCAGAGGGGCACTGCGGGATAGGCTGGTGGTTGTTGGGGTCTGTGCGGCACGCGATGTCGACGGTTCCGGCTCCATCGTGATGACAATGGGTGAGGTCGTCGCCGTCGCCGTCGCCGCCCCCGCAGCCACAGTCTCGGCATACGGATCTGACTCCGAATATGGGGGAGCTGGCAAAGCCGCTATCCCAATGGGGCTGGGATCAGCCGAGGGCGAGTGTGGCGTCGCGGCAGCTGCCGTTGGCGTTGTCAGATTACACATGCGCATCACCTCGTCATAGCTGGGCAGCTCCTTGTCGTCCTTCTCCAGCTGGCTGCGAATGCGTGCCGACTCCTCGCTGCTTGGCTCGATGAAGAATATATCGCCATACCGGTTGTGCGGCCTATCCTCCGAACCGTTCAACGCGTTCCCCTGGCGGTCTGGAAGAGATTAGGCAATACCAATTAGTAACACAGTCCATATCCATCCACACGATCAGCGAGCGGGTACCGAGCTGGCGCAGTCGTTGTCGGTTCTGTGCCATGGAGTCGTGCATGCGCTTTGCCAACTATCAAATCAAATCGAAACAAAATAAATCAATTATGGGTCCATTGTTGCCTGTTACTTGTCGCTCCCTCGGAGCGAGCTCCCGAGCGAGCCCCAAGCTCAATGGATAATTACGTATATCAGTTGGCTTATTACAAATATGGCGAACACAAAACCGAGCGCCACAATCAAATTAGATGTCAAAGTCATTCTGCGGCTGTGGCTGGAGTTCTATTGCCGAAATAATCGCCACATACCACCGCTTCAAGCCAACCACAGAACAGAGCGATTAGATAAACCCCCACACAGCCCACATTTGGCACACGTTACCATTTTCAATGTCATATCGCTGATGCCTTTGTCGCTGTCGCTGCTGTTGCTGTTGCTGCTGCTGGTGTCGTCGTCGTCGAGGTGGGCAGATCTTGGCCAGCGTTCGACTCTCGATGCGCACATAGTAGCAGGCGATTGGTAGCAGGCAGAAGAAGAAGACAATGAGAGCTACGTAGATGGCCACATGGATGGCAAAGTCAGAGTCGCCCCAATCCATGACGGGAGCGTACATGCTCATATTGGAAGCAGTTCGATGCCGCTGCGAAGTGGTTGCCTACTGACCAAAGCCGGACTACATCCCCAGCAAACAATGGTTTCTACTTGAACGGCCATAGGGTTTATAGTTTCTAGGTTTGGCGCGGCCATTGATAATCACCCGATTAGATTGTACGCCATGTTGTGTGCTGCCCGCACACCTCACGTATACGATAAAACTCCCACCATATATAACTCCCGCCCTCGGTGGGTGGGTGGGTCATAAACAATAATATTCCTGAAGCAACTTACACGGCGTGGAGGACATGGCCATCCCATCGATTCGGTTCGAATCGTTGGAGCTGTTGCTCCTTGCGGAGCGACATCTCTTGGCGATACATATGATGGCGAACTTGAAGTCAAAATATTGAATCAGTTATCAAGGGAATGATCGGGAACGGCTAGAGGAGGAGAAGTGTCACCTGCAGCACGGCATAGGCCAAAAAACCGATGGCCAGGAGTAGGAAGAATGCCTCCATTTTGAAACGAACCCGCCGAGAGACTAACTCCATCCCGATTCGCAATGTCTGCAAGGCGATTCAGCAACAAGAGAACTAATCGCGACTGGGGTGGCTTATCAAGTAACACTTCAGGGTTTTATTGATTTATAGGGGGTGCAAATTGTGTGAATAATACGAGTCGAGTCTCCTTCTACAAATATGTACATACCAATGTTGACAACGCGACGCCGCTGGCGACGGCGACGTTGGTCCTGAGATCGTTGGGGAGGACTTGTTCCACAGCATTTGTTCAGAATGAACCAGAGCAGAAACTTTGGGGGAATAGCAGACGGGAATATCAGAGGAGGAAAGCATGTTTAGCCGATCCCGAGGAGCTGTATACCTGCATCAGCATGTAGACTATGGGCATCACAAGGAAGAGCACAAAGAAGGCTCCCACATAGACGATGAACAGATCCATTTCACAGTCTAAGCACACAATCGACGCACTTGAATAACCAGCCAATACTGAGCACTCTTCTGAGCGAGCGTTGAACTAATCTTATCGGGGCCAAGGAAGCGGGCATTGAAGTGTTCGATTGGCCAAGTCAATTGACTCGACAGGCCGGGCCGCTATCGCACTCGGTCTGTTTTCCTTCCCCCTTGACCTCTTTTCAGCGGGGGATCTGGGAGGGATGGGATTGGGATTCCACCTACCACGTCGTTGCCTTTGAGGCCGAACACGGGCTCTGCGCCTATCCGGTCCGGTCCTCCAGGCCTCGTAGCAAGCCCACATGCAGAAGCGCAGGCAACAGAAGGTCACCGCACAGGATATGAAGGCGAGGAAGAAGAAAACTAGGTAGGGCGCAATGGCCGGCATTTTCCCACCGATATTCGCGCGCGGTCGGATCTGGATCTCGTGTGGGAATCCTCGTAGGATAGGTAGTTGTTTGCGCCTCTGTGAGTGATATTCGCTCCATAGGGAGGCCTTCGGGCAACTGCTCCAACATCCTCCATTGTGGGCGCACTCGAGCCGCCTCTGGCCAAGACTTATCAGCGACTGGCGGGGAGCGCCGGCAGCAGGGATTGCAGGTGCGTCAAGGGCCGCCTGATAAGCGTATGCCGTGCCATATCGCGTCTGATAAGATAGTCGGCTGTCTGTTCTGCCTTGTCAGCCTTGTCTGCTGCTGCTGCTGCTGGCTCTGCCATTCTATTGCCATTTCATGTGACGAAATGCGTAATTTATACGAGTACACACACACACACACACACACAGAAACACACATGGAACATGGTATCTGGCAGATATGCCCCGGATAATGCTAGCTGAAGGCAGAGTAATGCCAGAGTGCGGAAGCTCTTGAAACAATCGTTAATTAATTCAGAGTATCATGTGGAGCACAAAACTAAAGCCAGACAAAGAAATACATACATTTTCGGAAAAATCACTTGTGCTTACCCCTGCCCAACCCCTTGCCCTTCCCCTTCCCCTTGCCATATGGGAACTTTAATTCAATGCCAAGACAATCAAGAATATACTTGTAGCTCTATGCTCACCTGTCCAACTCAGCGACGTCGTTGGGTATGATGCACTGTACCTGGTCATGGGAGTACTGACAGGGACGGGCCTCGGATGGCTGCATTTCCGGGCCACATATTTCTAAAACGATTTGGGATCGGGATTCTCACTTCTGGTGGCTGGGTTCCTCGAACTTACTCGCACCGGGAGGTAGACAATCAGAAGGAAGATGACCAGCAAAATGCTGAGCTCAAACCAATGGAGCTGGTCGGCCATGATACACGGAGAACAGTGGATAGTTGGTTACATTATCGGATCGAAGGCGCTCAGGGGCAAGCGAAGACTGAGCCTGCCATCTGGGCAGAGAGTGTTTTCGAATGGAACGAACCTCTGCCGTAGCCCCCCAGGAACCCCCCCGAGTCGTTTGAAGCAAAGATAAGCGAAGAAAGATAACCGTATCTGGGGACTCAGCTGACTCAACTATGGATGGTCGAATGATGGATGCGAATGATGAATCGACCGGGCTTAGGCCTCACCTGTGCCCGCATTGGCTCCTGGCGGATCGATTCGATAGCTCTGCAGCACACGTGCTGTACCCACACCAGGACCAGGACCATGACCGGGGCCACGGTAACGTGTCCTACCCTGCTGCTCAGTGGCGTGACTCTTGTGGCGGGCGCACAGACAACAGACCTGCAACGATGGAGATCAGTAGGGTCCGATGTCGGAGTATTCCGCGAGCAACTCACGCGCACGAGCACGACCACAATGACGATAATGAGGAACCATCCCAGGAATACGCTAACGTAAAGTACCATCTCAGCCAATCATCGGAGACTAGACTAGACAAATATGAGTAGCACTCCACCGAGTTCTAGGCGCGCCAGAAGCCTTGCCGAAGAGCCAGAAGTGTAAACAGTAACTGCCTAATCAGACGCAAAAAACAGTCGAAGCCCAAAGTAAAACACAATCCTTATCACGGCATGGACAAGCCTGTGATTAATGGTATGTGTACAGAAATTTTCGCCCTATCAGCCATGGACTTTATCACCGATATGCCCCTCGATTTCCTTACAGACTCGCCTTGGTACGCACCTTCTGCCCCAGAGCTCGGAGCATTGCTGTCCCTCAGCATAGAGTTCTGGTTGGCCCTGCTCTTGTAGCACAGCTGTCGGAGCAGAAACAGATTGATTGGTTAACAGAACAAAGGAAGCAGCTGTTTGGGGGGGGGCTGAACTCACAAAGGACACCAGGAGGAACAAGACACAGATGTAGAACACGTCTATAAGTTGCATTTTTGGCGAGCAGCAAGCAACGAACCGAACCGAACGGAGTCTGAGTCGAGGGCAAATGAACGGCTAAATACGGCGTAGAATGCCAAACGAGTGCTTGCTTGGTTGGTTGGCTCATATCATAAGAAACTTCCTTAAGAGCTGATATTGATCGTTACCCCCCCGAATGGCTTGGACTATCTTATCGCGAGAGAGAGAGAGAGAGAGCTTTTGGGGCCTAGCCGAGCTCTTGGGTATGGACTTTCTTACCCTCGATGGCCAGCCGCAGCATCATCTCCTCGCGCAGAATGCGCTCGTAGACCTGTATGTTCCATTCCTCGACTTTCAGTTTGACGAACAGGTAGCACTCCTTGGGGCATGGCGGGAAAGGTACAAAGAATAGAGCGAGAGCGAGAGAGAGACCAGCAGACTTACCCGTCCGATAAGCCAAAAGACGATCGAAAATAGAATGGCACAGAACCAGAATTCCGCGTACATTGGATAAGACTGAAGAATTTCGTTGGTAGACTTTCAATTTGTAATTCACATAATAATTTCGACAATCGGCTGACGGGTGGAGTCGGAGTTGCTTGGTGAGCGGAAGGGGTGGGGGAAAAAGTACGGATTAACTCACCCGGATCCCGGCCATAGGCAAGGCAGCACAGACACTTCCACGTGTGCGTGGGACAAACGTACGCCTTGGGAGATATCGAAATCCAGTTGAAAAAACAAAAACAATGATATCGTTCCGGAGAAACTTACCCGCAACAGAATAAGGAAGATGAGAAGGAAGGATATGAAATAGTAATACTCCACGAAAGACATTTCAGCCAGAACCTGAACCTGAGCAGTGGGATACGGCAATGCAAATGAGACCCCACACACCTGACCCATCCATCCAGATTGTCTCTGATAAGCACCGACAAAACAGCGAGAAAGCGATAAAGCCAAAGATAAAGAGAGTCTGCCTTGCATCATCTGGCATTCGCGAACCTTTCGTAATTTGGCCAACCAGATAAGCCAAGCAGCTCTCTAATTATAGCCCATTTCTAGTGTGGGCCATATAAAGCAATCTGGCATGTGCTGTGCCGCGATTACCACTACAAACTTGCATTATTTTGGGTGGCAGTAAATGTAGACCGCTTACCAGTACGTCTGGGGGCAGATCTAGACGTCCTCCCGGGCCGACTCGTGCTCTCCGCACGGCCAGCTCGCTTTATCTTCTTGTAGGCATTGGCAAGGAACTGCAATGGAAATAGTCCTATAGAGTGGACTCCACGGGGGGTCTGAAACGAGTACTCACGACTATGATCAGTACGATGACCAAGATCAGTATGGAGAAAGAGCTGTATTCCGCACCCATTTTGGACCAAGTTCAAGGAGCAGTCCGTGCGCAACAAGTGCCACATGAGAACTGACTAGGCTATCGACCCCCCCATCCGCGGCTATTTTTAAAGATACCCCCCCCTCCGATTGAACATATCCTTATCTTATCACCCTCTCCAGATATAGCAAGTGCCAAAACAACCGGAAAACCATAAAACCATGTTTCTCGATCACAAATAAATCTTACCTCTGCCTCGCGCTCTTCTGGTGGCCAGCAGGACAATCTACAAGAGAAAATATTTATACACATTGATGGCCTACACGCTGTCGCTGTCGCTGTAGCTGTTCCAACCCACCTTGACGAGTATGCTGATGCCAAGGACCAGAAACAGCAGGCACGAATAGATGGCGAATGTCATTTCTGGTTCGCGGGGAGGGCAGTCTCCCTGTCCCGCCGATTCAGATGAGCACGGAAATCCAACTGAAGACTCTCTCCCGTGTGGCACCAAAGCAGAGTCCAAAGCAGTTGGTTCTCTTTTTTCTACATACTGCACGAGTATTGCGATAAGGTAACGAGGGAATTTTAATCTCTATTGGTTCACAGACTACTGACTTATCGGCTAAAAGCAATTTTGAAACCAATCAGGATCGATAAAGGCACCGAAACTTTTGATACCTTTACAGATCGATTTTTCGAATATATACGGATAGACAGGAACACACATTGGATTTGCTATAGAACTCGACTCGACCGTTGATGCTGATCGAGAATCAAGAATGACTGCCCTGCTGGAGGTTGGAAATACTCCTCTTCTGCGTTGCAGATCAAATGCAAAACCATAATACCCTCTGCAAGGCTACACTCGTACGAAATGTACTGTACCTGGTCATGGGAGTACTGACAGGGACGGGCCTCGGATGGATGCATTTCCGGGCCACATATTTCTAAAACGATTTGGGATCGGGATTCTCACTTCTGGTGGCTGGGTTCCTCAAACTTACTCGCACCGGGAGGTAGACAATCAGAAGGAAGATGACCAGCAAAATGCTGAGCTCAAACCAATGGAGCTGGTCGGCCATGATACACGGAGAACAGTGGATAGTTGGTTACATTATCGGATCGAAGGCGCTCAGGGGCAAGCGAAGACTGAGCCTGCCATCTGGGCAGAGTGTGACCCCACACACTTGACCCATCCACCCAGGTTGTCTCTGATAAGCACCGACAAAACAGCGAGAAAGCGATAAAGCCAAAGATAAAGAGAGTCTGCCTTGCATCATCTGGCATTCGCGAACCTTTCGTATTTTGGCCAACCAGATAAGCCAAGCAGTTCTCTAATTATAGCCCATTTCTATTGTGGGCCAAATAAAGTCACATACTACCGACTTGCATCATTTTCGGTGGCAGTAAATGTGGACCGCTTACCAGTACGTCTGGGGGCTGATGTAGCCGTCCTCTCGGGCCGACTCGTGCTCTCCGCACGACCAGCTCGCTTTATCTTGAAAGACAAAATATGTATTTACATTTGATGGGCTACACGCTGTCGCTGTCGCTGTCCCAACCTACCTTGACGAGTATGCCGATGCCAAGGACCAGAACCATCAAAAAGAGCAGAAAAAGCAACCACGAATAGATGGTGAATGACATTTCTGGTTCGCGGGGAGGGCAGTCTCCCTGTCCCGCCGATTCAGATGATCACGGAAATCCAACTGAAAACTCTCTCCCATGTGGCACCACAACAGTGTCCAAAGCAATTGGTTCTCTTTTTTCTACATACTGCACGAGTATTGCGATAAGGTAACGACGGAATTTTAATCTCTATTGGTTCACAGACTACTGACTTATCGGCTAAAAGCAATTTTGAAACCAATCGGGATCGATAAAGGCACCGAAACTCTTGATACCCTTACAGAACACACATTGGATTTGCTATAGAGCTTCAGAACTAAGGAACCAGCCTGCTATTCGACTCGACCGTTGATGCTGATCGAGAATCAAGAATGACTGCCATGATGGAGGTTGGAAATACTCCTCTTCTGCGTTGCCAAATCAAATGCAAAATCATAATACCCTCTGCACGGCTACACTCGTACGAAATGATTAGGCCAGCTTTATATCTTATCTAATTAATATTAAAATCGAATCTAATATCATTGTGTCCAAAGAAGTCAAGTGTTTGATTACCAAGGGGAAATCACCGGGATTAATTAGGTACGTTGGAACTGAGGCGATCAATTCGATAGAATCTGGATGAATTTGGATTGTAGCATATGACTCAATTATATGCATATCTGTGGTGGGAACTATTCTCTTTTTTTTACAGATAAATCAATCAAAGCCTCAAGCTCTTTATTTTTCCAAATGTAAACAATTGTTAGTTATTTCTTATTTTGAATAATTAAATGTTACATTTTAGTATTTTTCCTATCTCGCAAATATCTCAGAGGCTGGGGGTGGCCTGGGAAATGGACTCTGAGGGAAACTCCCCTTCCTTGTCGACCGTCGTGTACCCTTGCATTGTACTCGCGAGTGGGTAAGCCGTACAGAAATTTCAAGTTCAGAGACTGACCTGACCCATTTAAAATAAATCTGAGGCAATTAAAGCGAACCGCTCGGGTAATTATAGGGCGGTCAGACCCGAAAACAAACAGACTTTGCTGAATTGTGATAATTAATAGTTGGCCTGGGAGTGGCCGAGGAGGCTGGGGCTGGGGCTGGGGCTGGGGCTTGGATTCCGATTCGGATTTGGACTTGAACTGCACCCAAGACAATGAAAATTGTAACAAAATTGCGAATTTACTTGTATTTCGAGTGCTTGTGCGTTTTTTGTTTTTTTTTTCTCTCGCGTCTACACTCCAAGTTTCTTTTATTGTTACAAATCGGCAACGGAACGAGCAAGTTTACGTAAAATACAAAAAAAAAAAAAAATGCTTCGATGCCTTGAACTGAAATTAATGAGCCCGTTAGCCCCGAATCAGCCCCAGAGCCATCTGAAGCCCCAGCCCCAGCCCCAGTCCCAGCCCCAACTTCAGCCTCCAGCTCGGAGTGCGAGTCAGCATTTCTTTTGTGGCGTTCCATGGGATTGGTAACGCCCGAAGTCGCCGCCACCACCCGTTCGAGCAGCCAGCCATGCCCAATCGGTCTGTCCATGGCGGAGGAGTGCATCGGAGTCCAGTCCGTCAGGTGCGCTGCTCCGCCTCCACCTCCACGTCGACGGGCACGCTTCATGCTTCAAGTGCGCAACAATTGGACAAAAGCGGATTTGGTTTGCTTGGTTTGGGCTATGGGTTTTTCTTTTTTTGCCCTCACCATTTTCTTTGTTGCCTTCGCTGGTAATTTGTTGGCGGGGGCATTGCAATTGATTTCAATTGAATTACTCATACTACACTGATCGGGCCCTCCGCGGATCTCAGAGAGATGTCGGTCCAAGTGGAGTTGATTCAATGACGGCCCCAAGCCCCAACATTGACTTCCTTCCGCTTCGCTCTCTCACGAGAATGGTCAGAAATTTGCATTTCTTTGGGGGGCACGCCCTCTCAATGTCAAGTTCAGAGTCACTTCCTTCCGTGCACTGACTTCTTATGCTATATAGTATATGTAGTATGTGGAGACGTAACAGCCGCGGGTCTGATCTGACCCGATCTAATCTTAATAGCCGCCGAAAAACAATCAGGCTTAAACTTACAAATCATGTAGCGGACAAGTTCCGGCTTGAGTCGTCTAAAACTTGCCCATTGTTGACTGCATAAATGATGATTATGATGTGAATGTGAAGTGAATAAATCTCAATGGCTAATTGTGGGTGTGGGTGTGCTGGCTGATGCTGGTACCGCTGATGTCAGTGGAGTATAGTCTCTAATCGTCAATTAAATAACTTAAAGCACACACGGCGCTAATGCGCGCCAATTATCTCTTCAGATCGCCCGCTTTTGTTTAAAGCCGATTTTCAGCTACCCTTTTCGTCCGGAGTTCGGCAGCTCGTGCTCCCTCAATGTCACCTCTCAGAAGGGTATGACCAAATTACTCAATTCGCCCATGTGTGAATTAAACGAATTGCTAATCTAAGACCGATCCAGTCTCCGCTCATTAATGGAGCACTGAAACAACGCCCAGAGCAGAGAACTGGAGTTTGCGTCGATGTAATTAATTTCGATTCGCCACTCTTCGAGCTCGGCCTTGAACTTCAAAAGCCAAGAGTGACGTGGCCAATTAGAACGTTGGCGGATCAGAGTCAGAGGCCAGACTTACTTTCACTTTTTCATTCATCAAGATAGCTCACAGTCGTACCCGTACCCCTACCCCTACCTTGGCTCGATGGGTGCGATTCTTGTGAAATCCGCAGATTGAGAGATCGGCTCGAGGGAAAACCCTGACATAACAGCGGCTTACGCACTCCCAGACGGAAAATATGTGGAGCATTAAGCATTAGGGCTAATTAGTTAATAAACAAAAGAGCGGCTGGCCATCGTAGTGGATGGGAAACATTTCTCCCCTGCCATTCCCATTGCCATTCCCTTGCTGCCGATTGTCTGTCTCTTTCGGTTTATTTTATTTTATTTTCTTTTGATTTCTTTGGCGGATCAGAGTCCAAGAGCTTGCGGTGGTATGGTGCAAGCTGGCCAATTCTCAATTGCAGCGACATTCGTTGCAGCACTGGGAGAAATCTGTGGGTAGAAAAGACAAAGGAAAGAAAGGAAATGGCCTCTGTTTGTTTGACGGGCCAGAGATACATACTCGAACTCGAAGTCGTAGTTGTAGTTGTAGTTGCAGGTGTAGTTTTAGTGCGATTTGAGGTTTAAGTTTTTGTCCAGTTTGGCGGTGACTGCAATGCCCATAATTTCCCCCAATGAACCTGACCGTCGCGGTGGTTGTTAATGCTGTCGATGGGGCAGCAAGCACAGTTATGATTATGAGAGGCCTCTGTGACAATCAACTTCCTCGAAACGTGCCGCACTGGAATGGCTTTGGCATGGCTCTGGCTTGGCTCTGGCATGGCTCTGGCATGGCTTGGACTTTGCATAATCGTCAGCCAGTTAGCCAGTTAGTTCGTGTAATGAATTTTTACCTGTGTTATTATGGGACAATAGTGGCTACCGGCCCGGGCCCGGGCCTGGGCCCGGGAGTCAGCGACATTGAAGGAGACATTTGGCAGCAAAAAGTTACAGATGGGCAGGCTGAGGGGCTCTGGTTGCGCTGACTAATCCCGCCAAACATTTATTAATTATGCATTATAATTGAGGCACCCGCCCTGGGAACGATTGTGATTAGCTGCCGCCTGCAATTATCCATCAGAGTCGTGAAGTAGTTGTTTGCCGCCACTATGCATACTCGACAGCTGAAAATGTGTAATATGACAACGGGTGGAGTGCGGAGTGGAGTAGAGAGAAAAGAAAAGCCAGCAAATTATGTGAACTTGTTATATCACCTGGCGGCCAGAGCAAGTCACTTCAACACTTGAACACTTCAACAGGCCGCAAACACTTTTCCCCAAATCCCAGCCACAATCATAACAGCAGCAGCAGCAGCAGCAACAAGTTGCACTTTCTTTGCGTTACGCTTCTTTGCCTGCATTGCCAAATCTATACATCTATCTACTATATATATATATATATATATATTTATATGGAGATAATGGTGCGGTCAGTGTCCAGACATTGAACGCCAAGCAAATGCAATGCTTGAATGCTGCCCGCCGAAAAAGATGCAGATACAGATACAGATACAAGTGGAGATACGAGAGGCAGATGCAGATGCAAGTGCAACAGCGACAGCAGCAGCAGCATCGGCTGCGGCGGCGGCGGCGGCACAGAAACGCAAAAGTTCAACAGACGGAGGCGTCAGCCATCCCGCTCCCCGTACATCTCCCCCACTTGTAGGCGTTTGCAGTATTGTAAATTAATTCATATTAGCTAAACAAATGCATCCGTGTGCGTGTATCTGTGTTGGTGTGGTGTGTATCTGTATCTGTATCTGTGCCTGGGTTAGCTTTTAGCATTTCATTCGATGGAATGGAATGGATGGATGAGTTGCCGCACAGGTTTCTGTGGTCTGGGCCTCGTCGCGCGGTGCATCGCGGCGTTGTGGGAGCATCATCGCTGTAGCAGCGGCAGCAGCGGCGGCAGCAGCGGCGGCAGCAGCGGCAGCCTCGTTGCAGAAACCGGCGCAAATGATTTTTATTTCCATTTACCTCGTATCTGGCGTTGTATTGAAAATAGCAAACATGCAAAATGCGCCGCGAAGGCTGAGAAAATCAGCGGCGAAAATGTTAATTACACTATATCTAAGCAGCTTCTTAGGGCCATCCGCCAATGGATGCAAATGTGTGCTATAGACTGAAACTGCATCATGCACCATGCATCTGGAGAATCGGTTACAGATCTGGGCACTAAATTATGCTGCTGAATGAGTAATATCAATTCTGTGATTATGACTAATGGACAGGCACAGCTCTAGCCCAGTTATAGCCCAGTTCTAGCCACCCCACAACAAAAATAAACAAAACAAAACAAAAGACTTCGGCAACAAACTTGAAGGCGAAGGAAATTCCACTCAAATTTTTTGAATTCGAATACAATTTTTGAGCCACTCTCCGCTAGCGAGAGCCAAAGAGAGAGGGAGAATTAAGTAGTGACCAGGGTATATTCATAAAAAGGTAAGGCTACTCACCTTTCGTAAGTGTATTAAGTCATATGCTTATGCACGTACAGGTCCCTCAGTGGCACTGCCTTACCTGACTGCTCATATACCTTGGCAGTAGTCGAGAGAGCGCTCAATTGGCAGACACGAGAGTGATAGAGAGAAACATGCTCTTGGGGCCCCGATCTCTTGGGCGGCTTCGGCCGAGTGTGGCGGCGACTTTTTGGTATAAAGCATTAACCAGCCAAAGAAAGTCATTCATTTAGTTGTTTGAGCCAGCCGAGCGAACCGTTAGCAGCTAGCAGCAAGAAAAGTGCTGCCCAAGACACGGACAGACAGACAGACATTTTCCCAGTGCGACTCAGTGTTAAATAGAAACCTCGAAAAGAAGACACTAGAAAACCCAACCCCAAGAACACACGCCGAGTGACCGAGAAGTGAGTGCAGTGTTTCATCCAGCTCCAGAGCCACATTCAGAGGATATTGCCAAAGGAAGGACACTATTTGGATACCACGAGGCGTCTGCCGCAGAATGCAGTAAGTGCTCCGCCCCCTAAGTCCCCCTACCTCCCCCTGCGGCCTAAGTGCACAATGAATCATAGACCGAGAGACCGAGCGACCTGAACCTGGACCTGGACTGGCCCTGCACAAATTCGTGCCACAACCTCAACCAATAATTAACATTTTCGTATTTCGTATTGTTTGACTTCTGTCTGCGTCGCCGTTTGAGTCTCTGGGTCTCTGGGGTTCTCTCAGCCCAGTTTTGTGTTGCTTGGCAACCACGAAATATTCTTTTGAAAGATTTCAAAAGCGACCAACATACGAGTATTGTACGTAACAGACAACAGGCCACAAATGCAACTGCAACTGCAACAGAAGCAGATACGATGCTCGTACTTGGAGCGTGTCTCTGGGTTTTCCACCTCCAATGTCTGCCCGCGTCTGTCTCTGTCTCTGCCTCTGCCTTAGCCTCTGTCTCTGTCTTTGTGTTGGCGTGGGAGTTTTTGTTTTTGTTTTTGTTGGTCTCTTGCCCGCCTGTGGCACTGACAGTTCATTCAGACAGCCAAGTACCGTCACTAGACGCTGGTAGTGGCAGCTGCGGCTGCGACTGCGGCTCCACCACCAGTTCACAATCCCCCAATACACCAGGGGGGATTGGGCCATTACCTAATCGGGCAGGGAGAGTTTATGGCCAAAAATTTGTGTTTGCTTTGTGGCAACCCGATGTCCAGGCCGGGTGACGCTGACTGACTTACTCACAGTCGAAGTAGATCAATCGATTAGGAACCGATTGGACCTGGTCACGCCTCTGCACAGAGACAGAGGCAGAGCGACAGATAGAGAGAGACAAAGATCACAATCTCCAACATAAATTGCCTCACATAATCGGAGTGTTGTCCTTTCTAAAAGTCGTGTGGATTACTCATACGCATGCGTTATATAAGCGACTGCGAATATGAGCGGCAATTGTATCAAATGCACGGGGCGTATACGCAATATGTCAGCGTTTGGAATTACAGTTACGCACAGAAATGCGCAATTGCCCAAGCGTGCCATGCCATGCCACGCTGCCACTCTGCCACGCCCCCACTCTCCCACTCCCCAGCGATTGCCTTCGGGTCAGCTCTTTGGGAATTAGGCCTTGAGGGTATCATGGTGCCAGTGCTGACAGGCTAGTATCACTGGATCCTACAGGGATTCCCATAAGGTACTCCTGGAACGAGAAAAACAATCAACAAGAGAGAGTTTTTTCATATCCAAGTCAAAATCAACATCGAATGATTATGCCATAGGAACGATTGAGCTGCAAGGGTATCCCAAGTTTCGGGCCCGAGGCACGCATTGCTTTTCTTTTATTTTAGGGTGTGTTTTGTGCAATTATTGATTCGAATGGCCTTTGGTTGGAGTGGATGTCTTTCTCTTTTGTTTGGATGGAATCCAAATGGCACTTGGGCTGTCATCGAACCGCACACACACACTCTTACACCCCCTAAAGACACTGCCTCGCCCAGACGAAGGTCAGCCCCAAAACGGTAACAAATTTGTGAAAATTATAAACGAAACATCAAGCGATAAACGACGATGGAGGAGGAGGTGGAGGTGGAGATGGAGAGAAAAGAAACATAAAATTCATTGCCACGAGCAAAATTATGGAGCACATTATCCAGATGCCCCGAAATCAGCCGAACGTAAATTTCCAGCACATTAAAAATCCACCTAAACCTCCTCCCAACTGCACGCACATTAGCAGAGTTTAATTTTGTACTCCGAAAAACATTTGAGTTGAGAAAAAGTGAAAAACGAAATTGAAAACAGTGCAATGTAATTTATTTGTGGGTTTTCATGTTTCACACACACAGTTTAATGGCTTTGAAAGCGGTGGTGGGGGTGGGGGGAATGGGGCTGTTAACGAGCTTGCGTTTAATTAAACTCTCAGATAAAATAGCTCACATGCCTCCCTTGGCTCCGTCTCCAGTGGAGAGGGGAGGGGAGGAGCACTTGAAGGCAGTGAAAACAAAAGACTTGAGCAACAAACGACAACGACTTGTTGAAGCCAGTAAATTACATGCTTAAAAGAGCTGGAAATGAAATGACTGTGAATCGCCAGGGAAGAACAGGAATCTCAAAAGAGACATCCATCCCATCGACTCCAAGTTGGCGGCTAGCTTGCCAAATTTCTAGGATAATTACGAGCGAAACTCATCAAAATGCAGGTGGCTGGAAAAGTGCACAATGTGTGTGTGTGTGTGTGTGTGTGTGTGTGTGTCTGTGTCGTAAGAGCAGCGCTTATGTCACCCCAAAAATGTCCGACTAACATGACGCACACCCAACATTTAAGGAAATCAAAAGCAAATATAGTCCGAGCCCACATCGAGGCGGCCTGGCTTGTAAGAGATAGACACAGCACAAAATGCATACGCAAGAAAAGTCTGCGGCAGAGGAAAATCAAGTCAGTCTCATGTGCTATGCCTACGTATATAACGAAACCAAGTCTCTGCCTCTGCCTCTGCCTCTGGCTTGGCCTGGCCTGTCTTGTGGTCTTATGCCAGAAGTGGCTGAAAGGTGGTCGGGAACCGAGCGAAAACCATCAACGCATCGCCTCTGCTGCCTGGCTGGGGATGTGATGTGATGTAATGGCAGTACGATAAAGTCTCCATCTGGACTACAACCAAGAGCTAGAGCTAGAGCAAGAGCCACAGCTAGAGCTAAAGCTAGAGCTAGAGACAGAAGAGTAGAGCCAGATCCCGAGACATGCAACTAATGCACCATTTATGGCAGACAGACTGGCTGGACTGGCCATGCAACGCAGATTACGACTGCGCTTGCCAGTGAGAGTGCCCACATGTAGAGCAGCAGCCATTGCTGGAATGATCGGAATGGCTGCTGGATGCATGGCGGGGCATAGACGGCTCTTTGCATGCGAGGCAGGTGTGAGAAGAAAGCCCAGTCTCTGGCGATGCAGTGCTTCCATTCCCTCCCCTCGATTCCCAGGCACATTTCGCAAAAGGTTCGTTGACAGTGACAATGCAACAAGCGGTGGCAGCTCGCGCATCTTCAGCCAGAGGCTGGCTAAAGTTCAAAGGTGCATCAATCCCAGCACTGCAACTGCAAATGAAACTGCCAATGAAACTGCAGCAAGCCAGAGGGGCTCCGATAAATTGGCGCCCAGCTGGAAAACTCTATGCACTCGGAACCCACTCACCGCGAACACTTTTGAGCCCTCATGCAGGTCAGACGTTCATTAACTTGCCCCAATTAATCCCGATGGAAATGTGGGGATTCAAAGTCAGAGCCAGTCCCCCCGATCGATGACCACTTAGCCAGGCATTCCCATTCGATTGGCAGGAAAAGTAAAAGTTTGGCTCAGACTCAGACTCTTTGCTTTTATTACAACACATTTATTTCACTTTGCTCAACTACTCGTATTTGTGACTGTTGCTCCGGCTTTCCAAGTTACGGCCTCAATTAGAGGCGGGCACGTAACGTTAGCTAATTGGACTGACCAGCAGCGAAGCATCGGCCAGCGGCCACCGGCCACCGGCCAGCACCGGGCAGGAATGCCTCCTCGTTGAGATTATGCGTATGAGTAGCAGTTGACATTCAGCCAAAGCTGTGTCTGTGTCTGTGATCCGATCCGTGTGTATGTGTGAGAGGGGGTCGTCTCGATTAAATGGCAAGTTGAGCATCTTTATTGTGCTCCCTGGAAGAGGGTACATCAGCTACGAGTCTATCAGAGATCAATGTCCCGAAGGATGCGGACAAGGCAGTCTTTCGTCCAGCAAGAACTTCACTCTACTCTTCAGATTCTGCCGTGATTTTTTCGTGGGAGGCTTGAAACTTGGCCAAGTGTATTCCATCTTCTATGATTCCCAAAGCCAAACTTTCCTTGCTGGCTTCTCAGCCTCGGTGGCGTCTTCATGGAGTGGGGGGAGGGGGATGGTACGGTACGGGACTTGCTGTTACCTTATAACAAGTTTTCTGGCCTGGCCTGGTCTGGTCTGGTCTTGCATAACTGGTCGCTGGGTCTGCTGCCGATGCCGATGACGATCCGATGGGATGGGATGGGGCCGCTGCGGCTCGGCTGCCTTCTTTGGTTGCAATTTGGCGGCATCTGCGAGTCGAGTGAAAAAAGGTTCGCAAAAATATTTTCCCGCGTTTTTTGTGGGTCTTCTTTCTTGATTGTCTGCTTGCCACAGAGTTTCCCATATCATAAAGTGCTTGTCTACTGGTGGAATGGCTTGAGATTGACTCATTGGATGGCTCTTTTTTTGTTGCTTGCAGCACACACCCAGCCCTGCTACTAGTCCTGGCGGTTGCCACCGGCCTGTGGGCCAGCGTGGATGGAGCCGCCACGGGAGCACCATCGGCCACGGCCACCACAGCCAAGCCGAAGGGGTTCTC
This sequence comes from Drosophila helvetica, assembly GCA_963969585.1. Classification (NCBI taxonomy): domain Eukaryota; kingdom Metazoa; phylum Arthropoda; class Insecta; order Diptera; family Drosophilidae; genus Drosophila; species Drosophila helvetica. The sequence continues at coordinate 18,501,629 of OZ018404.1, read as the reverse complement.
GGCCCGTTCGCTGGACGTGAGCGCCAGCGGCGCCGAGGAGGATGACTTCGAGACGCAGGCCCAGACGCATCTGGCCTACAGGCAGCAACAACATCAACATCAGCAGCAGCAGCAGCAGCGGCCGCAGTACGAGTACAGCGAGGAGGACCAGGAGGAGGCACCGCGCCAGGTGTACATCAATCGGAATTCCAAGCAGCAGAGCAACTACCTGAAGCAACAGCTCAAGAAGCCACTGAGTGAGGAGAGCGAGGAGGAGGAGGAAGAGATCGAGGAGCCCGACCGTCTCTCCACGCTGCTCAGCAAGTCATCCTTCAGTTGCACGGACAGGAACTCTGGGTAAGCATTCCACTGGTCCGATCCTGTTCCTCGAGCAGATACTTATCCACTATCCTATCCCTGTTTCCCTGTTTCAGATACTACGCGGACGAGTCACTGAGCTGCGAGGTATTCCACTACTGCCAGGAGAGCCAGAAGCACTCGTGGATCTGCCCAGAGGGCTTCACCTTCCACCAGATCCACCTGATCTGCATGCCACCCTCTCACGACAACATCTGCAAGCAGTCCTCCAAGTACCACATCGTCAACGATTACCTGTACAAGCCCATCAACCTGCAGGAGCACCAGAGCAAGCCCAACGTGACGCTCCGCTACTCGGAACGCTACTTCCCCGAGAACTACTACGAGCACGAGCGCTACGACGACGAGGAGGAGGAGCTGCCCGCAGCGCCCAGGCCCCGTATACAGCATCAGCAACAGCAACAGCACCATCAGCAGCCCCAGCCCCAGCAGCAGCAGCATCGTCAAGTGGTCGCCTACCAGCAGCCCCAGGTCCAGCATCAGCCGCAGCCTCAAGTTCGTGTCCAGTATCAACAGCCGCAGCAGCAGCAGCAACAGGTCACACAGATCCGCCACCAGCCACAGCCGCAGCCGACCACCCTGGCCTACCGCAAGCCCCAGCCCACGACGACCATCCAGCCACAATTGCAGTTGCATCAGCTGCACCAGCCCCAGTTGCAGTTGCACCAGCAGCGGCCCCAGACATTGGCGCCCACCGTAACGCCGGCGCCGTACCGCTTCTTCACTGCCGCCCCACAGCTGCATCATCTGCAGCAGCAGCATCAGCAGGTCTTCCGCACGCCCGAGGAGATTAATATCTCGCTGCAGCAGCGGCGGCCGCAGGTGTTCATTGCCACAACGCCCAGGTACTACGAGGATGAGTACCTCTATGAGCGCAGGAAGTGAGGAGTGAGCAAACAGTCTTGTCGTTCCACGCCCTCCCCTTCCCCTGGAAACCGCCTCTTGTGTACATTTCTCCCTCCCCCGCCAGTTTGGGGTCAACTCTTTTAGCTTTAAGCTGTGCTCCTGCTCCAGCTCCAGCTCCTGCTCTCTGTCCCTGCTGGCAAGGCCTGTCCTTGTCACCTCCAAATTCATAGCGCGAGTTTTGTGTACCTATTTGTAATATTTAATGTCCTGCTAGAAGAATCCGCCTTCTAACTCAATTCGTTAATAAAGGAAGCCACATTTAAGTTAGCTCCTCATTGTATGTCTATCTCCATGTACTGGTCGGCGTTGGACAGATGCATTGCCTGGCTCTTGGTGCCCTCGTCCACAACGTAGTTGGGCCCGATGATGCAGTTCTTCAGCACAGAGCCGCTCTTCACGTGCGCCCGATGTCCAACGATGCAGTTGTCTATGTTGCAGCCCTCCTCCACAATGGCGTTGGACATGACGAGGGAGTTGCTCACAATGTTCTTCGGATTAATGACACAGTTGGGTCCAAAAACACTATAGTTCAAAGAGGTCTTTTCCGACAGCTTGGCATTGTCGGCCGCTATGATATCTTTCGTTTGTGTAGACTTGACCAGAGCGCCAGGTGCGATCAGCGGATGCGTTTCGCCACACAGATCTTTCCAGATGCTGGCCAACTTCCGGTTGATGGCCAGAAAACTGAGCGTGCTGTTCACTCGCACCCCGATGGCATCCTTCGGGGCCTGGATGGCATAGCAGCGTACAACGTCACCGTGATAGGGAACATGCGACAGCGATTGATTGAACAGCGACGTCTGCGTAATTTTCTGATCCAGAGATGTGTGTGGGACATACTGAACAAAATATTGAATTGGGTGAATGCACTTGATGGGGATATTCAAAAAGGCTTACATGAAGAATGTTGTCCTCGAGCTTGGTAACCAGACCCACCTCTGAGGTCGTATCCTGAACAGCCTTGGCAGGCCGCTTGGTGTGCTGTTTCTTGATAAGATGCGGCAGGAACTCTCCCTTGAACGTTGAGATATTTTCCTTCTGCAATAATGAAATCTCAGATAATGTGTCCCTCTGGAAGGTCGCTGGTAAGTACCCTGTGTAGATAGTTGATTAACCACTTCTTTAGCACATAGATGTGGGCATCTAACAGACGACTGTAGACATCCAGCTGTCCCTTGTTCTTCAGTAAATGCCTCTGGATGTTGAGTGTCTCCTCGCAGTCGCTGGCAGCGGTCAGAAAGGCAAGACGTTGGGTAGCCGAATGAACTCCAATCACATCGCGTTCCGGCTTGTGTTTGGTCTTAGGGCCCGGCATGACCACATCCGACTCGAAGCCGCTCTTGAACAGAAGGAGCGCCAGCGCCGCATCGTGTTCGCGGAACTTGTTGATCAGCGGGTACAAGCTCACGTTGCTGACAATATCGCAGCTCACAACTAGAAAGTCCGATTTGATTTTATCGTATATGTAGCGCAGGCTGTCCGCTGTGCCGAAATCACTGTCGTTGGGAATTGTGGCATAGTCCACCTTCAGTTTCAGGGGCGTGTTCTCTAGGGCCAATTGAATTTCCAGCTTCTCCTGCTCCAGAACAACCACAATAACCTCTGCAGATAATACAACAGTTCATTAGAAGTCAGAGTTTCCCTTTAGTATACGAATTGCAATTACCGGAAAAGTTGTGTTGTTGCAGCATATTCAGGGGATACCACAACAGCGGAAAGGGCCCCACTGGCAGCAAGCACTTGGGCGCGTCGCCGAGGACTTCGGGCAGACGCGTGCCTCGACCGGCAGCCAAAACTACAGCCTGGAACTCGGAGTTGGTCATTTTGAAATGAAATCAATAAATTGCCAAATATTTAGCCGACGCGTGCAAATCCCGAAATCCAACTACGTCACACAAGCAGCTGATTAACCGTGCGTAGCGCTGCTCAACACTGTTTCCAATCAGACATATGTTTGCAGTCATGTGACCGCGTCATTGTGATTGTTTTTGCTATTGTATAAAACAAGTCAGATGACTTTTTTTCCAATTTAGAATGAATCCTTTTCTTTATTTTGATGCTCAGATTACAGGAATTGCAACACATAATACTTTCTATGGAACAACAAAACTTTAATGCAGGATTTGCGCAGCTTACACTACCCTACAAAAATGGAATACATACATTTTTCTTATTGGAATAGACTACATACATAAGTTTTGTGGCTTGCTTTTTGCGATTTAAAATGGAACAGAACAATAGTTTAACAATAATATTGCTGGAATATACACACAGATGGGATAATACTTAGAAGAGCACATCATCGTCGCCCTCATCGAGAATGTTGGCTTGTTGGCGTACATCGATGCCCTGCTGCAGTAACTCCGCCTTCTTGGCGTCAGCCTTGATTCGTGCCTCACGCTTCTTGTCCTGGATTTTCTTGAGGCGATAGAACTCCTCACGCTCCAACTCGTCCAGCTCGGAGATGATGTAGGCCAGAGTGCGATCGATACGAGGAATAATGACGTGCTCGATGGCGTTCACACGGCGGTTGGTGATCTTGATGACCTCGTCCAGCGTGACGAACGATGTTTGCAGCGAGGCCAGCTCGACGAGGAGCTTCACAGCGCTCTGGTAGTTCTTCTTCAACTTGGCCAGCTGCTGACCACCACGGGCCAGACCAGCCAATTCGTAGGTATCGGCGCCATCCGTGTAAGACTCAAAAACTGGCAGCGTGACACCAGCTACGTTGTCCTTCTTGGTGCGAATCTTGATTTGCGCTTTGGTCACGTTCTGGAGCACCACCTGGTTGATATCACCCGACGTGAACTTGGCCTCGGCCAGCGAAAAGGCGGCTTCTTTCATAACGTCACCCATCAGGGTCTTGGTCTCAATGATTTTGCCCAAAATCATGCGAAAGCGCATCTGCAATGCATCAGCCTTCTTTTTGAGCAGTCCATGGCCTTTTTGTGCGCCTGCCAGACGTGCCTTCATCAACATCTGGGCACCACGGGACGGAAAAATCGGTAACCTCTCTTTGCCAGACATTTTGCGGATATTTTTTTATGAAACTTGGCAAGCTACACGATTTTCTAATGCGCACCAAAAAAACTACACCCGTCGACGACACTGAAAAATTCCAATTGGATTTTCTGCAGTGCTGGTTAGCAAGTGCGGGAATCGATAACAGAGAAGTGCTGCCTAACGCCAAACAGACCAAGTGCTGCAAAGCGTCTGACGCCACAGCTGACAGAGATCATTCAAACGTAAACAAAGCCCTTCCCTTGGATCAGAACCTGGTGCGGTGCGGTGCAATATAATGTTGTTTCTGCCACGGGTTTGGATACCACAAATTCGTAACCATCTGCGGCACTACGCCAAGAAGTCCAAGTCGCAGATCAAGCCACAAATGGCCGTCAACAAGCAGGTGGTGCACCAGGAGATTTTCCGTTATGTAAACCCATATGCCAGGATTAATGTGGTGTCCGATCTGATTGTGCGAGTCAAGTCGGCCGATGTGCACCAATACACCAGTGGTAATGTCTTCATAGCGCAACTGCAAGGCTACAGGGCCAAGAACACAAAAGTTACGTTTGATGTCAACGTTTCCGACGATGAAAAAGTCGTGAATGTAGATGTGAAAAGGACGGCGGAGAAACCTTCACGTTTCGAGTGCCACCTTCAAATCCCTGTGCGGTCAGACGTTTACATAGAGGGCGGATCCGAAGTAAGCGTTGAGGGCATACAGAGCGAGTGTCTGCAGGTCAAGGCAGACGGTGCAATTGTTACCAAGAATGTGCGGGCCACAAGCATTTCTCTTTACAGTGAGAATGGTAACATCACCTGTGAGGGTACGTTGCTGGGCAAATCCACCGAAATTGAAACTCACAATGGTGTAAGAAATGCTTCGTTTAGCTCCCAGGCGCACTAATTGAATTTTCCTTGTTTCAGAATATTGAGTTGGACAAGCTGCAAGGCGACAGCCTGAAGTGCTCTACCAAGGGAGGCAACATTATTACAGACTGTTGCTATGTGGAGAAATCGAAATTTCAAACCGAAACCGGTCGACTAGAATTGAGAAACATCCACAAGACTAGTGAAGTTCATGTCCACGAGTCGGCCGAGCTCAATATGAGTGAGTAATAGGAGGCAATTACCGAATCCAACACCTACTTCACTCTCAAATTTCAGCTGGAGTCCACGGCAACCTGCAGGTGGTCACCAAAGGAGGCAGCCTGAATCTGCAGCTTTCCGAGCTGATGGGACAGTGCAGGATTCTGGCTGATAATTTGGAAAACGATGCCGTTATCCACATATCAGAAAGTATAGAAAAGGATCTGAACATCGAAGTAACAACGGCCTCTGAGGTCAGATTAGACGACGAGCTAGAGCATGTGGCACATGCGCTGAGCGAAGACAAGAGCAAATTTGTGCTCACTAATGAGAATCAGCATCATCGACTGATAGTCAACAGCACTGGGGAAAAAGGAGTTCGATTGGGCAAGCAATCTTGGAGCGACATGATGCGACGGAAGCTGCAGGACATAGCCACTGAAAATCAAAATGAAATAAAGACTCATTAAGTTACGAATATATTGTGCTGTAAGCTAAAATATCAGTCCTTTCTTTTTGTTTTCCCTATTAAGAAGGGCTACCCTTAGGCTTGGCCCGATTTCTTATCTAAAGCATCGCTCAGTCGCTCGTGGGCCTTGGAGAAGAGCACATCCTGTTGAGCCATTAGAGCCGAAATAAAGATTTTGATTTTGTTGGCATCAATGTCGTGTAGATTCTGTATGTCCTCCGTATTTTTTGCGTTGACGAGCATGCAGGCGAGCAGCCGCAGCAGCTTCGAGCAGTTCTCCACATACTGCTCCTTGGGAGCATCATCCTCCTCGTCCTCGCCCTCAAAGTCATTGGTGTCTGCACCGCCTTCGGTGTAATTTTCTATGTGCCGTCTTAGTCTTGACCACACTTCTAGCAGATTTTTGAATGCGTCTTTTTGATAGAAATAATTTAGCCGCTGGAAGGGAGGTAATTGATTAGCGTTTCAGAAGTCACAGATAAACTTTCGCCTTACACTGTAAATATGAGCCAGATCTTCGAGATACTCTTCTTGACGTTCGCCCAATGGAAGGAGCTGCAGAGGCTGCAGAAGGAATTCCAGAATCCGCGACAAGCAGCTTGTGATGCTGGGGGCGTAGACATCCATAGATGCCTGGGCTTCAGGCAGTTGAACAAGAATGGTGCAAATGTTGAGGTAGGTTTGTATGATCTCCACATCACAGGTTATTCTGGGCGAACTTGACTCGTAGCCGACATCAGCGTCTTCCTCGTCTACGTCTTTATCGACGGCCTGGCCATCATCCTCTGCCCCGACCTCATCAGCCAACTTGGCCTGATCATCGCGCATGAGGCGCAAGAACGAACTGTTCACGCCATCGCAGAGCTCCTGCACCAGGAAAACCTCCGCAAAGGGCTTCAGCTTGGTTGTAGAGTTGGCATTTTCCTCTTCGACCAAGGCACAGCTGGCCAACACAGCATTGATGGCTTTCAAGGCAGCCGTAAGGAGGTCGTCGCTTACCGACTGTTGCAGAATGAAGCCTAGATTCCTGGCCGAGCCATCGAAGGCGGCAAAGCAGACGTACCAATCTATCGCAAACTGCTCCTTGCCGCTCATCACATGTACCATGATGTACTGATAGACACGCATCAGTTGTATGAGCATGCAAGTGTCCATGCACGTGGCCAGCTTGAGGAGCGTCTCAATCCACTCCGCATTAGCCGTAAGCTGCTCCACGCACTGAGCCTGAGCACACATATTGCCCAGCAGTCCGATGAGTATCTCATAGAGGCGCATGTCATCGCTTCTGGAGATGGCGTACATAATTAGCTCGATGGCATCGTTTTCCAGCAAGAGAGCCACCACCTCCGGCGACACGGACATGTCCCAAACCTTGCACAACTCATCCTCCAACTCCTGCTCCAGAGTTTCAGTTGCCTCCTGCTCGCTGAGCTTCATCAGCGTCTGCAGTATGAATCGCCTGCTGTACATTGTCTCACCCACAGCATCCCCACGCATGCGCTCCAGGAGCTCCTCATTGTTCTCATCATCTGGGTCGTCGTCGTTGTTTTTAACTCCTTGGGCGGGCGGGGGAGTGTCTGATTCGTTGCTGCCACTCGCACTGCTGCTCCTAGCGTTGTTTCCCTTCCCAATGTCTTCTGCCGGCAGCGTTTCGTTGCTTGAGGCAGTTCTTGGAGCTACGCCACTGTTACCGCTACCTGCGGCAAGGTCGACATCTTCGTTGGGCATCTTGAATCCTTTTTGTTCTTTTTTTTTGGGTATTTAAGTTACCATGCTACCCTTGAGTAGCGTGGGATTATTTGGCCACCCGTTTGTGTGAAGGTGGAAATTGCCAAGTCAAATAGTTGTAGATTTTGGTGTGTTACTTATAGTTGTACGTAGATTTTGTCAATGAAGTCGACTAATGTTCTAATATTTGTCTTTTTCAAAGAATTTGTAAATATCATTAAATATCATATTTACTTAGAGATGGGAAATTCTGTCTTGTTGAGTTATATTTGGTACACTTAAAAATTATCAAATGTCGATTCTTACTAAAGTTGCAGTGGTTCCTTGAGCACTTCGGTACGGTATTCAAAATTATCTTCCATTTTCTCTTAGTTTTTTTACATTTTTGGAAAATTCGCGCAAGGCAGAAAGCAAAAAAACCTCGATATAATGGGCGATATGTCTCGAAATACGATACTTTTCCAGAAATTAACAATCCTAATTTTTGCATTATTGGACCACTCCTTAGAAGGAAAACCAGAAAACCATAAATTAAGGCAAAAAGATATCATCATCGAATAACTAATCACCGGATGAAACTGCTTACTTTGATTTTAGCAACTCTTATCTGTTCATTCAAATCTTCGCGCTGGGAAATATCTTCCCCGTGAAAGGAAGTTTATGAAATTTCCCGCTGGGAAATTGCTGGAAAGCAGAGAAAAAAGTGGGTATGGACAGCAGACAAAACGGTTCAGAAAATTCAACGCCTGCAAGGTAAAATCCACCCCATCTGCTCAATATAACGTGAGGACACGGTATATCGTCGAAAAATTACGGCTTGGTGAGGCTCGTACGAGCCTTGGAATTTCCCTTGGCTATTTTTGCGTGTTAACCATACCTTTCGTTCGTTGAACCCAAAAAAAGGCAAAATGAGAGGAAATTACTCTCTTTCGCTCATTTTTTCGTGTAAGTATCAAAACATCGATATTTTGTTTAATTTGGCGGTAATTTTGAAAAAAGATTGATGAAATCGCTTAATTATATTGATTGATATTTACAAGATTTACATCGTTTTGAGAAACTAAGAGAATTATGCTAAAAATTAATTAATGTTAAAATCATGGTTTCCAATCTGCTTTGAAACGTAATTAATAATGTCTTTTTCACAGATTGACCTTTCTGTGTTCTGTATATATAAATCGATCCTGATACCTATTCGTTATCTCTGTAAGGAGACCATAAAAAGCAAAATTTCGTTGAGATAGCCTTAAAACAGAGACGGATCAGTTTCTGCATTCATTGGAGCCTGGGAAGACAAACATTTCCTCAATCACATAATATCCTAATATCTGACCGATTGGTCCATCGAGGATATTTTCTTCAGGATTTAAGAAGCATAGACACGAACATTTACGAACAGCTCTGAAACTCGATCAGTGCCGATGGTTGATCAAATGGCTGTTCTTACTAATTGCCGTGACTCCACCCAGGGCCAGTAATCTCCACTGCTACTCCAACAATTTCCAGGAGCTGAGCAACAAGCTACGACAGGCTACGATAAGGCCCAGTACATTGGAGGACCCGGATCGTAACTACTCACTTGGAGTTCCTGGAGAGAACACCACGCTGCGGGACTCCGGGAAGTTCCCGCCACAGTAAAAAATTTAAAAAATAAAAGAAGCGGTTTGCGTATGAGCTAGGATTTCTTATTAATAACTGACTTAGAAGAATAACAGATAATCACAGTTTATGCGCTTTTCGGCTTGCTGCTGGGCCTCAGCAACAAGCTCGACAGATTGCTGTAGGGCACCTCAAACGCCAAGGAGAAAACGATAGAAACCAGGTACACAATCAGAGTGAAGCCACAGCAGACCACGGACTGAAAGAAAGTAGGAACTTGGTTAAAAAAGACCGAACTGACACCAACTACCGATTGTAACCCACCAGCATGAAGGGGTCCACGTCTATGCTGGCACTGGTCAAGCTATAGATGAAGCTAATCACAATGGGATTGATCAGGTAAATGGCATACGAGAGTCGATTCAGATGCTGGAAGCACTTGGCCTCGAGCATGCGCGACCACCACACCCCAGTGGCCGTCGCACTGCCCAGAATCATCCAGCACACGGACAGGGAGAAGATCCCTCGTCCCAGCACGAACAGCGAGGTGGTCAGTAGACGTCCCAGATCCCGCCGGACAGTCGAATAAATGCTAGATAGGAATACACTCAAAGAGAAGTTCCAGAGCCAGCGCGTCTGCTGCTCACTCAGCTCCAGCTGCAGCCGCCGCTCCAGCAGACACCAGGCTGCGATGGCTCCAATAATGTACGGTAGGACGCGCACAAAGGGACTCGTATAGATCTGAGTACCGGTGGCGTAGGTGGAGTCGAACGAAAACTCTAGATTGTAGCTGATGCCAATGGCATAGGACCAAGTGATGGTGGCCAGGAGTCCAGTGATCGTCAACAGTTTGGCAACTTTCGGATGTCTGTTGGAAATATATATTAAAGTCTAAAGTCCACGATACTCGCCTCTCCGATCTCACCTGGCATAGACAAAGAGAATGACATTCGCCACTAGGAAAAACTGCATGTCGCAGGCCAAGCTCCAGCTCCAGTTGACGCAGAGATCGCGGTGATCGAAGAGGTTCTGGATGAAGAGCAAGTTCCTCCACCAGTGCTGCGTGCACAGCTCATCGTTCCGCTCGTTGATGTGGTAGAGGGAGACGTCTCCAATGTAGGCAAAGGCCAGGTCAACGCTGCCCATCAGAATGAGGTAGAGGGGGCCCAGCCTCAAGTATCGGTGGAACAGCAGTTTGCCGTAAAGCTTGACATTGCTCCATAGGCCATTGCGACGCACTGACTCCATTTGCTTGGCATTCCGCATGAAGTTGTAGGTCTGCAGGAAACCGCTAATGGCCAACGGATCCAGAATTAGGCAGGAAGATGGCAGATTATTGGAAAACTGAGGAAAACATACCTGATGGTGAAAAACACATCCACCAGGAGGGGGGCCGAGGAGACGTACTGGAAGAAGGCCTTCTCAGCGTACGAGAGGAGCACCGCCTTGTTGTTGACTGTGAAGTACATGTACCAAACCACGTGGAATATCAGTATCCAGATGGCGCACACCGAGCGCAGTCCATTCATGATGGGAATCTCCCCGGAGCTGTTCTCCCTGGTGGCAAAGATCTTCCTCCAGTTACTGGGCACATCGTAGCAGGATACGAAACACTGCAGGGGCTGCCACTTCAACACAGTGTCCAGCGCCTGCCACAGCTCCGATTCGACTGGCGCCAGTCCGGGACTGGTCTCATCCCCACGCTTGGCTGCGCGCAGCTGCTGGGCACAAAGGGTCAGAGCTCCAGTGACCAGAACCGAGGCCACCATCAGCTTGAAGGACGTTCGCTGGAAGAACCGTTCGCTCAGCTTCAGATCCTTCATATAGAGCACTTCTGGTCGCATGTCGAAGATGTCGTTCTCGATGAAGCCACTATCGGCCACGTAATCCCTGGCCAGCTGCTTCACCTCCTCCGACTCGCACGCCTTGGGCAGGCAGAGGCCGATGTGAAGGATCTGTTCCGACATCAGCTTGATCTCCACCTGCCAGGGCGAGCTGTGCCTTAGGTAGATCACCCGGTAGTCCATCTCGAAGGGGGCGCTCTGCGTCAGTATGCCGTAGTGCATCACCCGCTGGTAGTTCCTCGAGAGCGTGATACCCACCGGACGCTGAACCCCGTTGCAGGCCGCCCGGCTCCCTAGCCAGTAGTTCTGGCCAAACAGGAACCCCGACGGCTTAGTCCCAGAGGCGTCGAGCACTAAGAGGGAGAGGGTAAGAGCTGTCTCGAGACTTGGCACGAATCGACCCAACTCACCTTTCATGGCCCA